>CM076578.1:1992600835-1993269718 GCA_034641835.2 Pinus albicaulis
ATTAGTTCAAAAAATTCTAGTAATTATGATATACATCCATTGGCTTTGTAAATATGACGAAACCAAAGTAGACTCTGTCTAGATTGTTGTAACACATTTTGTTTTTTCAAAAACACAAATTTTCAATGAATACAGCGTCGCCACATAACATGAATTCTTATGAATCCTTTGATTGTTAAGAAACACACACTCAAAGAAACGCTAAGTTGACATATCAACTCTGCATAAAAAAATTTCAAAAAATAAGTAATAGAAAGCTAACAAAATTTCTCACAACTTTTATTTTTATCGCAAAATGAAATTCTACACAGAAAAATTGTTATAGATTGCAGAAAGTTGAAGAACCGAAAAAAATGAAAATTTTTTCTCAAAAAAGGGCAAAAAGTGTAACCCAGCTTCACATTTTCACCCCAGGCTAATATTCGCAGGTGAGCTAATTTTCCATGATTTTTCCAAAAAAATATTCGCCAATTTCCATTTTTTATAAAAATGATTCGCCCAAATTTTACAATATAAATATATATTATGTTAAAAATCGCCAGCATTATATAGAGAGTATATATAACATCATTATAAATTTCAATAATTTTACAAATACATCAATAAACATTTTATAGTTTGCATATGAGGTACTAGTGAGATTCGCCATTTTTTTAAAATTCAAAATGATTTTCCATTCTTAAAATTTTCCTTGAAGTAGAAGTACAAAAAGCAAATAGATTATAGAAAAGTTTCCATGTTCTACTTGATGCATTACTTCTTCCAATTTATTTCCATCTTCTAAAATTTTTACTTGTTCCTTGAGCTTGTTAATCTCTATAGTTTGAATGGACATATCTTCCATTGATTTGAACAATTTGTTGGCCTCATCAGTGGGATGGGCTGTTGGTATTGTTGATGCTGTTGTTGATGTAGTTGCTGGAATTAATGTTGATACTAGAGTTGCTGTAGATACAGGTGCTAATGTATAAACAGGTGTTGTTGTAGATGCTATAGGAATAAAAGTAATGGGAACTGCTTCCATGCTAGCTTGTTTTTCCTGCACAAGTTTATCCATTTATTTTAGTTGAGCCGTTAACTGAATGATTAGATTCATCATTTCATCCTTTTGATTATCAGTTTCCAAAACCTCCTTGGTTTGTGGATGCTGAGTAGTTGGTAATTTTAGTTGTTTCTTCAGAGCAATTATGTCTACATTATTCTTCTTTATTAGTTCTTCTATTGCTTTGATATCTTTTGAATTATAACCAACTTCTATTACCAAATCTTCAAGTGACTTTATCCTTTTATCCTTTGCTTGTGATGAAGCTCTTTCTAGCTTTTAAAACCGCGACTTTATATTTTCCAGATAATTCTGTAACTTTTGGACACTTAGAGCTTCGTGTGTCATGGTTGAATAGATTATTTCTCCTGCCTGTTTGTGAAATTCAATCTGGTCAATTGGATGAACATCTTTGGCAAGAACTTCAAAGGCTGTATTTTTATAATCTTCTGATGTTTTTGGGATTTTCTATTGATGGAGGGAAATTATGAAAGATTTGAAACCTTTTAGGGAAATCTAGCTTTAAGTAAAGCTCAGTAAGGGTTTCAATGGAGAAAATCACTCCCTTTGGTTGTGATTGAATATGCAACATTTGATTAATAGATTGAGTAGTGATAGTAAATAGGATCTCTTGGTCAGGGGTGACTATGGCTCTTTCATTTGGCAAATAGCTAATTTGGCACAATCTGATGAGTTCAGGGAACTGATAGGTTTTTGGAAATGTGTACTTGGGTAGGTTAGAGTCCCACAGATTAATATCATTTGCTTGATCAACAAATTTATCATGACTCCAACAAAGGAGCTCCAAAAGGTTGCTATCAGTCACAATGTCATTTATTTTGAAGTCCTTATCGGCCAAAGGAGTGTGTTTGACATCTAATAGTGGTGGTTGCAAAGGGTTTACAATCTGGCCACTTTGGGAAGCCATTAATTTGTTTTAATTTATTAATAAAATGTCTTATTTAATGGTTTCAGGTACTTAGAATTACCTGGAATACCGAAGTTTTGGTTGTAGAAGGGTTTAAGTAGCAACGGGCTTCAATCTTGGTCAGCAATAGCTTTTTGGTCTTTTTTTCAATTCAACTGAGATAGTGAAACAACAGTATAGGGCGAGGTTTTATATTTTTGAACTTTGGCAATTTATCTCTTGGCGTGGGTGGTTTAGTATTTATCACGGTGGTTTATCACATAGCACAAGGTGATTTTGTGGTTTGGGACAGGGTGTGATAGAATACGGAAGTGTCGCGTGGTAGGGGAGCGGGGGAATGAAACCACCCATTTCACACCCCCCCCCTCTATTTTAAACTTCCAACAACGAGTAGCACGAAAGAGGTTGTAGGCCGTTAGATCTTACCAGAGGTGATCGGGCGATAGGCGGGTGTCATGAAATCATTCAAATGAAGTGGGGTCGGGAAATTAGTTATGTGGATTTTGTGAAATGAAACATGGGGTTATGAAATATATAAGTGGTAAGCTGAAATGAAATAAAGGGGGTCGTGAAAATATATTAGGTGGAGGGTTTAAAATAATGTGGGTCAGGGAATATATAAAGTGGAAAGGTTAATTCAAAGGAAAGTGGGAGTTATATTAAGTTGGGGGGGGGGTTAAATGAAAAGTGGGCCCAATTAATATTTTATTTCGCGCTTTAAAACTTTGAATAGTGGGTTTTGTTGTTTTATTGAAGACATAAAGTTAGTCAAGGGGAAAAAGGGCGTTTTAGCAAGGGATAGGGAATTTTCAAAGGGGAAAGGGGTTTTTAAGAGGGAAAAAGAGTTAGGATAAGGGGAAATGATTTCCAAGAGAGGAAAAAGGGACTTAGCAAGGGAAAATGGTTTCCAAGAGAGGAAAAAGGGATTAGGACAAGGGAAATGTGTTAGAAAATGTTCTTGATCATGGATAAGCATAATGAGGCTTATATAATCTTTGAAAAGTACTCTACCTACTATTTTTATTCATCTTAACATTTTTTATTTCCTTTATTGGGTGAATTTTAACTTTCTAACCCTTTTATCTTTTGATATGCAAACTAACTTATTTCTAACCTTATATCTTCCAATGGCTCAGATTAAACTTATGAGCTCATTTTTATTCTTTACCTAACTACTAATCTGCAAAGATTAAATGGTTTGGTCAGATCTTTATTCACTAACTATTATAACATAAAATTTAAAGACATCAACAATCAAGATTAGACTGTATGATCATCATGAATTGTGACATTTTAGAAATGTTGCACACAATTTTATTTGCAAAAGTAAAGAAAACTACTCTTAGTAGCATTTGAATGTGCAACACTTTCATAATTTATTTTTTGCTTCTTTTTTCTGGGGTTCATATTTTATATCTTTTTTTATCTTTTTTTCTTTTGGTCCTTTGATTATTCTTTTAGGACATACCCTCTTTTCATTTTTTAATATGGAAAACATTTGCAGAAAGAAAAGGTATGTACAATATTACAAGAATTAACATAGTCCATTCAAAATTATGATCCATATTATTATAGGACCCTAACAGTGGCTCCACTTGGGAATGGCATCTCCTTGTGATATGTCAAGAAATTTCTGATCGGTGGCCTTGGAACTTTGACTTTTCTTTACTTGGAACTGCTTTCTGTAATATCCTTTATGCAAACATATGATGTTATATCTTTTAAAGCTTTAAGGTTTCCTTTTCAGGCTTCAACTTTGGAAGTTAATCATCCACTCCAATCTAAAATTTGCTATGGTATTTACAATGGGTAAAATATAGCAAATGAACTACTGGTTAATTTGGTGAAAAATAGTGCTTCAGCATTCGACCATTGACTGGTCCACCTGGTAGATCTATTCCATTCAACTCTTTCAAGAAAAATGCATAGTTTCCTTAGTAACCATAAATGATGTATGGGCCCTTCCAGAGAAAGTCAATTTTCCCATGTTTTCCTTTGTCTTCCCTTATGGAATCCCATTTTAGTACTTGATCACCTAAATCATCTACTTTAGTTTTCTTATCAAATATCTTCTTGATTTTTTCTTGAATTACTTGGGATTTGATAGAAACTTCTTCCCTAGTTTGCTGTAAATGAATTGTTTGATTTATCCTCCTTTGGATGTCATTTGGTTCTACTTGCAGCTCTTGAATAATTTTCATTACTGGTACTCCTAATGAAGATGGAAAAAAATCATTCATCCCATATACTAATTGATAGGGATATGTACCAATAGATTTCTTAGTAGTTATTCTATCCGCCCATAGGGCATTAACCAACCTTTTATTCCAGGTTTTCTTGTTATCTTCTAATAGCTTCTTGATGATGTTGACTAGGATTTTGTTTGAAGATTCTGCTAGTAAAATACCTTGAGGGTAATAGGCAATGGAATGGCCTAAGGTGATATGGTATCGGTTACAAAAATCTATCATTTTCTTGGATTTGAAGGCAACAACATTATCAGTGATGAGCTTTTGTGGGAATCCAAATCTAGAAAGGATGTTGTTCTCAAGAAATGAAATAATGAAAGAGTCTATGGATTGTCTAGAAGGGATGGAATCTATCTACTTGGTAAAGTAATCAGTGGCTATCAACATCCATTTGTGTTGGGTTGAGGAGGGTGGGTGAATTTTACCAATGAAGTCTAAATCCCATTGTTGAAATGAAATTTCTACTGAGATATGTTTGAGGGGTAATGGTAAGAGTTTCTTCTTCCCTTCAAATATTTGACATTTGTGACAGGAAGTCACATACTTTCAAACATCTGAAAAAAGGGTGGGCCAGTAAAAACCTACCCTCAAAATTTTGTTAGCAGTTGTTTTCTAGTAGAGGTGTCCTCTACAATCTCCTACATGAAATTCCTACATGACTTTATTAGCTTCATCTTTTAATAAACAATTTAATAGGATGCCACCATGATATTTCCAAAATACATTTTAATCTAAGATACAATATTTCATTGCTTTAATTTTCAAGAATCTACTTTTGGTTCTAGATAAACCAGGAGGAGCTTATAGGTTGAGTAAAACAAATATAAGGTCTGCATACTAGGGTGAATCTATGAAAGCTTCACTGATTTGTGGAGTCACCATCTCTTCTTGATCATCTAGGGCATCAATCAAATTTATATATAAGGCTTTACAGTTCAATTTAGCCATGATTTTGGCCAAAACTTGGCCTTTGATTAGTTTTGTAGGCTTGATTTCAATGTCATATTCTAGTATTGTGGCAATCTATTTGCCTCTTTTTCCATCAAGCCCATTCTGAGTTAGAATGTCCTTTACAACTGAGTTTGGAACATATGCTATTATGTGAGAGTATAGAATGTACACTCTGAAATCTTTTATGGCTTTCACTAAAGCAAGAGCTTTCTTTTTCCATGATATTATACTTTAGTGTTACATCTCTTAAAGTTTTATTGAAGAAAACAATGGGTTTTTCAAGACCCTCATCGTTCTTTTGCAACAAGACTGCTGTAATGGTGTGTTCTGAAGCAAATGAAAAAATTATGAAATCTTTGTTAAAATTAGGACTTATGAGGACAAGTGTTTTGGTAAGTGCTTCTTTGAATGCTTAGCTTCTACTATCCACTTAAGTGTTGAATCCTTTTTTAACATGTTGTTTAAATTTCTAATTAGTTCTGTTAAGATAAGGATGAATCTTCTAAGAAAATTTATTTTGCCTAAAAATGCTTGTAATTCTCCGATGTTTCTAGTATGAATGATATTTAGGATAACTTCTATTCTAGTTGGATCAATTCTAATGCCTTCTTTCAAAATGATGTGTCCTAGGAGTTTTCTTTCTTCTAATCCAAAAAGTGACTTTTTAGGATTTAAGGATATGCCAAACTTTCTGCATTTTATGAATACTCTTCTCAAATGATCTACATGTTCATTATCTGATTTGGAAAACATTGTGATATCATCTAGGTAAATGACTAAAAAGTCATGGATTTCCTTTGAAAATGCTATGCCCATATCTCTTTGGAATGTAGCTCCAACATTCATCATTCCAAAAGGCATTTTCAAGTACATGATAGTTCACCAAGGAGTGGTGAATGCAGTCTTAGCTTGATCTTCAGGTTGGACTAGGATTCGATTGTATCCAAAAAATCCATCAAGTAATGAAATTCTGGATGACCCTACTACCCTCTGTAGAATGTCGTCCATTTTAGGGAGAGGATAGTTATCCTTCAATGATACTTTGTTCAAGTTCTGAAATCAACACAGAGTCTGATTTCTCCTGTTTTATTTCTAGTGGGGACTAAATTAGAGACCCAATTAGAATATCTGATGGGTGCTATGATTTGAGCATCATACATCAGTTTAACTTCTTTTTCTATTAATGTCATAAGAACAGGGTTAATTCTCCTTAGCTTTTGTTTAAAGGGCTTATGATTTTCTTTAATTAGTATCTTATGCTGGATAATGCTGGTATTATAAGACTTGAGGTATTCATAATTCTAGGGAAATATATCTTGGAACTCTTTAAACAAGCTAATGTACTTCAACTTTTCAGCTGGAGGTAATGTCTTAGATATCTTGATAAGCTTGGGATTTTATTTTGTTCCTATGTTACATTCCTCTATATTTGACCTTAGAGGCTCCATTTTAGGTTTTCTAACTACATCATTGGAGTCGAAGAGGTCTTATAGTGGGGTTAATCCCTTAAGCAAAATGTTGTCTTTGAGATTTAAAACATCTGATTCATCATTGTTTAATTCCTCAATTTGTACTGTTTGTAATTGTTCTATTTCTACTTTAGTGAATCTAGTTGGTTCTATATTATCTACAGCATTTACATCTATTTCATTATTTATGGTATAATCTAATGTACAGTCTATGTCTATATAACTATTTTGAAATTCTCCTTTAGAATTCATAAAATCATATATTTGTGAGTCTTGTGAAAATATTTCCAATACTTTAAATTATCAGGTATGGTTTCCTATGTCTTACCTCAACCGTGTAATGATGATTTGGCTGAAAGGGTAGCCTACATGTGCTGGCAAAAGTGGCCAATATATGTGCTTTCATATTTTTCTTTCTTGGAATGACAACAAAGTCAGTTTCAAGAAAACAATTTATCAAGTCTAGGATGGTTTCTCTGTAACGACTAAGTCTAGGGTTATTCACAAGATACTCTCCCTTGAATTTTTTTATAATGAGTTTTGAGTCTCCCATGATAGAAACTCTTTTAGCTCCAAGTTTTATTACGGTTTGAAGGCCTATCAATAATGCTTCATATTCTACCATGTTATTTGTGCATTTGAAATTTAATCTAAAATCATGCCCTTCTGAATGATCATTTTCTAAATTTTAGATCCATACTTGAGCTCCTGCTCCTAATCTATTTACAGAGCCATCAAAATCTAAATGCTGCATAGATTCATGTGTTATGTTTTCACTATCGACTTCTTTGTGTTTCTCTTCTACAACTATGATTTTATGTTTTTCATTGTCTGAATTACATAAGATACATGAGTCCAAATCAGAATGAAAGGTATAGATAGGATAATTCTGTGGTATTTCTAAACTACTTACCATGTATTTCATCAAAGTTTCTCTATAAAGCTTTCTTTGCTGACCAAACACATAAATGGTAGCATATGAAATGTCTAATTGTAGTGATCCCTGTAATTTTTCTCCCCATGAGCGAGATAATAACATACCATATTTAGGTGGGATATCAGCAGGGAAAATTTTAAGGATGGAAGTTTATATTAAACTTTAGAAAACTTTGTAAATATTACTAGTCCCTAATATTCAAATTTTAAAATGTGCCGATGACAGATTTGTAAAAAAATTAGATTTATAATTATTTTATACTATAAAATATATAACATTGGTGATTTTTAAGGTAAAATAATTTTATACTATAAAATTTGGGCGAATTCATTTAAAAAAAATGGAAATTAGCGAATATTTTTTTTTGGAAAAAAACATGGAATATTAGCCCACTTGTGAATATTAGCCCCTAAAATTTTCCATGGATATCAGCAACTACAATGTCCATAACAATACCCTTTGTTGGGCACTGGACTATAGTTACAGACAGGTCTTTTATCAGGCCAAGGCATTTGAATTGACTAGAATCAAAGGAGAATAGGTCCTTATAAGGTCTGGTGATGTATAAGTTTAATTTTTCCATGACTGATTTAGGCATTAAGTTATGAGATGCTCCTGAATCCAACATAGCATTATGTAAAATTTTATCATGAATGTTTAGGCTAATGTAGAATGGAGGGACACCCCCTTGTTGATGTTTTCCATTTACTTCAGGACCAAATAATAACTCAGGTTGATCATCATTGAGGTTAATATCATCTTCGCCTTCATCTATTTTTAATGTTTTAGTAATTTGTGCCTTATATGAATCATTTTTCACCAGCTCTGTTAAAGGAACTGGTATTTTCAATTTGGCTATCTCAATTTTCATATTGAATGGAATTTGAGTTTTTCCTAATTGAATGATTTCATATTTACCAATTATGGTTTGTGTGTTTTTGTCTTTTTTATCAAGAGTTGGTAATTCAATTTGTGTGTTAACTGTTTTGTTTCCATTTTTCTTGTCTGAAACAGTTTGAGTAGCAGTTGATGAGATTTCTACAATCTTTGGGCTAGAAGTATTCTAAGTTTCCCTAGGGAGAATTTGTAGAGTTTTGGTCACAGAAGCTTCTATTGTTTTCTTAGTTTGGGTTTGAACCGATCTTTTAATAGGAACTTCTGTGTTCTTTTTGCTTCTAAGGCAATAATGTTTATGAACTTCATAGATGGCAGATTCATAGCCTTGTTTGTAGTCAAAGGACTCTCCAGATTCTAATTGTTATTGTTGTAACATGTACAATTATTGTTCTTCCTGGGTAAGAAAAATAACATTTTCATTGTTTACTCCCATCAAGTTTATCTGGGTGTCCTGATCTTCTTTATTCCGTTGTGAACTTTCAACATAATTTTCCTAGAAATGTGGTCTAATCTATTGATCGGGTACAAGTTCTCTTGATTTACCAGTATTATGATTTTTCCTAAAGTTTGGGTTTCTAATTTGGGGACCTTGTTGATTTTCCCACTGAGTTTTTATTTCCATGTTCTCTAGTCTATCCATTAGTATTTCTACATTTTTGGCTAAACTATCTATCTTAATATATGAAGTGGATGGTTCTTTCTTAATGGTCACTCTCCTCTCATTCCTCATCCTTGCTCTTTTAGCTAATAAGTTAGCTTCTACACTAACTGCATCACTCTGCATCTGTTCTAAAGCTGCAGGGTTTCTTTCTCTTAACTGATAGGGCATGTCAACATCAAAACCATTTGGAAATTTAATCAGGGCCAAGTCTGGTGGAGGTTTGATATTCACTAGAATTGCATTGTAAATGTTGTTAAATGTAGTACAGTAATCCTGAATAGATTCATTAGGAGATCTCCTAATTCTCTCATATTCAGATAATATATGTAGAGGATTTTTCTTTCTTTCCCATCTATTTATGAACAATTGGTGGAAAGAAGCTAAATCATCTATATGGCTAGCAAGTAAAGATTTAAACCATTTTTTAACATCTCCTGCTAGTGTTTGTGTAAATAATAGCATTTGTACATCACCCTCATCAACTTCATGTAATTAAAAATAATCTGTCATTTTATTTACATGTTGTTGAGCAGTATACTGACTAGTACCATCAAACTAAAATTTTTTACTCTGGTAATCTTGTGGCATGGCATGTAAAGGGGCCTGCACGACCAAAGGGGCATATCTGGTTGCCATGGCTAAGACTTTATCTTGACTGGGAGGTAAAGTAGTGGTGCTTGAAGATGAACTTGGAACACTTCAAGATGAGCTTGAAACATTAGGTTGGAGAGGAAGTTTAGGTATGAATGGTTTTGTGGAATGAACTGTGGTCGATATTATAGGTTAGGTGGAACTAAATAAATTTGTATTTACAATTTCTGAAGATATTGTAGAGCGCTTAAGGGTAGTAGCAATTAGGGTAGCTAATTCAACTGACTGCTGAAAATAGGCTTTGTCTATATCTTTTATCAAAGTTGAGGTTAAAACATCAAGTTTTTCAAAAGTATCTAGAACCTGTTGATCTAAATCAAGTTGTATAGTTTCCTTCTTTGATTCAATAAATTGAATAAAATCGGGGTCTATTACAATATCATGGACTAAGTTTTCAGATTTGGTACGAAATAAAGAATGCTCAAATGATAAATCAATTTGAATATCATGTATGCTTAATAACTCCTTAGGATGTGAATTTTCTTTGATTAACTGACTACTACTTCCTAGACTTTCTACTTTTTAAGGTTTTCTTAAAATTCTGTCAGGATCATCAACAATTGTAATAGGTCGTGGATCAGGATGAGCCCTGGTATAATATTTTCTTTTAGAAGCTATAATTTTAACTTTCAATGATAAATTATAACAACCCTTTAAAACCTTAAGGTGAAAAAATGAGGAAAATTGTTTCCTTTAAGATTTATTTTAACGAGGGACTGAATTCCCCAGTATGGTCGCCAATATGTTAACACTCTGAAATTTCCAAGAGTTGTTCTATGTGTTAAAAAAATATCAAAGGTAACTATCAACCACTTTTGGAGATTAGGATCTAGCCTTCCTAAAATCAGAGAGGGCTCTCTCTTAATTTTTTAACTTTGTTTGTTTAATAGATTTTAGGCTAGTTATGTTTGCTTAATTTGGATTGATTTTGATTGATTGGTGGAATTAATGATTTAGATGAATAGGTGCCTTTCCATTTTCCATTGGGCTATGGAGTCAATATATATTAGACGTTCTAAAAATTTCTTAACTTCAAAGCACTGGTGGAGAAATATACGAGGAAGCATGTGAAGGCTCTTATGAGCGACAATGGTTGTGAATACATCTCAAATGAATTCAATAAATTTTTTAGCAAAGAAGGAATTCAGAGACAGTTGATTGCGCCTCATAACCCACAACAGAATGGGGTCATAGAAATAAATAATAGAACAATTGTGGGTGTAGCACGAGTGATGTTTCATGATCAGGGCCTACAATTGCATCTGTAGGCAGAGGCATACAACACAACGGTATTTGTGCAAAACCATAGTCCTCATCGGATACTTGGCATGAGGACACCAGAGGAGGATTTTTCTGGTATGAAACCTGATGTTTCATATTTTAAAATTTTTGGCTCATCTGTTTATGTGCATGTGACCAAAGACACCAGGAAGAAGCTCGAACCAACATCTAAAATTATGATATTTGTGGGGTACACTAATACTCCCCACAAATATCGGGTGTATTTTCAAAAAATAGGATGACTGTTGTGAGATAGGATATAAAATTTGATGAGGAGAAAGCCATGTGATTGTCCCTTGAGAGGGAGCTAGATTTGCATGCAGATGAGGAACTCTTGGTTCCAAAGAATGAACCTTAAGATGTGTAGGAGCCACATGCGGAGGATCATGGAGTGGCAGAAAACACTCAGGCAGAGCCATCCACCAGAAATAGTAGAGACTTGATGCAGCAGAGCATGTAGGAGCACCTACTTATATGAGTAGATAGAGACAGTCTCCAGACATGTTTACTAGATACATGGCTCTTATGAGCAAGTGTATTGTGACAAAACCATCCTCCTTTGAGGAAGCAGTGCAGCAACCAATTTGGGTTGACACTATGGTTGAGGAGTATGACTCCATCGTC
Source organism: Pinus albicaulis (assembly GCA_034641835.2). Lineage (NCBI taxonomy): Eukaryota > Viridiplantae > Streptophyta > Pinopsida > Pinales > Pinaceae > Pinus > Pinus albicaulis. The sequence continues at coordinate 1,992,612,526 of CM076578.1, forward strand.
AAGAACAGTGCATGGGAAGCTATCCCAAGACCGGTTGGAAAATCAGTGGTTGGATCTAGATGGATCTATAATGTGAAGCAAGCGGCAAATGGGAGTGTGGAGAAGTATAAGGATAGATTTGTAGCCCAGGGATTCTTACAAGTTGAGGGGGTTGACTATGAGGATACTTTCACACTAGTTGCGAGGTATTCATCCATTAGATCTATCCTTGCAATCTCAGTGCAGATGGGGTGGCAGATACATCAGATGGATGTGAAAACTGTGTTTCCCAATGGAGTTATTGAGGAAGAAGTGTACATAGAGAAGCCATAAGGTTTTGAGATATTTGACAGTGAGTCACATGTGTGCGACTCAAGAGAGCATTGTATGGGATGAAACAAGCACCTCGTGCTTGGTACACTCGGATTTGCAGCTATTTCACTGGGTTGGGCTTCACCAAAAGTGAAGCAGATGTGAACATGTACCATATTGGGGTTGATGGTAAGATGTTGATTATCATACTTTATGTTGATGATCTAATTTTGACAGGTGATGAGCAGCTAATAACTTCTTGCAAGGGAGTTTGAAATGAATGACATGGGAGTCCTTCACTATTTCCTTGGTTTGGAAATATGGCAACGGGATGGTGAGCTATTTTTTTCTCAAGGAAAATATGCCAAAGAGATTCTGAGTAAGTTTCACATGGAGAGCTATAAACCCATGAATACTCCTCTTCCAGGAATTTGGAGGAAAGAGGATGCTACTTCAGGAGAGGTAGTGGGCACTATTATCTACATGCAGCTAGTGGGTTCACTGATGTACTTGGTGAACACCCAACCAGACATTTTCTACGCAGTTAACCAGCTAAGTCAATCTATGGCTAAGCCAACCAAGATCTTTTGGAAGGCGGGGAAGCATGTATTGAGATATCTCAGGGGCACTACAGATTATGGATTATGGTACAGACAGACAGAGGGAGTGAAGCTTCAAGGCTTCATGGATGTAGATTGGGCAGAAGTCCATCAGACAGAAAGAGCACATCAGGAGGGATCTTCAGCATAATATTGAAAACAGTTTCTTGGTACAAAAGGAAGCAACGATATGTGGCACTCAGTTCAGCCGAGTAAGAGTACATGGCAACAAGTCAGGCTGCATGTGAGGCCATCTAAATGAGAAAGATCCTGGTTGGTTTGTTTGGTTCTCAGATGGATCCGACGGTGATACATTGTGATAACCAGAGTTGCATTAAACTTTGGTTAATCGAGTATTCCATGATAGGTCCAAGCACATATACATATGGTACCACCATCTCAGAGATTATGTTTAGAGGCGCAATATGTTACTTCAGTACATTCCCATGGAAGATCATGATGCAGATATTCTGACCAAGGCGCTCGCAAGGAGAAAATTCAAATACCATAGAGCCATGATTGGGGTGGCAGATAATATCTTTCTTATTGAGAGGGAGTGTTGAAAATTCAACAAGAAATGTGTGTCTAATTTTATTTTCCCTTAATTAAATTAGACAATAAAATGTAATATTATCTCATAATCACTTGTAATAGTTAACTAAGGGTGATTAACTTAGATAGTTCATGAATTTTGAGTTGAGGGTGGTTGGTGAGGCATCCAGAGTGATTCTATTAGTTATGGAGTTTGAATTCCAGTTAGAGAATTAGTTTAATGCATGAGAAATCGGTTAACTTAATTTATTGAGTTAAAGTCATTTGGATTAGTTGTCACTGTTTATTGCACCAGTGAGAGATCAAGTGAATTAAATCATATTTAATTCACATGCAGTGATCTTCCATGCAACTGATGATTTACTATTAATAGCTACATGCATGTCAGTTCCAGTGGAGACCTAGTTGAGACAATGGTTAAAGGGATGTTATCTATTAGCTGTATCATTAGTAGGTTGCCCACATGCAACCTGACATCCATTGGATTGCCCATGATCCTTCCGCAGTTTTGGAAGGATGAAATTCCTAAAGAATAGGGATTTCATTCCTCATCAATTGCACAAGCAAGGCAAGCTAATTCAAGGAAGGAAATTGGATAAGTGTTGGTCGAGTTTGTCGAGGTCAACGTGAGACAGTTGTGAGAGTGCAGGAGACTCTTGTGAGAAGAGTGCATTGTAATTGTTTCATGATACCATGGTGAATATCCAATAGAATATAGAGGTGTTTTGAGTAGCAAGATTTCCCCAGGAAAATATTTGTGTTGTGATTTTATTTTCTTCTTTCTTTACTTCTTGTGATTGGTGATTGTGTTTATTTTCCACAATTGATTTGTAGAAGGATTCAGTATCTAGCTTTAGTGCAATGCTTGATCAGATTGAATCCATTGATATACATATGTTTGTATAATTTCTACAGTGGATATACAAGATATAATTAAAAAAACGAAGCTTTAATGTATATTATCTACATAAATATATCAGATATTAAAAAAAAACCAAGCTTTCATGCATCCTAGTAAATGCTGCTAGTTTTTTAAATTGTAAATTTATTTTTTATATTTTGGATATTTTTTGAAAAAATTATTATTATTTTTTCACTGTAAATTCAAATAATTCAAATATACTATATATTTTTTTGAGAATACTCAATTCATTATGTAAATAAAATATATACATTAAAAATAACAACAAACATAATCAAACACCAAAACATAAAATAATTAACCAATGCTTTTCACAATTAGACTTCTGGTAGTACTTTTATTGCTTCGCGTGGAATTTACTTACAGAAGTGTACTACTACTCAATTTTAATTAATTGATTAGAGATGTATTTTCACACCCACATAGTTTCTGTCATGAAAAATTATGAACATCCTATAGATGTATAGATTCAGTTTTTGTCTGGAACCCCCTTCTCATGAAGGAACATTTCCAATTCCATGTCAGGGTTTAGTCAAGATTAACAAATGAATGAATATTTTCAATGCCCTGTCAAATTTTATTCATCATTAAAATGTTTTTAGCTAATTACATTAGAGGCGTTTTCTTTATGAGATTAGGTAGGAAAAAAATTTTCACCCCACCCAATCATAAAGCTTTATTATCGCCCTTCTAGCCAATTATATGTTGAAATGTAATGCCAGACGCTTTAGAGAAGACACAGTATGTCTTCATAACTGGATTTTTTTTTTTATGTTCCGGCGGAAGGGATTGCTTCTAATGTACGACATTGTGTGATGTTAGGCAAGATTTTTCTTTCAACAACTGATTTCGGGAGTTAGCTACTACCATGCCATGGTATCCAATAGTATTTTTCATTCTTTTATTATTACTCTGAAAATATCCCTCTGGATTTTTCTTTCTTCTCCGTCTCTTCTCTTCTTCTTCTTATTTTATCTTTACTTTGCAAATATTACCATGGTTGTTTCTTTAATTTTCTTCTTATTTTATTTCTACTCTGCAAATATTGTTTTGGCTAGTTCTTTAATATTTATTTAATGCAAACCGCAGAAAATATGCCACCACAATATTTAGCCGGAAAATACATTACTGGATGGCAGCCCTGCTTCTTGGCTCAAGATTTGTGACTTCGGATACTCGAAGGTGAGTTTTTTGAGGTTTTCGGTGCCGTTTTTCTGTAATTGTTGAAATATGTCAGGCTAAGCTCATAATTGCGTTTTGTGTTTTGTGTTCAGTCTTATGTGCTTCATTCTTAACCCAAATTAACTGTAAGAACCCCTGCATACATCGCTCCTAAGGTATTGTCCAGGAAAGAGTATGACGGCAAGGTCTCTCATGGAATAAATATTCATTGTGCATGCACACATGCACTGTCTATAATTGGGATGTTGTAGGGGTTTCCATAGGCAGTATCTCTAATTCTAAGCTACCGGGGTTTTAGTTTCTCAGCTTGCAGATGTCTGGTCCTGCGGACTTACTCTGTATGTGATGTTATTTGGGGCTTACCGCTTCGAAGATAAAGATGACCCAAAAAACTTTTGGAAAACGATAAAGGTTGGTGAAGGTGTTTAGAGGTTTGAGGTTCAAACTGTTGTAACCTTCTCTTTCCCCCAATCAGTGAATATGGTAGGATGCGTAGAAAATGATTTTTTTTATGGAGTTGGTTGGGAAAATATTGTTCATCCTAGCCAATCTCCACACTCGATTTTCGCCCTTCCCTCCTATCAAAATTCAACATGTGGAAACTATTTTTTCATTTTCGTCAGTCACTTCTTCCAGTACATTTTCATTACTCCCTGCCTCCGGTACATCGTTCTTTGAGTCTAGTTTACTCATGGTCATCACTCATAAATGTCAGTTCGAGTCAGGCATGACTACTATTGCGGAAGGACTCAAAAAATCGTATGTTTTGTAGTTGACATAATATAGGAGTCTAATAGTGTATTTTAATTTTATACGTTAAGGACTTGGACACTATTTAATCATGATTGTAAATATCAAGATGAGACTAGGGCTTCATCCATACTTTGGATACTGGGAAACGAGATAAGCAGTGCCCTCGAAGTCGCAAGTTCCAGTCTTGCAGTTGTTCTTTTGATAATAGCGGTTAAAAGCATGTGAACCATGGGATTCTAGCGTGTTAGGTTTGGAGCAAGGCACCCCGACCTAAAACTGCTTACAATCTGTAGCCCCTTCTGCACATGCATAGTATAATGCTGCCTTGAGCTTACTAGAATCAATCTTTGAATTAGCAACGCACCACATCTCGGATGCTCCATCTAGGGTTGTTTTGATGCTGCGATGATGTTGCACAGAGGTGGTTGGGGTGGAAGAGGAATTGCTTCCAGAGGTGGGAGCCTAGTTGTTCATGGCCGCAGGTGTGAGAGCAATGTCATAGACATGCTCCTCAGTTGGGTAGAATAAGTCGTACTTTCACTCTGATGTCAGACCTGGCTTCTAGTTTTCATTAAAGAGAGAGAAAATGAAGGTGTTTAGAGAGGCCTTGTGCTTGAGCAGAGTTCCAGAGTTGGAGAGGACATGATTGATGACGTTTCCATTGTAGACCAAAACTTTGTAAAAACTAGCACTGGTTTCATCATCGTAGCTCGTAGATGGCCACCCAGTCTCAGACACAACAATGTAGAGGTTCTTATAACCAAGGGCCGAAATTTCAGAGAACACTGTGTCGAGATGTGCATCAAAGAGGTTGGTGTACAGGAGCCTAGTGTTGTTGTCCCAGACTCCGACACTAGGGTGAAAGAGTGCATAGTCTAGTGAAATATCATTGAAATCTCCCTTGTAGGCAAAGAAAGGGTAAGAATTGACCATGAGATAGGGCCTTGTTTGGCTCAGAATTTCGATCATTGGGTTTATCGTAGTCTCCACAAGGTTGCTCTTAAAAACGCCGCTTGAAGGCGGGAAAGAGTTCTAGAGTGCATTGGTTGCAACATGGCTCGACACCTTGACAATTTCGTCAAGGTTTTATTTTACGAGAGCCTTGTGAATATTTGTCATGGTAGAGACAAGGTAGGAGGTGAGGATACTAGAATTGGCGAAGACTTCATTCCCAACAGTTATGGCCATGATCTGGGTGCCCAAAACATAGGCGACCACGTTCTATTGGACCCAAGCATAGGCTCATGAAAGACGATGAGAAACGTTGGAGATTTTCTCATTTAGAATGGAAATGGTAATTTTAATGTCGGTACCACTGAATTCATGGAGATTTGTAGAGTCTGCATCGTAGATCTTCAACTTGTTGATGCCTTGCCTCTTGATCAACTACACTACTTTGGAATCCGAGGGGAGATTGTCTGCTACGCGGGCATAATTGATACCCACAACACCCGCCCTAGCAGATGCAATGATAGTCAGAGCCACCACGATCATGATTAACACCGAGCTTGTTCTCATTCCAAGCAAAGAAACTATAACTGACCAAGCTCCTCTCTTTTTCTTCAACTTCTTTTCACATTGAACTTTTACTTGAACTTATTTTGCTCAGTGTGATTCAAACACATGACCTTCCCTTTTCTTGAATTCTTTTCACTTCCTGCGATTCGAATGTATGACCCCAAGTATATTGGATTCAAGTGACTAATGTTCAAATCCGTACACTTTGACTTATCGCCCAAGTATTTATGTTTATGCAAAATATTTTTTGTCGAGAAAATTTTTCCCTGTTTTGGCATGAAATTGATTATTTGGAAATGGTCAGGAGGTTCTGGAAATGGTCGGGAGGTTATCTGGTGGTCGGGAAGTTATCTGGCGCATCTTGACACACAATTATGTAGTATTTTTCCAAACTTCAAGTTATCTTGACAAGTGTTCGACCTCAATACTTGAGAAAATAAAATGGAGTGTAATTTCTTATGAGCTCCAATTATTCTAAAGATCCCAGTCACTTTGTGCTCTTGTCCTTAAAGCTAATGATCTCGTGGTTAAATTGATATTCTAATTTAGCATTCTTGCGAAATTTTTTACTTTAGGGTCGTGAAAATATTTACTTACTCTCAAGCCTCCTAGTCTTGAATGTATCTAAATTTCTCCAGTTAATCTTTCTTTCACAACACAAAACACATATTTTTCTCTGAAATTTATGAAAAATCCAGCCATAAACCACAAAAATCCATTAGTTAATCTTGCTCAACATGTGTCCATACTGTCCCTAGAAAAATCCAGGAAATATATTCCAAAGGAGACACATATCTGGTACCCTAATCAAGATTATGCCAAATTTAACCGAAGTTAACTATAGGAAACTTTTAGAGCTTTAATTTACCTATTCCCTCTCATCTTGAGATCTTTCAGACTTTCAAACAAGAAAATTAGATCTTTAAATCTGCTAATCCTTTCAAAATTACAAGAAGATACTTTAAAATTGTTTTAAAACAATACAATGTCTAGAAGCATTGGATTTACTTTGTCTACATCCATTCGTAATCAGAAATAAAACAAATATCGTAAATAATTTTTTTTCTTAATAGATCCGACGAGTAGCCTGTCGTTCTAGTTATTCAGTAACAGTACCTGCAAATTCGACGAGGCATTGAATGATGTTGGGATCCACACATTCAGAATATTGTAAATGAGCATTAGTGTCTGCAACCCTGTTATCGTTCCATCGCCAAAAACTCTAGTAGCTCGCCAATAATACTAGCATTATTAGCACTGAATGAAGTAAGAGCCATGACATTCGCAAGCCCTAACAGGATCGTCCACGACGCTAGCAAGCTATTATAATCTATTGCAAACGTTTGCAGATTCGTGAGCCCGTCAAAAAAATCTACCGGTATGTAATCAAACACATTTCTCCCAAGAAACACCGATTGCAAATTCGATAATTTGCTGAAACTGGGCAACGAGATGCTGATCGAGGTCAGGGCACTCAGCTTGTTGAAATCTGTTGGCAGTGCCCTTTCCAAATTCATCCCTTGAATATGATCCAAATGGTATCCTCCTCTCCCAAACATATTTACATGTATTTCGACCTCGGCTTCCACCAATCCTGATCTCCTCATTGTCAAGCGAATCCCTTTTACCTTTGCTCTTATCGGCGGATTTTGGATGAACAATTGATTACAGTTAAGGGGGAATTTATAATCCGTCAAGTTCCTCCATTAACCCCAGTAAATACGGTTACAGAAGTGTTGTTCTAGATTTTGATTGATTTACAATCAATCCATCGTGAAGTAATTGAGATCTTGAATGTGACCATGCCTTTGCCATTAGATAAATATTATAATGACCAATTTGTGATTGGATATTGCTTGGTTGTTTGGTGTTTTTTTATTAGTTTATGCTTTACATTTATTTCATTTTAATTCAATTATATTTAATTTAATTTAACTTTCATGTAATAACAAGAATAATTAATCTTTTTATATTAATATATAACATTGAATATAATTAAATCTTTTATGTTAATTTATAATATTAAACAAAAATCCATTGATATTATTGAGTTGGTAAGCTATAAGTAAATTATTATTCTTATGGCAGCATGTAACTATTTTTAAATATTAGATATCATTTTTGGGGATTTCACTGCTTTAAGTAAGTCATTCATCTATGACTTATATAGTTTCAAAATCTCTTTGTGTATGCATTATAGTAGTTCATGAAAGTCAACCTGCTACCATCAAACCCCCTTGGTTGCAAACTTATTGAAAACAATGTGGCATATTCTTCACGATTTAACTAAAGACTAAATTTAGGGAAACATTTTAAAAGAAAGTTGATTTACCATTAACATTTTTCTTTAAAGTTATGATGAAAAAATGATTTTTTTTTTTTAATGAGAATTAATTATCACTCTTCTCACCACCATTATTATGAATAAGATAATGTTGTTAAGGTTTTATTAAAAAAATGAAAGAAAATTTGAAAACTAAATTTTTCTAATAATAAGCATATTATAACAACTATAAAATAATGTGCCCAACATTATTAGTTGTTTTTGTGTTGAGTGTTTATTATAGTAATTGTTATAATTGTATTAATAACAATTATGGGTTGCATTCATACTTATATAACTTAATACAAATTTGATGGGGTTTAGATCTCTCAAATTCTCACCCAGTCTTAAGGAAAAATTGGTTGCTAAAGGAGTATTACTTTTATGAGCTTCTTATTTTATTTTGACTTATGAAATGACTTGAGCATTGCTTGATAAATTGTCTTTACACAATGAAAAAATATACCTTAATTTCAATGGAATTTCACATAGAGTAGCCAAATTTGGAAAGAGATGCTTGTGAGCCTAGTGTTATATTCAAATTACCATTTCAAGTTTTTTCTTTTTTCCAAATTTATTTTCTTTCTCATTATTGGCAAGGGGTTGCATGATTTTTTTATTTGATCCAAGGTATGAGGGAGTCCATGAATCCATTTTGTATGCTTCTTCAGTGGAAGGGGTTCCCTTTCTTTCATTTTCTCTCTTCATATTTGTCATTTGTTGATTCTTATCTCACCTTGGTACTTTCTCCACTTCTCAAATGTCATATAGTAAAGCATAGAATGAAAAGGGAGCACGAAGAGGAAGGATATCATCATTGCTATGCCATCATTATGGGACAATTATGTTAGTGTAACTTTCTTTTTAAATTTAACCTCCTATTACATTCTTTAAAAGATATATATAAACTAAATTTTCCATATATTTCATTTAATTATTGTTTTCCACATTTCTCACTCTCGAGCTTACTTTGCACCTCTCAGTGCAAATGCTAGTTTTTATTATAATTAAAAAATATATGTAAGAGAGATTTGGTGAACCATTTAAGTGTGAGTGGTTGAATTTTTTTTTTTTTATAATTCAAAATTAGTTTTAATTCTAAACTATTTAAAATTTAGAAATATATAATAAATATAATAGAAATAGAAATATATCTTAATAAAAGAGAAAATCCAAAAATGAATTTAATTCAAATAATGCACATAAATTTATAAAAAAATAAGTTTGAAAAAAATCATAAAAAAATATTTTATTATTATTATTATTATAACCATAATAAAAAATATATTACTTTATAGATTTTCTATAGTGGTGTTTGATTTTCTGTACAATGGTACATCAAATTCAGCATTGATTATTTTTTATGGCAATGCCACCATGGCACCTCTAAGAAATTTTGATCAATTTGTGAGGCTTCTAACCAAATAAATGACAAAAATCAAGATTAAACATATACTTAATGGAATATTTAGGTGTAAGTTAATGAAATATTCTGCATGTGTATACAATATACTCATATTAAATTATGGCTATTTACCGTGTGAGAAACAACGGTGAAGATTTTGAATGGATTTAAAACTTATGTATCGATATGACAGTGGCGGCGGTGGAAATCATCATTGCTTAATAAAACTCAAATTTTCTGCACCAATCAAATAAAAAAGTGAATAAATTAAATTTTAAAATTAAAAAAAAATTATATGGCTTTTGTAATGTCAACCTTTACTTATTGGCTGGTTAACTTTTAGTCAACCATATATTAATTGGTACTTATTGGTTGGTTAATTTTTAGTCAACCATATATTAATTGGTTGGTTAATTTTAGTCAACGCTAGATTAATTGAATTTCAACGCATTACCCAATGGGTTATATACGGTGTGCAACAGGGATACGGATAATAATATGATTAATCTTATGAGTTTTTAAAATAATTTATTTGCTACTCTAAATGTACTACTCATGTACTAGTATTTATAGTCATAGCGGATCCAATAATTATTGTGGTACCTGCCCCAATCTAATCTTAGTAGGGGGGTCGAGATGAACGCATAGGGCTTTGAATGTCCCCACCCTTTCACTGAGCTGTGAAAGAAATGTGTCATATCTCCCTCTAAGTTTTGAAAATTGCATCTATATATATATATATATATCTTTACTTGAATTTTATATATATATAAAATTAGTTTGAAGGCTACCAAAATCAATTCAGTGAATCACTTCACACATATAGAGAACATGTGGGTAAAAGCCATGAAAATCTTCAGTAATTGCCATCAACCATAACGATGAAAATATAAAAGCGCCAATTCACGAAATTTATGATAAATATGTCATTCATACAATATACACTCAGCACTGCCTCCAGTCAGCACAACAATATTCTAAAAGTGTATATCAATTTTATACAGAAGTAAAACCATTAGAAGTGGGCGGAAATCCTCGTATCCTTGGTTCAAGTACACTCGAAACGCTGCCTAACGTACTCTTGGAGAAATAAGTTCTTAAAAGAGGGTGATATTCTCGCATCACGTCGGCTTCGTTGCTTCTGCGTTACTCTTACACAAGTTAGCTTTGATGCACATCAAAATGGGTTAAAATCGTTGTCCTTCAAATGTCTGGCCGAATTTCCAATTTGCAGGAGCGACATTATAGGAGTTGATGGTTCTTCGATCGCTCATGCTGACTTGGAAGGACAGACTCTACCCATTCAAATACATTAACTAAAATATGGTATTAAATTGTTAATCTAAAGCTAAAACTACAAAACGAATAGTGTTTGTGCCCACCTAGACGTCCACAGGACTGAAGTTTTGTCGAAGTGTGAAATTTGAGTTGTGGAGAGCCCAATTATAACTATGTTGTACATAGGGGAGGCTCTCATCCCATGTCCATGGATGCTTTGAATTGTACATGCGTAGAATGTGTACAATCATGCTTTTGACAACCTCTGTTTGGCCATCAGTTTGGGGATGGAAAGTTGTGGACTTGGTGAGTTTGGTGTCCACAATGACTAGAGGCTGGACCAAAATGTGCTAAGGAACCTGCTGTCGTGATCTGATATGATATATTGTGGGATCCCAAAGTGCACCCACACTCATTCAAAGAAGAGTTTAGTAGTGGCTTCCGCTGTGATATTCTTCTTACAGGTCGCCATAATTACCATCTTCGAGAATCTATCAATGACCATGAAAACACAGTCGTTTCCATGCTTACTAGCAGAAAGGCCTAACATGTAATCCATGGAGATGGATTCCCAAGGTCGACTAGGGGTAGGTAGCGGAGTATAGAGGCCTTGCTTCTTGATGGTCAGTTTGGAAATGGCGCAAGAAGTGCAGGATCTGATGTACTTCCCAACATCTTGTCAAAGGTTCAGCCAATAGAAATACTTCTGCAGTACTGCCACTGTTTTCTCAACCCCGAAATGTCCAACGACTCAACTGTAGTGTGCTTCCAATATCATCTTCACACGCTTATTGAAGGAACACAAAGGTGTCCCAGGTGACATAACAGTGCATCTTGGAGGTGAAAATTTAGAACTTGCATACCCCCCAAGAGTGCCTTGTATGTGTGGCCGAATTCTAGATCGCTCTTGTAGAGAAGCGGCCAATCAAAAGTCTCGTGCCCACAAGAGTTGAGAACGGTGGTTAATGCCACGATCGGTGGTCAGCTGAGGCAATCTGCAACATTATTGGTGCTACCCTTCTTGTAATTGATGTTCAAATGAAATTGTTACAGATATGTGGACCACGTTTGATGGCGATCGTTCTGCAACTTCCCTTGTATCTGTATGAACTGCAAGGGTCGGTGGTCTATGTGGATGATTGTTTCCTTCCCTAAAATGTAATGCTTTCATTTTCAACAATCCTGCACAATGGAATACATTTCTTTGTCGTAAGTGGGATACTTGTGAACTGTGTTAGACAATGTCTCACTGTGATATGCCACTGGATGCCCCTGTTGAGTAAGAACTGCCCCAATAGCATAGTTAGAGGCATCTGCCTCGATATCAAATGGTTGTTGTAAGTCTGGTAATGTGAGCACTGGGGTAGAACAGAGGTGATGTTTCAATTCTATGAATGCCTTTTGTTGAGATTCTGACCAAAAGAATTTTTCTCTCGCTCCTCCCTTGGTGACTTGACTCAAGGGCCAAGTGATATGAGAGAATCCCAACACGAACCAACAGTAGAAATTAGCAAGACCCAGAAAGATGCGAAGCTCTGTTAGAGTGGTTGGGGCTGGCCAATATCAAATTACTTGGATCTTGGTTGTATCCACATGCACCCTCCTTTCATTAGTAATGTATCCCACATATTGAACCTGGGTCATGCCAAAAGTGCACTTCTCCAAATTGGCACACAACTTGTGTTGCCGTAGTGTTTGGAGGACTTGTCGGATGTGGTGGAGGTGCTCTTCCCCACTCTGGATGAAGATCATAATGTCATCCAAGTACACTACTACAAATGAGTTGGAGGGTTAAGTGGGTACCTGGTGATACCCAGAATTCAAGTCAATCTTAATGAAATATTTCACCCCTTTGAGTTGGTCTAGAAGGTCATCAATCCGTCGGATTGGGCACCTATTCCAGACAGTGATCTTGGTCAGTGCCCGATATTCAATACAGAGTATCCAAGTCCCATCCTTCTTCTGTACTAACACGATCGGGCTCCCACAGGGCGATGAACTTGGCCAGATGTGACCTTTCTACTGCAGCTCCTGAATCTGCCTCTTGATTTCATCGTTCTCCAAAACAGAGCGCCGATAGATCGGTCCGTTGGGTAGCAGCGCACCTGGGGTTAGATCAATGGGTTTATTGACCTGAAAATGCTGAGTAACCCTAGTGGGTGAGGTGAAAATGTCCCCGTACTCCTCCACACCTTTGTCCATTTGTTGTTGTCGTGCAAAGGAGCCATGTCCGGAGGTCGTGGCCACAATCAGGAAAACAAATTTCTTGGTTTTGGAAATGAGCTTACTCCATTGTTTTGCAGTAACCAAAGTGATAGTGGTAGGTGGCCGTACCTATGGTATCCTGTACAGCTTATTTCCCAAGGTAAAAATAAAAACACGAGGTCGTGACACATACGCAACATGTCGCTTCCACAAGTATGGTTAGCTAATAATACATCAGAAACATAAATAGGAGCAATGTCACATAATAGCTCATCCATGAAGGGATTGATGCTATAGGGAAGGCGGCACTGTTGGCTGACACAGAGATCCCGTCCTTGGTGAAGTCGCCCTATGGTGTATGGTTGTGGGTGCGCTGTGGTTGGGAAGCCCAACCGCTTCATGACAATTGCTGAGATGAGGTTCTTTTGGCTCCCATTGTCGATAATGAATTGTATCGGGGAACCCTTTACCCACATCTGGGAGTGGAAGAGAAGTTCCGCCTCCTATGGATCTTCCAGTTCCTCCTTCTGGATCTTCGCAGTGGCAACAATGGTGTTGGGCTCTACATCAATAATCTCTTTCCCTTTCTCATTCCAATTTTTAGGTTCTGATTCAGAGTCGGAGCATGCATTTGATTCAGAAGCCCTCATCTCGGCCATGAGTGACTACTTGGCCTGACACTCAATTGTGTTGTGAGTGGAGCTCTTATGGAACTCAAACCACTTTCTCGTGTCCTTCTTTGGCTTCGCGATGTTGTTCTTTGCTTGTGGCTTTAGCAGGTTGTCTTGGGCCGCCATGCCTTGGCTTTGTCTTTTGTTCTGTGGTTTGGGGGCACCTTTCCCTTGCTTTTGATTCATAGATCCAAAGTCTCACTTCTTTTGCTTGAATTTCTTCTCAATCTTGGCAAAATATCGGTATGCCGTACCAAGCGAGGAGATGTCGAGGAAATTCATTTCCTCCTAAATTTATCTGTTTAGACAATTGCGATACTTTAGCACCAAATGTTTCTCTGAATCTTTGATACCCAAATTTGTGTGCAGGGTATGGAACATATTCGTCAGCTCATGCACATCTTGATCCCTTTGTTGCCGCAGTGTGGTCCATTTTATGTACTTATCCTCATAGCTCCCCATGGGATAGTATTGTTCCTTGATGGCATCTCGGAAAGAATTCCAAGTGGGTACAACTGAGAATAGAGAGGGTTATATCTCATCCTTTTTCTCATAGTAGGTTTCCCACCATTCCTTGACATGGGGTGTAGCTTTAAGGAGTGCAAAAATAATTTTCTCCCAGTCGAAAAAGTCATGAATCGAGAAATATCCTTTTAATAGATTCAACCATCTATCTATGACATCTTCATCTATTTGACCCTCAAATATGGGAATGTCAAAGTTTACTTGTACCTTATAGGGAGTCACGCCTCCAGAGTGGCTGTTGCACGTAGATGCGCTGCCAGTGGGTAGTCATTGAAGGATCTGGGCAAAGCTATCCATCATCGCGTTCCCTCGTTTTTCGAGGGCCTCCTCGAGCAATATTCTGATAGGATCTCCTGCTCCCTCATCTTTCTTTTCGTCCCCGATAGGCGGCCATCAGGGTTTATGAGGCTGATCTTGCAAAGGTTCAACCGGATCGAGCCCCAACTCCTTATACCTTGACCTCGTTTGGGACATGCAAAGAAGGATCGAGAAAAAGAAGACCGCTCTGATACCACTGATCCAGATTTATGTAGGAACGCAACAGAATACACATGTACCCATAAATACAAATATGTAGCGAAAATAACACTTCATTTCATTAATATCAAAGAACTGAAATTTGCTTACAGACAGAATAGAAATAAACTAGCTAGGGCACTGGTAGCTTATCTCTGAGAAGAGATGTGGTGACTACACGCCTCTGAACTGAGGTAAAATGAGGCTCGAGGGCCTATTTATTATTTATAAATAATGGAAAATCCTAAACATCCAAAACCCTAACCCTAGGAGATGAAGCACCAAAACTATTGGCCCCATTTAGGTAATTTGGTGTTTCAACTTCCCGGGGACGTAACTTTGGCATACGATCTTCGTTTGACGTGCCCCATACCTCATTAGAAAGATGTATCCGAAGAATACAAATTTTGATGTGAGAAATAGATTCCATGTTGCTTTCAGTTTCCCCAAAAAACGTCGTTTAGGGCCTCAAAATGGCTCTGGAAGTTCAGGACCCAAAAAATTGCCAAAAATAGTAAGTTGTGCCGAAACTAAAAAACTAAAAGAGACAATGGTTGGGCCCCAAGTGGAAGAGGTGGGTGGCCACCAATATCCACCTGGATCATTCCTCCCCCCTTAGGAAGCAATGGTCCCCATTGTGTTGAGTTCCTTTATGAGATGAGGAAACTTCTACTGAACTTTGTCCCTGGTGAACCACTTGTCTTGGTGTAGAAGTTGGCCAACTTTGACAACCCGATGCAGTTGGATCTTCTGTTGGCGAGTGTTCTTGATTTGCATGTCCATGATATAATCTATGGTGGCCTGTTCCATGCAGTCTGGGTTTAAATCTGTTGTTGTGAGTTGTTCTGCAATACCAGAGGTGTCCAGTAGAGGTGGGAAGTAAGGACGAAGGCGGTCCACATTGAATACTAGGTGCAGACCAAGGAATGGTAGAATACTGAGCTCGAAGGCATTGTTCCCTAATGCCTTGGTGATTGTGTACAGCCCATATCAAAGCGGGCGAAGCTTGCGGTGGGGTCCAATGAGGCGCTCCTTCTGAAAATTTAGCCAAACTTTGTCGCCCACCTAGAAGTTGTGTGGTACCCGATGTTTATGATGTCGTTGCTTTTACTTGGCATTGGCTCTATCCAATATGTCATGAACTTGTTGGCAGATGTGCTGAATGCACTCGATGAAGTTGTTCGCTTTTTCAGCTTCAGACTAGACATGAGCCGAATTGGCCTGAGTAGCCGCAAATGGCATGGCTACGTCAATGGGACATAGTGGATGGAATCCCAAGCCCACCTGAAAGGGGCTGTGGTCAGTTGAGATGTGTAGAGCTTGATTATAACTATGTTTTACATCGGGGAGGCTCTCATCCCATGTGCGTGGATGCTTTGAATTATACATGCGCAGAATGTGTACAATCATCCTGTTGACGACCTCTGTCTGGACATCAGTTTGGGGATGGAAAGTTGTGGACTTGGTGAGCTTGGTGTCCAACATTGACCAGAGGCTGGATCAAAATGTGCTGAGGAACCTGCTATCGTGATATGATATGATAGACTGTGGGATCCCAAAGTGTACCCACACTCGTTCAAATAAGAGTTTAGCAGTGGCTTCTGTTATGATATTCTTCTTGCAGGCCGCCATAATCGTCATCTTCGAGAATCTGTCGACGACCACGAAAACACAGTCGTTTCCATGCTTATCAGTAGGAAGGCCTGACATGTAATCCATGGAGATGGATTCCCAAGGTCAACTAGGGGTAGTTAGCGGAGTATAGAGGCCTTAATTCTTGATGGTTGGTTTGGCAATGGCGCAAGAAGTGTAGGATCTGATGTACTTCCTGACATCCTGTCGAAGGTTCAACCAATAGAAATACTTCTGCAGTACTGCCACTATTTTCTCGACATTGAAATGCCCAGTGACTTGACTGTAGTGTGCTTCCCATATCATCTTCGCATACTCGCTTGAAGGAACAAAAAGGTGT
Organism: Pinus albicaulis; assembly: GCA_034641835.2. Lineage (NCBI taxonomy): Eukaryota > Viridiplantae > Streptophyta > Pinopsida > Pinales > Pinaceae > Pinus > Pinus albicaulis. The sequence goes on from CM076578.1 coordinate 1,992,629,238, forward strand.
CCCAGGTGACATAACAGTGCATCTTGGAGGTGAAAATTTGGAACTTGCGTACCCCCCAAGAGTGTCTTGTATGTGTGGCCGAATTTTGGATCTCTCTTATAGAGAAGTGGCCAATCAGAAGTCTCGTGCCCACAAGAGTTGAGAATGGTGGTTAGTGCCACGATTGGAGGTCCGCTGAGGCAATCTGCAACATTATTGGTGCTACCCTTCTTGTACTTGATGTTCAAATGAAACTGCTGCAGATATGTGGACCACTTATAATGGCGATCGTTCTGCAACTTCCCTTGTGTCTGTATGAACTGCAGGGGTTGGTGGTCTGTGTGGATGATTTTTTCCTTCCCCAAAATTTAATGCTTCCATTTTCAACAAGCCTACACAATGGAATACATATATTTGTCCTATGTGGGATATTTGCGAACTGTGTCAGACAATGTCTCACTGTGATATGCCACTGGATGCCCTGTTGAGTAAGAAATTCCCTAATAGCATAGTCAGAGGCATATGTCTCGATCTCAAATGGTTGTAGCAAGTCTAGTAATGTGAGCACTGGGGTAGAATAGAGGCGATGTTTCAATTCTATGAACACCTTTTTTTGAGATTCCGACCAAAAGAATTTTTGTCTCGCTCCTCCCTTGGTGACTTGACTCAAGGGCCAAGTGATATGAGAGAATCCCAACAAGAACCAGTGGTAGAAATTGGCAAGACATAGAGAGTTTTGAAGCTCTGTTAGAGTGGTTGGGGCTGGCCAATCTAGAATGACTTGGATCTTGGTTGGATCCACATGCACCCCCCTTTCATCAATAATGTATCCCAAATATTAAGCCAAGGTCATGCCAAAAGTGCACTTCTCCAGATTGGCACACAACTTGTGTTGCCGTAGTGTTTGGAGGACTTGTCAGATGTGGTGGAGGTGCTCTTCCCAAGTCTGGCTGAAGATCAAAATGTCATCCAAGTACACTACTACAAATGAGTTGGTGAATGGCCTCAAGATGTCATCCATAAACCTCATGAAGGTTGTGGGAGCTGTTGGTATCCCGTGTTTTGACAGTTTGGAAAATCAAAAGACAAGGCAACATCAGAACCAATCTTTAGAGTTCCAGGATCTAGTCCTCCTGTTCTCAGAGAGGGATCTCTCAAATATTTGTTTGCAAAGTTTTATCTTGTTTGCTTTGATTATGGATTTTAGACTAGTTATTAAGTGCGGATGTTTGTTTGGTTGGGTTGAGTTGATACAACAGAATATGAAAGGTCTAGGAAAGATAGACAGAGAGAAAAAGTATCCAGTTCATTGGGCTATGGAGTCAAAACAAGGTCATGACAAACTCATCAATGGATATGAGATATCAAAGGGCAAATCTAACTTGGCCACGGGATCCTTTGTTTTGGAGTGAGATGGACGTTAATGATTTGGAAAGAGAAATTTACTTCTCAACAAAGGGAACTTGAAAATATAACTTAACAATAAAGAGATATTTGCTAGACAGGGCTAACCATAAATTCCACAAACATTCTTTAAGCAAATAATGACTTCAAGACAACTTTTAAAATGAAACCTAAGATTCGGGGAACTCCCTATTTCCTCAAAGATTTTATTTTAAAGGACTTAGAAAACATAAAAGATTCACTGATAGCCGCATTCATAGAAGAGGGAACACCTAAATAACATCTATGCTTGCAACTATAAAGACCTTCAAAACAACTGTTCAAGCAGGGGCAAAGGGTAAGATCCAAACCGACCTCTTTGATTAACTTAAGACAATGGTACTTCAAAGGGAGACTTCAATAACAGCTTTCAAGTGATGGCAGACAAGCAGGGAGAACCATAAATCATGCTGAAACCAACTATTAGATCTATCAAGGAAATAAACAAGCATGAATACTAAAGAGAAGGTTTAAAGCCTCTAAAATACTTCAGCAGAAGAAAACATAAAACAATGAAGGATGAACAGGTCTAAGGTGCTTCCAGGAGTCATTTCTTAGCCTAAAAATTTCAACCTACTGTAGTAAGAGATTATGAAACATAATGAAAATAGGGGAAAGAATTAAACAGTTAGAATACTTCACCAACAACCAAGCTCATGAATCCAATGATAGAGCCTTCTCAAGAACGGGCATGCAACAGCATTATCAAGACATCCAAGACTTCAATTTGTTTTCAACTTCAACAGACTCGTGTATTTATTTCAGAGAATTTCAATGTTACAACTTGTGATCAAATAGCAACCAACAACCAACAATTTCTCATCTTCTACAACAGTATTTATAGAAGGATGAGGAGGTGAGAACCAAAAAGATCTCAAAGGTCATTAATACAGATTAAATGAATTCTCGGCCCTTTGAGGGGTTCGATGGAGAAGTGAACTGGTGGACTACTGTATTAATGTTTACAATAATGAATTTAAAACTCGATGGGAGTCTTATTCGACTTTGAGGCTCTGTGTGCTTTTGGAGTAACTTCTGCAGATATTTCTGCATTGATTTCCTTGTAGAAGTAACTCCCTGGCTGCGCTGGAGGCAAAATATCTGTCTCTGCAATAAGTTCAGCTTCTGTTCGAATGCTTTGAGGCAACAGGTGGATTTTATGGTAGCTGAGGAATCAATGCGCCTCAAGTATGGCGGTGGAGGTCCTTTCTGTCTGATAAACACTTTAGGTTTTCTTTAAATCGTGTTTTTAAATCGGGGATTAGGCTTTTGATAACTGTCTTAGCCGTAATCCCCGTAAAAACTGTATTCAATCTTCATCTGCTGTGTTTTGTCTTCAAAACTGATACTCTTTAACTGTTCTTTTGAATAAAATAGTGTCTTGTCGATGTGCAGGGCCGCACTGGGCTTTTAAAGGCATCAATGCCCATGAAGCATTGAGAAAACAATGGAGCGAAACCCCGCAGATGGTTCTCTTTAACAGCTCAGAGGCGCAGGAAACGTCTTTCCCGGCCCTCTGCTCTCTTTCATTATACAAATGGAAAACCATTAAAACACCTGCAAAACACAAAAATGATTAAGAAATCTTGCGTTTTAGGTTTAAACTGCTTAGGAGGCGGGGAAGGAGAGTAACCGTTGGATCATGGAGCGGGGGTGCAGATTGACGGCGGAAATGCAACGACGGGATGTAATGGGCAAAACCTTTGTAAACCAAAAAATATATCATTTTCGACTTTACAAAGGAAAAAAGTGTTTCTGTATGAAAGGCGAGGGTATCATATGGTGGGTCCGGCGGGACTGATCACAAATCGCAAACATGGAAAACACGATGGCAGATTATGTGACAGAGAGAAAATGCGATATTGCGATGTGCGGAAACTGCGAAGGATCACAGCGCAAATATTTGCGATGGCGCAAAATCGCAAAAGTGGAAAACGCGATGGGCATTTTAAATGAAAACTGAAATTTGCGATTTGCGATCTGCGCTGGATCGCATTTCAGAAATTTGCGATGAGCGCTCCTAGAGTTAGCACTTGGTTTTTTATGCATTTTTCATGGTTTTTCAATGGAAATGGGGGTTATGGCAAAGCTAAAGGGTGAGTCTTTTAACTTTGTAAAAGTGTTTTTTCATGAGGGAAAGAGAAGAAATCATGAAAACAAAGGGGATTTTATGGAGGAAAAGGGGAGCAGATGAAGGTTAGTTTTGAGTGGGAGAAGGGCGAAAATGATGGTTCTTCAGCAGTCTTTTTTTATGAAATTAGCATAATTTTAGAGCATGAAATGGAAATAGTAAATGAAGATTTCGGACAGAGGCATGAGGCCTTCAAGGAGTCTTCAAGAGCCAACAATTTTTAGTGATAAAATTTGTTCCTTGGAGGCTCAAAAAGTCTTAGCCACCTTTTGGTATAACAAAATATTATAGGTGGCTAACAGTGGCTCCACATGGGGATGGAGCCTTCTTGAAGGCATCAAGAATTCAGACTTGATTTCTCTGGGACGCTGACTTGTGCCTGATCCATTGGGCTGCCATTCCTTTGCTAGATGATCTTGTTTGAAACATATTTAGCAGCCATGAAAACAATGGTCCTTCATCAATACAAACTTTCTACCTACCCAATCCTACTGATCTAGCATTTTTTCTTCATCAGAGTGCACTTGGATTGGCAAACTCTTTTCACAACATTTTATTCTTTTGAAAGCATAAAAACTAATCTACTTCTACTCCTTATTTCTCCCTGGACTCAGATTAAACATTTGAGCTCAGATATTTCTCTACCTAATCTACTGTCTGTTGGGATTAAACTATCCAACAGACTTTCATTCTTAAATTCTACAACAAAAATTTAAAAACAGTCAAGTCAAGATTAAGCTATTTGACTTGTTGTGATCTATGGCATAAGAACAAGCTGCACATAGATTATTATTTGCAGAAAATTAAAAATCAAAATGGAAGGCTCAAGATCTGAAAGTTTCTCATCATGGCATTCTCTTTTCTTCACAGCTCTGTTTTTGCTTTTGTTTGAGCTGCCTCTTCCTTGATAGCTGATTCAGATTTTGGACAAATTAGAACCAGTTCTTCTCTTTTATGACTCAGAAAATAAAATAGCTTTGAGTCATCTCTCTTTGGAAACTTTGGTTCAGATTTTGAGTTTGTTTGAACCTTCATTTCTATCCTAATGTATCTACTGATAAGCCAAGATTGAACAATTTGGCAAATCGAATTCACTATCCTATCAGCAGAAAATTTAAAGCTAATTAGTCAAGATTAGGAAGTTTGACTAACTAGAAGTGTGTTTTGAGGAGTGGCATTTGAGCTTGCACACTTTCAGATTTATTTCTCTTTTTGGTATGGGGCTGTACCTTTATTGTTTTGTCAATTGACCTCGTTTCTTTTCTTTGTTTTTGTGTTTTTGATTTTTCATAACTTTGAATGTCATGGTTAGACTATGATATTTACAATGATAAAAACAAAAATGCTTTGAAACTTAAGATTCTTGGCAGAAGTAATGCTTGAGCATCCTGCCATTTACTGGACCTCCATATAGGTCTTCTCCATTCATTTCTTTCAAGAAAAATGTATTATGAACCCTCTCAGCCTGAATAATATATGGCCCTTTCCACAAGTTCTCAAACTTGTCATGTTTCCCCTTCTCTTCTCTCCTTGAATCCCATTTAAGAACAACACTTCCAATCTAGAAGTTTTTTGCCTTAGTCCTTTTATCAAATTGCTTCTTCATTTTTTCTTGGACTAACTGTGTTCTTTCATAAACTTCTTCTCGGGTCTGCTGCAAATGAATTGTTTGGTTGATCCTCCTCTGCATATCATTTTCTTCAACCCGTACTTCTTGAAGGAGCTTCATGACTGGAACTCATAAAGAGGTAGGAAAGATTGCATCCATGCCATAAACTAATTGATAGGGGGACATATTTATTGATTTCTTTGTGGTTAGTCGATTAGCCCATAAGGCATGAACCAGCTTATTGTGCCATGATTTTCTATTTTCTTCCAACAGCTTTTTATTGATATTAATGAGACTCTTGTTGGAGGATTCAACTAATCCATTCCCTTGGGGATAGTAAGCAATGTAATGGCCCAAGGTTATATGGTATTTGTGACAGAAATCAACCATATTTTTGGATTTGAAAGCAGCAGCATTGTCTGTTATGATTTTTCTAGGACAACCAAATTTGGATAGGATATGGGTTTCAAGAAACTTGATAATGACAGAATCATTAGCATTCCTGGTAGGTATAGATTCTATCCATTTGGTGAAGAAGTCAGTGGCTGTGAGGATCCACTTATGTCGAGCTAAGGAAGATGGATGAATTTCTCCAATGAAGTCCAGCCCCCATTGTTGAAAAGGTGCCTCAACTCTGATAGGATGTAGGGGTAAGGGAAGGAGCTTTCTCCTGCCATCAAAGATTTGACACTTATGGCAAGACATGACCAGCTTCTGAGTGTCTGGGAAAAGGGTAGGCTAATAGTAACCTGATCTGAGAATTTTGTTTGCTGTGGCCTTCCAGTAGAGGTGTCCTCCACATTCACCATTGTGCAATTCATGCATGATTTTTCCTGCATCATCTTCAAGCAAACATTTAAGCAAAATTCCAATAGCATTTTTCCAATATAATACTCCATTTAATATGCAAAAACTCAAAGCCTTTTGTTTCAAGAATCTAGCCTTAGTTTTAGATAAAGAAGGAGGGGTATTTAAATATAAAAGCACATAAACAATGTCAGCATACCAAGGATAATTTAGAAAGGTTTCTTCAATAAAAGGAGCATCAGATTCTTCTATTTCTTCCAACACATCTACCATATTCATGTCTAATGCTTGGAAGTTAGACTCAGCCATGAGTTTTGCTAATCCTTGCCATTTTACTAGTTTGGTGGGCCTAATTTCTAAGTCATATTCAAGAATAGTTGCAATCCATTTTCCCCTTTTACCATCAGGGTCTTGACTCAGAATGTCCTTGACAACAGCATGTGGGACAAAAGAAATTATGTGAGAGTGTAAAATATAGACCCTAAAGTCCTTTAATGCTTTCACTAATGCTAAGGCTTGTTTCTCCATGATATTATAATTGAGAGAAGCATCTCTTAAGGCCCTACTAAAGAAGGATATTGGTTGTTCCTGCCCCAAATCATTCTTTTGAAGTAGAACTGCAGCTATTGTATGCTCAGATGCAAAAGAAAAGATATAAAAATCTTTGGTAAAATCTGGACTAATCAGGACTGGTGTTTGAGTAAGAGCTTGTTTAACCAGTTCGAATGATTGTTTAGTTGGTAAAGTCCATTTTACACCCACGTTTTTCTTAAGCATGTTTGTAATGTTTTTTAATAGCTCAGCAAGGTTGGGAATAAACCTTCTCAAAAAATTTATCTTTCCAATGAAGGATTGAATTCTTTGAGGCTTCTAGGATGGCTGATTTGCAATATGCCATCTATCCTTGTAGGGTCTATTTTGATTCCTTCTTCTGAAATTATGTGACCAAGGAGTTTCCCTTCTTGGAGTCCAAAGAGGGTCTTCTTGGGATTCAGTGACAAGCCAAATTTCCTACATTTCTTGAAAACCTTCCTTAGGTGAATCAAATGGTCTTCATCAGTTTTTGAGAAAACAGTTATGTCATCAAGGTAAATAATTATAAAATAGCCAATATCTTCAGAGAAGGCTATGTCCATGGCCCTTTGGAAAGTGGCCCCGGCATTCATTAATCCGAAAGGAATTTTGACATACATAAAGGTGCCCCAAGGTGTGGTAAAAGCAGTTTTGATTTGATCACTTGGGAACACCAACACCTGATTGTAACCTGAGAACCCATCTAATAGGGATATTCTTCTTGACCCAACTACCCTTTGAAGTATATGGTCCATTTTGGGCAAGGGGTAGTTGTCCTTTAAAGAGGCTCTGTTTAAATTTCTGAAGTCAATACAGAGCCTGATTTCCCCGGTTTTCTTTCTAACAGAAACTAAGTTTGATACCCATTCTAAAAATCTAATGGGTACTATGATCCCAGCATTATACATTTTCTCAATTTATGCCTTAACCAAAGGTAGTAAAAGAGGATTTATTCTCCTTAGTTTTTGCTTGAAAGGCTTTTGATTTTCCTTCAAGGGAATTTTATGCTGGATGATGCTGGTATCATATGATTTCAAGTCTTTGTATTCCCAAGCAAACACATCTTTAAACTCTTTGAAAAGCTCTATGTACTGCAATTTTATGAGGGTTGGGAGGGTGCTGGATAACTTGATCATCTTGGGTTCTGCTAGATTGCCTATGTTATGTTCTTCTACATTTGTTTCCACAGGCTCCATTCTGGGTTCTTTAGCTACATCGTTGAGATCAAACAGGTGTTCCAAAGGTGTGAGACCTCTTGGGATTTTATCATTTTTGCATTGTAAGACTTCCAAGTCTTCTTGGCTTCATTGTTCACTACCTCTGCTTCAAAAGGATTTTCACAATGATTTATATCAGCAGGATATGTCATTTCAGCCTCTGGGATTTGTTCAATATACAAACAGTTTTCTTCATGGCTAGTTTCTGGTGTTGGTATGCTGAAATCATTTTTTGATTTGAAGAAATCATCTATGTGTTTTTCAGATTCAAACACCTGCCAGTGATCTTCGTTATCAGGCACAGCAGGTCTGTGTTTCACCTTTATACTGAGTTGTTCATTTATTTTAGGTACTTGGCAATTGCTGGCCATGAAGGCAAGTTCATTTGCTAGACGATTCAGTGCTCTAGGAATGAAAATGAGTTCATATTTTTCGAATGTTTTTAGCAGGTCTAGGGCAGCATTTCGATATTCCCTAAGCCTTGGATTCTTGGCTGAGTATTCTCCTTTGATTTGTTTGATGATAAGTTCAGAATCTCCTAAGATAGATATCCTTTGGGCTTTTAACTGTTTGAGCAATTGTAAACCTAGGAGGAGGGCTTCGTACTCAGCGATGTTGTTAGTGCACGGGAAATCTAATTTGTATGAAAAACCCTGATTTGTGTTCTGGATCCAGACACCTGCCCCTGCACTAGTTTTATTGCAGGATCCATCGAAATTTATTGTCCAAGGTATGTTTGACTCATTTTCACTTTCTTGTTGCTGTTGATTGTCAATATTTTGAAGTTGATTCGAGGTAAGATTGGATTGTTCTGGTGAATTGATTGGGTCCATGTTTTCTTTACCTTGTTGAGTAATTTCATCTTCGTTACACAAGATAAAGGAGTCTAAACTTGATTGAATAGAATATATTGGAGTGTTGTTTGGCCTGTCCATGTTACTCACCATGTACTTCATGTGGGATTCCCTGTATAATCTTCTGTTTTGATTGAAAATGGGGATGGTGGCATAAGACATGTCCATTTGAAGGCTGCCCTGAAGTTTGTCTCCCCATGATCTTGATAAGAGCATGCTATACTTAGGGGGAATATCAGCTACAACTATATCCATAACTAGATTCTTGGCAGGGATCTGAGCTAGATTAACACATAAATCTTTGATTAAACCCAAACATTTGACTCTGCTTGAGTCAAAAGAATACAAATCTTTGTATGGTTTAGTAATTTCTAAGCCTAAGCTTTCCATTACTGCCTTGGGCATGAGATTGTGCGAAGCTCCAGAATCTAACATGGCATTATGTAGAATTTTATCGTGTATGTTCAAGCTGACATAGAAGGGAGGGACTAGTCCTTCTTGATATTTTCCTTCAACCTCTGGGCCAAAAAACAACTCAGGTTTGTCATCTGTCAAGTTTAAGGAGTCAGTATCATTTCCTAAGTTTAAAGCTTTCAAAACTTGGTTTTTGTACACTTTTTGGGTTACTAGTTCAGCTAGGGGGATGGTAATTTTTATCTTAGCAATCTCTCCCTCAAGGCTGAAAGGAATAATTGACTTGTTGATATTTACATCTGTTTTTTCAATTGGATTCTTTTCAGCAACTTTGATTTGCTGAACCTTGCTTGAACTAGTGATAGGGATAGTTTTACTAGGACCACTAGCTGAAGTGCTAGGGGTGATTTGTTCAACATTTGGCTGGATTCCCTTGTCTTTATCTAAATCTGGTTTTTTGGCCGAAATGTTGGTTTTTGCTGCTGTCCTCTTGGGTTGGTTTTCTGCGTTTTTCTTGACAGTAGTGCTAGTATTCTTATCTTTTGAATTCTCTATACTTCCCTTGCTCTTAAGATCATACTGTTTGTGTACCTCCATGATTGCGTTTTCAAAACCCAATCTATAGTCATTAGAATCTTCATAGGTGTTTGTATTTTGATCATTAGAGAAGAAACCTTGTTTTTCCTCAGTGAGGAAAACATCATCCCCACTGTCTGATCCAATCAAGTTTACATGTGATTCTTCCAACCTTTCCAGCTCCCTGTCTTCCTCATATTGATCTACATAGTTCTGTTGAAAGGGAGGTCTAATTTGTTGGTCACTTTCCTTTTGCTTATCTTGATTGTTATCTCTTCTATAATTCTGATTTCTATTCCTGTTTTGATTGTTTTGAAGTGCAGTTTGGTTTTGATTTGCTTGTGCTTTCTTAATTATGCTCATCTCTTTCATCATTTCTTCCAACATTCTCTCCATTTTTGAGCTTGAAGTAGAGGGAGGGGATTCCTCTTTGAAAGATACTCTCTTTTCAGTTTTCATTCTTGCTCTCTTTTCTATTAAGTTGACTTCCACAGAAAGAGCACCCCTTTGCATATCTTCAAGAGTTGCAAAATCTCTTTCTCTCAGTGAATAAGTCATGTCAGAGTCAAATCCTTCAGGAAAATTGTTTAAGGCTGAACCTTGTGGAGGTTTTAGTTCTGGGGAAAGTGCATTATATACACTGTTAAATCTAGTACAATATGCTTGTACACTTTACCCAGGGTTCCTACGGAGATTGTTGTAATCAGCAAGGAATTGGAGAGGATTCTTCTTTACTTCCCATTTGTTTAAGAATGTTTGATGGAAGGCTTGGAGATCGTTAATACTACGGGGGGCTAAACCTTTAAACCATTTTCTTACTTCTCCCCCTAAGCTCTGAGCAAATAACCTAAGTTTGACAGAATCACCATCAATTTCATTTTGGTCAAAATAGTCATTCATCTTATCCACATGTTGTGATGCAGTTGTAGCATTATTAGCATCATATAATGGAATTTTGGACTGATAGTCCTGTGGGAGATTGACTAGTGGTATAGTAAGGGCTAAGGGAGCATACCATGCCGCCATGATATGTGGTGGGGGTGGATTCATAGGTGGATTGACAAAAGGGAAAGTGGGCTGAGGTGTGGTGGTTTGAACAGTGGATGTAGGATGAGTAGAAGTGGATGGACCCAGAGTAGACTGCTGAGCTGACCTTGGATGAGAGACACCGAGGTTGTAAAGGAAATGTAAATCAGGAGGTGTTGTTTCTCTACTACCAAGGTGTTTACTTGTCTCTGGGGATGAAAGCGAAGATTCAAAGTCTAACTGGATTATATCATCAAATGACCTAGTCCTAAACGGGTTTACTAGGTCAACTTGTGATTGTTGTAGAGCTGAAAGATTTTCAGGGACTGAATTTGTTCTCAAGGGTGATCTGAAAACAGTTGATAATTTAATCCTGGGAGACTTCCAAAGGATAATTTTTGGGTTATCAACTATCTTGAGTGGATTAGGGTCTGGATGGGCTCTAGTGTGAATCTTTTTAGAAGCCACTATGCTGTGTTTTGAGACCCAACTAATAAGAAAAGTTTAACCAAGTATGACAATCTTTGAGAGGTTAATTAATCTGTTTACACAAATCTTAATCCTACAGTCCTCTAACTAAGTTTGAAAGATATTATAATGATAAAGGTTCTTCCCAGTGGAGTGTTAAGGTCTGCTAAGGATTGTGGAGTCGCCAAGTGGAAGTTTTTAGCTCCTAAAAAGGTTTTGTGGTCCACTACCAGGTTTATTATGAAGCCAAACTTGAAATGTTTTCAGGTTTTTCTGAGTTATTTTGGTTTTATAGGTTAAGAGAGTGTTCTAAGTCTGATTTTGCACTTAGCTAAGGTGTTCAAACAAACAGAGTTGCTCTTATGTCTTGGTAACTGGTTCCTTCAAGGTTTGGTAAGGCTTTACGAGAATCCTAAGGGTTACTTAGTTTGTCACTGATTCAATTAAGTCCTATCATGATTGCCATTTGTTAGGTAGTGCTTGAGGAAAGTTACTTATGTTATACTGGACCTAAAAGTTCAAGAAAAGGTTTTGAAGCCTCTAATTCTCAGTAGGGTCCCACCGTGATCGCCATTATGTTGGTATCCCGTGTTTTGACAGTTTGGCAAATCAAAAGACAAGGCAACATCAGAACCAATCTTTAGAGTTCCAGGATCTAGTCCTCCTGTTCTCAGAGAGGGATCTCTCAAATATTTGTTTGCAAAGTTTTATCTTGTTCGCTTTGATTATGGATTTTAGACTAGTTATTAAATGCGGATGTTTGTTTGGTTGGGTTGAGTTGATACAGCAGAATATGAAAGGTCTAGGAAATATAGACAGAGAGAAAAAGTATCCAGTTCATTGGGCTATGGAGTCAAAATAAGGTCATGACAAACTCATCAATGGATATGGGATATCAAAGGGCAAATCTAACTTGGCCACAGGATCCTTTGTTTTGGAATGAGATGGACATTAATGTTTTGGAAAGAGAAGCTTAATTCTCAACAAAGGGAACTTGAAAACATAACTTAACAATAAAGAGATATTTAATAGACAGGGCTAACCATAAATTCCACAAACATTATTTAAGCAAATAATGACTTCAAGACAACTTTAAAAATGAAATCTAAGATTCGGGGAACTCCCTATTTCCTCAAAGATTTTATTTTAAAGGACTTAGAAAACATAAAAGATTCACTGATAGCTGCATTCATAGAAGAGGGAACACCTAAATAACATCTATTCTTGCAACTATAAAGACCTTCAAAACAACTGTTCAAGCAAGGGCAAAGGGTAAGATCAAAACCGACCTCTTTGATTAACTTAAGACAATGGTACTTCAAAGGGAGACTTCAATAACAGCTTTCAAGTGATGGCAGACAAACAGGGAGAACCATAAATCATGCTGAAACCAACTATTTGAGCTATCAAGGAAATAAACAAGCATGAAGACTAAAGAGAAGGTTTAAAGCCTCTAAAATACTTCATCAGAAGAAAACATAAAACAGTGAAGGATGAACAGGTCTAAGGTGCTTCCAGGAGTCATTTCTTAGCCTAAAAATTTCAACCTACTGTAGTAAGAGATTATGAAACATAATGAAAACAGGAGAAAACATTAAAAAGTTAGAATACTTCACCAACAACCAAGCTCATGAATCCAATGATAGAGCCTTCTCAGGAACGAGCATGCAACAACATTATCAGATATCCGAGACTTCAATTTGTTTTCAACTTCAACAGACTTGTATATTTATTTCAGAGAGTTTCAATGTTACAACTTGTGATCAAACAGCAACCAACAACCAACAATTTCTCATTTTCTACTGAGGTATTTATAGAAGAATGAGGAGGTGAAATCTAACAAAAGATCTCTCAAAGCAATTAATACAGATTCAAGACTTCTTGGCCTTTTGAGGGGCTCGATGAAGAAGTTTGCAAGTGGTTCTCTGTATTAACTGTTTTACATTTACGAATTAAGCTTGGTGGGAGCTTTATTTGACTTTGAGGCTTTGTGTAATGTTTGGAGTAACTCTGCAGATATTTCTGCATTTATTTCCTGGAAAAAATAACTCCTTGGCTGTGCTGGAGGCGAAATATCTGTCTCTGCAATAAGTTCAGCTTCTGTTCGAACGCTTTGAGGCAACAGGTGGCTTTTATGGTAGCTGAGGAATCAATGCGCCTCAAGTATGGCGGTGGAGGTCCTTTCTGTCTGATAAACACTTTAGGTTTTCTTTAAATCGTGTTTTTAAATCGGGGATTAGGCTTTTGATAACTGTCTTATCCGTAATCCCCGTAAAAACTGTCTTCAATCTTCATCTGTTGTGTTTTGTCTTCAAAACTGATACTCTTTAACTGTTCTTTTGAATAAAATAGTGTCTTGTCGATGTGCAGGGCCGCACTGGGCTTTTAAAGGCATCAATGCCCATGAAGCATTGAGAAAACAATGGAGCGAAAACCCCGCAGATGGTTCTCTTTAACAGCTCATAGGCGCAGGAAACGTCTTTCCCGGCCCTCTGCTCTCTTTCATTATACAAATGGAAAACCATTAAAACACCTGCAAAACACAAAAATGATTAAGAAATCCTGCGTTTTAGGTTTAAACTGCTTAGGAGGCGGGGAAGGAGCGTAACCGTTAGATCATGGAGCGGGGGTGCAGATTGACGGCAGAAATGCAACGACGGGATGTAATGGGCAAAACCTTTGTAAACCAAAAAATATATCATTTTCGACTTTACACAGGAAAAAAGCGTTTTTGTATGAAAGGCGGGGGTATCATATGGTGGGTCCGGCGGGACTGATCACAAATCGTAAACATGGAAAACACGATGGCGGATTATGTGACGGAGAGAAAATGCGATATTGCGGTTATGCGATATTGCGATGTGCGGAAACTGCGATGGATCGCAGTGCAAATATTTGTGATGGCGCAAAATCGCAAAAGTGGAAAACGCGATGGACATTTTAAATGAAAACTGAAATTTGCGATTTGCGATCTGCGCTGGATTGCATTTCAGAAATTTGCGATGAGCGCTCCTAGAGTTAGCGCTTGGTTTTTTATGCATTTTTCATGGTTTTTCAATGGAAATGGGGGTTATGGAAAAGCTAAAGAGTGAGTCTTTTAACTTTGTAAAAGTGTTTTTTCATGAGGGAAAGAGAAGAAATCATGAAAACAAAGGGGATTTTATGGAGGAAAAGGGGAGCAGATGAAGGTTAGTTTTGAGTGGGAGAAAGGCGAAAATGATGGTTCTTCAGCAGTCTTTTCTTATGAAATTAGCAGAATTTCAGAGCATGAAATGGAAATAGTAAATGAAGATTTCGGACAGAGGCATGAGGCCTTCAAGGAGTCTTCAAGAGCCAACAATTTTTAGTGATAAAATTTGTTCCTTGGAGGCTCAAAAAGGTCTTAGCCACCTTTTGGTATAACAAAATATTATAGGTGGCTAACAGGAGAATTCGTCAACCCGAAAGGCATGACCAACCATTCGAAAAGGCCCTCCTTGGATTTGAAGGAAGTATTCCACACATCTGAGGGTTCGATGAGTACCTGGTGATACCCATATTTCAAGTCGATCTTGCTGAAATATTTCACCCCTTTGAGTTGGTCTAGAAGGTCACCAATCTGTGGGATCAGGTACCTATTCCAGACAGTGTTCTTGTTCAGCACCTGATAGTCAATACAAAGTCTCCAAGTCCCATCCTTCTTTTGTACTAACACGATTGGGCTCCCACACGGAAATGAACTTGGCTGAATGTGACCTTTCTGCAGTAGCTCCTGAATTTGCCTCTTGATTTCATCGTTCTCCAGAATAGAGTGCTGATAGATCGGTCCATTGGGTAGCGGTGCACCTTGGGTTAGATCAATGGAGTGGTTGACCTGATAGTGCAGAGGCACCCCTCTGGGTGAGGGGAAAATGTCCCCGTACTCCTCCACAACCTTGTCCATTTGTTTTTTTCATGCAGAGGAGCCATGTCTGGAGGTTGTGGCCACATTCTTCTTCTTTCCTTGGGGGGCAGATCATCAGGAAAACAAATTTCTTGGTTTGGAAAATTAGTTTACTCCATTGTTTTGCAGTAACCAAAGAGATAGTGGTAGGCAGTGGTACCTTTGGTATCCTGTACAGCCTATTTCCCAAGGTAACAATAAAAACGCGAAGCCATGACTCATACACAAGATGTCGCTTCCACAAGTATGGTTGGCCTAATAATACATCAGAAATATGAATAGGAGAAATGTCACATAATACGTCATCCATGGAGGGCTTGATGTTATAAGGAAGGCGGCACTGTTGGCTGACATGGAGATCCCGTCCTTAGTGAAGCCACCTGATGGTGTATGGTTGTGGGTGCGCTGTGGTCGGAAAGCCCATCCTCTTCACCGAATTTGCTGAAATGAGGTTCTTTTGGCTCCCATTGTCGAAAATGAACTGTAGTGGGGAACCCTTTACCCACCTCTGGGAGTGGAAGAAACATTCCACCTCCTCTGGATCTTCCGGTTCCTCCTTCTGGATCTTTGCAGTGGCAACAGTGGCATTAGGCTCTGCATCAATAATATGTTTCCCCTTCTCATTCCCCTTGTTAGGTTCTGATTCAGAGTCGGAGCATGCATTTGATTCAGAAGCCCTCATCTTGGCCATGAGCGACTGCTTGGCCCGACACTCGCTTGTGTTGTGAGTGGAGTTCTTATGGAACTCAAACCACTTTCCCATTTCCTTCTCTGGCTTCGCGGTGTTGTTCTTTGCTTGTGGCTTTGGCAGGTTGTCTTGGGCTGCCATGCCTTGGCTTTGTCCTTTGTTCTATGGTTTGGGTGCACCTTTCCCTTGCTTTTGATTCACGGATCCAAAGTCTCGCTTCTTCTGCTTGAATTTCTACTCAATCTTGGCAGCATATTGGTATGTCGTACAAAGCGAGGAGATGTTGAGGAACTCCATTTCCTCCTGAATGTATCTGTGTAGACAATTGCGATACTTTAGCACCAGATGTTTCTCCAAATCTTTGATACCAAACTTTGTGGGTAGGGTATGGAACAGATTCGTCACCTCATGCACATCTTGATTGCTTTGTTGCCACAGCGTGGTCCATTGTATGTGCTTGTCCTCATAACTCCCCATGGGATAGTATTGTTCCTTGATGGCATCTCGGAAAGAATTACAAGTGGGTACGGATGAGAATAGAGAGGGTTTTTTCTCATCCTTTTTCTCACAGTTGGTTTCCCACCAGTCCTTGACATGGGGGGTAGCTTTGAGGAGTGCAAAAATAATCTTCTCCCAGTCGGAAAAGTCATGAACCGAGAAATATCCTTATAATAGATTCAACCATCTATCTATGACAGCTGCATCTATTTGACCCTCAAATATGGGAATGTAAAATTTTACTTGTAACTTCAAGGGAGTTGCGCCTCTAGAGTGGCTGTTGGTGTAGATGTGCCGCCGGTGGGCAGTCGTTGAAGGATCTAGGAAAAGTTATCCATCATCACGTTCCTTTGTTTTTTGAGGGCCTCCTCGAACAATATTTTGATAGGATCTCCTACTCCCTCATCTTTCTTTTCATCCCCCATGGGCGATCGTCGGGGTTTGAGATGCTGATCTTGAAAAGGTTCAACCAGATCGAGCCCCAAATGCTTATACCCCGACCTTGTTGGGGACATGCAAAGAAGGATCAAGAAAAAGTAGACCACTCTAATACCACAGATCCAGATTTATGCAGGAATGCAACATAATACACATGTAACCATAAATACAAATATGTAGTAGAAATAACACTTCATTTCATTAATATCAAAGAACTAAAATATTCTTACAGACATAATAAAAATAAACTAAGCAGGGTGCTGATAGCTTATCTCTGAGAAGAGATGTGGCGGCTGTAGGCCTCTGAACTGTGTTACAATGAGGCTCGAAGGCCTATTTATTATTTAGAAACAATTGAAAACCCTAAACATCCAAAACTCTAATCCTAGGAGATGAAGCACCAAAACCATGGGCCCCGTTTGGGTAAATTGGTGTTTCAACTTCCCGAGGATGTAACTTTAGCATACGATCTCTATTTGACGTGCACCATACCTCGTTAGAAATATCTATCCGAGGACTACAAATTTTGATGTGAGAAAGATAATTCATGTTGCTCTCGATTTTCCCAAAAAATGTCGCTTAGGGCCTCAAAACAGCTCGAGAAGTTCAGGACCCGAAAAATTGCCAAAAATAGTAAGTTGTGCCGAAACTGAAAATCTAAAGAGACAATGGTGGGGCCCCAAGTGGAATAGGTGGGTGGCCACCAATATCCACCTGGATCAGATATACCACATACCATGTAACTAGATGAAGCTGCAGACCACCAACCTTCTTCCACACTACTCCTTCAGAATTGATCCTGAGAACTGTGCTTCCCTTCCTTTCTGCTACTTTCATTAACCCCTTCAATCGTTGACGTTGTTTCCAAAACCTCTCTGACAGTGTTAGTTTGCCTCCACCTATTTTGTCGGTAGCCATTATTAACCAACCTGTGAACATACTGCCTGACTGGTCGTTTTCCAACCTCATGCTTGAGTGACCGTGTGGTGCACGTCGCTGCGTGACACCTCATGTCTCCCATTGTCAGCATGGCAACCCGATCGAGGATTATCTACCAACAATTTAGTTGCATCACCTCCACCCAAAAAAACATTACATATTGTATTGGTCAAAAGGTCACTGTGTAATTTTTAGTCATTTTTCAATCTATAATATATAGTTATTTGTTTCAAATTTTGAATTTCAATGCAATCACAAAATACGATAGTGAATTATTGGTTTCAAGTTTTGAATTTCAATGCAATCACAAGAGGTATATGATAGAGGAATTTTAATCTTGGTAAGTTTTGAATATTTTTTTATATAAATTAATGTTATATTAAAATAAATATATTTATATGATGATGAATGTATATA
This sequence comes from Pinus albicaulis, assembly GCA_034641835.2. Lineage (NCBI taxonomy): Eukaryota > Viridiplantae > Streptophyta > Pinopsida > Pinales > Pinaceae > Pinus > Pinus albicaulis. Next base: position 1,992,647,237 of record CM076578.1, read on the forward strand.
TTTGAAATATTTGTTTAAATCTATTTTAATTTTGAATCTACCAAACACTAAGAAGGATCCGATTTTTTCCACTCTAAAAGAGGTTTGCATATCAAGAGATTTGATCTCTTTAGGTTCTTGGTGGATTAGGAGTTAAGATGGATCTAGGCTAGTGTAAATTCCCCTTTAAATAAGCTATATTTCACGTGAATACCATAGGTTCTCAATACAATGGGTCAACACATGGGCCATTTTTATTTTTTTATTATTTTATTTTTATAGGGTTATTTTTATTTTTACTGAGTTAAAATGTTTACATTACATTACATTAATTTTTTTATTTAATTTTATTTAATTTTAATTTTTATCTAGTTTGACTTTGTCAAAATGTTAAACATTACATTACAACATCTCTACCATACTAGGATAAAGAGGCCCAATCATGCAACATTAAATGTAGGGTACATAAATATTTATTAATAGGAATAAATTCTAGGAAGATAATGATGACTAGTTGAACCAAGAGGCTCATTCTACAACACAGTATGAGGGGGATGTGTAAGTTTGTCTTTCCGTCCGAGTTGACATGTGCCCCTTTAAAATTAAAATAAACTATGCTCTAAATATTGTCGCCTATAAAAAAATTGAATATATTGTAAAGTAATTAGAAGTAAAGAAGGAAAAAAGTTTTAAGGTTAAAACACTTATTTGGTTAAATTTCACATTTTATTTGCACTCTACAAAATTTTACAAGTGAAGAAATTTGATCCCTCTGGGCTAATGTTAGATCTGTACTTAAATGGATCTATGCTAGTTGTAGAATAGTATGAAGGGGATGTGTAAATTTGTCAGTCTGTTTGAGTTGACTCATGCCACTTTGAAATAAAAATAAATTATGCTTGTCAGATATAAAAAAAATATACCAATATATTGTAAATTAATTAGAAGCCAAAAAAATTGTGTAAAATGTTTATGTATATATCATGAAAAAAGTTTTTATGGTTAAAATTACACATTTTATTTTTCACTCTAAAAAAGTTTACATGTGAAGAAATTTGATCTCTCTCGACTCTTGTTAGATCCTTACTTAAATAGATCTATGTTGGTTTACTTGGTTTACTTCCACCGATAATTGTAAGAGAATGAATTGTGGAAATATCAAAATTGCTCACATAATAAGGTAATGGGAAAAATATATAAATAAAACCAATGATTACTAACTACCTATAACTAAAGAGGATAAGCTCGAGTGGCATAATAGATATTAAACCTACCATAATAGCTAGAATAGATATTAATTGTGTAGGCCTACTAAATTTTTACTAGATAATGGACATCGTATATTTTAAGTTTTAACTCTTTTTTCTTATTTTTATTTTTTTGAGATGAAGGGTTGAGATTTGTCACAAATGTTAATTTTGTTCCTTTCCCATTTTACTCAATTCCATAAGTTCAATGTTATCTCTTCCTCATGAATTGTATTATTCTTCACCGTCTATCACTTATCTCTCTATTTTATGCTTCTTTCTCCCTTCAACAACTCTCTTCCTTCTTTCAAGTGTCTGGTGTTGCATAAGCTCTTTCATCTACCCTACATGTATCAAATATGGTTAATGTCACTTATCTCTCTATTTTATGCTTCTTCCTCCCTTTAAAAACTTTCTTCCTTCTTACCAAGTTTTTGGTGTTGCATAAGCTCTTTCATCTACCCTACATCTATCAACTATGGTTACATAAATTCGCCCCTTTCATATTCACTTCAATTTCCTCAATTGATTCTCTTGCTCTATTGCCAAGTGAGTTATTTGATTCCTCAATGGAACCACTTAGATGAGTTGTTGGGTAGTGGAGCTCTTTGATTCAATGGCTTATTGAGGTGCCTCATTGGTTAATAGGATTTCTTAATATCACAGTTTAATTTAATAACTTTCTAATCTTTAAGTTTAATATCATTGTTTAATGTTACAATAACTTTTTGATTTTTCCATAAATTTGTAATATTTAAGTTTTCACGTCCTTATGGACTTATGTTTTCACGTAATTTTCATTACATTTTTTATATTGTTCATGAGCGTTGGGTTTTTATTGTATAAGATAGTTTACAATTTTTTATAGTTTTATATAGTGATGGTGGAGCATACTACAAAATTTTGTTTTTTTTGCATATGGGATAATTCCTTGTATATATTTACTATCATATATATTTCATTGTTATGCTTATGTGTCCCTTATGGGAGAGTTGCAAATCTTTTGCTTTTTTTTATGTGTATGTGTCCCTTATGGGACAATTATACTAGTTAGTTAATAGAGGGATTCTAAAGAGAGCCCAAGTGTAACTTCAGGAGAAGCATTGCTGGAAATAAAAATCCCCATTTTGTTTGAGATATATTCTTCTATTTTGTAAATAAAAATATGAAACCTATAGGCCCCATGGGTGCATGAATGAGAGAGAACGGGGAATGGTATTTTGAGTGCATCGGTTAAGCTATATAATTTTCTTTGAAAAAAATCTTACCATTTTGATTTCTTTTGAGAGACTTGTGTATTAATATTTTTTATTCCAAATATTTTTTTTATTGATTTTTTTAATTCAAGGACTTAATATTTAATCGAAGCGCTCTCTCCCTTAACCAGTCATAGATTAACTCAAAGGGATCACACAATAATTTTCACGTTTTTTTCATGTAAGGACAATGTTGTAAGTTGAAAAATAGGAAATGATTCAAGTTTTGTTGCAAAATCCATCCATAACATAGTAATGAAGATTCCTTCATGGATTCAGTCAACTTCCTTCATGGATTTGTTCAACTGACAAAATTTGACATGCAATTGATATCAGAATGTAGATAAGAAATTAGTACCTGGAGCCCCAAACTGGCGTGGCACCAAGTAAGGCAGGGATATGATTTCTAGCTCTTTGTTAAAATAATACTCTTAAAGTTTTCCTAGACCATCAAATTGAGTAGATATCCAAGTTACAGGAGGTCCAACTTGCAACAAGAACTATCGTTGCTAGAATAGTCTAACATTAGAGAAATTTTGGGGTCTAAAATGGGAACCCTAAGGAATATTATAAAATAATAATAGAAATAATAAAATAAGCTTAGATTATCTCATCAATTTTTAGAGGGAATTTTTTTTTTTCCAACTTGTATTTTCAACCTATCCCTCTACGATTTTACAAATTTCGATCAGAAGTACTCGTTGGGCGCATAATTTATTTTTTCATCCGAGGAGTGTATTAGGTCCCTATATTACTAGTGTTGTCCCTTATTGTTGTTAACGTAGCCCCCTTATTGTTATTTTTGTACCCCTGTAGTCCCCATATTGTTATTATTGTGCCCCATAAAACCCCACTATTGTTATTTTTGTGTGATTACATTATTATTGTTAGGTTTTCTAGGATTACATTGTGACCCCATTGATTCCTATACATATATAAAGGATGTTTTTTTATTTGAATCATCCAAGAATTTTTCATTTATGTGATGTAAAGGAGGTTTCCCCCTCGAAGTTGTTGATTTCTAAGGTGTTGATCTCTCTTTTCTTATATTTTTGGAGCTGGTTTCATAAAATTTGGTATAAGAACTTTAGATTCTAGGGTTTCACTGCTTCAAAAAGATCTTGGTTTGCAATATCTTTGGAGACATGATCTATGGAATTTAGGGTTTTTGCACGCTCTCGAATTTTATCTCAAAAAGGTGTCCTTGGGAAAATCATCATAACTCTTGCTTTGAACATCCGATTGGAATTCGGTAAAAAGTGGCCTAAATAAAAAAAATGTAGTTTACTGCGTATCGATTTCAGATCTGAAGGAAAAAATAGTGACACGTGGCATGCCGTACAAATTTTCTCTACGGAACTAGTCCATAATTAGGTCATAGTGGGAGATTAGACATAACTTTGTCTTGAAGAATCCAAATTTGGTTAGATCTGTGGCATTGGAAAGAAAATTCAGAGGGATATAAAGGACCAAAGATAAAATCTCAGGGATCTAAAATTCCAAATATACATCAGTTTCAATATTGAGTTTCTAAAAAGAAAGAAAAAGTTGTATATTGTTTTTCAAATTTCATGTGTCTTGTTGGAAAAACCAGTTTGAAGTGATTCCATGGGCACATTGAAGCATACATATCAGTATTGGGTTCTAAAATGCCCCCTAAAAATAATTCCACACCTATTAAGCCCTCAGAAGGCTCTACTATGACTCATGAAGAGGAAGAAGTGCGACATGATATATCAAAATTACAAAACCAAGTGCACCAAATTTTTCTCTCACAAAGAGAAACAAAAAATGAAATGAAAGTTTTAAGGAAAAACATGGAAGCTAAGATGGATGGTTTGAAGAATGGAATGGAAGTTAATATACATGACATGGAAGATAAGATAGATGAAAAAATGAAATAATACATGGAAGACATGAAGAATTATCTAAAAGAAGACATGGAAGGTTTGAAGTAAGGTTTGAAAATTTTGATACAAGAAATGGTTCTAATGGTGAAAAGGTAGTATAGGAAACTCATGATGAGAACGAAATAAATGTTAATCATGATCTCATAAACTCTAATGTTGGATTGAAGACCCACCATATTTCAAAGATCGATATGAGGAAGTTTGATGCAAAGGATCCTGTAACATGGATACTATATATGGGGCAATATTTTGATATCCATAATGTGTAAAACACACAAAAGGTACGCATTTCAACTTTACATTTAGAAAAAAAATACATTTGTATGGTATCGATGGATTTTATCTCATAAAAAAATTGTCACCTGGTGAATTTTTACGAAGGAAATGATAGTGCATTATGAGGATGCAAAGAGAAACACCTTCTTTAGCCAATTGATAAATCTCAAATAAAAGGGTTCAATGGTGAAGCACATTGAGGACTTTAAAAAATTGAATATAAGGGTAAATAATATTCCAAATGAACACATGATTTATGTCTTCATAGGGAATTTAAAGGATAACATCCAACATGAGATTCACCTTTGGAAACCTTATTCATTGGAGAAGGCATTCATATTGGCAAGAAAAATTACAAGTAAATTTATAGTGACAAGGAAGCCTACCACTCAAATCTATAAATATGGAAGTGTTGATACTACTACAAGGTTGACAAAACAAAAATTGGAAGAAAAATGAGAAAAAGGGCTTTGCTACAGTTGTGATAGAAAATATAGTAAAGGTCATAAGTGTGCAGAGAAGAAATTATTTTACATAGTTTGTGAAGAGGAGGAAGAACATGAATAAGAAACTTAAAAACAAGAGGATATACACTAGGAAACAACCCTAGAGAAAGAACAAATGAGTATGACTATTAGGTAAACTTGACTCGGGATAGAGTCAATGTTGACTAGGGTAAATAGTAGTGGTTTTGGGGCACATGGTATTGTGCACCCATGGTTTTCAGCCCATGGTATTACATGTAATGGAGCCTATAAAAGGCTGGGAAGACTTCATTGTAAGGTAGGCCTGGAGGTGAGCGGTGAAGGCTCACTTGGCCGGATTGGCTAGGGTTTTGGCCAATGCTTAATGAAATTTCATTGGTTGGGTTTTGCCCTAGATTTGGGGTTTTCCTGGATAAACATATGTGTTTATGTTTATGTGTTTTATTACTAGTTATGTTTTATTATTCCTCTCGGTAGTTATTTATTATTTCTCCTGTAAATTCTAACAACTGGTATAAGAGCCATTTTGGCTTCTTTTTTTGCTAAGGGTTATATGGCCTGGTGAATGGAGAGATCTGACTGCAGATCAACAAAGCGACATGCTTAATCTAAATTTTCAAAGGTAGCAGTAAGTGATATCGCCAAGGAATACGAGTGTGTGTTGGGTGGACATTCGAATACATGGACTCGACAACATGAGCGATTTCATGGATCTGGTGATAGCATAAGCCACAGGAATAATAGGGAATCCCATGGAGGAATCTGATGGTGGAAGAGGACGTAACATGTATTTGCAATTTTTTGGTGTAATGAATATGGCATTTCTAGAAAAGAGGCAATCAAATTTAGATCTAGATCTGGATTCTTCTTAGTGAAGGTGAGTCTGAAGCATACATCGAAAGCATTTCCCATGGTGAATGTTGGAAGCTTCAGATTAGTGGGGAACGAAGTTGAGAAGGGATTTCCCTAACATTCAAATCTTTTCCAAAGAAATCGATGTCAGGCTTGTGCTGCATAGATTTGAGATCCCATAAACGATTTCAAGGTCATGGCATTTTCGTTGAAGCATTCTCAAATTAGAGACTGCATGGAGCCTATTGTTTTCATATATCGTATGATTCCCTGATCACCATCTGATGGTTGGTTGAATCACATGGTTGGGATTTGCACTGAAGCCAACCCATGACACGGTGGTTGGGTAGCGTAGTAATCGAATAGAGTTCCAACATGTTGAGGAATTCATGAAGGGACTTGCAGCATGAATTTTAGCAGTGACATGGAGATGCATTTTGCAATGATATCCAAGAGAATTCAAATCAAAGAATGTTCTGTAGGTTAAGAAACAACCCCAGTGAAAGGGTCACAAGTGTGATACTTTAGATGGCTATGATGCGGTGGTGTTGGCGAAAGAGAGATCTAATTTTTGTGGAAAAAAACGGTTGGACATCATCGTCAATGACAATGTTGATGATGTTCTCTCACGAGTCTTACATTGTTTTACAGTTGGATTCGAACAAGCATATACCAATGGTAATTATGACAGAGATGACATCACCACATTTTGAAAAGGGAAGCCATCGAATTTCGTTGCACTAGGATAGAAAATTCTGTCAAAATAAGAGAGGAGAAAAGTCTTTTAAAATGAGAGAGGATATGTACATGTGGATTAATTAATTGATGAACTATGTATCTGAAGAGAACTCCTAGAGGAATGGCGGTTACAGAGGCTTGTGACCCATGTAATTCGGTAGATGGGTTATTTTTATATGGACATTGATTTCATATGTACAAATATAGTAACAATGAAACAAAAAAAATATTATTATTATAATGGAGTTAATTTTTACATGTAAATGGGCATACTAGTGTAAGACCTGGTATGGCATGCGTACCCCTGGGTAATTATAGGTAAAGTCTGGGTTAGACCTAGGTGATAGGGGGGATGTCAAGTTAACAATTACCCTGGGTAAAAATTTGAGGGGGGAAGAGCTAGAGTGAGCGGGGTTGTCTCACTTAGCAATTTTGGCTGGATTTAGTCAAGAAACCCCAAGTCAAGTTTAAGGGGAGAATTATTAGGTAAAATTGACTCGGGATAGAGTCAATGTTGACTAGGGTAAATAGTAGTGGTTTTGTGGCACATGGTATTGTGCACCCATGGTTTTTAGCCCATTGTATTGCATGTAATGGAGCCTATAAAAGGCTGGGAAGAATTCATTGTAAGGTAGGCCTGGAGGTGAGCGATGAAGGCTCACTTGGCTGGATTGGCCAGGGTTTTGGCCAATGCTTAGTGAAATTTCATTGGTTGGGTTTTGCCCTAGATTTTGGGTTTTCCTGGATAAACATATGTGTTTATGTTTATGTGTTTTGTTGCTAGTTATGTTTTATTATTCCTCTCGGTAATTATTTATTATTTCTCCTGTAAATTCTAACAATGACCATATCCTATAATGCATTAGTAGGAATACCGCTCCTCAAACTCTCAATATAGAAGGAAATATCAAGAAGAAAAATGTAATAGTGTTTATTCATTCATGTAGTACCCATAATTTTATTCATTGTAAGGTAGCCAAGGAATTGAATTGCTTCCTATACCCAACACCTGGGTGTCAAGTGATGGTTGCAAATGGAGGGACTATAATTGCTCTGAAAAATGCCATAATATCAAGATAACCAGGGGGAATATGTATTGAATAGTTCAATGATTTCCATTCCAATGGGGATGTTGATGTTGTACTAGGAGTACAATGGTTACAATCTTTGGGGACGGTTGCTTTTAATTTTCAAGAACTTTTCTTGATTTTTTTTTTCGAAAGGAAAGGAAATTGAATTATAGGTTATTGCAGGGAATTCAAGAAAGATAATAAGCTCTAATTTCATGAAAAATATTCTGAAGAAATAACAACAAGCCATAATTTCACAATTATGCTCGCTAAAAGTTCCAACATCAAAACCATTTATTTTTCCAGATCTCCAAAAAGTCTTGGACAATCATTCCAAGGTGTTTGAAACTCCCAAAGGAGTCCCACCTATTCATGATCATGATAATGCTATTCATTTGATTCCAAGAAGTGTTCCTCCAAACATCAGGCCTTACAGATATCCTTATGTCCAAAGAGAGAAATTAACGTATGATTGTAGAAATGTTAGAGGATGGTATAATTCAACCTAGTCAAAGTTCTAATTCTGCTCCAATAGTGTTGGTGCACAAGAAGGATGGATCATGGCACATGTGTCTGTATTATAGGGAGCTCAATAAGATCACTATTAAAGATAAATTTCCCATTCATGTGATTGATGAATTATTGGATGAATTACATGGAGAAATTTATTTTATGAAGTTGTATCTTCGTTCAGGATATCATCAAATTAGAATGACGACTGAAGATATTCTGAAAACAACATTTAAAACTCATGAGGGTCATTATGAATTTTTGGTCATGCCTTTTGGCCTTACCAATGCACCTTCTACATTTCAAGGGTTGATGAATTCCATTTTTAAACCCTTCCTTAGAAAATTTGTGTTAGTATTTTTTGATGATATACTAATCTACAACAGGTCTTGGAAGGATCGTGTTCAACATGTTGACAGGGTGCTCAAATTAATTGGTTGAAGTTTATTTTTTCCACACAAATGTCTGTAAACTTGCATGCCCTCTTTGTTCTCTCCATTCTATACATACCATAAGTTACTGTAAACAACCACTTGAAATTTATGTCAATAGTTTAGGATAGCAACATAATTAGCCACAGGTGAAGCCTCACAATTATTTAGACTAATCACAACGCCTATTTATATTATCATAGTAGCATAATTACTTGCAAGTGAAGTTCTATAAGGTGTCCACAATAACTCATAATTTTCCATTGATGAATGTCGATAGGTATCGGTAAAAGAGCTAGTTTAACATTTTTTTTTATTTTTTTGAGAAGAATGTATTGTGATTATTTGTACTAATTTATAAATGCAAAATAGAATATAAAATAGACCATAAAATAAAATAAAGATTTATTTTTAAAAAATATTATTTTTTAATATATCTTTGTTTTCTCCCTCATATATTCAGACTCCAAGTTAATGTAAACAGTTCATTGAAATTTATTTGTCACTAGTTTAATGCACCTTCATATATACAGACTATAAGTTAATGTAAACAGTTCATTGAAATTTATTTTTCACTAGTTTAATGCACCTTCAAGAAAATATTTTTTAATAGTTTAATGCACCTTCTCCCAATTATTTAGACTACTACAATAGCATAATTTGTTGCTTGGAACGCCTATACATATCAACAATCAATTCGCTTCAATTAAAATAAGATTAATTTTTAATATATTTTTATTATATCTTTAATATAGTTTATTTTTAAATAATTTGATGCACCTTCATGTAATTATTTGTGAGTAGTTTATTGCACTTCTCACAATTATAGTTATTTCCCACAACTATTAGTTATGCAGAATTCTATATTTAGGATATCTATGCAATATTTTGATTTTTTCACAGTAAGATGTAGATGAAAATTTATGATGGTCACATGATTTCGTTACATAGATTATATGTGATGATGATGATGATGATGATGGTTAATGTCCACTGAGACCAACCTTTGGTCTATCGAACCTAAAGAAACAAATTATTTAGTTTGATTTAAAATTTTACTCCTATGCTCAAAGAGCTTGGAGAGAAGTGTCCTGAGCTTACTATAATTTTGACATGTTAAAAGGTTAGGAAGGTCAGTATTGTAACAAAGATTATGAAAATGAGATCTAATGTGGGTGTACGCAGGGCACTCTAAGAGGAATTGATTTCCATCCTCAATGTTCATATTCTCACAGAGATAGCAGATCCTTTCCACCCATGGTGTTTTAGGAACTACCCAATAACCTGTTTCACTATGAAGCTCATCAGAGTTCATTCTTATCTTGGCTATATTAATTTTATTCTTTGAGCTAGTTAAACAGAGAGATGCTTTTGATCTTCTAGAGTAAGGTTGATGACCTCCTTATAATATCTTAATTTCCTTTTAGCTTCTAAATCTTTCTCACACCAAATTTTATCTTTAAAATTAGAAGTAACAATATCTTTAATGTTATTAATATTTTGCAATGAAACATTTTCATCGATCTGCCAATGGTTTAACCATGACCTGGTATATTTATACCAACTGTTAGCCCCCCTAAGAAATTATTGACAAGCAAGCTGGGGGCTATGTCATTTTGGAGACCTTCAAGGAATGCATCTCCCCTGAAGACACATCATCCTTGAGGTCTCTTTGTGCTTTGCTTTCCAATTCAACCCCCTCTGCTGATTTCCCATATAAGGCCTCACTGGGTATAATGCTGATCCTAATTGACCAACATTTCCCCTCATACTCCTGCAAAACACCACATTTTCACCCCCTTTCCCCTTTGACAAATCCCCTCTTTTCCCTCTTTAATTTCCCTATTAACCCCCTAAATCCCCTCTAAAAGTCCCTACACCCTTTTTTTTCCCAAATTCCCCCTCCATCTCCCTATCGTTATCCCTTTGAGCCTCAAAATACATTGAAAATGGGTTAAAAACCCACTTCTGACCATATAACAGGCCTCAGCCCTTTTCCCGCTAGCCCCGTGCCTTTTTTCTCCCCATATAGCCCAATGCCGTGACCAAGCGCTGGGCGGAAAGGCATTTCTGCGGGGGGTCACTCCAAAATTCTCGTGTCCGTACACCTTGGTCCCCTACAGTTCATCTTCGCTGTCCGTTTAAATCCGCAGATCAATGGTCTGCATTTCATCCATATCGGGGGAATCCCTGACCTTCGATCTTTATAAATCGGACGGTCCTCGTTAAATCCCGCAGCTCCATGCTTCCCACGTTCATTTCCTAGACCACGCCATCGTCGTTCATTTGCCCGTCAGATCGACGGTGCGGAGCCCATCCGCCCTGTGGACCCCGCCCTGCACTAGCCCAAACCGCCTGGTTTATTCGGCACTGCTTATGCGCGGTGGGCGGTTTTTCCCCAACGCCCAGTGATTCCACTCACCGTCTGCCGCGTGTCCTCCTGTACGATTCCAAAACCACCGTTCTCACCTGTTAACGTCATCCCCCGCGCATTATTGTTCGACCACGGATGCCGAGCGAAATCGCTGTCAACCGTCAGATCTTGAGCGCCTCATCCGATGGTTATCGCTCGTCCAAGATGCATGAAGTTTAATATAATTGCACCCGTGATAACCCATGTTATGGCCCGCCTTCCGTCTTCCTCCACCGTTGATCTCCACTGCGATCGACGGTCCAGTTTTGTTCCTCCGCCGTTGACTGTTTCGCTGTCTCCCGCTCCGCCATGTCATCTCCACGTGTACCCTCCGTACAATATTCCCATACATTCCTATTCGTGTGTCCAAAAGGGCCATCTTTGATGTTTTTCATTAAATTTCCATTTTCCTCGCCTGCGACTGCATTCCGCCACCTTTCTCCATGCCATGAATGTTTCCACCGTGTTCCTGCCCATTTCCACCGTCGGTCCGTCTGCATGGCTATTCCCATCGGCTCCATAGTGTCTGCCACCCCCATGTATTTTTTCTCAACCAGTTTCCCTATTTTGCAGGGTTTTCAAGAGGCCATGGCTGCCGTGATGCACGTCTCTGCTACAAGGACAAAGAAATCGAAGAATATCATTGACAGGGGCAGAATTGATGAAAAATGACCCGGGAAGGTAAAGACTGGACGTTCATTAAAGAAGACAAGGTTGAAACTCTGTAGGAAACCTTCCAGCACCATTAAAAGCCTGAGCTAACCTGTCAGAAGCAGAGATGGAGCAGCAGAGCGTTCCAGTACAAAGCAAAAGAGATTAAGGCGCACTAATGAAAATCTTAAGCCTTAAACCAGCAGTTTAGGAGGCAAAGGTACAAAGTTGAAGACCCTGTGGATCGCGCAGATGGTCCAATGCACAAAGATATAATCTTATCAGGGTTTTCGTAGCAGCAGAGCGTTCTTCCATGAAAGGACACGGTACACATTATTGTTCCAGTCTACAATGTGCCCAGAGGAAGATTTACGCCCTTTCAGCAGTCCTTCACCATCAAAAGCATTTGTTACATGGTATGGTCGACCCTAACATCATGTATTTCACCATTTTTGTCCAGTCACAGAGAATGGTAGTAGTTCTGCAGCCAGATTAAATGCACATATCTGAAGCAGTATGGGTTGCAGCCTTCCTCCTCCTCGGAGCTTCAATTCTTCACCTACCATCTCTTGCCCTATTTTTCTCCTATAAGAATCCAGAAGAACATGTTGTCTGGGTTGTTGTTCAGTTGTTCGGCTGTTGCTGTTAGAGGGATTCAGTTTGATTGTTAGAAACAGTCTTGGGAGGGAGTTACAGAGTAGTTTGTATGTGATAGGCTAGGAGGAGATAGTTTGGATTGTATTAGCCACTAGGCTTATTGTACACGACTGGTTTTGCATCAATTAATCAAAGCACATTTCACAGGATCCTGGTCTATTACTATTGGTGATGTTTTTCTAACTTTGTTTATTACATTTTCATACTGTTTCATGTTCTCTCGGTAGGAAACAGAAGTATAGCATAGTATTTGCCCTTGTTAGGCACCCCATGTTCCTGCTCTCCCTACCTTTAATGTTTTCTGCTTTATGTGTTATCTAAGAGTGAATTCACGTGGTTTAACCCGTGCAGTGGATGTTATTGCCTGCTGGCTGATGTATGAACTTGGGGGTTTGTTGCTTGGATGTTTCTTTGTTAAATTTATCTCTGTTTTTTCCCTTGGAGTTGCTAAAGCAGACCTGGAGTTAAATGACCTCTGGTCCGATCTATAAGCAGCCCCTTTTTCCCTCTTTGAGAGCTGCCTTTGAGTATGTCCAAGTAGGTCTGGAGTTAAATGACCTCTAACCTGATCTATAGACAGAAATTTGGTTGTATTTCCTTTCTTTCACCTTCAGTCCTTAATGTCCCATCCCATCATCTATTTGAAAGATCCTTTAGTATAGATGACTTGCCCTCTGAAAGCCTTGGCTAGTTGTTGCATGTAATTCTCCTTTCATGACTCCATAGCCCAATGGATGGCACTTTCTTAACCTATTCCCCTTTGCTGAAACATCCTGTTGTTTTGCTCCTTTCCTCCCAAAACCTTCTTAGTTTATGATCCCATAACCAACCCAGCAACCCATCAACCAAATCATTTAAACCCCCCATTGTGCTTCATAACTAGCCTAACATCTCATTTTGAGCTCTCAAAGATACATCATTCTTTGACTATCATAGAGAGATCCCTCTCTGGACCTAGGAGGGATAGATCCTAAGGTCTGAAAGTGGTTCTATGTTGTCTCATCTTTTGGTCTTGTCAACCTGGCCAAAATATGGGAACCCCAACATAATGGTGACTCCGCTGGGGACATAGACCAAGTCAGCCTAGATTTGGTAAACCACTGTGGTGGATAGTAAGTTGTAAATCATCCACCTGGCGACTCCAGAATTCTTGAATGATAAAAGACTCCACTGGTGATCAGCAGGCCACTGATTATCTTGGTTTCACGTGACTCCACTGGGAGACCATGTCGCAGTACAACATCATCCACGCCAAAGATCCAGTCACTTCGCTAATGGAAGACTCTGAACAATTTGCAGAAATAGATCCAAGCCTCATAGCAAATTTTTAGTATGGAATAGTGAGTGTGTTGGTAGAAATTGAATGGGAGGACCTTCCAAATATTGTCCCTCTCATCTCACCTCTCGATACTCAGCCTGTGCTTAAGAATATGTTTCTAGACTTGGTGATTGAGAGATATGAAGCTAAGCTCAAACTTTTGAACTCACAAGAGATATCATACGAGTTTAGAGACCCTAGAGCATTTTTGGAAAGTCTCCCACCCCCCAAAAGAGAAGAGATTCCGCTTCTTTTCGAAGTACAAGAAGAAGATGATCCGGCTCTCAAGAGCCATGTTGAGAATGCAGTGGAAGAAGCAATAATCAGAGCTGCCTAGGACGAAGACAACCTACCATTCATGGCAGGCCAAAAAGGAGGAAATGTACATCATCTGTTCACCGATCCTATGACAGAATACATGGAGGCCCTGATATGCTCGAATGCTCCAGCATTGATCCTTAGCCAGGAGCCAGTTTCATCAGGCATGGTCACTACGGATGGTGACCACAGTTTTGAAGAACCACATGCAGAGCACCCTGTGGTTATCTCTGATAGGCAGTCAGTGCTCATATCCTTTTTTGTTACTGCTTGACTGGCTGCATTGGCATTATCGTATCACCTAGAACATCAGAGATTTCCAAGTAGAGTAGGGTAGGTAGGAAGTCTGAAATAAAGCTCAGCATGTGAGCATGTAGTTAGTTGTTTTAAGTTTTGTCTTAGAATGTAGAGAAGAAGCCTGCTAGACAGTCTAATCCTAGCAGGTAGTAGTGTAGGTAGAGAAGCATATGAAGCCAACTGTTTAATTTGGTCTCATGGAGTAATAAGGGTAGATTTAGAATAGGTTTCTTTTTGTTTTGAAAATAAAATGTAAAGAGTCTGCTAGCTCAAATGCACCCTGAAGGGAAAATTGTTAGGATTGTAGTGAGGGTAGGTAGACTGGTTGGGAAAAATGTTTCTGTTGATGTAACATATTCATATTGTGGCAGTTGATCAAAGAAAGGGATGTGCCAAGCAGCAGGCATCTGGCTTACTCCAAAGATTATTTCTGGTCTCTTGACTCCTTCAAGAAGAAGCCATCCCCATGTGGAGCCACTGTTAGCCCCCCTATGAAATTCTTGACAAGCAAGCTGGGGGCTATGTCATTTTGGAGACCTTCAAGAAATGCATCTCCCCTGAAGACACATCATCCTCGAGGTATCTTTGTGCTTTGCTTTCCAATTCAACCCCCTCTGCTGACTTCCCATCTAAGGCCTCACTGGGTATAATGCTGATCCTAATTGACCAACATTGCCCCTCATACTCCTGCAAAATGCCACATTTTCACCCCCTTTCCCCTTTGACATATCCCGTCTTTTCCCTCTTTAATTTCCCTATTAACCCCCTAAATCCCCTCTAAAAGTCCCTACACCCTTTGTTTTCCCAAATTCCCCCTCCATCTCCCTATCGTTATCCCTTTGAGCCTCAAAATACATTGAAAATGGGTTAAAAACCCACTTCTAACCATATAACAGGCCTCAACCCTTTTCCCGCTAGCCTCGCGCTTTTTTTCTCCCCATATAGCCCAACGCCGTGACCAAGCGCTAGGCAGAAAGGCGTTTCTACGGGGGGTCGCTCCAAAATTCTTGTGTCCGTACGCCTTGGTCCCTCGCAGTTCATCTCCGTCGTCCGTTTAAATCTGCAGATCAACGGTCCGCGTTTCATCCATATCGGGGGCGTCCCTGACCGTCGATCTTTATAAATTGGACAATCCTCGTTAAATCCCACGGCTCCATGCTTCCCACGTTCATTTCCTAGACCGCGCCATCGCCGTTCATTTCCCCGTCAGATCGACGATGCGGAGCCCATCCGCCCCGTGGACCCCGCCGTGCACTAGCCCAAACCGCCTGGTTTATTTCGCATCGCTTATGCACGGTGGGCGGTTTTTCCCCGACGCTCAGCGATTCCACTCACCGTCTGCCACGTGTCCTCCTGTACGATTCCAAAACCACTGTTCTCGCCTGTTAACATCATCCCCAGCGTGTTATTGTTCGACCACAGATGCTGAGCGAAATCGCTGTCAACCGTCAGATCTTGAGTGCCTCATCCGACGGTTATCGCTCGTCCAAGATGCACGAAGTTTAATATAATTGCGCCCGCGATAACCCATGTTATGGCCCACCTTCCGTCTTCCTCCACCATTGATCTCCACCGTGATCGACGGTCCAGTTTTGTTCCTCCACCGTTGACTGTTCCGGTGTCTCCCGCTCCGCCATGTCATCTCCACGTGTACCCTCCGTACAATCTTCCCGTCCATTCCTATTCGTTCGTCCAAAAGGGCCATCTTTGATGTTTTTCGTTAAATTTCCATTTTCCTCGCCTGCGACTACATTCTGCCACCTTTCTCCATGCCATGAATGTTTCCACCGTGTTCCTGCCCATTTCCACCGTCAGTCCGTCTGCATGGCTGTTCCCATCGGCTCCATCGTGTCCGCCACCCCCATGTATGTTTTCTCAACCAGTTTCCCTATTTTGCAGGGTTTTCAAGAGGCCATGGCTGCTGTGATGTACGTCTCTACTACAAGGACAGAGAAATCGAAGAAGATCATTGACAGGGGAAGAATTGATGAAAAATGACCCGGGAAGGTAAAGACTGGACATTCATTAAAGAAGACAAGGTTGAAACTCTGTAGGAAACCTTCCAGCACCATTAAAAGCCCGAGCTAACCTATCAGAAGCAGAGATGGAGTGGCAGAGTGTTCCAGTACAAAGCAAAAAATATTAAGGCGCACTAATGAAAATCTTAAGCCTTAAACCAGCAGTTTAGGAGGCAAAGGTACAAAGTTGAAGACCCTGTGGATCGCGCAGATGGTCCAATGCACAGAGATATAATGTTATCAGGGTTTCCGTAGCAGCAGAGTGTTCTTCCATGAAAGGACACGGTACACATTATTGTTCCAGTCTACAATGTGCCCAGAGGAAGATGTATGCTCTTTCAGCAGTCCTACACCATCAAAAGCATTTGTTACATGGTATGGTCAACCCTAGCATCACTTATTTCACCATTTTTGTCCAGTCACAGAGAATGGTAGTAGTTCTGTAGCCAGAGTAAATGCACAGATCTGAAGCAGTATGGGTTGCAGCCTTCCTCCTCCTCGGAGCTTCAATTCTTCATTTAATTCTTCACCTACCATCTCTTGCTCGGTTTTTCTCCTATAAGAATCCAGAAGAACATGTTGTCTGGGTTGTTGTTTAGTTGTTCGGCTGTTGCTGTTAGAGGGATTCAGTTTGACTGTTAGAACAGTCTTGGGAGGGAGTTACAGAGTAGTTTGTATGTGATAGGCTGGGAGGAGATAGTTTGGATTGTATTAGCCAGTGGGCTTATTGTACATGACTGGTTTTGCATCAATTAATCAAAGCACATTTCATAGGATCCTGGTCTATTACTATTGGTGATGTTTTTCTAACTTTGTTTATTAAATTTTCATATTGTTTCATGTTCTCTAGGTAGGCAACAGAAGTATAGCATAGGATTTTCCCTTGTTAGGCGCCCTATGTTCCTGCTCTCCCTACCTTTAATGTTTTTTGTTTTATGTGTTATCTAAGAGTGAATTCACGTGGTTTAACCAGTGCAGTGGATGTTATTTCCTACTGGCTGATGTATGAACTTGGGGGTTTGCTGCTTGGATGTTTCTTTGTTAAATTTATCTCTTTTTTTTCCCTTGGAGTCGCTAAAGCAGACCTGGAGTTAAATGACCTCTGGTCCGATCTATAAGCAGCCCATTTTTCCCTCTTTGAGAGCTACCTTTGAGTATGTCCAAGCAGGTCTGGAGTTAAATGACCTTTGACTTGATCTATAGACAGAAATTTGGTTGCCTTTCCTTTCTTTCACCTTCAGTCCTTAATGTCCCATCCCATCATCTATCTGAAAGATCCTTTAGTATAGATGACTTGCCCTCTGAAAGCCTTGGCTATTTGTTGCATGTAATTCTCCTTTCATGACTCCATAGCACAATGGATGGCACTTTCTTAACCTATTCCCCTTTGCTGAAACATCCTGCTATTTTTCTCCTTTCCTCCCAAAACCTTCTTAGTTTATGATCCCATAACCAACCTAGCAACCCATCAACCAAATCATTTAAACCCCCCATTGTGCTTCATAACTAGCCTAACATCTCATTTTGAGCTCTCAAAGATACATCATTCTTTGACTATCATAGAGAGATCCCTCTCTGGACCTAGGAGGGCTAGATTCTAAGGTCTGAAAGTGGTTCTATGTTGTCTCATATTTTGGTCTTGTAAACTTGGCCAAAACATGGGAACCCCAACACCAACCTCGTTTGAGCCTTACATGGTTTTGGATAGAATTTGAAGCTAGCTTAGGAAGTCTGTGGTCTCCCGTGTTATTTATTTTGTGCTTGTACAATAGGAACCTAGTCATAGCTAGGCTCTCGACATGGGAAAGAGGAACTTCTATATGGAGAATAGAATAGGGTGTATTGATTTTAATTTTGAGGTTATCTGGATTTGTTCAATATTTCTCCAATATTCTCTAGAGATGCAACCCCAAATCTCACATCCATACAAGATAACAAGAGCGACTAAAGTTTCAAATATGAGCTTCTTTTTATCCCAGATAACAAGGTTTGCTGCTTTACAATTATTTTCAAGGCCAAAATAAGCTTTCCACCCTCCATTAATCCTTTTTTCATGCTATAGTTCCAGTTGAGCTTGTGATGAATATCAATTCCTACATACTTGTAAGAAGACACTTCCTCAAAGTTTCTATTGTCATACACAAAATTAGTGTAAGTGTCCTTCTTGGATTTCATAATTATAACTTTTTTTTTGTCAGTGTTAATAGCCATACCCATGGTAGAGTAGAAATACTTAAGAAGTCTTAGTTTCTTATCAAGATCAGATGGGCACCTTGCGAGAAGAACAATATCGTCATCATAGAGAAGAAGGATGATGATTATTCCAGCTAATATCGTGCTAGCACAACTTTCTTCCTCTAAAAAACCTTCTAGCTTATTGATGTAAATGCCAAATAGGGTAGGGGAGAGGGGGAAACCTTTTTTAACTCCAATAATACACTTAATATCTTTCGACCACCTCTCATTGCTCTTAAACTTGGCAATTACATTCTCGTATAATCGTATAGAGGCAACTCTGTACTTGAAAGTAACCTTTAACTCTTATAATCTATTCCATACATTATTTCCAGGTACCGTATTGAAAGCCTTTCTAAAGTCCACAAAGCAAAAAAAGAGATTTGATTTATCATTACAACATTCCTCCAAAATGATCCTAAGTGTAACGAGGTGGTCTGTTGTTGAGTGATGCCTTCTAAAACCCGCTTGGCCTTTATAGCCTTCTTACCTTCACTTTCAAGCCATATGCTCATCTTCTTTTCCAAAATAATACATGCATACATTTATTCCTATCCCATCCTATTACATACATTTTGCATTGATTGGACATATACAATATTTGTGAGAATCTATGAGGATATGATGGATTTGCTGAGGGTTGTGATTGTTGGAGCAGCTGAGACTCCATATTAGGATGGGATTTTCTTCTTTGATATTCATTTTCCATCTAAATATCTTGATGTACCACCTGTAAGCACTTAATTAGAATTGTTTTATTTTAAATTGAATTTGAGATCAAGATTTGTTTTTAACTTCAATATGGAGGTCTCATTTCACTTTCTTTTGGTTTTTAATTTTGCATTTAGTACACTACCATTCTTGTGGGTTATGGTTGAATCCGAATCTGTTTGATAATGGGAAAGTGTATCTGAGTCTTTTAAATACATGGACATGTAGAGGAAATGAAGTGTGGAACTCGTCATTATCAAATGTTCTACAAGTCATTGTTTCCATTCAAGGACTAGTACTAAATGCTAATCCTTACATTAATGAACCTGGATATGAAAAACAGTTTGGTTCATCAGCTAAAGGGGAGAAGGAGTCTCTAGCCTACACAAAAAAATCATTTCTCCTATCATGAAATTCAATGTTGGACATACTACACATGCCCCCAAAGGTAGAATCTGCGCATATTTTCAGTTCTAATTATTTTTTTTTAACCCTTTTCTTTTGAATCATTTTAAATCGAGTGACTATCATTTGTGCAACATTTTGAAATGATTGTTAAAGAGAATTTTAAAAAATGAGGTCATTGTATTCTTCGTGCATGTGATGCGTATGTGAAAGGGGCTCAATTTGGATCAATTTCAAAAGATTGTATGTTTCCATCAAATCTTGCAGCAGAGTCTGAGAACAAGAGTACTAGTAATGTTGCTGCAGAGTCCGAGAAAAAGAGTATTAGTTTTTCCGACTTCAAGCTTATGTTGCTTACAATTGTTCCTAAACTTATTTTAGCCTTTAGTGAAATTGGAGTAGATTTCCAAGCATTTCAGCATCAATAGCCAAAGAATCCAAAGGAATATGTGGATTGTAAGGTCACGTATTAATCATGAAAAAATTCCATCAAAAATCTGATGCGTTGGATTATTAATTTCTCAATGCATAAGTAGTATTGTATCCACAAATCTGCTGCAAAAGTTTTAGATTCTGAGTTGAGTTTGGCATAAGTGGAGGAGGCATTATTATGGGCAATAAGATATTTTTTTATAAAATGTTGTTGCGCTTCCTATTCTCATGGTGTTCTAGTTTATCTTGGTTGCTTGAAAATAGTGAACATTGTATCATTTTCATTTTACCAAATTTAATTTTCTATGGTATAATTATTCAAAGTCTAAAGCTATATCAATCATTTTTTGGATGTTTCAATCATGGAAATCACATGGAAATCATTTATTTTCTCTATATTATATCTATAAATATAGTGAAAAATGTAGATAGTAAAATTTAAAAGTGAACCTCATACAAACCTCATCAGAAAATTTGAATTTGAATCGAACTTAATCCTTTCCAAACTCGAATTTAAACCCGAACAGTGTGACATATGTTGCAACATTTAAAGTACAACTATGAACCAAGTTCCATTTTTGGATTACATTCTCAAGGATATTTTTCTTTAGAAAATTTATTAACTGTGTATTCACAAAGCACAATACATGAGTTTCTTTTGAAAGAGGCTCATTCTCCCTCTTACAAGCAGCATTTTGGTGTCAATAAGGAATTCAATATCTCCAACACAATTTTTATTAACCATCAATATGGAAGAATATTGAATCCTTCATTCGTGAGGGTTCCATTTGTAGCACAACAAAGCCTAATAACAAGAAAATAGGCTTGTATCAGCCACTACTAGCTCCCTATCAACCATAGGAGTCTATTTCCATGGACTTCGTCAGAAAATTAATTAGTCATTCAATCACACCATATTTTCACCTTTATGATAGTATCTCATTTTTCTAGCATCATAAATTTCATTCTTTGCAGTAAGACTGTCCAACATCAATGCACATTCAAAAACATATTTATGGTTTTCAAATGTATGGATACACTTTGGCCTCCCACTCACCATTGTTTCAAATCACAAATTTTTGTTTCTCAACCAATTTTGTGAAGTCAAACATCTTGAGTTGAGCCATGTGGACAAATATTTGAACATTTTATAGGAACACATAACTCATAAGAAAATTCCTATATGCAGTAGATCCCCTGCACTTCAGTGCTTCAAGGGTGTGCTTTGTAGTGCAAAAAATTTCCAGAAAATATTTATAAATACTTAAGGTGATGGCATAAGACAAAGAAGTAAATGATGGAAATCATTAATGACAGTGGGTGGGTCAATGTTAACTCCATGTCAATATTTTATTGCAACTAAACATCAATTTCATTCTTTGTAGTAAGATTGTCCAACATCAATGCACATTCAAAAACAAATTTATGCTAGTATCTCGTTTTTCTAGCATCATCATTTTCATTCTTTGCAGTAAGACTATCCAGCATCAATGCACATTCAAAAAAAGATTTATGCTTTTCACATGTAAGGATAATCTTTTTCCTCCCACTCACCATTGTTTCAAATCATAAATTTTTGTTTCTCAACCAATTTTGTGAAGTCAAACATATTGAGTTGAGCCATGTGGATAGCTAGTTGAACATTTTATAGGAACACATAAATCATCAGAAAATTCATATATGCAATATATCCCCTACACTTTAGTGCTTCAAAGGTGTGCTTTGTAGTGTAAAAATTTTCTAGAAAATATTTATAACTACTTAAGGTGGTGGCATAAGATAGAGAACTAAATGATGGCAATCATTAATGTCAGTGGGTGGGTCAATGTTACAACTAAACATCAATTTCGTTCTTTGCAGTAAGACTGTCCAACATCAATGCACATTCAAAAATAGATTTATGCTAGTATCTCATTTTTCTAGCATCATCATTTTCATTCTAGAATTGTGTGCATTAATTTTTTTCCATGGAATGATTTTAAGGTTGATGTGATGAAAATATGATGACATTTGATATCAAAACTAAACTAACAATACAAGAATATATATGTAATCAAATATTCACTCATCACCATCATATCCATGCAAAAAAAGGGGCGAGTTAAGATCATCTAAAAGTAAACATCATGGACACATTAAATCACCATATCATGGACACATTAAATCACCATAACTTAATTATCTAACAAAGCACCCTTATCGAGTAGGTCATAATATATTGTTCGTACCAACACACATCTAACCATCCACATGTCCATTTATTTGAAAGCAATCCACAATATAGTCTTAAACTATATAAATTCCAATACATTGTAGCAATTATATGTTCTAGCCCTAGAATCAAAGTTCATTGTTCATCTTGAAAAATGTGTTCCACTCATATGAAATGTGCTAGTGGAAAATTTTCTATAATGGCATCATGATCATCTATCGATAACCTCCATTGTCACCATTTTTTTCTACTCTTCACTTGCTTCAATTGCAACCGAGTTTCTATGACCAAGTGACTATATTGGGCATAAATAACCTCTGGTTGGTAATCTTGAAAAATAATAAGATCTTTACATTTCTTTACTTCTTAAAATAAATGTCCCATTAACACCATTGAGCCGATTGGGTATGTATAATTTTATGGATAATTATACTCTTTCAGAAACGTGCATTTAGACATAGAGCATCGTAATAAATAATAATGCATTTTTTCTTGATTATTTTCTGGTGCAATGACAACGAAGACATCACCTTCTCTAACCATATCAGAAACATGATCATAATAATTGTCAATCACAACTACTTCATTGTCCATTTCCTTGTCAGTCATGTTTCCAAATGGGGGAAATGGTGTCAATTCTTCGTGTTTCCATGGTTTAAAAAATTTCTTAATTTGGTTTTCATAGTCATCGATGGACTCTTTCTGATCAATACATGCAGAACAAAAGCAAGAGCACTTTCATTTCTCAATGCAATGTAAATTTTTCATGTTCTTACTCCTAATGGAGTGTAAATTTCTTGTTTGAGGGATTGCGAGGCAATTAAATGGAAATGATCTATCAACATCACCCATTGCAATACTCCAGAAGTACCTGCTTGAGAAAAACACACACATGTATGAGTCAAATTTTGAACAATACTTAATATTTTTTTTATTACAAAATACACAGACTTGTACACACATATATCTCTAGACATGTATAATATATTGTTAGTTAAATGTGTACGCTTACTTGTGCACATCAGCCATCCTTGGGTTCGATACATGAGTTAAATTATCTTTGCACCAATTAACAACATCTAAATAATTTGCAAGTCGGGAAGCTGAATGATTCAATTGATGCCTCCTAAGTGCATGTTTTAAGCATGCCCCAACACCATCGTTCTCTCCTTTTCCATGCCCTCTCTCAAAGATATTCCATGTATGTCAAATGTTGGTTCTCTTATGAAGACGAGACAACCAAAAGAATGATCTTGCTAATTTAAATTGACCAACACAACCATCTGACCATATCCAATGTTCTTTAACAGTGACCCTTCGTTTCAATAATTCATTATAAATAAGATTAAGAAAATGCTGAACAAAACATGTTTCATGTGTTCGATAATCATTGATGTAGAAATGGTATTCCTTAATCACCTCACGATTATTTTCATCGCTATAAAAACCATCGATATCAAGCTCTGCGTGTCTATACAAAATATGCAAAAATATAGATACTTGGTTTGAATGATAATACTCAGTTTGTATCGCCATTTGTGAACTAAACATGTAATTCTCAGTGAAATAAACCATTGATAATATTGTTTCTTTTGGGAACACATAACGTGATTTCTTGAACTGTAAATCGTGCCATCATGCTATATGACAGTGCTTAATATATTTGTATATTTTCACCTTGAACTTCTCCATAAAATATGTCACTGAAATGTCATCGTCAAGTAAAGTGATATTTTTTTATGTTGTACTTGAATCTACAACAGGAGTGTAAGTAACATTTTCATATCGCCTCCAATTCAGACTAATATTTGACAGTTTGGGATCATTAGGATCAATGGGATACTTTGCATCGTAGAGTACCAAATGAGAATAGTCTGGGCATTTTCTTCCACCAACACATTCTTTTTTATAAAATAATCTATTATTCTCTCGTGCACATAATATCTTCGATAAAAATTCACAAACACTTGAAGGAGGGGGTTCCTTTGACCAATATTTTATGCCAAAATTTACAAATGTCTCATAAAATAATTGTAATTCTACATGGTATCGACAACAACATGTGTCTTGAACAGTGACAGGCCTGACATACCATGGTTTAATCTTCACAAATGTGCTAAGGGAAACCTTCACATCAATATTACTCTCCATAAAGTTCTAGAATAATTCTACTTGACTGACTTTTGTTATAAGTTTCGCATGAGTTTCATAAACTCCCTTAGATATACGACGTTGCAAAACATCCCTTTCATTTGGCGACACATGAGAATTCAAATTCCAAAACTCTGTTACCCTATCATTCACACCATCATGAAGTCTATCATAATATGGATGCCTATAGATATTAGCCCAACATGCAAGTTCATCATTCTCATCTAATTGAATTCTAAATTTTGTATGCCTCCATAAAATTTTTCTTAATGTTTTAAACACTTTTGAAGTTGCTGACATCAATCGACTTGATGCAATTTTCTTCGCAAGTACACTTGTTAAAATTTCTTTAGGAGCACTCTTTTCAACTTAAGATAGCTTTTTGGCTAGTGTGGCAAGACATTTTTTGATACCATTTGATTTACTGAAACCTCTTTCTGACTTTTAATGCCCAATAATTCCATAGAATTTTTGAGAGATTTGTTCTTTGAAAATATACGTAACATCTGAGATTGTGCTATGATAGATTTACCTTCAAAAAGATGCTTCAACCCCAAATTTATTTTATCTCGAACTGTCCATTTAGGCATTGATGGTCCCAATTCTTCAATTTTAGTTGGATCCATATTCTCTATAAAGTTGTAGTTGTATACAATGTTCTTGGAACTTTCAATTAATTGCAGTGAAATGCGAGGTGTGGTAGTATCTTCTTGTGGGTATGATGTTTTTCCTACATAAAAAACAATATTAACTTCTAATTTGAAATTGACATATATATATTTTTAATTTTAAAACTATCTTGAACTACAATGTTTAAAAAAAAAAAACAAAATTCAAATTGAAGAAACTATTGACTCAGCAGTGAGATTGAAATCAATATTCTCTTGTGAAGAAATAATTTACCAGAGAACATAAGTAATTACCGAGAGGAATAATAAAACATAACTAGCAACAAATCATAAACATAAACACAAATGTTTAACTGGGAAAACCCTAAACTCCTGGGAAAACCCATCCTAATGAAATTTCATTAGCCTTGGCCAAAACCCTGGCTAATCCAGCCAAGTGAGCCTTCATCACTCACATCTAGGCCTTGTCTTACAATTAAGTCTTCCCAGCCTTTTATAGACTCCATTACATGCAATACCATGCGAAAACCATGGGTGCACAATACCATGTGCCCAAAAACTACCCATTGTTTAGCTCGGTCAAACTTGACTCTAATCTCGAGTCAATTTACCTAACATTCCCCCCTTAAACTTGACTTGGGGATTATTGAATAAGTCCAGCCAAAACTTCTAAGTGAGACAAACCCAATCACTGTAGCCCTCCCCCCCCTTAAATTTTTTTTACCCAGGGTACTTGTTAACTTGGCATCCCTCCTATCACCTAAGTCTAACCCAGAATTTACCAGTGATTACACAGGGGTACGCATCCCATACCAGGTCTTACAGTAGTATGCCCATTTACATGTAAAAATTAACCCCATAATAATAATAATTATTATTATTATTATTTTTTCTCATTGTTTCTATTCTTTATATGACCATTCTCTACATTCATGATGTCCTCTCCAAAGAGGACATCATAGTTGTACATGAATCTGCCCACCAACTATAATAAAAGATTTTTTTTTTTTTCATGAGCCTTTCCATGGCCTCTGCTATGCATCAATTCAGTGCTATGATCTATTATTTATGACACCACGATGACCTGTTGGCATTGTTTGTCATCGCCATCGATCCTTTGGTGTTTCTTATCACGACGAGATTTGTAAGGAGACTCGAGACTTTTACTTCTTCCTCTCATCGTAGGGTGACCTCGATCTTGACCTGAGCATCTTTGTTTCGACTTCCTCTTTGTGGATTTCAACCTAGACTACCTATTGAATCTCCTTTCTCTGTCTTGATCCCTCATCTATATGAAAACGCCGTTGAAGATTTCACAGACAGTTTCGATCCAATTCTAAGCCAACTAGGCCCATGCAGCCATCTCGGCACCATCTGGAATTGATTCAGTAAAACATACCTACCGAGGATCTTTCCTTGGATATCTCCCAACCTAACTTCGAATATCAGACCTCGCATTGGTTTCCGTGGTGTTATTCTAAATACCTGCCTGGTGGAGTTTCCCTTCTCCACCACTGCCCACAATCAATGCATATGCCAGTATATGTCCAGCACCTCCTTAAAGGAGTTAGTGGGCTCGAAAATGCTATCAACCTACTCAATTTTTTTTTCTCAACCACTATTTTGGACCCGCGACTTCACAACCATCATCGACGAATGCTTTCTAGCACTACCTTACATCAGAGCATCACTGACTCTCTTCAGTGCATCCACTTGCCACGCGCACGCCTTAACGAGTGTTTCTCGTGCCTCCACCATGAACCCATGGCTACGATCTCATCCTCTGCCACCAATATGACCCAAAGCCCTCCTCAATGACAGATCTTGGTATATAATACCACTTCCACCAACTTCTGCAAACTGTTGCAGATTATGCCACTTCCTTAGTGGTTTTTCCAAAATCGCTTCCCATAAAGGCCACTGTGATCTCCATGGCTTGCACGACCACAAACTTGTCCACAGTCTCCATGACCTTCAATCAATAATTCCCTCTGTAGTTTTGAATTAACCAGGAAGCCACAACATAGTTGCTATCACATCCATCAGCTGGGCATAGCACCGCCTTATCTGAAGCCAAAACTGCCTCCAGAATCTGCCACTAGATTTCTTCGTTGATTTCATATGGATATGACCATGAAACCATTTCTAGGATCTCATATCTCCATTCACAAGACAATAAAACCCTTGACAACAAAGGCGTCCCTCTGAAGTCAAAAATGTCTTTGATACCAAATGAATAAATAATTTACCAGAGAACATAAATAATTACCGAGAGGAATAATTAAACATAACCAGCAACAAATCATAAACATAAACACAAATTTTTAATTGGGAAAAACCACAACTCTGGGGAAAATCAAACCTAATGAAATTTCATTAGCCTTGGCCAAAACTCTGGCCAATCCAGCCAAGTGAGCCTTCACCGCTCACATCCAGGCCTTGTCTTACAATGAAGTCTTCCCAGCCTTTTATAGGCTCCATTACATGCAATACCATGAGTCGAAAACCATGGGTGCACAATACCATGTGCCCCAAAACTACCCATTGTTTAACTTGGTCAAACTTGACTCTAATCCTGAGTCAATTTACCTAACATCTTGGACATTTGTGTTTTCAATATTCTCATTGACAAGTTCCTCAAAATTCTCTTCGAAATTTGTGTTTTCAATATTCTCGTTTACAAGTTCCTCAACATTTCTCATTTCCTCCTCATTGTAATGCACCTCTACATCTCTTTCATGATGCTCTACCTCCACATTTATTTCATGGCTTAATCTTTCCCTTTCCTCTCGCCTTTTTTTTTGTAGAATCAGTTCTATTTCAATCGTGCATTGATTTGCAATTCCTTTTACTTCCCATGTTCACAAAATTGGAAACCTAAAATCGAATTCTATTTGGACCAAATACCCAAAAAAACATAAAGACTTCAAAATAAGACTTCATGCATTCAATAAGAGAGAAAACTAGATAAATAATTAAACTCATAAAGACATTTTGCAAAAATACTTCATGCCTTCATAGAGACATTTTTCAAAATATCAAGTAGTTAAATTCTTATAAAAAATAAGAATGTAATTTCTTTCCCCATTATCCTAAAAATTAAAAAAAAAATCCGCACCCAAAAAAACTTTGCTAAAAATTTTCGCACCTTCGCACCCTAAAAAACTTCACTTATTTGGTTCAGAATTATGTGTGGAATATTTTGGATTTAATCTTTCGAACGAGAATATTTATATACAAATATCGCCTGAAACATCATGACGAAATGATTAATCTTCGCAGGATTCCGTCGGCCGACGGTAAAATGTTTCGATTAAACTTCTCGCTTGAAATTTTAATAGACTCTCAGACAAGAGTTATATAACTTTCTCCCTAGATTCTACCTTGGGTAAACTCTCACACACAAACTCTCCACCGAGAGTTTATAAAACTTTCGGGCGAGGGTTTACCTGCACGGTTAAATTTAACATGTGGTGGTTTAAAATCTCAGTCAAGAGTTTAACATTTCTCACTTGAGAGTTTATTAAATGTCTCGTCATAGAAATTATCTCGTCTGAGAGTTTCTGGTCAACGAAAAACCCAGAAAATTCTGCAGTTTTCAGGAACCTGCAACTTTGGAGTTGTGGAACACTTACAAAAACAGAATGCTATCTTTCGGACCTGGTACCATTAGATTCATCTCTGAATATAGTTTCTAATGATGTAATATTTGTGGATTTTCATTAAAAATTTCAATTTGTTATTAATTTTATACTAAACTATGTCATTGTGGAATTTCATTGTTCTGAAAATTGCAATGAATGAAAATTCAATAACTTTAAAATGGCAATACCAAAAAAATCAGAAAAATCATATTGCAATTCCTCTCCCTATCTTCTTCAAAAGGGTATTCTCATTTTTCTTATTGGCAATCAAATTGAAAAGAAAATGTAGGGCTCATAAAATGTATTGAAACATCACTTTTTGTTTGTCTTCGTCCATTTCAAAAAAAAATAAAAAATAGTGATTTAATCTGGAAATTACTAAAAAAATAGTCATTGCAGTAGTGCAGTCTATGTAGATTATTATGATATGGTTTATTTCCAAAAAATGAATAACCATCACTAAAAAAAGTTAGGGTTAAAAAAGTGACTAATTATGTTTGCCTGAAAATTTCAAGTATATGCAGTTAGTAAACAACAAATTTACCCCTCTATATGTCAATATTTTTTTCTTTTTAAAATATGAGTATGGAGGTAAGAAAATTCTCTACAAATATTGTTTTTATTTCAAAGCGTAATTTGCATTGAAAATATGAGTTTAGTGGAGTTGAAGTTGAAAAAACATAGAAAATTACAATTTTCAACATAAAAAAGGGCAAAAAGTGTTTCTCAACTTCATGTTTTCACCCTAATATATAAAATCAAAAGTGGAATACAAATTGTCAAATTTGATAATAATAGAAACATTAGAATTTATATTTATATGGGGCTTTCCATGGAAAAAAGGCCCTAAGGTAAGTTAAATCTCGAATGAAGTTGATATTATAGTGCTAGTTGAAACTTGGGAGCACGAAGAATTTGAGGTCCCTAACATAGATGGCTTTGTACTATGGTCAATCTAGAACAAACAATCTTACTGTAGAGGCATTGGGGGTATAGCTTGTTACATTAGGAAGAAAACATCCCCCCATGCTAGGCTTTATAAAAAAAGACCCTTACAACCAATATATTTGGATAGAGATTACTGGCATTAATGATAAAAAAAACCTACATAGAAATTTTCTATTTTTCCTCTATCAATTCTAACTTCTATAAGAAAAATAATTTAGATAAAAATGGTCCTTACAATGGTTTAGAGAATGATATTTCTAGCCTAATGAATGAAGGTAATATCCTCTTAATGGTTGAATTTAATTCTCGAACTTCAAGCAACCAAGCTATTCTTCTAAGAAATTATTCCAACCCTAATCCTCTTTGGTTAGACGAAGACCTTACTCTAGCTAGTTGGTACAAAAGAAGCTCTAAAGATCTAGGGGAAAATTTGTTTGGGTTTGAGCTAGTCAAGCTTTGTAGTGCTCAAGATCTCATAATTGTCAATGGTCTAAAGAAGTGGCCCTATTCTAGCCAGATGACCTGTATCCATGGGCTTGGTAGCAACGTGGTAGACTATGTTATTTCCGATATCCCTTTATTCAACAAAATAATAAATTTTGACATCTTAAATGACCACGAGCCTGACTCATATCATAGACCTTTAATTGTAACTCTTAATTTTTTCATGCATAGAGATCCCATAGAAGATAATCCTTGTAGCCAAAAGAATTTAATCTTTGATAGAAATAAAAATGATCTTTTTCTAAATGAATTAAAAAATAATTTTCTACTTTTATCTAGTATAGACAACATAGAAGACCACTATCATAATTTTACTACAACCCTCTCATATTCTACTAACAAGTTGTCAATCGAATTTTCAAGTAATAAAAGAAATAACAAAACCAACCCTTGGTGTGATAAAGATTGTAAAAGTGAGAGGAGAGAAATTAAGGAAGTTGTTGATGAGTCTGTTAAAATTGGCAAGATAAAAATATACAAAGCCCTAAATAAAAGAGAAAAAATGCAGTATATTCAGAAAAGACAAGAAAATCTCTTACACCTCTCTAAGGTAGCTCCTAAGAAATTCTAGAGGAAGATTCTAACTAGAAAAAATAAATATAATAATAGAATTGCTTTACACGAATGGAATTTCTATATTAAAAATATTTATGAATCTCCAAATGTCATAGATAAATTTGAAACCTTGCTCACAACGGAAGAAGCTTTCTCATTACAAGACATGTATTTTTGGGTTAAGCTTCTGGCAAATGGAAAAGGTAAGGACATTGAAGGTTACCAGGCAGAAATCTTAAAAATTGGAGGTCATGTCCTCATCCCTCACATCCACAAACTTTTCAATCAAGAAATCAAGCAAGGGTTCCCTAAACCTTGGACTTAGAGCCTCATTATTCATGTTTTTAAAAGTGGGGATACAAATAACCCCTCTAATTATAGGAAAATTATGATTATCCCTCTCTTTGATACACACACACACACACACACAGATTGAGTTGCATCTCAAAATTATTTTGTGTATGACAAAGTAACTTTGGATGGTGTATAATTGTTTTATTAAAAATTGTTTTGACATAGAGAAAAATATTTTTATTGGTGGAAACTAATAATTTGGTAGATATGGTCTGTGGGGTCTTGGTTAAACAGTGATGAGGCTAGGTGTTATAGCACTCATCACAAGTTCAATTCCCTTCCCTGATCAGGGTGATGTATCTAGACATGTTATGAAGATAGAGTAAAAAGTGGAAAAAGAGAAAAATGAAAAGCACTACCAAACTTACAAAAAAAATAATAATTTGGTAGATATGTGGCTATTTTTCAAAGTTTATGAGTGGATTTATGGGTGAGGTTGTTACAAAAAAGTACACATAGCTCTATATCTCACATGGAATAAGACTTGAATCAGATAAAAAATTTAAATATAAATAAAAAATAATAAAATTCAATGCATAATGTTAGATCATTAAAAAGCTCTATATTAAAAAAGAAGAAGAAGGAGGTAATATCTGGTCAAAGGATAAATATAATGTGTAATACCATGCTTTCCACATGTATAATAATATTAATAATAATAATTTAAAATAAAATAAAATTTTAGTTAATTTTTATGATTTTTATTTTTTATTTTTTATTTTTAATTTTAACAATATAATGTGGAAGTATTTTGGATTATGTTAAAATTTACCAACAATTGAATTCATATAACTACATTAAATTGTATATTAAAAAAAATTCTAATTTAAATTTAATTAAACACATACAACTTCAAAAATATAATTTTATTAATTAAATATACATTTTTATAATTTATTTATAATATATTTTAAATAATAAATTATTTAATTTAATAGTAAAAATTTTTAACTTTTAATTTTGGATTTAGTACATTTAGTACAAACAAATACTATGGTTAACAATTTATGTGTTTGAAGGTGTAGATATTCAACTTTACGTAGGCTATATCGTGGAAAGGAAAATGTGTTTATCAAGTTATTTGTAAATAAAAGAAAAAGATAAGGTAAAAACTATTTATTTAAATTTGAATTTAAAAAGTTAATAATATAATAATTATTATTAATAAATATTATTACCCATTAATTAATTATTGTGAAAAATAATAATAAATAATATGATTAATGATTGTGAGTTTTTAAATTAATTTAATTGCTGGCATGTAAACTTGTTGTAAATAATTATGAAAATTTAGTTTGACCCATATTCAGATTAAGGTAGTATCAATTTACCATCAGAATATTATTAATGTACCTATTATTTATGTCATTTAAGGTACCTGCCCCAATTCAATCTCTTTTTTTTTCAGCGTGAAAAAAACCCTGGTTTATATAATGTACCAGTACAAAATTTTGTTGTATGTAAATAAAAACCTTACATCATTCTTTTTGTTACTGTGTCTTCATATCATCGACTTTAGATTTAGAATTATGATTCTATCAGAAATGTAGACCCTCAGGCCCCATTACAATTTGTCTTCATGAACTGATAAAACATCATTTTCATAACATATAGAAGAAAGATCCTCTAAAATCGAGAGAAACAGAGAGATCTTGACTGCCCTTTGTTGTAGCACCTTCCCATATCCAAAATAACAGTAAGATTTACCAGAAAATACTTTGTCCGGATTACCACAAACCTGTAAGAGGAGATAAAAGGTAGGAAGGCCTATACACCCAGATAAGGTATTGATTTATGGAAAGAAAAAAAAAAAACCTGGGACCTATCACTGTGAATTCAAAATAAGAAAAGTTTACCAACAACCCCTTCACCATTTGCATTGACCAGCTCATAGTACATCTCTGTGTATAATCCACTCAGCCCTTTCTTGGATAGACTGTCTGCTTCATTATTCTTTTCTCTGTATATATGTGAAAAGGTGATGGACGAATTTTTTTCCTTCAGAGTGTGAATCCTTTCGAACTAGTGTGACAGACAACTGTTGACAATGTTAGCCTTTTGATTCATATGGTCGATCAAAACCTTTGAGTCTCCAAAGACCCATATTTTATCCAAATAAAGTTGACATGCAAACCAAAGAAGGCCCCATAAGGCAAGGCACTCAGCTTTCATATTAGTGCAAAATCCCCCATTCCAATATATCTTATAGTGACATGTAGGGGAGATCAGAAGCCAAGCCCCGCAACCACAAGTGGAAGATTGTGAAGCACCATCGAAATATCCTGCAGGATATTGTATCTCATGTGGTCGATTTCTCCTTGATAAGTCTCCTGGAGGCTTCTGAATAATTTTTAAACCCTCCCAGCTGCTTATTATCTTCTTTGTTGTCATCTCAAAACTGCAAATCTGTCCCTCAAACAATTTCCTGTTTCTACTTCCCCATATATACCAATGATATAATATCGGAATTTCCTTATACTTCTTCCCTTTCCCCATCCACCATCTAGTGAAAACTTCTGTTGACCTGCAATCTGGTTTCTAGACATGCAAATATTCACATATTAAATTCAGAGTTTCCATTGCAAAAAAGCATAAATAGAAAAGGTGTTGATTGTCTTCATTTTCTTGTCCACAAAGAATGCACATGCCTCGCTCTTCACACCCTTTTTTCTAAAGGTTTCTCCATGTCATATTCTTATCCCTCCATACCCTCCAAGGGAAAATGGTCATCTTCACCTGTGCTCTATTTTTCCATACTTCATTAATCCAACTGCATGGAATCCTTATTTTTTTTTTTATATATCAGCACTGAATACACCTCCTTCACTCTTAAGTCCTTCCCTGTTCTTTGTCCATTCCACCCAAGGTTGTCCCCTTCTTGGATTTTACATAGTCCCAGAGACCTCATATTATTAATAAAAGCATGCCACTCTCTTTCTCATTTCTCGTCGAGTCCTAAATCCAAGAAGGTTTTCCATCTGGGGACCTCTAATTCCCATCTCTCAATGATTTGATATAAGTAAAAGATGCCCCTCTGGTTCAAAGTTTGAAATAAAACCTCATGTATATGCTGTTGTGGCCCATTTGACATCTCATCTAAACATCCAATCAACATTTTTTCGCCATTTCCAAAGTGCCACTTCAGTTTTTCCTTCACTATTGGCCATATTTTTCCAAAAATCTTTCAAATTTCTAAGCGGGATTTGGCTTCCTTCCAACCCATAGTATACAAATCCTCCAATGTGGACTCACCAATGTATTTTATTTTTATGACTTGCCACCATATCCCCTTCCCATTTAAACATCTGCAAAGTGATTTAATCAGCAGGGATCTCCCAAATTTAGCCAAATCCATAAGGCCCCATCCACCCTTTTCTTTTGGAGTTGTAAGAATATCCCACTTTGCAAGATAAATAGGTCCTTTGTCATTATTCCCCCCTCCCTCCCCCCGCACCCCATACAAATCTATCCGTTATCTTTTTTATCTCCTTTATAATCAGATTTGGGATGTAGTAGAGATGAGCCCAAAAAATTGTCATTTCCTGCAATACCATCTGAATCAAAATCATCCTTCCTCCTTTCGAGAGCCATTTAGTGTACCATAGGTTAATTTTCTTTTTAAATTTTATTAGTAGCCATTTCCAGTCTTCTGCCTTGTATTTTGAGACTTTAAGCCTAAATCCCAAATATATAAAACCCCCCTGCAGAGGAGCCGAATTGATCTTAAACATCACAGAGATCTCCCTCACTACTTCTTCGTCACCATAAGCAAAAATAATGTAGGATTTTCCTTCACTAGGAATCATCCTAGAAGCCTCACATAAAGTATCAAGTAAATTTTTCAACACAGTCTATGTTTCCATTACTAACATACCGAAAATTCATATGTGTTACAGTCATATGAGGACTGGTGCTTATACCTCTGAAGATTTCCTGGTCCGCCGCCCTTTTGATATTGATGCTAAAACCATCCATCATTAAAATGAAGAGCAGTGGGGATAGAGAGCATCCCTATTGAAGCCCTCTACTTGGATGAAAAAATTTAGTAGTGGATCCGTTAATAATTACAACCATGTGAGTATTACAAATACAATCCATGATCCATGCCATTGCCTCCTGATTCAGACCAATTTTGAACAGGATCATACGCATGAACACCCAGTCAACTCTATCATAAGCCTTATTCAGATCTATTTTCATGGCTGCAACTTCCTTCTTCTTTTCATGAATCATGTGTATGATTTCCTGAGTCACTGCAACTGCGTCGTGGATGCTTCTATTTTTCAAAAAGCCTGCTTGTTCCGGGGTAATAAAATTTGATAGAATGCCCTTTAATCTTTCTGCTATGACCTTTGAGATAATCTTATACAAAGTGTTGCATAAAGAAATGGGTCTAAAGTCATTGAAACTCTTCTTACCTGCCTTCTTAGGAATCAACACCAAAAATGTAAAGTTTATAGCTCCTTTTATCATGCCTGAAACCCGAGCTTCTTCAACCATTTATGTCAGGTCCTGTATGAATTCATCAATGAAATGTAGGAAGAAATCCGGAGTCCAGCCATCTGGCCCCGGACTCTTATCTACAGCAAAGGATCTCAAAACCCCCTTGATTTCCTCTGGTCTTACCACATTGTTAAAACTCTCCACATCCTCTGCTGAAAACATGACAAAGTAGTCCCTTACCATAGCTAATTGAGCATCCGTTACCATATCCTCTCGTTTCTTATACAGAGCATCAAAAAAATCCACTGCAACCTCTTTTATTCCCTCATTCTTGACAATAACTCTGCCTTTATCCACTATTTCCCAAATGGAATTTGCTCTTCTCCTCTCCGAAGCAAAAGAATGGAAGAACTTCGTATTCATATCCCCAACTTCCAACCAGATCGCCCTACTTTTTAATCTCCAGGTTTTTTCTTCATTGATCAATATGTCTCTATATTCCCCTTCCAAATTTTTTAGGATTCCCCAGAAGTTATCATCCTGAACTCCCTCCTCCACCTCCCTTAAGATTTTAGTCCTGTTTTCCTGTATTAGCCTTAATCTTTCCTTTGCTTTCTATTTTTTCCTGCTTACCCATAGTTTTACCCCCTTCTTTAATCCCTAAAAGTTTCAGTGAGGTATTCCATAGCAGATGTGTCCCCAATCCAATCCCTATCGCACGAGTACCAAACCAGCATTGCTTCCTACGAAGCCCAAAAAAACGTTCTAATTTTGAAAAAGATAAACTCGAAAAAATTAGAATATTCATGGATGGATGAAAAATTTTGTCGCTGAAGATTTTTAAATCTGAGTTTTTAAATTGGAATTTAGGGAAAGGCTCGGTGTTTTTAATGATTGTGTTCGAAAAAGTCACCCTATTGGAAAAAGTGGAAAAGGTCGACTGTATGTTTAACGATATGGGAGTGACTGATTATGCCCAGCCAATTTCTTTCCCGAAATAAGAGAGGATTGCATTCCGCTGGTACCAAGCATTGAGTTCTTAGGTCGTCGATGGGAACATCATGTCTTCAAACTATAGAAACGTCCGAACAACAACGAAGTCACCACTCAAATGCGTATTTGCAACTTAGCAAGGCCTGGCCAACCAGGAATATGGTTTGCGATCAAATATTCGATAATTTTCGCAATTTCGCAGTACCGGCCAGAAAAACAAGGAATCGGAGCAGGGGGATCGAGATGAACGCAGAGGGCTTTGAATGTCTCCAGCGCTTTCACTGATCTGTGAAATAAATTTGTCAAAGCTCCCTCTAAATTTTGAAGAATGCACATCGATCAAAGCTCCTTTTTGATGTATGGGCATACTTTGAAGTATCTCAGCTCTGTATTTTCAGATGGATCATATGGCTTTTTATCTAGCTCTATATCCCTGTATGTGAAGTGGGATCTTTTTCATTATGTAATTACTTATGGACTGTTTTATCACTATTAATATAAAACAGCGTTTTTTCTCTTTGTGAAAAAACATTAATTATATATATACGTAAAACTCTTTACTTCAATTAATTAATTCGAAGGCTAGCAAAATCAATTAACTCCATCACTGCATGCATACAGAGAACGCGCTACTAGAAGCCATGAAAATCTCCATTAATTGCCATCAATAATCAAGATGAAATATAAAAGCGCCAATTTATGGAATTTACGAGAAATATGTCACTGATACAATATACACCGCCTCCAGTCAGCGCAGAAATATTCGACAAGTGTATATGAATTTTATACAGCAGAAACGATTAGAAGTAGGTGGCAATCCTCGTATCCTTGGTTCAACGCTAGGAATACTTCCTAATGTACTGTAGGATAAATAACCGCTTAAAAGAGGGTGATATTCTCGCATCACGTCGGCTTCGTTGCTTCTGCGTTACTCTTGGATGTGGATAAAACTGGGTTAAAATTGTTGTCCTTCAAATGTCAGGCTGAATTGCCAATTTGTAGGAGCGTTAGTATTTATTTATTTTATTTTATTTATTAACTTGTAATATTATCTCTTAAATACTTAAAATTTAAATCTTAAAATTTTAAGATTTACCTTTCTCTTTTTCGCTTATAATAACTACAACTTAATCATTTTATTATATTATCAAATTCTAAATTATTCTTGGTAAACTTTCTTTAAAAATCCTAAAAACTATTAATATTTTATCCTATTAATTAACTAGTCAAATAACGGCTAGTTTCTAATGGCTAGTTTTCAACAACTTTTTCTGGGAAATGACACATCCCTACTATTTATTCAATGTGATCTGTTTCTTTCTTCACCTTGTCCTGAGAATGAACCACATTAGATGGTTCCAAAGGTCGTTATGAATCACAAAAGTCTTAGATCTAACGTTATTGAATCCTATTTTCTGCCTATTATTTTAAATCTATTTTCTCCCTATTGTTTGAAATAAGAAATTATAATATTATAATTAATAACTAATCTAAATATAATATATAGATAAAATAATAATTTAGTTCAATTTTCCCTCTCTTAGTCAAACTAGCTAAACTAGTTGTTATGCCTTAACAGCTAGTTGGATCCCCTCATATCCTCTTCCCATATTTTTAAATCTGTCTCCTCGATCTGATTTCTCATGATGAATCACAATGGTTGGTGGGAAAAGTGTCGGCAATTCATAATCATATGTGATTAATATAGAATATTGATGAGTAATCATTTAAATGAGTACAATTGTGTTGTTTATTTGAAGAAGATAGAATATTGATGAGTAATGACTTGAATGAGTATAATTGTGTTGTTTATTTAAGGAGGATAGAATTATAGTATATTGTTAACTGGTTTATAAATTATTCTTCTTTAATTATTATTATTATGTTTTTATTATAGAAATTATGTTTAGTTTCTAAATTTATTTTTGTTATAGTAATATATTTGAATATGGATGTTAATCTTTATAAAATAGTTACATTAGTTGAAATGCTTGTATCATGAGGTACTCTTAAGTCTAGTATGCTGGTACAATTGTTTATTTAAGGAAGATAAGAATTATGGCGGATTTTTAGGGATTTAATAATTTATTTTTTCCTTAATGACTATATTCTTATAATAAAGAGTGTGTTTAGTTTTTATATGTATTTTTGTTATAGAAATTTACAAGAATATGGATGTAATTTTTTATAAATGTGTTAACGGTCACTTGAAATTTTTGCATGAGGAAACACTCTTAAGTCTACTATGACATAGTTGTGTAATTGCTTCAATATCAATACGGATTTAAACATGTTCTTTTATAAATAAAAACAAAACATTTATTTAAATGTTGTCAACTATTTAAAAAAACAAAAATAAATAGACATATTTCATCATTTTTTCTTAAAAGCATTATAAAATATCAATAAATTTACTCTCATTATGCTCGCTCTATTCTTGATACTACAATCCACTATTAAAAAATTTATTAATAACAAACAAAATTAAATTATACATAGAATATCTTGATATTCATATTAAGAAAGATAATTATGTATCAACATTCTATAAATAAATATTGTAATTAAAGTTTAAAAAATTATTAAAATTTCACTTTTGAAATGAGAAAGATATGTAATTCTTTTACCTTTAAAAACATATAAATGTAAGCCTTAAATAAACTATATGTATATAGATGTTATTAATATAATTATATTTTAACTTTACATATATTTATATATTTCCATGCTCAACATATATATAATCTAAGAGGGAAAATCCTAATGATTTTAAGCTTCCACTCTAGGAAGTAAGGTTGTAAAAAAAATGTTGATTATCAAGAGGGGGCACAATCTTCACATACAAACTTCATTTGTGGTGTTTCTTGCACTTCTAAATATGTCTATTCCATTTTCTCTCTCAGGAAAATGTCAATAAAATATTTAAAATTCCTCTAAATGTTGAAAATTTTATTGCAACCAAAATTACAAATATTTGACATTGTGTCAATTACATAAAAAAATATATTGAAATGTCCTAAGTCATTTATCTATTGGATAATTTGTTAAATTCTTGTAAAATTGATTAACCTTTGGTTTGGAGAATGAGAATGATAGCCATGTTATTTTATCCATGTCAATGCTTTTTGACATTTCATATATTATAAAATGTATTGATAATTGGGAAATCATTGAGTTGTATCATTTCACATTTCATATTATTACATAATGTGTTACTCTTTGAGAACGCATTGTATGGTCATATTGACATATTGTATGAATTCAAAATTTGTTTTTTTATGAATGATTTCAAAGTAATTTTAATGAAATATGTTTAGGTTTTCTTTTTTCAATTTGTTCCTTTATTATGAAAGGAGTTTGGAAAATGTAACATCAACTAAATTAAGTTAAGTAGAACTTAATAATATTTAATATTTTACTATCATTAACATCTTTTTGTTTGTTAATAATTTTTTCTTCAAAAATATTTGTGCACTTTTTTGAGCCCTTCATATTAGTTCTCCATATTAGTCAAAAATTTGTAACAAAAAATTCAAAATCTTATATTCTTATGTTAGAGTAGAGATGGTGCTTTGAAGATGTTGCATTTCATGATGTATGCATTTCAAACATTTTGCAATTTTGGGAATAAATTTGTAGTATTATCTATGATCAAAATTATACAATTTTAAATGTTTTAGTTAGTTTAATATCAATGAAAAGTTATGATGAAAAGTTAGGACAATTTTTGTCATAGAAAAAGTATTCTATCAAGTTAGTAGTGACCATTAACTTTATTGGTCTTTTTTTAACCTTTGCAAATTAAAAATGGTTATATGTTTATTTCCACATAAATGATAACAGTATGTTATCGCTGTACACAACGAAAACCAAATTTATTAGCCTTAATTTCAACCTTTTTCAAATTAATAATTGTTATATGTTGATCGTGAGAGATGAAGTATGTCATCATAATAGACAAAATACTTAATATTATAAAATAAATATAACCTAAGTTATCTTAATTAATTTTACATTATTTAATTTAATAATTATGATAGCATTAGAAATTTATACAATAATTTTAATATATATATATATATATATATATATATATATATATTCAAAATTCTCATAATCAATGATCTCCTTGTTATGAAACATTATGTAAACTATGTAATTCAAGGCTCAAATAATTTTTTGGTCAAGAAAACCAAAAATCATTCCATAAATTTAGTACTTTTCATAAAAATTTAAATACTATTCTTAATAATAAAATATTTATCATCAAAATAGTTAGAATTTAATAAAAGTTAGTTGAAAATAATTAATGTTATATTGTATTAATGGAGAAATGGTTACATGATTGGAATGTAACTCAAGTTATTTGTTCCCAACTCCATATTATTTTGAGATGTATTTATTGATGTATCTTTGATTAATTAAATGTAGAGTGTACGCTCTAGTTTTTGCAGTCTCCAAGTGTAGCTTACTCACTTGTGAGCTGCTGGTTATTCAATTCATTTCTTTTCTTTCTAGTTTTTATCGTGGTATCAGAGCTCGAATATGGTGAGCCTGATTTACCTACAGAGCCTTAGTGGCCACATAGCCTTCATCGCTACAGTACTCTAGTGGCAACATAGGTGCCTTAGTGGTCACAGTTTCAGAGTTTAGGTGGTCGGGAGAAATACCTAATTCACAGGAGAAACTTGGTTTCTCACAAGCCTTAGCAAGTTGAGAAAAAGGCGGTCAATGTTGTTTTTGGAGCCATAGTAGTACTCATCAGCATGGATTTCAGGTTCATTCCAGCGCTGACCTTGACATCGGCGTAGTTTTTAAGCTAAAAGGTGAGTTAATATCATTTTTTATGGTTCTACGTATGAGATTTTTCCAGATTGGTGGCAGACCTGAGTAGCAGACACATCAATTTTTTCCAGATTAGTGGCGAATCTGAATTGCAGAAACAGAGATCATGTCAGATCGGTGGCAGATCTGTGATCAGGTTGTGGTATGTGTTGATTTTTTTTAGTGTAGCTTGTAATTGTTCACTTAGTTAGAATAGATTTGATATCAGAGATTTTGAAATCTGATCAGTCCAAAATGAGCAATTTTACATAAAATTATCTCAATGAGACTAGAAAAATCAATGGGACCAATTATACCAATTGGAAATTCAAGCTACAGACATTGCTTGAGGGAGCGAATGCATGGTGGATCGTCATCGGTGATGAACAGAACTTGAACATTATGACAAGTGCGACTGCACTCATACAAGATTGGGATAAAAGGGAGAATAAGGTGAGAGTCTTATTGAAGATGTATGTTAAAGAAAACATTATCCCACATATCAGAGATAGTAAATCATCCAATGAGATTTGGACAACACTCAAGAATCTATTCCAGACACAAAACACCAATCACATCTTGTTGCTCAAAGGCAGGTTGCTTTCCATGATGATGGAGGAGAATGAATCTATTGTTGGATTCATTGCAAGGGTCAAGGACCTAAAGGACAGATTGGGTGACATTTGGGAGAAGGTGTCTAATTCTGATCTTGTCACAATACTTTGAACGGGATGACAAATGAATTCTAGATGTTCATCACATGCTTATCTGCACGGGATAAAGCCCTTCCATTCAAAGAGATGACAAGAATATCATTACACGAAGAAGATCGACGACAGAATTTGAGACCGTAGAGTGTCGATATTGCTCTGATGGCGAAAAATAAGCCATAAAAAGGGAAACAACCACAAGGAAAAAAAGGCGGTGGCATTTTTCAGAAAATACCATTTAGAGGTATGTATGCAAGTAACAGTACTAACATTTATGGCATTAAATGTTTTTACTGTGGGAAAACTAGTCATCTAGCTAAGTTTTATTTTAAGAGACAGACATATGAGGCTAGAAATAAATAGAGAAATCACACAGGACACTTTGCCAATGAAGGTCACAGTCATGATCCTCGATTATATGTAGCTAAATGTGCTCTTTTAGCCTCTGAGGATGATGAGGCCAAAAATGGTTCGTTGATTCAAGCGCTTAATCACATATGAAATGTAATAGAAGT
The DNA here is from genome assembly GCA_034641835.2 of Pinus albicaulis. Taxonomy (NCBI): domain Eukaryota; kingdom Viridiplantae; phylum Streptophyta; class Pinopsida; order Pinales; family Pinaceae; genus Pinus; species Pinus albicaulis. Next base: position 1,992,689,928 of record CM076578.1, read on the forward strand.
TGGTTCGAGAATTTTGAAGAAGCTACTTCTAGAGCTAAAATTTATCTAGGTGATGACAGAGGTTATGAGATTAAGGGGTACGGAGATATTTCGGTGATGATACCTGGCAGTAATATCAGATGTATTAAAAATTTAATGCATGTACCTAGGATAAAGAAGAATTTAGTCTCTGTATCAATGATAATAGATCAAGACCTGCAAGTTGAATTCTTCATAACATATTGTGCCATAAAGGACAACAAGAAGGAACCATTTGCATCAGGAGCGCATGTGGCAAGCCTTTATAGGTTGAATTTAAAGAGAATGCCACATTAAGCTCTAGTTTCAATAGGTTTTACAACCGAGAATCTTTTGCATCAAAGATTCGGCCATCTTAACCTACAAGATCTCATGTTGCTTCAAAGGAAAGGTATGGATGATGGAATTCATGTTTTTCATAATGTTGATTTATATTGTGATGGATGTGCATTAGGGAAAATGCATAGGGAAGAGTTTCCCTTGAATGTTGATAGGAAGAAAAGATATATTCTGGATTTTGTGCATATAGATATATGCAGACCTATGCAAACTAGGTCGCTAGGTGGTGCATATTATTTTTTACTCTTTACTGATGATTGCACTAGATTCTCTTGGATATATTTTATCAAAAAAAGATCTAGACATTTCAATGTTTTATAGAATTTAAGAATATGGTGGGGAAGCAGACAAGGAAATTCATTAAGATTCTCCACTCACATCAAGGGGGGGAATGTTATGAAACCAGCTCCAAAAATATAAGAAAAGAGAGATCAACGCCTTAGAAATCAACCACTTCGAGGGGGAAACCTCCAATACATTACATAAATGAACAATTATTGGATGATACAAATGACCAAAACCTCCTTCTATATATAGGAGTTCATGGGGTCACAATATAATCCTATTCGACCTAACAATAATAATGTAAGGGCACAATAATAACAATATTGGGGTTACAAAGGTACAACAATAACAATAAGGGTGTTACACTAACAACAATAAGGGACTACATTAGTAATATAGGGACCAGCTAACATGCCCCTCTCCTTCAAAAAAGTGTTTTCCTCAACAGTTGGTAGATCCGGATTCTTCTGTATAAAATTCTCATCCTCCCATGTAGAATCTTCAGTGGGTAAGTTCTTCCATTTGATGAGATACTCTGAAATTGATCGATTTCATAGCCGTCGAGTTCTTGTTTCCGTGACTGCTTCAGGTTCCAATATGAATTTTCCTTCCTCATCAAGTTCTAGAAATATTGTTTAAAATGGAAGTTTGTCCCCTATAACCTTCTTTAAGCATGAAACATGGAAAACTAGATGCACTCACGAAGAAGCAGGAAGCTACAATTTGTATGCCATAGTACCAATCTTTTGCAACTCCTTGTAAGGACCATAATACTTTGGCGATAATTTATTATCCTTATTATCTTTCTTGAGGGATATTTGTTTGTATGGTTATAGCCGTGAATATACCTAGTATCCTATATCAAAACATCTGTCGCTGCGATGTTGGTCTACTGTTGTTTCATTCAATTTTGTGCCAAATTTAGGTTATCCTTTAAAATTTGGATAACTTCTTGTTGATGGTCGATGTGACCTTCCATTGCTTGAACCTTAGAATTTTCTCTTAAATAAGATGTGATGGACAGTGGATGATATCCATAAAGTGCCATAAATGGGGTCATTTTTGCTGCAGTATGGAAGGAAGTGTTATACCACCATTCAACAAGAGGTAACCACTTGACCCATTGTGTTTTCTTATCATATACAAAACAACGAAGATATCCTTCCAAACATTTCTTCACTATATTAGTCTAACCATCGGATTGAAGATGATAAGATGAGCTATTAGCCAGTTGAGTACCCAAACAAGAAAATAATTTCGTCCAAAAATTCGAGTAAAAATGGGATCTTTGTCACTTACAATAATATTTCGGTTTCCATGTAGCCTTTGAATTGATTCCATAAATGCAGTAGCAACTGTACTTGCTTTAAATGGATGAGATAATGCACAAAAGTGTCCATACTTGGTAATTCTGTTAACTACCACCATTATGACACTCTTTCCTTTGGACTTAGGTAAACCTGTGATAAAATCCATTGAAATCTCCTCCCAACATTGACTTGGAATGGATAAAGGTTGTAGAAGACTCGATGTCTTAATTATCTCAACTTTATTTTGCTAGCAAACCAAACATTCTACCACCAACTTTTGAATATCACATTTAAGGCCATCCCAAAAAAATTATTTCTTCACCCTGTGGTAAATTTTTAAAAATCTTGCATGTTGTCCTAAAGGAGAAGTGTGAAATTCCAAATGAATCTTTTGTTTTATTTGGGAATTCTTGCAAATATATAAGCGATATTTGTACCATAAGGAATCATTTTTTGAACTAATTGTATCAGATGTACTAGGATATTGCTGCAACTTTTGAATGAGTGTCCACACTTCTTCGTCCTTCTTCCATTCATCCCTTGCTTCGGTTATCCAATCTAGTTGGATAATAGAAATGGCACAAAGCAATGCTTCCACCTCTTCATCCTTTCTTGAGAGTGCATCTGCAACAACATTTTGCTTCCCTTTTTTGTAGATGATTTCAAAATCATAACCCAACATCTTTGTGACCCATTTTTGCTACTCTTATGAAGATAGTCTTTGTTCCAAAAAGTGTTTAAGACTATCATGATCAGTTATTACCTTGAAGTGTCTTCCCATTAGGTAAGGTTGAAATTTCTTTAGTGCATGTAGTATTGCCAGCATTTCCTTCTCATAAATAGCTTTTTGTAAATACTTTCCTTTGATTGGATGACTTTCAAAAGAAATGGGTCTTCCTTCTTGCATTAAAACAACACAAATTCCATTTCCCGAGGCATCACATTCCACAATAAATGTTTTTGTGAAGTCTAGCATAGCTAATACTGGTGCTAGGCACATTGGCTCTTTAAGATGTTCAAAGGCCTTAGTTGCTTCAGGAGTCCATGAAAATGCATATTTCTTCAATAATGTTTTTAGAGGTGCTGCTATTCTCCCATAATTCTTAAAAAACTTGCGATAATACCATGTTAACCCGAGAAATCCTCGCAAATTCTTTATGGTTGTGGGGACTTTCCATTCCTTAATAGATTTAATTTTGTTAGGGTATACCTTAACACCCTTGTGAGATACAATATGACCCAGATATTCCACCTCGTGTATTCCAAATAAACATTTGGATGTTTTTGCATATAATTGTTTCTCCTCCAATAGTTTGAGCACCCTGTCAACATGTTGAACATGATCCTTCCAAGACCTGCTGTAGATTAGTATGTCATCAAAAAATACTAGCACAAATTTTCTAAGGAAGGGTATGAAAATGGAATTCATCAACCCTTGAAATGTAGAAGGTGCATTGGTAAGGCCAAAAGGCATGACCAAAAATTCATAATGACCCTCATGAGTTCGAAATGTTGTTTTCGGAATATCTTCAGTCTTCATTCTAATTTGATGATATCCTGAAAAAAGATCCAACTCAGTAAAATAAATTGGTCCATGTAATTCATCCAATAATTCATCAATCACAGGAATGGTAATTTATCTTTAATAGTGAGCTTATTGAGCTCCCTATAATCTGGACACATGAGCCATGATCCATCCTTCTTATGCACCAATACTACTGGATCAGAGAAAGAACTTTGACTAGGTTGAATTATACCAGCCTTTAACATTTCTGCAATCATACGTTCAATTTATCTCTTTTGGACATAATGATATCTGTAAGGCATGATGTTTGGAGGGACACTTCCTGGAATCAAATGAATAGCATGATCATGATCATGAATAGGTGGGAGTCCTTTAGGAGTTTCAAACACCTTGGAATGATTGTCCAAAACTTTTTGGAGATCTGGAGAAATAATTGATTTTGATGTTGGAACTTCCAATAAGCATAATTGTGAAATTACGCCTCATTGTTATTTCTTCAGAAGCTTTGTCATGACATTAGAGCTTATTATATTTCCCAGCTTCCTTGCTATACCTCGTAATTCTACTTCCTTTCCTTTCCAAAAAATTTCAAGAAAAGTTCTTGAAAATTAAAAGCTATCGTCCCTAAAGATTGTAACCATTGTACTCCTAGTACAAAATCAACACCTCCCATTGGAATAGAAAGCATTGCACTATTCAATACAGATTCCCCCATGGTTAGCTTGATATTATGGCATTTTACAAAGAAATTTATAGTTCCTCCATTTGCAACCATCACTTGACATTCTGGTGCTGGGTATAGGAAACAATTCAATTCCTTGGCTACCTTACAGTAAATAAAATTATGGGTACTACCCGAATCAATCAACACTATCACCTTTTTCTTCTTGATATGTACTTCTATCTTGAGATTTTGAGGAGTGGTAATTCTTGCCAATGCATTACACAATATGGTCGAACTCATTTCTTCTTCTTCTAGGGTTGGTTCTTGGTGTGTATCCTCTTCTTTTGAAGCTTCTTGTTCATTTTCTTCCTCCTCTTCACAATCTATGTAAAATAATTTCTTTTCATTAGACTTATGACCTTTAGTGTATTTTCTATCACAACTATAACAAAGCCCTTTTGCTCTTTTTTCTTCTAATTGTTGTGGTGTCAACCTTGTATGTTGTGGAAGTCTAGGAGTAGGAACACTTCCATCCTTATAGATGTGAGTGGTAGGATTCCTTGTCGCCATAATTTTACATTCAATTTTTCTTGCCAACCTGAATGCCTTCTCCAATGAATCAGGTTTCCAAACGCGAACCTCATGTTGGATGTTATCCTTTAAAGTTCCTATGAAGACATCAATCCTGTGTTCCTATGGAATAATAGTTACCCTTATATTCGATTTTTGGAAGTCCTCAATGTGCTCCACCACTGAACCCTTTTGTTTGAGATTTATCAATTGGCTAAAGAAGGTGTTTCTCTTTGTATCCTCATAATGCACTATCATTTCCTCCGTAAAAATTGACCAAGTGACAATTTTTTTATGGGAGCAAAGCCATCGATACCATACAAATGTATTTTGTTCTAAATGTAAAGTTGCAATGCGTACCTTTTGTGTGTTTTGTACATTATTGAGATCAAAATATTGCTGCATTTGTAGTATCCATGTTACGGGATCCTTGTCATCAAACTTCCCCATATCCATATTTGGAATATGGTGGTTCTTCCATCCAGCATTAGAGTTTATGAAATCATGATTAACATTTATTTTTTTCTCATCATGAGTTTCCTCTACTATATTTTTGCCATTAGGAAACATTTCTAAATCAACTTTGTCAAACCTTCCATGTGCGCTTTTAGATCATTCTTCATGTTTTCCATGTTGTCTTTCATTTTTTCATCGATCTTAGCTTCCATGTCATCCATCTTAGCTTCCATGCCATCCATCTTAGCTTCCATGCCTTTCTTAAAACCATCCATCTTAGCTTCCATGCTTTTCTTCAAAACCTCCATTTCATTTTTTGTTGATCTTTGCGAGAGTAAAATTTGGTGCACTTTCTCTTGTAATTTTGACATGTCATGTTGCAGTTCTTCGTCTTCATGGGTCATATTAGAGCCTTCTGAATTCTTAATTGGTGTTGAATTCTTTTTAGAGCGCATTTTAGAAGCCAATAGTGGTATATTTTCTACAATATTCCCTTGGAATCAATTCAAACTGATTTTTCAAACAAGACTTATGCAATTTGAAAAACAATACACACCTTTTTCTTGTTTTTGAGGATTTTGATATTGAAACTAAATTATCTATGTGATTTCCGATATTAAATATATGAAATTTGGTCTTGTAGTAGCCCTCTGAATCTTCTTTCGAATGCCACAGTTCTGAGCTGATTTGGATTCTTCAAGACAAAGTTATGCCTAATCTCCAGCAATGACTTAATTATGAACTAGTTCAGTAGAGTGAACTCGTACGGCATGCCACATGTCACTGTTTCCTCCTTCGGCTCTGAAATTAATACATAGGAAACTACAGTCCGTGTACTTGTGGCAACTATTTACAAAATTCCAATCTGACGCTTAGAGAGATTGTTATGACGATTTTCCCATGGTAACCTCTTTGAGATGAAATCCAATAGCTTGAAAAAACCATAATATCCACAAATCATATCTCTAAAAATATTGCGAAACAAGGTCTGAAATTTTTGCAGGAGGTTCCTTATGATTGTGGCTTTTCTCTGTAAACATTTTAGCTTCTGAACCTTCGTAGAAAGAAATTTATAGCAAAAATTCCACAATGGCCTGTTTTAGGTGAAATTCGAGAGCCTTAAAAAGCCCTAACTTCCACAGATCATATCTCCAAAAATGTTGCGAACCAAGATCTAAAATTTTTATACAAAGTTCCTCAGAATTTAGGCTTCGCTCTGTAAAAATTTCAGCTTCTGAACCTTCTTAGAAAAAACGTTATAGCAAAAATTCCATGATGACCTGTTTGGAGCAGCGAAACCCTAGAATCCAAATCTTTGATACCAAATGTTATGAAACCAGTTCCAAAAATAGAAGAAAAGAGAGATCAACGCCTTAGAGATTAGCTAATTTGAGGGGGAAACCTTCAATATATTACATAAATAAACAATTCTTGGATCTGAAATTTTTATATGAAGTTCCTCAGAATTTAGGCTTCGCTCTGTAAAACTTTCAGCTTCTGAACCTTCTTAGAAAAAACATTATAGCAAAAATTCCATGATGACCTGTTTGGAGCAGCGAAACCCTAGAATCCAAATCTTTGATACCAAATGTTATGAAACCAGTTCCAAAAATAGAAGAAAAGAGAGATCAACGCCTTAGAGATTAGCTACTTTGAGGGGGAAACCTTCAATATATTACATAAATAAACAATTCTTGGATGATACAAATGACCAAAACCTCATTCTATATATAGGAGTCCACAGGGTCACAATATAATCCTAGCCGACCTAACAATAATAATGTAAGGGCACAATAATAACAATATTGGGGTTACAGGGGTACAAAAATAACAATAAGGGGGTTACATTAACAACAATAAGGGACTATACTAGTAATATAGGGACCTAACAAGGAATACAAGTTGGGAGAGTTCATGAAATTTTGAAAAAATCTTGGGATTATTCAATAGTTCACAATACCTCACATTCCGCAACAAAATGGAGTTGCAGAACAAAATAATATAACCCTGTGGAGTGTGCACAAAGGATGCTTCAAGGTAAGGGTCTATCCAATGGACTTTGGGCTGAAGCAATCAACACTGCAGTTTACTTCAAAAATAGGTGTCCAACTAAATGTCTTAACTTTAAAACTCCTTTTGACGCATTTTATCAATATAAGCTAGCAATGAATCATTTAAGAGTTTTTGGGTCAAAAACCTTTGGCTGTATACCCAAGGAAGATAGGAATAAGTTAGATCCTAAAGGCATGAAATGCATCTTTGTAGGATATTGCACTGAGTTTAAAGCTTCTAAGTTGTTTAATCCTTTTATTCATAAAGTCTTTACAAGTCGAGATGTGATATTTCATGAGTAGATTGAGGAAGGAAATAATGAAAATAGTCTTGAAGAATGGCACATTCCATTTTCTATGGAAGAAATCAGAGAGGACAATCAACAACAACAAGAACAGGAGAAAGAGGAAGAGGCATGTGACGTAGTCAGTAAGTCAAGCTCGCTAAGGTCTGAAGAAGACAGATTTGATGTGATTCTTGTACCCAGAAGATCATGTAGGCAGACTCAACTACTAGCTAGATTAAAATACTATGCTTTAATTTCAAACATTTTAAATGTTATATAGCCCACAAATTATAAAGAAGCTAGTCAATCTCATGAGTGGAGGACTGCAATGAATGAAGAATTTGAATATATTATTAGAAACAAAACTTGGGAACTAGTTGAATTGCATAAAGGAAAAATACCCATAGGTTGCACGTGGCTTTAAAAACCTAAATTTAATTCAAATGGGAGTATATAAAAGTTTAAACCTAGATTGGTAGCAAAGGTTTCTTCACAAAAAGAGGGAATTGACTATGAAGGAACCTTTGCTCCTATGGCCAAACTAAATACTATTATAATGTTAATTGCTTGAGCTATAAAACATCAGTGGAAGCTACACCAGTTAGATGTAACACCCATAGGTTTATGTTTTTCCAAGTTAGACATTTGAACTTCAGTGGAAAGGGGAGTGGAACCCCAATGGGTAATTATTGTGTGGATGTAATTAATGAATTATTTAATTGTGAAAAAAAAAAAATACTTCTGTGCATGTTGACCAAATGAGATTTTTGAGATCACTTGCCTAATCCATGAGGTATGGGAAGAGGCCAAGACTTTCCCCAAAAATCTTTCAAAAAGCCTTGAAAGAATTTATTTCTAATTTAGATTTTTGAGGAAAAATCTAGATTTCCCCAATGATGTGGAGAGTAGTTGGGAAGAGGTAAAAAGCTAGAAAATCATAGAGCAGCTTTAAAAGTCCCTAAATAAGGGAAACCTAGGCAAACAGGAATAAAAGCATCCTGTAATTCTGGACACATAATTAGAAACAGGCTTTGGGGAGAGCATAAGCTTAAATAAGCAATTCTAGAACAGATTGGGGTTGGTCTGTTCTGGGAGAGGATCTCAGCTCGGGGGTGAGTTATGGAGACAGAGGAACTCTAAGGTTGGGAGGACTGATCATCTGCAGAAGTGGTATGCTTATAATTTTTTATGAATAGTTACAATAGAGTTGTTGGGTAAAAATTATGAAGTATGTTGTAGCTATTATCTTGATTTAAATGTTTGAGATGTGTTATTCCTTTCCTTTAACAGAATTAAGTAGAAGAAACAAATCTTCTAAACTTCTGTATTGTAGTAGGAATAAATTCTAGGGAATACCATCAACCAGAATCTCTAAACCATATTCTGGTTTAAATCTAGAGATATTAAACTGATTCCCTAGAATAATTAAAGTATAACTTTAAACTGTTTCTAAAATGAATAGTTATATGAACAGAAAAGATATAGACTTTCACAAGCTAGTAGCGAACTGTGATGATATTTGTAACATTATATACACATGCAGAGGAAAGTTATTTTTAAGAACTATAAAATACATTCAGCAAATATTTCTATTCTGTTGAACTAATATAGTACTACAGAAAAAAAAATCTACCATATGATTTAATTTCAGGGAAATACAATGGCTATGAGGAATATAATTAAATGAAATCAAAAAATTAAAATACCGATATTCCAATAGTATAGATTCTTATTGTATACTAGTATCTGAATCAAATTAGATCTGAAATAAAATTATAGCAGTTGAAAAATGTTAGGGAAGAAATCTATTCCATAAATTATATACTAAACATTCTAGGGATATTTTCTGATAATAATAAACCTCTATATTCTAGGGTATTACAGAGGGTTAATTCAGAGGTAAATTATTGAAAATAATTAATAACAATCTGGATTGTACTATTACTAGCAAGAAAATGTGTTAAGCACAATGTACAACTAATGAGGAAAGACTGCAAATAAATCCAGATCATAATGGTAGAAACAAATTTCTTATCAAATGTACTGTTATCATGAAATCTGTAGAAAATGTTAATGAGATGTTACAGAATTTAAGTGATATATTGAAAATATGAGATAACCTTTCTCCAATTGAAAATTTAAGCACATCTTTTTAACTAATCTCTGCAGGGTTATAAATTTAATTAATTTAAATTTTGAGATCCCAGACATATATATATATATATATATATTCAAAGCACAAACTATATTTGTATTCTTGAATAAGAATATATATATATATATATATATATATATATATATATATATATATATATATATATATATATATATATATATATATATATATATATATATATATATATATATATATATATATTTTTTTTTTTTCTAAAAAGAATTGTTTCCATAAAAGAGGAGATATTTTATGGTAAAACTTTCACAATGGGAACCTTATCCAGCAGCATGAAAATAAAAAGAGGGAACTAACAGATAATTATAAATATATGCAAGGTAAATAAAAATTATTTCAAACCATATCAAATAAAGTATATATGTAGAAATATATATCCTTATATAAAGGCCCTTTAAACCTTTGTTAAATAAAACAACAAAAAAGTGATGCTATCATATCAAGGTACCAAAGACGTCAAAATAGGAGGCTTTACATAAACTCCATCCTGAGAATAAGTGAAATTATTACATAATAAGTTAGGTGAACAACAATGGTTGCACCACAGTAGTTTAATACTATGAATGAGCTAAACAGAAGTTTGCATTGACATGCGGAAGATTAATATTATCCTTAGATATTAGCCTCACTAAATATAACTTAAAGAATTGGGGAAAATGTTTAACCAGAAAGGAAGATACGCTCCTCGATTTGTCGAGACTAACCTGGTTACAATGGCCAGAATTTACGATAAGAAGAAGATGGAAAATTTTTTCCATGTAGATCCAATAAAAAAGTAGGAACAAAATTATTTTAACTCATACCTGTCCTGCATGATACAAAGGAGGCACGATTAGAGGCTAGTATACCAAAATCGAACTCTAAACTAAGATGAAAATTCGTCAAAATGGAAATTACCTTAGGAAAATGAAAGCGAGAAAAACCTTCATACCTCTGTGCAGAGATTCGCCTTGAATTCGCGAGTTTCATAGTACAAATTAAACCGAAAAAAAACTGAGTTAATCAGTCATAAAAATGATTTGTGTGGGAGTAAGCCATTACCATATAAGAGGGTGAAGATTACTCCATGCCTAGCGACCGAAACCATATGTATACCAGTGATAACATTCTGAGTTGGAGAAAACAATTTGGTATTATTAAATACCATAAGCTACAGAAGTGAAATAAGTAAAAATGGGGAGAATTAAATAGTTTCAAATTGAATGTCTATATACTCTATATACATAGTCATTGGAAAAATAAAAAATAGAACTGGGATTGAAAACATTTTGGGTTACCTGATTTTGGAGAGGGCCCAGACGCTTATAAAAACATGCTTGTAAACGACAGAGAGTCGCCCTAATATATCTTGTCGCTCGGCTCTGAGAGGAGGTCTTCAGAAGTAATGGGCGAATGAGAAAATGAATTCAAATGGACAGAAAACGTAGAAATGATATACCATAGATAAATCGAAACCCTAGGAGAAATCGTAACCTTACATGTGGCCTCATCTGAGCAATGCATACAAGAAACATTAAGTCTAGTGGGCAGGAACAGAGTTTTCCCAAATCCATAGACAAAAAAATTAATTCGCCAGCTATGTCGTAAGTGCTAAAGTCTAGATCAGTATGAGTCAAATCTCGAGAAGGATCAATAACACAAAAAATGGAGGCAGTACGGGGATAAACAAAAACTGGCTTCATAAATAAATTTCATAATGAGTACCAAAACGTTTAATGTAGGAAAACGAAAATCGCCTTAGATCATCACACGTTTAAATCATGGGTACGCTTATCACTGTTTGAATCCACAGAAAGTATCAATGAAAGATCTCTCAAGGGAATCGAGCCTTATGGAAAAAATTGAGGCATGAGGAATTAAACTCATAAACATTGACCACCATCGATTTGAATGGATCAATTTGTACATATGCGACGAGTGGAATCCCAAGTTTTATGAGGATATTAAAATGTAATTATGTAGATATTTAAAATCTGTAAACACAATATATAGTTAAGAATTTTATTACTTGGCATTTATAGAAGGACCATCGAAAATAGTTGTAAGTATGTTTTTGCTGTGGCTAGCAACAACCTCCCCCTTTTTAATTAATATTAGTAATAATACTAAATAAAATGGGGAACCTTAGTTAAAATCCAAAAAAAATCAATTAGGATTTGTTTCCTTTAGAAAATAAAATTTTCTATCATAAACCTACAAAACTCCCTTTGAGAGAATATTGCGAAAATATTAAGTTTATGATAGATTATAATAAAATTTGCTCTTGAAACGATATAACGCATCCATAACAAAGATAGTCTATACAAAAAGCATTGATCGCAGATCGCATAGCGCAGAAAACAGAGATGATTAACAAATATCTTTTACGCTCTGATTTATTATGCGCTTTTGCGATTTTGCGCTTTTGCGATGATTTCATTTTGCGATTGTGCGCTTTTTGTGATTCTGCGCATTTGCGATATGTGCTTTTATGATTTTTGCGATATGCGCTTTGCGCTATTACGCAGTTCCTGTTTTTGCGATAAGTTTTATGACTGTGATGATTTCATATCGCGATATTGCGACATTGCGATATTGTGATATTGCGCAGCAAATCGTAGATCGCAATGTCGCAGATTCACGTAAGCACGCTATCCCGAGGCAATCTTCCCATGTGTCAAATCCGTTATGCGCTTTAATGAATATATTAAATGATTGGAGTGATTATTAATGTGAAAAGAGATTGTGTTTAGATTGGAAGTCGTTTCATAATTTAAATATTATATTTCATCCGCGTTCATATTCAAAACAGTCTCGTCCTTTCTTATATCATTACTCTCATTTATTCGTAAAACGCAGGCACGAAGGAGCAGACCACTATACAAAGCTTCTGCTAAACACTATGGGTAAGAAGGAGAAGAGCTCAAATTCTGAGAACAAAGAAATGGCTTCGCTATATGCAGACACCGCCTGTAACAAGGATGCCGGTATATCCACTTGGGAGGGAATATAATCTGTTAGAAGAAGAAAACCCTGTGGTGATAAAAGTTGCAGCTACAGCGGGTTCAAAGAATACATCTGAAGCAACCCTTAGAGACTTGGCTTGCTCATTTATGCATAGAATAGCAGCAAGGCCAAGGATTCTCCCATATACAGACATGGTGAGATGGGTGCTGGATAGCACAGATATTTCAGACAGACAATTCAGAACTCCATCGGAAGAGCTAATCGGGTCATTCACCATAGAAGATCTGAGATTAATGTATAAGTTGCCAGAACCTCAGGCAACTTTCAACAGGAAATTTACGGAAGAGTTTGCCAAAGAACACTCAAATTTGGCAGAATGCACAAAGGAGTGGACCAAAATAAGTGAACCATTGAAGAAGAACAAACAAGGTATGTACAGCACGGGTTCACTTACCTCTCCTTATTGTTTTACTGCTGCCATGTTATGCAGGCTTTTTGGAAAGCCTGACATAAATATGATATTACCCGAATGGCTTCCTTTGTTGAATGCGGTTGTTAATTCTACAATTGTAGATTGGGCCAAAATCCTATCCGATAATCTCACCACTGCTATTTTTCATTACCGGTCTAAACGAAATGTTTCCCAGCGGGTTTATCCGCCTTTTTATTTATCTGCTTATGTCATGGACGCCATCTGCTATGTCTCTAAATTCCCTGTGATGGGCTGGAAATGGACTATCCACGATCCTTTGCCCATTCATGTGTACCATAAAGAACTATGCGAGTCTGAGTTTGTCCCCCATTTTTATCAAATTTGTCATGGAATAATGTTGCCATTGTACAGAACATTGTATAATAAGGATGCCCCGAGGTTATCCTCAGAAACAGAGGTTGATATTCTCCCCGTCGCAAGATGGTTTGGAGAGGAATTGTTCACCTATATTAGGGTTTTTGGAAGTTATGCTTCTCCCCATGTTTTACCCTTATATGTTCCAGATAGACTTGTAGCTTGGGAAATTGCTTATCAGACCTGTGGCCAGGGAGGTATAACAAAAGATTTAAAAGACAAGAAAAAGGGCATTTGGCCACAATTTCCCATAAAATGTGGAACATTTTCACTGTTGGATATTGGTCATGCATTTCATGAGATAGGCAACGTTACATGCCTACAGCTGTTCAAATTCTCAAGAAGGTTATTTGATCCAAATGATATTGTTAAGAATTTTACCAATGCAATCAAAGTAAGGGAATTTGTCGGGGAGAAAGATCTTTTTGATGATATGTTCCAAGCAAGAAATTCATTCAAAGAGGTTTTGAATTTAGCTAAAGAGCAGCTATCTCCAGGGGATTTTCAGGAATTCAAGTTGTACAGAGAAAGGAGACTAATTCCTATTCCTTTGGATAATCTATGCTTAGAGCCCGCAAGGGAGCAAACTCCTAGTGTTAGTCTTAACGGCAGTTCAAGTACAGGTAAATCCAAATCAAAATCTGACAGAGATTCTGAACACTCCAATAAGTCTAAAGAAAAGGAAGATAAAATGGAAGAATCCATTAAAGATTCTGCACAATCTAAAGAGCTTACTCAACAGCAACTTTTGACTTCTCAACAGACAAATCCTCCTCCAACCAATGTACAACAACAGCCAGTCACCATTGAATTAGATAAAGAATGGGAAACCTTTAATCAATCGATTAATGTAGAAGGACAGAATGTACAGACCCCTGTCCAGACAACCAAAGTTTTGAGCACAGGAACAAGTAGCACAGCCGCAGTAACAGAGCACATACCAATCACACCCTCCTCTGAAATTGTACTTAATGTAGAGGACATTCCTCCTCTGGATGTATTTTATAGCCCAAAATACAAAGCAGTAGTAAAGAGACAAAGAAAAAAGAGAAAAATAGAAAGTGCAATTGCTACCGAACCAGAACAAGTAGATGTTTTGTGGAAAGATCCTGCCACAGAGCCTACTCATAATCTCACTAAATTATCTCAAATAACAGGAGCTTATGCTTCTGTAACAATTGATAAAGCAGTTGAGATACAACTTTTGTTGGATGAAAAAGAAGAACAGATAAAGGCTCTGCAACAGCAATTGCAACAGGTACAGGCCAATCAAGAAGCACAATTAAAACTTGAAGAGTTACAACAACAACTTCAAGAAATCCAAGAACAACATAAGGATGATCCTAAGCTTCTAGAATTCATTTCAGAAACCATCTCTTTGAACAATCAACTACTGCAACAAGAGGAAGTTTTCTGCCAAAAAATATTGCAATGGAATTCTTTGTGCCAAGAGAGCGATAAAATCACAAATCATGTCGTAGATTTACGAAATGATTATGATTTGATTAATGAAAAGATCAATGATTATCTAGCATGGAAAAAGATAGAAGAAGGCAGAAAAGCTGGTGCACCCATCATTAACGAGAACCATAAAGAAATAATGTTTAATAATTGGGATGCACAAATCAGAAGGGCAGAAAGGGCAGCAGAGGAGGCATCTACAGCAGCAAACACTCTCACTGATTGTGTAAATGACAATTTACACAAAGCTAACTTGATTTCTGAAACTATTCCAGGATATCTCCCACAGGCAAATCAACTGCAAATAGAATGGAGGCAAAAGGCAGAAGAAAGAGAAAAATCCATCCAAGGGCTGACAAGATTGAATTGGGACTCATACTGGATGTACTTGGTAAAGCCACACAGTCAGCACAGTGCGCTCAATTGTATCATCAATGCTACGGAGAAGATTGCTCCTACGCTTGCCGACTCTGTCTTTTCAGGACAGTTGAATTCTGAAGTCGGTCAACCGCATCTTCTCAAAACTATGCTAGATGCCTGCAAACTTAAAGATCAAGTTAATAGATAGATAGATTTAGTTTTAATTTCACCGTATTTTAGCCTAGGAAAAGGACGGTCATTGAACCGAATCCTTAATTTTTGTAATAAACTATTTTTAGAGTTAGTTAAGTAGTATTTAAACCCCTCTCATGCATTTAGAGAGGGGTCTTGGATCTTAATATTTTTGGACTTGGAGATTGCATTTCTGTACTCCATTGTCTTATATATTTTTTGAAAAGGATCACATCTGGTGATTTTCATGCGGAATTATCTTTGAAGTGTTGCATTTATGTACCTTGGAATTTGGTTTTGCATTATAGTTACTGGATAGAGTATCAGATTGAATTTGAAGTCATCAAGATGAGAAAGGTATTTCTATCTGTTTACTGTTGATCTTTTTTGTTTTATGATATTCATTTTAAAATTGCTATCATTTATATGTATATTGGTTTTCACAACACTTCCTTTTATATATCATTTCTGAGTATAATTGAAACGTTATTTTTCATAGTTACATGTAAATGGTATACAATGATGAATGAAATATGTTTATATAACTCTGTTTAATTTCTTAAACAAAGTTATCTTTATTTGTTTCTGCATATTTCAATTTAATTAATAATACATTTTCATGGTTATTGTTGAATTGGAACAATCTTAAGTTGTATTCACATATAGCTACCCGGGTTAGTATTAGAGTTTCTTTATCAGTATTTAGCTTAAATTAGATAGTTTTATTTTAGTTAGTTTAGTCCCATTTCCACCCATCCAATCCAATCCATTTAGTTACAAGGAAACTGGTCCTTTAAATCCAATGAGCCACCACACAAAACTAAAAGGAGTCGCTTTAAGGTCCCGACTCTGTGGTTTTCCCCGATGTTTGAAGCAAGATTTTTTCTAGGCTTCAACATTTTTACGCTAGAAGGAGGACTTAGCCAGGAATGGCAAGTAAATCTTTATCCATACAAGCCATTCGAAAGAGCAAAACACCCTCATTAACTTCTTCAATTTCTTTGAAATTTAGAATCAAGAGAAACAAAGTGATACAAGTTCATCATCTCATATTCAATCACCTGTTTCCAAAACCACAACTCAACAAAGTATAGTTGTTTTTTCATCATCTCCACAAACATCTTCTACTCAATCCTCATCAATCTCAACATCATCTATTCCAACCACTTCAATTCAAATACCACCAGTTTCTGGTATTCCTCCAATAATCATCCCAATAATGGCACAGAGACCATGGTCTACTCCAGGAGCAGTCAACATGGCTGCACCTTTACATGATTTACCAGACAATCCCGGAAAATGGCTTCCAAAGTTTAGCCCAGATCTTAACATTCAAGCTGAAGAACATATCAATAATTTTATGCTGGCTATTAATTTGAATGGAGTCATACATGAAGATGTTGTAGTTATATTATTCCCATATACTCTTCAGGGAGTAGCAGGATCATGGTATTTTTCATTACCATCGGGATCTATAACAAGTTGGGACATTTTTGCAGATCATTTTTTGACCAAATTTGGAGATGATCGATCAATTGCAACTTTACTCAATGATCTCTCAAATTTGAAAATAGAACCCAAGGAACCTATAAAAGAATTCAATGCTAGATTCAACAAACTCTTTAACAAAATTCATACAGATTCACAACCTAGTGAGCAAGTCAGAATCGAATGGTATATAACTTCCTTACCCTCAAACATAGCAATTTTCGTAGACAGAGCTGCAAAGCCTACATTGGCTGAGAATATGAAAGAAGCTATTGCAGTAGAAAAACGTATCACTTCTCTGGAAAAGAAAAATGCTATTGAAGAAAGGAAATCAAAGAAGGTCAGCTTCAGAGATGATTCAAAGAAAAAGGCCAAAGATCCATACGACATGGAAGGTTTACAGAAAGTTCTTAAAACCATGTCAAATGAAATGGTTGAAATTAAAAAACAAGTGGCTGAAACTTCTACCAAGAAACCATTCCTAAATTTCAGAAGAAACCAAGTTGAATCTAAACCTCCTAATGTAATCTCTAATGCAAAGTCAGAAGAAGAAGAAGAAGAAGAAGATACATCTATAGTATCAGATCAAGAAGACGAAAATGAAGAAATAGCTGAATTAAATGGAATGTGGGATTTTATTCTCCCTAATTCTGATAGTGAAGAAGCTATGCCTGTAAGTAATAGGAGTAAATCTACAGCAGAACCAGTCCAAACTGTTCCGAAAAAGAAAATTACAACTTCAAGTACCAAAGACAAACCCATTGTAAAGAAAACTTCTCAATTACCTATTCAAAAGCAGCCATCTTCTTCTAATCCTCTCAGATCAACAGCGAAAACTTTAGTAGTGTCAGATCCTATGGAATACAATATTTTTGAAGACATGAAAAAGATTAAAGCCAACATTTCCTTACATGAACTCAGCAAACTGAAACACCAGCAAAAGTTGCTATTGAAAGAATTAAATGCTACACCAATTGCTCCTTTACCAAGCGGTGTAGTTGCAAAAGTAGCAAGAGGAACTGGTAAGCCACCAGATAAGGTAGATGCTACTCATACTGTGCTCATTGGGGAAAAGTCAAATTCTCAAACTCCTCCTTTTCTTTTGACTTATGAGATGTACAATAAAAATCTGCACAATTGTTTGATTGATTCTGGAGCTTCTTCCAATATAATGCCTACTTCTGTCTGTGCTAAATTAAATATTGAACCATAGAAATCAACAGTTCATATCATTTAGTTGGATCGCTCTAAAGTCCAAGTGGTAGGAGAAATCAATTCAATTACTATCAGATTAGCCTCAGATCCTAGGATTGTCCAAAGAATAGATATTCTAATTGCTGATATTCCTGAATTCTATGGATTAATCTTGAGCAGGGACTGGTCTGCTAAACTTAATGGTTATATCTCAACCGATTATTCACACATGTGGCTTCCCTACAAAGGGAAACCAAATCAAATCAAAATTGAACGAGAAAAACATATGATGCACACTGTCACTGAATTTGAACAACCTAATGAACCTGTAGCATTCAACAACAATATTCTTGGAGGCTATTCTGCTGAATCATTCCTTGGAAATTTCAAAGCTCCTCAATCACCGTTTTCTGTAAATAATTTTGTTTCTCAGATAGAAAAATTTTCACAGTCTGATACTTCCAGAATTGTAAATATTTCGGATGTAATTATAGATAAGTCAATAGATAAGTCTTTATTTTGGTCATTATATTTTGATGGATCGAAATCTAGTGATGGAGCTGGAGCTGGATGCATCCTAATTGATCCAAATGGGGAGAAAACCATGCTGTCATGTAGATTAGAATTTGAGTGTACTAACAATATCGCAGAATATGAAGCCTTGGTTCAAGGACTTTATAAAGCTATAGGGTTAGATGTTAAATACTTGAAAGTTTTTGGTGATTCCTAAATTGTCATTAAACAAGTTAGGAATACTATTCATTGCCTTTCAGGACATCTTAAACACTATCAAACCCTAGTACAAGACCTCACCACTCATTTTTTAGCATTCAATATTTCTCCTATTCCTAGGAATCGGAATACATCAGCTGACTTGTTAGCTAATGTTGCATCTAAACTCCTACCTGCTGAAGATTGCAGTCCTGATAGGTTTTCTGTAGAATTGATTTTTCATCCATCTGTCCTAGATAATGTTACAAATTGGAGAGTATTCTATCATGATGAAGATATTCTAAATTTCATGACCTCAGAGAAATCATATGATGAGCAAATTATTGACGAAGATGATCATGATTTACAAATTGCTTCAAAAGGTAATGAAAACCCCATTCCAAAATCTGTTGTTAAATTAGAGGATTTATATGACATAAGAGACAGATTCAAGAAAGTTGTTAATACAAAACTTCAAAGTTCTACTTTGAAGTTTGAATTAGTAAATCTTGGTTCTGATTCTAAACCTCAAAACGTTAACTTAGGACTCAATTTAACACCAGAGGAAAGGAATGCATTCATTAAACTGCTGAATAAGTATAAAAACGTTTTTGCTTGGAATTACGATGATCTAAAAACATATGATACTTCGATTATTCAACATACAATTCCAATGCTTCCTGATATTAAACCTGTTCAACAGAAGTTGAGAAAGATCCATCCAAATCTCGAAAGTCAAATCAAATCAGAACTTAATAAACTTTTGAAAGCCAAAATCATTTTTCCAGTCAGGCACTCTAATTGGGTTTCCAATATGGTACCCGTAAGGAAGAAGAATGGTGATATAAGAATCTGTATTGATTTCAGAAATTTAAACAAGGCATGTTTAAAAGACAATTTCCCATTGCCAACCATGGAACAGATACTTCAAAAGGTAGCCGGTTCTGAACTTATGTCTTTTCTTGATGGATTTTCGGGCTATAATCAAGTTTTAGTTCACCCAGATGACAGATTGAAAACAACTTTCAGAACAAAATGGGGAACTTATGCTTATCAGAAAATGCCTTTTGGTCTAATAAATGCAGGAGCAAATTTTCAAAGAGCCATGGATATAGCATTCAAAGGTCTGATCAATAAATCAGTTGTTGTTTATCTTGATGACATAACAATATTTTCAAAAAAGAGAGCCAATCATCTACATGATTTAAAACAAATATTTGAAAGATGTAGAAAGTTTGGTATCTCCTTAAATCCCAAGAAATCTTTCTTTGCTTTAGATGAAGGAAAACTCCTAGGATTTGTTGTGTCAAAAGATGGTATATATATTGATCCAGATAGAGTGAAAGAAATTTCTGATATTTCTTTACCACATAACAAAAAATCCATGCAATCATTTCTTGGACAGATCAATTTTGTTAAAAGATTTATTCCTGATTTTTCTTTAATTGTCTTACCTATGCAAAATATGATCAAGAAGAATTCAATATTCAAATGGACACATAAAGAAAAAGAAGCTTTTGATTCAATCAAACAAGCGATCATTAATGCACCAGCATTGAATACCCCGGATTTTTCTAAAGATTTTACTTTGTATACTTTGGCCACTGAAACATCTTATGCAGCCATTTTAACACAACTCAACGATCAAGAAATCGAAGCACCTATTTCTTTCTTTAGCTCGAATCTGCAAGGAGCTGAGCTTAATTATTTCGATGTTGAAAAACAAGCCTTTGCTGTGTTTAAATCAATCAAACATTTCAGACCTTTTCTCTTGAAAACACATACAAAAATCATTGTCCCATTCTCTGCAATGAGGCAATTATTAATTCAAAAAGAAGTAGGAGAAAAGAGAGCTAACTGGGTAATGGCCTTGCAAGAATATGATATTGATATTAAACCAGCTAAGATTGTTAGAGGACAAGGTTTTTGCAGATTATTGGTAGGAGCTCATAACATACCAGAAAATCAAGATCCAAATCAAGATATTCAAGTAAGTCAGATAAGTGTTACAGATTCCGAATCTCAGTATGCTGATCTTATCTATTACTTGAAAAATGGGTATGCTCCTTCTAATCTCAGTTATAAGAGTAAACGTGCTTTAAGGTTAAAGGCTATTAAATACCAGATCATTGATAATGTGTTATTTGGAAAAAATTATGATTCAATTTTATTAAGATGTTTGGAAAAGACTGAAGATGAAAAGATTTTGCAGGAATTGCATGATGGACCAGCAGGAGGTCATTTTGGAGGTGATACCACGGCTCGCAAAATAATTCGCGCTGGTTATTACTGGCCTACCCTTTTTAAAGATACGCATAATTACGTAAGGAAGTGCCAAATTTGTCAAACTGCAAGTGGAAGACAAAGGAAACCAACTTTTCCTTTGCAACCAGTAACTATTGAGCAACCATTCGAACAATGGGGGCTTGACATTATTGGTGAGATAGTACCTCATTCTTCCAAACAACACAAGTACATCCTTACTGCAACTGATTACTTTACAAAATGGGTAGAGGCAATCCCATTGAAGGTATCCAATTCTGATGCAATTATTGATTTCATAGATCAATTCATCATAACCAGGTTTGGTGTACCTCAAGCTCTTGTCTTTGATAATGCATCTTACTTCTCTGGAAATATTCTAATTGAATTTGCAGTCAAAAGAGGTTTTAAATTAAAATATTCAGCAAATTATTACCCACAAGGTAATGGTTTAGCTGAATCCACTAATAAAAACCTTATCAAAATCATTAAAAGGACCGTTGATCAAAATCAAAAGAATTGGCACAAATCTTTAATCTTTGCGTTATGGGCTGATCGTATCACTGAAAAAGCTTCAATAGGGACTTCACCTTTTAATCTGGTTTATGGAAAAGAAGCCGTGATACCATCAAACTTAACACTTCCATCATTAGCCCTAGTGCAGTTTATTGAAGAAAATCCTTCTTCATCCATTCAATTGAGATATAATCAAATCCTTAAATTAGAAGAAGATAGGGATAAAGCAAAAATTACTCATGAAAAACATCAATAGCTTGTAAAATCTTCTTTTGATGCAAGTTCTACCAGCTCAAAAAATTTGTCAATTGGTGATCTCGTTTTGAAATGGGACAAAGCACACGAAGAAAAAGGTAAACATACCAAATTTCAGAAAATGTGGCTGGGACCATTTCAGATCGTTGACAAGATAAGCTCAAATACATTTATACTCCAAGATCTAACAGGTAAGAGAGAGTCTCTTCCTGTAAATGGGATTATCTTGAAGAAATTATTTTCATAAGGAGGTAACCCCTTCTTAAACTGTATATATTTCTTTCTGCAAAGTTTTTTATTGTTTTTGTTTTTACAAATAAAGGTTGTTTATGAGTCTCTGATTGACTGTTTACTATTTGAGAAAATTTCTTCGGAAAAATATTATAAATATTTATTTTGTGTAAATAAGAATTTTTAAAAGTAATGATCACAGTTTTTGAATAGTTTAAAATAAGATGTTAAACTTTGAAAAGATTATTTCAATCATTTACATGATCTTTTGAAAACTTGAAGAAAATGTAAAGCATTATAAATTTTATTAAGCAGAGAAAGGTTATCTATCAAAGTATAGATTTTTTTTCAAAGTTTTGGAATTCAAAAAACTCTAAAAATTGTCATCCATTGATTCTTAAGGATAAAACTATTTCACCCCATCCATTTAAGTTGTGATTTTTTAGAATGTAATTCTAAGAAATTATACGAAAATTTTAAGAGATAAGAGGTCTCATTACGAGCCGACTTACCATGTTCATAAGGAGTAATAAAAACTGACATTACCAATACTGCATACCAAAACAGGGTAATGGTTTATAAATATAAGACAAGGGGTCTCATCACGAGCCAGCTTGTTCAGTTTAATTATAACTAGTGAATGGCATTGTTATTAACTGGCTGCCAAACCAGAACAATGGCTCTTAAAATAAAAATAAATAAAAGACAAAAACATGAGATAATAGGTCTTATGAATTTATCTTTAAAAAGTCATAATTTTAGTTGGATGGGACAATGAATGGTTAATGGTTTAAAGGTAACCCTGTCGAGACTATGAACGTTTGCTGGCAGCAGAGGCAATACCTATGGAAATAGAGTATATTATAAAACCAAAACTTGGAGAGATCCATTTACTTCATTATTAACACCAATCAAAGCTTGATATAACCCAAAATGTTTTTATTTCTTAAGGAATTAAACAGAAATTATGAAATGATTTTTATTTTTTTCATAGCAGCATTTTATTTGAATTATCCTAAGATAGTTTTCATTATCTTTAAAAACCTTTACTTACTAAAGATAGAATGTTCATTTTATTTTTTTAGAGATAACTGTTTCTTTCAGTGAATCGCCAATTGTTGTGACCAACAACAACCCCCCTTTTATTTATTATTAGTAATAATACTAAATAAATGGGGACCCTTAGTTAAAAATCCAAAAAAATCAATTAGGATTTGTTTGCCTTTACAAATAAAACTTTCTATCATAAACTTATAAAATCCCTTAGAAAGAATATTTAGAAACACTTAAGTTTATGATAGATTGTAATAAAATTGCTCTTGAAACAAGATAGTGCATCCATAACAAAATAGTATATATAAAACGCATTGATCGCAGATCGCATAGCGCAGAAAACAGAAATGATTAATAAATATCTTTTGCGCTCTTATCAATTCTGCGCTTTTGCGATTGTGCGCTTTTGCGATTTTGCGCTATTGCGCTTTTGCGATATGCGCTTTTGCGCTATTGCGCAATTTCCACTTTTGCGCTATTTTTATGACTGCGATGACTTCATTTTGCGATATTGCGACATTGCGATATTGCGATATTGCGCAGCAAATCGCAGATCGCAATGTCGCAGATTCATGTAGGCGCACTATCCCAAGGCAATCTTCCCATATGTCAAATCCGTTATGCGCTTTAATGATTATATTAAATGATTGGATTGATTATTAATGTGAAATGAGATTGTGTTTAGATTGAAAGTCGTTTCACAATTTAAATATTATATTTCATCCACTTTCACATTCAAAACAGTCTCATCACCTTTCTTATATCATTACTCTCATTTATTCGTAAAATGCAGGCACGAAGGAGCAGACCACTATACAAAGCTTCCGCTAAACACTATGGGTAAGAAGGAGAAGAGCTCAAGTTCTGAGAACAAAGAAATGGCTTCACTATACGCAGACACCGCCTGTAACAAGGACGCCGGTATATCCACTTGGGAGGGAATGTATAAACTGTTAGAAGATGAAAACCCTGTGGTGATAAAAGTTGCAGCTACAACAGGTTCAAAGGATACGTCTGAAGCAACCCTTAGAGACTTGGCTTGCTCATTTCTACATAGAATAGCAGCAAGGCCAAGGATTCTCCCATATACAGACATGGTGAGATGGGTGCTGGATAGCACAGATATTTCGGACAGACAGTTCAGAACTCCATCTAAAGAGCTAATTGGGTCATTCACCATAGAAGATCTGAGATTAATGTATAAGCCGCCAGAACCTCGGGCGACTTTCAATAAGCAATTTATGGAAGAGTTTGCCAAAGAACACTCAAATTTGGCAGAATGCACAAAGGAGTGGACCAAAAGAAGTGAACCATTGAAGAAGAACAAACAAGGTATGTACAGCACGGGTTCACTTACCTCTCCTTATTGTTTTACTGCTGCCATGTTATGCAGGCTTTTTGGAAAGCCTGACAAAAATATGATATTACCCGAATGGCTTCCTTTGTTGAATGCGGCTGTTAATTCTACAGTTGTAGATTGGGCCAAAATCCTATCTGATAATCTCACCACTGCTATTTTTCATTACCGGTCTAAACGAAATGTTTCCCAACGGGTTTATCCGCCTTTTTATTTATCTGCTTATGTCATGGACGCCATCTGCTATGTCTCTAAATTCCCTATGATGGGCTGGAAATGGACTATCCACGATCCTTTGCCCATTCATGTGTACCATAAAGAACTATGGGAGTCTGAGTTTATCCCCCATTTTTATCAAATTTGTCATGGAATAATGCTGCCATTATACAGAACATTGTATAATAAGGATGCCCCAAGGTTATCCTCAGAAACAGAGGTTGATATTCTCCCCGTCGCAAGATGGTTTGGAGAGGAATTGTTCACCTATATTAGGGTTTTTGGAAGTTATGCTTCTCCCCATGTTTTACCCTTATATGTTCCAGATAGACTTGTAGCTCGGGAAATTTCTTATCAGTCCTGTGGCCAGGGAGGTATGACAAAAGATTTAAAAGACAAGAAAAAGGGCATTTGGCCACAATTTCCCATAAAATGTGGAACATTTTCACTGTTGGATATTGGTCATGCATTTCACGAGATAGGCAACGTTACATGCCTACAGCTATTCAAATTCTCAAGAAGGTTATTTGACCAAAATGATATTGTTAAGAATTTTACCAATTCAATCAAAGTAAGGGAATTTGTCGGGGAGCAAGATCTTTTTGATGATATGTTCCAGGCAAGAAATTCATTCAAAGAGGTTTTGAATTCAGCTAAAGAGCAGCTATCTCCAGGGGATTTTCAGGAATTCAAGCTGTACAGAGAAAGGAGACTAATTCCTATTCCTTTGGATAATCTACGCTTAGAGCCCGCAAGGGAGCAAACTCCTAATGTTAGTCTTAACGGCAGTTCAAGCACAGGTAAATCCAAATCAAAATCTGACAGAGATTCCGAACACTCCAATACATCTAAAGAAAAGGAAGATAAAATGGAAGAATCCATTAAAGATTCTGCACAATCTAAAGAGCTTACTCAACAGCAAATTTTGACTTCTCAACAAACAAATCCTCCTCCACCCAATGTACAGCAACAGCCAGTCACCATTGAGTTAGATAAAGAATGGGAAACTTTTAATCAATTGATTAATGTAGAAGGACAGAATGTACAGACCCCTGTCCAAACAACCAAAGTTTTGAACGCAGGAACAAGCAGCACAGCCGCAGTAACAGAGCACATACCAATCACACCCTCCTCTGAAATTGTACTTAATGTAGAGGACATTCCTCCTCTAGATGTATTTTACAGCCCAAAATACAAAGCAGTAGTAAAGAGACAAAGAAAAAAGAGAAAAATAGAAAGTGCAATTACTACTGAACCAGAACAAGTAGATGTTTTATGGAAAGATCCTGCCACAGAGCCTACTCATAATCTCACTAAGTTATCTCAAATAACAGGAGCTTATGCTTCTGCAACAATTGATAAAGCAGTTGAGATACAACTTTTGTTGGATGAAAAAGAAGAACAGATAAAGGCTTTGCAACAACAATTGCAATGTCAAGTACAGGCCAATAAGGAAGCACAATTAAAACTTGAAGAGTTACAACAACAACTTCAAGAAATCCAAGAACAGCATAAGGATGATCCTAAGCTTCCAGAATTCATTTCAGAAACCATCTCTTTGAACGACCAACTACTGCAACAAGAGGAAGTTTTCTGCCAAAAAATATTGCAATGGAATTCTTTGTGCCAAGAAAGCGATAAAATCACAAATCATGTCGTAGATTTACGAAATGATTATGATTTGATTAATGAAAAGATCAATGATTATCTAGCATGGCAAAAGACAGAAGAAGGCAGAAAAGCTGGTGCACCCATCATCAATGAGAACCATAAAGAAATAATGTTTAATAATTGGGATGCACAAATCAGAAGGGCAGAAAGGGCAGCAGAGGAGGCATCTACAGCGGCAAACACTCTCACTGATTGTATAAATGACAATTTACACAAAGCTAACTTGATTTCTGAAACTATTCCAGGATATCTCCCACAGGCAAATCAACTGCATACAGAATGGAGGCAAAAGGCAGAAGAAAGAGCAAAATCCATCCAAGAGCTGACAAGATTGAATTGGGACTCATACTGGATGTACTTGGTAAAGCCACACAGTCAGCACAGTGCGCTCAATTGTATCATCAATGCTACGAAGAAGATTGCTCCTACGCTTGCCGACTCTGTCTTTTCAGGACAGTTGAATTCTGAAGTCGGTCAACCGCATCTTCTCAAAACTATGCTGGATGCCTGCAAGCTAAAAGATCAAGTTAATAGATAGATAGATTTAGTTTTAATTTCACTGTATTTTAGCCTAGGAAAAGGACGGTCATTAAACCGAATCCTTAATTTTTGTAATAAACTATTTTTAGAGTTAGTTTAGTAGTATTTAAACCCCTCTCATGCATTTAGAGAGGGGTCCTGGATCTTAATATTTTTGGACTTGGAGATTGCATTTCTGTACTCCATTGTCTTATATATTTTTTGAAAAGGATCACATCTCGTGATTTTCATGCGGAATTATCTTTGAAGTGTTGCATTTCTGTACCTTGGAATTTGGTTTTGCATTATAGTTACTGGATAGAGTATCAGATTGCATTTGAAACTCTTCAAGATGAACAAGGTATTTCTATCTGTTCACTGTTGATCTCTTTTGTTTTATGATATTCGTTTTAAAATTGCTATCATTTATATGTATATTTTCTTTAACAACGCTTCCTTTTATATATCATTTCTGAGTATAATTGAAACGCTATTTTTCATAGTTACATGTAAATGGTATACAATGATGAATGCAATATGTTTATATAACTCTGTTTAATTTCTTAAACAGAGTTATCTTTATTTGTTTCTACATATTTCAATTTAATTAATAATACATTTTCATGGTTATTGTTGAATTGGAACAATCTTAAGTTGTATTCACATATAGCTACCCGGGTTAATGTTAGAATTTCTTTATCAGTATTTAGCTTAAATTAGATAGTTTTATTTTAGTTAGTTTAGTCGCCTCAAAACCCTAAACATTTGCAAAGAATGGAAATGAAATTAATACTAAAAGGAAGAAGAGGTTCATGGCACTAACCTGGATCAAATGGTGATGAAATCCATCCACAGAAATGACCGCAATCAATGACTAAAGTTCGGGGGAAAATCAGGTTCAGGGCTCCAAAATGCAAATGGTAACTATGGAATGGTAAAAATGAATAGTGAAACTACTTTTTATAGTCATTTAATTGTTTTCGAGTTAAATTTATTGATATGACTATAGTTTTATTATGTTTTTATCATGAAATGGGTATTTTTAATCCATTTGATGTTGTTTTGAACATGAAATACAACTGATGAACAGATTATTCGTGCAAATTTATTCAAAGAATGACTTGACCACAAAGCATACTTTTTCTCCTTATTTTTCGAGCTTTGTTAAAAACGAAAAAGGATTTGAAGCGCACTTTTATCTCTTTTTAGAACTTTGATAACAGCGAAAAAGGAACCCCTGGAGTCTTCTTTTAGCTCTTTTCAGACTTCGATAATGTGAAAATATTGTTGAGCACTTGTCTTTTTGATCTCGTTAAAGTAAATGAATCAATATCTGCTCAGTATAAGTTTAACCCTTTTCTAGATTGAGATAGATTATTTACGAAAAAGGAATACCCTGGTTAAACATGACCAAAGAGTTTCTCTTAGATATTATTTTACACTTTTTTGGATGAGTGACAAATTTACGAAAAATTACTTTTAGAGTTCTCTTTCATCCTCTTTTTCAGACTCTCTAAATATGAAAAAGGACTGGGCTATCACTGTCGTTAAGCTTGTTAAAACATAAAATAGGGACGACCTTGTCAATCATGGCAAGAATCGAGTTTCATTCATCGCTAGACTCGTTAAATTATTAAATAGCGATACATTATTCGCCCAAAGGGTTGAATTATAGATCAAGAAAATGGTATCCTCCTCAAGCTTGTTAAAAAATAAAGAGGTATTGGTCGACAAATGATCGGGGACAATTTGGGAAAAGTAAGAAAATTTTATTTTTGGTAGCAAGTCACTCTTGAACATGACACTTCTTTCACTCCATGTCCGTGACTATTTGGGTTGGGTAATCATCTTGACGGTTCATTCATACCTATGGTTCATCATAACTTCACTTCAGTTTTGGGTCAATGCTACCAAATCATCACAGTGTCGCCGATATGTTCAAGAGAAGTCATCAGTGATTTAAAAATCATCCTTCTGCAATACTCATAAAAATTCATTTTCATGACCGTCATCCCTGAAAATTGATATATCAAGTCATACCTTTGTCTCTGAAATCAGTAACTCCAGTTTTGCAATAAGGTGACTTCCTGTCGATGAAAAATCAATATCCAGGAAGTTCACTTAGAAACATCAAATTCTAGTACCATGAGGCTTGTTACAGCGTCGACAATATCCTCGCTTCTGGACCTTTGACTGAAATATTTTTTTTGGCATTCGACATCAAATCATCTATTCACGTCTTATGAAATGTAATGCAGTACCTTGAGGGCCATTGACATTAATGGTAGTTCTCTCGCATTTGTTAACAGCTCACATCATTGGCTGGTAATCAAACGATGTCTTTCCATGTTCGACTACAAATCATATATTCGCATGGCTAGACTTGTACTCGAATGATCGAGTGAAAAAGATAAGAAGACCCCAGATCTAGTTTCAGCCATCCAAGCTGTGATTTCAGGATTGTTGTACACATCATCTGTACGTTGACCTTACGTACATATTGTCATCAAAACATGGGCCTATATCTGTAGGCATGTCTGCATCTGGGCAACATTCCAATGTAGACGACTTTCTGAATTATGTACATGTTATTAGATTGTTTTATGTGTTGAATATGGGAATCCCTACCCTCAACAATTATGATCAAAAGAGGATATATTTTGATTTAATGTATTGTAACATTGATGCAGGTGACCACTCTGCTTCGTTTCCAAACTCATCACAGTGTAAAGCATCTCAATCAAATGTTCTTATTATTTGGATCTCATGCTTTAGGGGGCAATTGTTATAGGTCAATTTGGGCACCATTCCCAATGACCTGGTTAACTGGACATCATCTCCAGCACCAATGATCAAGGGTCTATCATTCCCTATCATTTCAGTTGCGTCATGTCTTAAGACAATAAATAAGACAAATCAAGCAAGACTTTCATCAAGCAAAGGTTTCCATGGTTTGAAGCTTATTATATAGCATATGAGAGCTCACCAAAACATGCTCTAAAGGGCCTAAGTGTGTTTCATATGTAGGTAGCCCCATGCAAGGCTGCTCTGCAAAGCACTTCCCAACATTCACAGGTGCATTGGTCACATTGGGAGTGAAATTCTCATTGTTCTGGAATCTCCACTTGGCCAGTGCCTTCTAGAAGAGTTCACATGTGTCAAGCTTTGGATCCAAGTGTCCATTTGACATCTACATGACTGGAAACATGTCTTGCCTATTTTTGGAAAGTTATTGATTGCAAAACAACCTACAGTTCATCTATAAATTGAGCACAGGTCTAAGTGCTTGAGAAGGAATAATTTGAGTAGAGAAATGCTGGAGAATTTTCAATTGAGAGCTAGATTTGTGAAGCTGCTGCTGGAGACATTTATACTATGATGAGGCTTGGGAACATTGCTGGAAGGTCACTTCAAATCATTCACTAGGTTCTAACCTCTCCTTCTATCATCAATAAAGAGTACTGTTTATTTTTCCCTATATGCATCTGTATTGGCTTTGATTTTCCATATTGCAAGATCTTAGTTGATGTATATGGTTTATGATTTACTGATTTAGCTAACTAGCTTGAATAGATATCTATATTATTGCATCTTCTATTGTTTTGGTGTTCTTTCTTGCAGGAAGCATTTAGCTCACAAACTACTTGAATTTGAAGCTGCAACGGAAGTGACAGAAGGAGCCATTTGGAAGTGACTGAACAAGTATGCCTCCAATCCTCTCTGTGTATTTGTTCTGGGTTAGGAAAAATAGCCGTATAGTCTTTCACCTGTTGTTCTAGACTAGCACCTGTCTAGGGAAGCATGATTTATCCGTAATTCACAATTTTGGCCCAACATGGCCCTTCCAAACCCAATGAAATCCTCCCAACACACCATAACATCAAACCAATCAATAGATTCCACTTGGAAGTTCCACATTCGATGAAGGAAAATTGACAAAAATTTGACTTGCCCAATCAACATGCCACATCAGTAGTATAGACTATTGACTCAGCTAACTGTCTACATTTTTTTTCAAAATTTTGTCGGTTTAAAAAAGTGAACATAACTCATTTTTGAAGCCATACATAATCCATTGCACGTGAAACGAGTTTCACCAGATTCAAAACAACAAACACTATGCGGTCGTTAAGGTTACGAGACATTCTGAGAAATTTGATTTTTGACCATAATTCTGAGCACCTGATCATTCCTCCCCACTAGAAAATTTTGGACCCAAAAGTGTCTTTCATAACTGAACATGTGGATGAGGGTACAGTTCACTCACCCTTCCAGTCTCAATCTACTGGAATTTTCCTAATTTCAACAATTTGAGATTTTCATAAAAACTGATCTTTTTCCTTGATTCTGGAGACCCTGTCTTGTTGTTGTAGACATCGTCATGTTGCAATTTGCTAGAATTTTCAGAACAACAAGCTATTCTTGAAGAAAAAAAAAATTTCCCACCTCAGTCGGAAATCAAAGGAAACTTGAAAAACTTCAATTTCTTCTCACCTTGAACACTGTCGACACGACGATGTCTAGCATGTCTTGCCTTGTGCTTGGCTTGACTCTTGATCAAATGTGATCTCTGTTAGCACCTAATTTGGACCTCAGGCTGAAAAAAGAAAATCAGGGTAACCTTTAAACCACGCTTAGCCTTGTAGATAGCCCTACAAGGTCAGGAGAGGGCTCTCTCCATGAAAAATATTCAATGAAGTATAATTGTAAACTGATATTAGGCTAGGTATAATGATAAAAAATGTTTTAAATGAATTTTTCAGGGATGTATGGAACAAATGAGACAGTTTGAATCGGGGAATTAAATCAGGGATACAGGTTATTTCATGGGGCAAGGTAGGCAGGAAATTTTAGCAATTAAGTTTAAATAATATGGAATGGAAAGACTGGTGAGGAGCTGAAAAGGGCATAGGAGATGGATCCTTTTCAAACAGAAGAAAACACAGAATATTGAATGATTTCCCCAGGCAGAGCATTAAAAATGGATTCTACCTATCTATCTTGAAAGCATTTCAACCAGAGATGTTTATGAATGAATGGTGAAACATAAAAAATTTGCATATGAACATAAAGGAGAGAAAAAATGCTAAAATTCGTACCACATGGATACCACAAATAAGAGCTGCATATCTTATTAATTACCTGTCAAATTGTTACAATGGAACACTGAGTGTCCTCCTTGATTTCCACACTATTCCCCTACTTACTAATTTACAGACTACTTTACAAATGATTCAAAATTACATTAAATAGACTAGAATGTGAGGGAAGTAGATCCACAAAAAGAGGAGTTGTTTGCCAGCTCAAGAACTGAAATCCGATCATAGAAAAGAGGACCAAAAATCTTCCCTGAAAATAAGGAACAACAATACATTTTGGGCCATCTGAATATTTCACTGTTACACTGGATTAAAGAAAAATAGGCAATCTAAAGATCAGATCCCTATTTTCCTTCTGCTGTAGAAATATCCATCTCATAATTAGCTCTTGGCCCTTTGACAGTTTCTTTCTATTATTACTCTCTTGAAGAAAAATCCATTTTTTGAAGAAAATGCCTTTGAAATAAATGAAATTATGCCTTTTAGTGAAGGGAAAAACCCATTTTGAATGGAAGGAGTGAAGGGAAAGGAGGTGGGGTCCAAATAGCAATCGCAATCGGAATCAGAGGAGAGGAAAGGTGTGTATTACACAATAGGATTTCGCCGATGCGATTGGGGATAAGCGATGGGGGGAAATCCTTTTATAAAGCCAAAATGAATATAATATTGGACTTTACATAGGAAAAGGCCTCTTTTGTTTTGAATGGGCGGAAAAGGTTTAAGGTGGGAAATGGCCAAATCGGAATCGAAATCAGGAGAGGGAGCAGAGGTAAAGCACATATGGAAAATGCTGATTTTGATGGCACGATGGTTTGTGAGCCGTCCGATCGGATGGGCAGATCAACGGTCAGGATGCGATCGAGCGGGGTCAATCGCATCAGCGATTCGCAGCGGGAGAAGATGTAACACTTTATGAAATCGTCGATTGCGATGAAGCGATGGAGTATGGGCCATCTGATCGTCGATCAGATCAACAGTCAGGATGTAATCGGGCAGGGTCCAATCGGAAGGGACTCAATCGCATCGGATAATGCAAGGGTCAATCGGAAGGCCATGTTAAATATTGCGATTACGATCAAGAAAGGGAAGGGAATTAGACGGCGGGGGTTTTATAATATAAAACTTTTAAAACTTTATTATAAAGTTTAAGGGGTATGTGGGGAAGTGGTTTATTAAATCGCATCGAAATTTTATGGTTTTAAAAGACCTTTATAATATGATTTATGAAATCAGATAGGGGAAAAGGGGGTTTATAAAAGAAAACTTTAAACCTTAATAAAATAAAGTTTAAGGGAAAGGAGGGAAAAGGGGTTGGTTTAGGGTATAGGGGAGCTTCTTTCACTTAGGCATATAATATACCGTTGGAAAGCTCTTTCCGGGCTATTTTTGATGGAAATACTTAGAACATAATTTGACACTGAAAATGCTATGGAAAACTTCCATGAAAGGTAGGGCGGTGACTTTGTGGAGATAGTAGCTTCTGAAGTGTGATTTATTACATATGATTGACATAAAATTACATAATAGATGATAATAAAGGCAAAGTATCATGTTTTCACCTCAAAAAATGGCTTTGAGGTGAAAATACATCAGGCTAAATAAAAAATTTCTTGGATCTTCTCGGGTGCTGTGACTTTGAGTTTATTGACCTTCTCATGACCTTGCTAGTATTTATTAACACTTGACTCATTAATTTGACCATGATGAGACCCTAGAACCTAATGAAACCAACCCTATGACCTAATAATATGATTTTGAGAGTGAAAGTGACTCATGACTAAAGACCATAGAGAGGAGAATCAGCAAGTTTCACATGAGGGAAAACTGATGTAAGACCACTACCATCAATGAATCCATGACCTAGCGGAATGATGAAAATTAATGGTATGGGACTCCTAATATGCAAATGCAAAAGAGAAGTTTTGATCATTGATGTTGTATGACTAGACTAACACTAACATTGGCTCCAATGGGGATGGTAACTCCTTGGAGGTGCTGAGAACACCGTAGACCAAGTAGCCTTTATCCATTGGGCATGGAGTCAAAAATACTGAAAACTAACAAGATGCAGATTGACTCTGACTCAAGACTAAAAACTGAAATAAAACCAAACCATACACATATCATTCAAGTTTTATAGCCTTCACCTCGGGCCCCAAACTTCAATGACTGTGTACTTGAGCTCTAACCAAAAATAACATGGTATATACAATGATGGTGACATAGTTTCTGATCCATTCTTTTCAACAGTGGTAGTGCTTCAAAAGCCTACCATTCACTACTCCTCTAGGGAAATCTTGGCCATCCATCTCTGAAAGTAAGAAAGAATTTTGTCCCCTGTATGCTGAAATCTTGTATGGTCCTTTCCAAAGGTTGTCGAACTTACCATGCTTCCCTTTGTCATCATTTCGTGCATCCCATCTCAACACCACATCATCCAACTGAAACTTCTCAGCTTTGGTCTTACAGTCATATATCTTCTTTATCTTCTCCTACAACTGAATAACATTCTGCGACACTTCCTCTCTTGTTTACCGAAGGTGGATCATCTGATTGATTCTTCGTTGATTGTCATCATCTTCACTACCAACTTCTTGCAATAATATCATGACTGGAACTGTAAGTGATGTAGGAAAGACAACATCGGTACCATAAACCAATTCAAAAGGTGACATACCTATGGATTTCTTGCTGCTAACTCTGTCTTCCCACAATGCATTGATGAGCTTTCAATGTCAGTTTCTTTTGTTTGCCTCCAACATTTTCTTGATTATATTTATCAAAGACTTATTTTATGATTATGCCAGGTCGTTGCCTTGTGGGTAGTACGTTGTTGAATGGCCCAACACAATATTGTATTTTTTGTAGAAATCCACCATCTTCTTAGATTTGAACACTGCTGTGTTATCTGTTATAATTTTATGAGGGTAACCAAAACGAGATAGAATATTTGACTCTAAAAATTGAATAATTTCCATATCTGTAGCCTGCCTTGCTGGAACGACCTCGATCCATTTGGTGAAGTAATCTGTACCTATCAATATCCATCGATGCTGTGTTGATGATGCAGGATGGATTTCTCCAATGAAATCGAGTTCCCACTGCTGAAAGGGAGCATTTACTGCAACTAGTTTCAGAGGAAGGGGAAGCAATTTCTTCTTTCCTTGGAAAACTTGACATTCATGACAACTCATCACTGTTTTATACAAATCTGAAAATAAAGTGGGGCAATAATATCCTGCTCTCAACACTTTTTTAGCTGTAGTTATCCAAAACAAATGACCACCACAATCACCTTTGTGAAAGTCATGCATTACCTTCTGCGCCTCTTCTTCAACCAAACAATGAGAAAAATACCTCCAGGATCTCTCCAATAAAGAGCACTGTTTAAAATACAGTATTTAGCAAATTTAAGTTTCAATGATCTACCTTTGCTTTTAGACATTCCTGGAGGTGGTGAAAGATGCTGAAGAACATAAACAATATCAGAATACCATGGGGACTGTAGAAAAATTTCTGAAACTAGAACAAGAAAACCTTCATCCTCATCTTCTGACATTGATGTTATGAAGTTTGTATCTAGGGCACGCAGATTTGATTAGGCCATGAGCTTTTCCAAGCCTTGCCCTTTGATAAACTTTGTGGGTTTGATATCCAAATCATACTCCAACATAACTGCTATCCATTTACCTCTTCGACCTTCTGGATCAGTTTGCATCAACACATCCTTCACTGCTGCAATAGGAACATATGCTATAGTATGTGAATGCAGAATATAGACTCTAAAATCCTTCAATGCCTTTATAAGAGCCAATTCTTTTTTCTCAATAATATTATACCTCAAGGCAGGATCTCTAATTGTCCTACTGAAAAAGGCAATTGGCTTTTCAATCTAATCTCTCTTTTGCATCAAAACCGCAGCCATAGTATGCTCTGATGCAAATGAAAAAATAATAAAATCTTGAGTATAGTCGGGACTAATCAAGACTGGGGCATTGGACAAAGAAAATTTTACCAGATTGAATGACTTGATAGCCTCCTCACTCCATTTGATAGTGCTATCTTTCTTCAACATGTTAGTCATTTCTTTTAAATGTTCAACCAAATTGGGTATAAATCTGCATAAGAAGTTCATCTTACTGTTGAATGCCTAGATCTCCTTTTTGTTTCGTGGAAGATCTATGTGTTGAATTGCCTCTACTCTAGATGGATCAATGTGGATACCATCTTTAGAGATGATATGCCCCAGCAGCTTGCCTTCATCCATGGAAAAAAGGCTTTTCTTTGGATTGAGAGAAATCCAAAACTTTCTGAATCACTGAAACACAACCCTAAAATGGTGCAAATGTTCATCATCAAAACTAGAAAACGCTGTCAGATCATCCAAATAGACAACAAGAAAAACATCTTTTTCATTGGCAAAAGCAATGTCCATTTCTCGCTGGAAAGTGGCTCCAACGTTCTTCAGTCCAAATGGAATTTTGGCATACTGGAAGGTTCCCTAGGGTGTTGTGAAGGCAGTTTTGTCTTGGTATTTCTCATGCACCAAGATCTGATTATAGCCTGGGTAGCCATCAAGTAGTGACATCCTTGAAGCCCCAACTACTCTCTGCAGAATATGGTCGATCTTCGGAAGTGGATAATTATCCTTTAAGGATGCTTTATTTAGATTCTGAAATTCTATGCACAATCTTATCTCTCCTGTCTTCTTACGTACTGGGACCAAATTTGAAATCTAGTTAGAAAATCTAATTGGAACAATGATACCAACTTTGTACAATCTGTTTACCTCTTTTTCAATGGATGGCAGCAGCTTCGGATTGATTCTTCTTAGCTTCTGTCTAAATGTCTTCTGATCCGGAATGATGGGAATAGTATGTTGGATTATGTTCTTATCAGACACCTTCAAATCCAAATAATCCCATGCAAACACATCAGAAAATTTGGAAAGTAACTTAACATATTGTTCCTTTACCTCAGGGGATAATGCCTTTGACAACTTCACAAACTTGGGTTTGTCTGCTATCCCAAGATTCACATCTTCAACTCCTTTCTCAGTAGGCACCAAGCTTGGTTTCTTTGCAACATCATCTTGATAAAAAATCTCCTCTAAAGGTATGAGACCTCTAGGAATTACATTGTCTTTCAGCTACAATATGTCCATATGATTTGCTTCAATTTCTTGATCATCAATCTCATAATCACCTTCCATGGGAGTATCTTTGAATTTTCCTTCACTCTGCAAAAAAATTATTGATTTAATTGTCATCCCAAAACACTTGCCAATACCTTAAATTTTCAGGAAAAGCAGGCCTATGTTTGACATAAATCTCAAACTTGTTGTTGGAATTCATTGGAATTTTCAAGTTACTTGCAATGGTGGCAAGAGAATCAGCAATAATATTCTGCATTTTGGGTACTGCAGTCAAAGTGTACTTAGGAAATGTCTTCAAGATGTTCAGAACTGCATTTTGATAGGTCCTTAATCGTGGATGTTTTGCTTGGTATTCTCCTTTTACCTGTTTGATTATCAGCTCTGAATCTCCATAAACACAAATCCTCTTTGCATTCAGCTTCTTCAAAATTTTCAGCCCTGCAATCAAAGCTTCATACTCCGCTTCATTGTTAGAGCAGTCAAAGGCTAATTTGTAAGCACACACTCTAACATTACTAGGAAATTTTTCAGGCTGGAAAACAGGGCTTCGAATCCAGATTCCAATGCCACCACCGTCCTTACCAACAGCTCCATCAAAGTCCATGTTCCAAAGGCCTTCTTCTTCTTCTTCTAGATGCTAAAATTTTGCTTCTTTTTCTACTTTATCTTGACTGATTTCTGCATCTTTCTGCTGCTCACTGTCTTTTTGCTGCTGGCAGGCAGGAAGCTCTAGAGTGCTTGCTTTTTTATATTTCTCTTGTTTTAGGATTTCTCTGAAATTTTCTGGAATTTCAGGTATCTCATCTACTTGTACCAACTGAAAATTCTCATCATTTAAACCACCATCTGAATATAATACAAAGGAATCTAAATCTGTGTGGACTGCATTAATGGGATGATTAACTGGCTTCTCTTTGCTAGTGATCATATATTTTATTTTCTTCTCCCTATATAGCTTTCTCAACTGGCCAAACACGGGAATGGTGGCATAAGAGAAGTCAAGCTGCATGGTTCCTTTAAGTTTTCCAAACCGTGGTGGAACATCAGCAACAACTACATCCATCAAAACATTCTTGGCTGGAATTTGATCTAAAGACACTACCAAGTCTTTGATAAGACCAATACAATGGACCCTACCTGAGTCAAAGGAATACAAATCATGGTATTTACAAGTAATATCAAGTCCTAACTTCTCCATAATGGCTTTAGGAATCAAATTATGTGAGGCTCCGGAGTCCAACATAGCATTATGTAAGATGAACTCATGTAATCTAAGGCTCAAATAAAAGGGAGGTAATTAACTTTCTTCAGACTGATCTTCTGTGGCTGGACCAAAAATGAGTTCAGGATAATCATCTTCAACATTTACCATATCTAAAACAGAGTCTATTTGCAAAATTCTTGACACCTGATGTTTATAAGCGCTGTTTTTCACCAACTTAGACAAGGGCATGGACACTTTCAGCTTAGAAATTTCATTTTCTAAATTAAAAGAAGGAGATTTTTCTACCTCTTTGATGGGAGGATCTTTCTTCTGTATTTTTTCCTTTGCCGCGCTATGCTGGTTCTTCTCGTTCGTATTGTTAATCACCAAAGATGTCTTGCTGGAGGAAAGATCGGTTGGCTCTTTCCCTTTCCTCTGAATATTTGAAGAATCATTTTTCGATTGGAGCTCTTTTATTTTTTGAATGGGACTGATCAGGACATCTCTGTTCCTCAAAGAGTATTGCTTTTGTTGGGCTGATAAAGCATTCATGTACCCTCTTTGATAATCATTGGACTCTTCTCCTAACATTGTATCATTAGCCAATATAAAATCTTCATCCCTTTGAATTTCTGCCATCGCTGTGTATTCTTCATCTTCTATGAGAAAATTTGGCGCACCATTGGCAGTGAAGAAATGGTTGGCTTCAATCACAGGATCATTATCCTCATCTGTCTCCATTCCTTGAACATAATTTTACTGCAATGGAGTCTTGATCTGCTGTTATGGTGGTGCTTGGTCCTATGTTCTCTGTTCTCTTTGTTTAATTCTAAATTGCGGCTTCTGTCCTCTGAAATTCGGATTCCTTATTTGTGCTTCAGGTCTGTTTGAAATTGTCAGCCGATCTACCATATTCTCCATTTTCCAGATCAAAGTGTCCATCTTGCTATCCAAAGGAGACAATTCTTCTTTCACCGTGACTCTCTTTTCAGCTCTGGTCCGTGCTCTTCTAGCCAGCAGGTTGGCTTCTATGCTCACGGCTATCTTCTGCATGTCTTCAAGCAAGGTGGGATCTCTTTCTCGAAGCTAATATGCCATATCAACATCAAAACCATCTGGAAACTTAAGCTAAGCTAATCCCACTGGAGGTTTAAGATTAGCCGAAATAGCATTATATACATCATTAAATCTCACACAATAATCCTGTATAGTTTCACCCACATTTCTTCTAATATTCTCATATTTAGACAAAATTTGGAGTGGGTTTTTCTTTACCTCCCATCGATCTAATAACTGCGTATGTAACTCCTGCAAAGTGCGAATAGAGCCTGCTGGTAAGGCTCTGAACCACTTTCTAACTTCACCTCCAAAACTTTGGACAAACAATCTTGTGGTTACATTCTCTGCCTCTACCTCATGAAGATAAAAAAAGACATTCATCTTATCAATACGCTGCTGGGTTGTGATGCTTTGAGTGGCATCAAAGATAGGTATTTTACTTTGGTAATTAGCATGCATATCATTCAGAACCTAAGGTAAAACCATGGGTGCATAGGGGGCAGCCATGACTCGACATGGATTTACAACAATGTTTGTGGTACTAGGATTCAAGGGAGGTGTTGATGGAGGAGATGAGAGCTGAGAATTGACTGCTGGAAATGATGATGAATTAGGGGGAGGAAACGTTGTTCCTGATGACTCTGAAGACTTAGGGATATTAGTTATAATGATATATGTCTAAGGTGAATTTATAATGTAATCATCAATTGATGTATTTTCCCTTTGAACTTCAAGATCTACAAGGAATTCTGGATCTAAAATTGTGTCATCAAGTGCAGTTTTAGACTTAATTTTGAACAAATAAAGCTCAAAACACTCATCAAAATAAATATCTTCTACAAACAACCACTCACTGGGACAAGTATGGGATCTAAAAATTGTTCTAGGACTTAGTGATCCTTCTTGTCTTCTGAATATTCTTGGAATGAGATTAGGATTTTCAAACATAGGGGGAGGATTTGGATGAGGGTTGGCCCTTGTGTATCTTCTTGAAGCAAGTGTGGTCAAATTTCTACTATACAATATTTATTTTCAGCCTAGCAAAATCTGAACATCATCTTCCAGAGTCCAAGAAAATACTACTGGGGTGATCAGTATTTTATGCTAAAAACTTCCCCAGTATGGTCGCCAGAAATGTTAGCACGTAATTTGGACCTCATGCTGAAAAAGGAAAATCAGGGTAACCTTTAAACCACACTCAGCCTTGTAGCTAGCCCTACAAGGTCAGGAGAGGGCTCTCTCCATGAAAAATATTCAATGAAGTATAACTGTAAAATTATATTAGGGTAGGTATAATGATAAAAAATGTTTTAAATGAATTTTTCAGGGATGTATGGAACAAATGAGACAGTTTGAATCAGGGAATTAAATGAGGGATACAGGTTATTTCATGGGGCAAGGTAGGCAGGAAATTTTAGCAATTAAGTTTAAATAATATGGAATGGAAAGACTGGTGAGGAGCTGAAAAGGGCATAGGAGATGAATCCTTTTCAAACAGAAGAAAACATAGAATATTGAATGATTTCCCAAGGCAGAGCATTAAAAATGGATTCTACCTATCTATCTTGAAATCATTTCAACCAGAGATGTTTATGAATGAATGGTGAAACATAAAAAATTTACATATGAACACAAAGGAGAGAAAAAATGCTAAAATTCGTACCACATGGATCCCACAAATCAAAGCTGCATATCTTATTAATTCCTTGTCAAACTGTTACAATGGAACGCTGAGCATCCTCCTTGATTTCCACACTATTCCCCTACTTACTGATTTACAGACTACTTTACAAATGATTGAAAATTACATTAAATAGACTAGAATGTGAGGGAAGTAGATCCACAAAAATTGGAGCTGTTTACCAGCTCAAGAACTGAAATCCGATCATAGAAAAGAGAACCAACAATCTGCCCTAAAAATAAGGAATGGAAATACATTTTGGGCCATTTGAAGATTTCACTGTTACACTAGATGAAATAAAAATAGGCAATCTGAAGAGTAGATCCCTATTTTCCTGCCGCTATAGAAATCTCTGTCTCCTAATTAGCTCTCGACCCTTTGACAGTTTCTTTCTATTATTACTCTCTTGAAGAAAAATCCATTTTTTTAAGAAAATGCCTTTGAAATAAATGAAATTATGCCTTTTAGTGAAGGGAAAAACCAATTTTGAATGGAAGGAGTGAAGGGAAAGGAGGTGGGCTCCAAATAGCAATCGTAATCGCAATCGGAGGGGAGGAAAGGTGTGTATTACACAATAGGATTTCTCCGATGCGATTGAGGATAAGCGATGGGGGGAAATCCTTTTATAAAGCCAAAATGAATATAATATTGGAATTTACATAGGAAAAGGCCTCTTTTGTTTTGAATGGGCGGAAAAGGTTTAAGGTGGGACCGGGCCAAATCGGAATTGGAATCGGGAGAGGGAGCAGAGGCAAAGCACATATGGAAAATGCTGATTGCGATAGCGCGATGGTTTGTGAGCCGTCCGATCGGATGGGCAGATCGAGGGTCAGGATGCGATCGGGCGAGGTCAATCGCATTGGTGATTCGCAGTGGGAGCGGGTGTAACACTTTATGAAATCACCGATTGCGATGAAGCAATGGAGTATGGGTTGTCCGATCATCGATCGGATCGACGGTCAGGATGTAATTGGGCGGGGTCCAATCGGAAGGGACTCAATCACATCGACGAATGCAAGGGTCAATCGGAAGGCCATGTTAAATATTGCGATTGCGATCAGGAAAGGGAAGGGAATTGGATCGGCAGGGGTTTCATAATATAAAACTTTTAAACTTTA
Organism: Pinus albicaulis; assembly: GCA_034641835.2. Lineage (NCBI taxonomy): Eukaryota > Viridiplantae > Streptophyta > Pinopsida > Pinales > Pinaceae > Pinus > Pinus albicaulis. The sequence goes on from CM076578.1 coordinate 1,992,732,219, forward strand.
TTATAAAGTGTAAGGGGTATGTGGGGAAGTGGTTTATTAAATCGCATCGGAATTTTATGGTTTTAAAAGACCTTTATAATATGATTTATGCAATCAAATAGGGGAAAAGGGGGGTATAAAAGAAAACTTTAAACCTTAATAAAATAAAGTTTAAGGGAGAGGAGGGAAAAGGGGTTGGTTTAGGGTATAGGGGAGCTTCTTTCACTTAGGCATAAATTTCAATACAGGAGTCAGTTTTGAGCATATAATATACCGTTGGAAAGCTCTTCCCGGGCTCTTTCTGATGGACATACTTAGAACATAATTTGACACTGAAAATGCTATGGAAAACTTCTCTGAAAGGCAAGGTCGTGACTTTGTGGAGATAGCAGCTTCTGAAGTGTGACTTATTACATATGATTGACATAAAATTACATAAGAGATGATAATAAAGGAAAAGTATTATGTTTTCACCTCAAAACATGGTTTTGAGGCAAGAATTACATCAAGCTTAATAAAACATTTCTTGGATCTTCTCGGGTGCTGTGACTTTGATTTTATTGACCTCCTCATGACCTTGCTGGTATTTATTGACACTTGACTCATTAATTTGACCATGATGAGACCCTAGAATGTAATGAGACCAACCCTATGACCTAATAATATGATTTTGAGAGTGAAAGTGACTCATGACTAAAGACCATAGAGAGGAGAATCAACAAGTTTCACATGAGGGAAAACTGATGTAAGACCACTACCATCAATGAATCCATGACCTAGTGGAATGATGAAAATTAATGGTATGGGACTCCTAATTGCAAATGCAAAAGAGAAGTTTTGATCAACGATGGCGGTATGACTGGGCCGAGCATTAACACCTACAAAAGCTGCACAATTATAGATTTAACGAAAAAAATTATTTACAAATTCTTACCTTGAAATTCTTCCAAACATATTATTATAGGATCATGAAAATCAAGATGTATTTCAGTGAATAATTGGAAGAGGTTCAAAGGAAGAGAAAATATCATGCCTAGGTTAAATGATATGTTTTTTAAATTTCGAAGCCTATTGAACACTGGAAAAGTAAAAAATATTCATGAGCAGTGGAATTTATAGATATGAGTGGAAATTTAGAATATTTCTAGAACCGACACATTATTGATCAGAATGTAATGATGCACTCTCAGGGAGAGAATCGAGGATGAACTTTTTTGAAAATAAAAAAATAAATCAGGCAAGCATGATCCTTAAGCAAAATTTTCAAATAAAAATTAACTTATGTTCATGCTTGAAATTCTGAATTGATTTTCATACAAACTTATTAATGCACTTGAGGAGTGCCTATAGTTTGAATGCACAAATTTCCATCACAATGTGTTCAAGGATTCAAAAATGAAATTTGAAATAAAAACAAATTCAATCTGATAGAATTGAAAATGAAGCAAACTAAAATTAACATTAATGGTACAAGTATTGGTACAACATGGTTGTGATTCATTTGCGAAGATTTATTTCCAATAAGCATCAATAAATTATAAAATTAAACTCATTGTTTTATTTCGTTTGTGGGAATGAGAAGATTTCAAGCTTATGATCCAAAAATGACATTCATCATTGTAGGAATAAAAAAATAGGATAGGTTCTTGAATACCAGAATTAATATGATGATTGAATATTTGAAAACTAGAATGGACCAAAATAAATCCTTGATTAAAATGATCTTTATCTTCAGAAATAGATTCACCTATGGAATCAGAAAAAATCATTTTCAAAGAGAAAAGAGGTTGAGTGTTTTCATTTTCCAAGTCATCATCATAAGTGTTCTTTTCTTCTGAGTTAAATAAATCATAACCAAACAAGTGATTGACTACCGAATTAAGAGAATATTCAATTTTATTAACTGAATTATCGATTAAATTTTATGTAACAATTTTAATAATTCATTATTAATATCAACTCCTTTGTTTAAAATTTAATTTGAATTTAAAGGGATTGCTAAATAATCATGAATTAAATTAATATTGTTAAAAATATCGAGGTAGAGAGAAAAATAGGAAATTGAAGATATATACCTGAAGGTTTGTTTATGCATAGATGATTTCTGATTTTCCAAATTAGACAATTCTAATTCTTCATGTATTTTATCATTTTGCAATTTTTTGTTGAGCTGCTCCATCATTTGCAGTTTATTATGAACAAATCATGAATTAATTTTAGTGGTAGACTGTGTGTTGTTGACATTCTATTATCACTCATTAAGTTTTAAAACTTTCATTGATAGGGTCATGCAGGTCATTCACCAAAATTGATATGGCCTCCTAAGTCATTTTATTGAGATGTCTTATTTTTTTTTGTGTTTGGTGATGTCTACCTTAGGTTTAAATCTCACTTCTAGCCATATCATTTTAGTCAAATCAACCTCACATCATATAAGTTTTCATTTCCATTTATTTAATCACAAAATTTTACACCTGTCAGTTTTTCAGAATTTCGTAGCAAATTAGAAACGAAATCAAAAAATTTAGCTACGAAACTGCATAAGAGTTCCATTGCAAATCTTTCAGCAGCCAAATTTTCTTCGCTACGAAACTGGGTTTTTTCAGCAAAAGGTGTCAAAGTGGTGTGAGGTGTGAGCTTATGATAAGGAAGGTAAAGGGTAAGGTCTTTTAGGTTCATTATGATGATTTTAAAACATGCATAATCGTATTTGATAAATTATTAGCTTTTATGATTGCATGTGCTATTACCAAAAACTGAGTTGTCAAGTAACCCTTTAAAATTTACCCCAAGCATGCCCTTTGTCATATTACTGTGTAATCCTTGCATTTGAATTGATTCTTGGAGAGTTGCTTCATCACACCAAGCAGGTCGCTGTCGAATTCAGTTCTGCAGGTGTCACCAACAAGCAAGGCAGTGAAGACTATAAAACATCCATGGCTTCAAAAAAGAAAACAAACAAGGGTGGTCATTGTCTCAGGTATGAACCCATGGATTTGAAATTTCTTAATGAATACCCTACTTCTATGGAAGTTTTTAGGAGGACGAGTTGCTTACAATTCTACCAGAAGTTGCAGGGTTTCCATGCATAGGTTTCAAAGGACTTTGCCATCAATTTTACAGAGACAACATCAAAGGTTGGGATTTTTAATCTCACAGTAACACCAGAAAGCATATCACAAGCTAAAAAAATCCCTAGAGGTGGGGAAGAATGGTTTAAAGGCAAAAATTTTACAATGCAAGAGTTGATTTGACCAATGGCATCCCCAGGAGTTATATGAAGGAAAATTATGCAAAGCTGTTGTTGGTGATCAAAAAATATTTCACCTGTGAGGGAAGCTTCCACATGGTTTAATGTTACCATATCAAACTCCTTCTACACTTTGTAGGTAATAAATCACTTGACTTACCTTTTTTTTTGTACAGGATTTTATTAAAGATGTCAGATAGAGTTCAAGTCAAATCAGAAGGTTCTGATAAAACTGTTAGTGTTGGAAGAGTTGAAGAGGTTAAACAGAGATTGGACTTCATTTATGTTTATGAGTGGGTATGAAATAATGTAGTGACTCCAAATAAAGTATTAAAACCTAGAAATACTACGTCATCAACTGCAATAGAAGAGGTCGAAGAAGAAAGAGGACAATCAACTACATAACCAATGGACATAGGAGCATAACCTCTGCAAGAAACTGATATCCCTTAGCCAACAACTACAAAACAGAAACAGAATATTAGAAAACAAGGTAGTAAGAGGATAACTAGAAGTCAGACATTGGCCAAAGGAAATCTATAAGATATCCTTCATGCAATAGATATTGAGGTGTCCCCAATAGTGCAAGCAGAAGACATTGAAGATGATGGAAGGAAACTGAAGAAATGTAAGACTATTAAGAAATTGGATTTTGCAGGAGAAGATGTTGGTTTTATATTTTAGCTAAGGAAGCCAATGACCAAGTTTGTAAAGAAGCCCATGGAGAGCAAAAGGACAGAGAAAGTCAGTGAGGCTATGCGGCCAGTGAGCATGATAGATTTATCCTAAGCAGCAGAAGTAGAAGTTGTCATCGGGCAGAGAAAGGGAAAAGAGAAGATAATTGAAAAATCAAAATTAGAACTCCTCAAATAACAACTAAAGGAAGCAAGCGAATAAATACTTGAGTTGAATTTAGAGGTAGAGAAGAATAGGTCTGAAAAGGTTGAATTTGACCAGATGATGAAAAAATGGGACAGTCAACTCTCAAGTGTTTCAAAATCTATGGATAATGCCAAAAGACTACTAAAAAGGACTAAGCCTTTAAGACTTGTGGTCAAACATACCAGGAAGATAAAATTATAGTTTCAAGCTGAAAACAGATCATTAAAAGATCAAGTGGAAGACCTTCAGGAACAATTGGACTTGATTCAAGAGGAGCTGGAGAAGAAAGGGCTTAGAATGAAAGTGGTTGAAGAACATCTAGGTCAACCTATTGTGAATGAAGATAAATTTCCCAAAGACTGAAGAGTTGAGTTGAAACATTTTTTATGAGGTTCATATCTTGCAAAGAACCTAAATTTTGGCTCAGAAGATCAAATTTTGAAGAAAATCACAAAATCTGCAAATTCTGGTTTATTAGGCAGTTTTGTAGTGCACTCCACGCTTGAAGGCCGAAATACGCTACGAAATTTCTGAAGATTCTCTTTTATCTATAAAATAGTTTTTATGAAGGTCCAAGGAGGGAGGTTGATGGTATCTACTCATTTTGACCTGACAAACATTGTTTGACCACGAAAGGTGGCAGAAGGATGGGTGAAAAGACCAAAATCAGTTCGCTATGAAACTACACTATGAAACTACCTAAACTGCTCTATTTTGTAGCAGAATGTTTTTAAAGGATTTTTGGAGGTTCAAACAGCACATGGAAGATCAGTCAGACACCTGGAGGCATCCAACATGACAATGGGCCATCCCAATATAGACTCAATACTCGACATGAGTGCCACTCATCCAGTTGAGCATGAAGACCAAGGTTAAAGTGGAGTTTATCTTTTCTTGAAAAGTAGGACTGTGTTTCCTAAATCTTGGGGGTACATTAAAAGTTTTAGTGATGGTGTATGTTTCTCAAGCATGTGATCCTAATCATGTAACTGTCTCACTGTTTAAAAAAATGAATGTAATAAATATGAAGTAGAGTCCTATTAGGAATGTAAGTGTTTAAAGGTTAGCTGTCTTTTTCTGTTCCAAGAAAGTAGTTTTCAGTTATGTTAGGTTTCAAAGTTATAGCTCGAGGATCTAGCTAGCTAGGCAGATCATTTGCAATGTAAAGAAGTCTATTTATAGACAGAACATCGAATATCAAATGGTTGGAGAATATTGCACCAAATTGCTACTCTGTAATGTTTTTTCAGTTTCAGTAATATACAGTGACATTTTACTTCCAGACCTGATATTCGAGTGAGGTGTTCCATGTTTTGTTTTCTCTATCTTTCATGTTTAATCATCTACAGTGAACTTTTATCTCTGATTACTCAAAACTCATGGTAACATGCTCTAACTTCCTTTAGAGGTTAAGTTGTTGTGTTTTTTTCCCTATGTTGTGTGTATGTACCATATTTTATTGAAACCTCTATTTGCCTCAGCTTCGATAAGAATAATTATTTTCATTGAGTTTACTAATGTTGATCCCATAGCCTAATGGCAGCAAGCCTTTCATTTTTCAACCTGCAATCAATCAAAATCAAGTCATAGTTCATAGAGTTAGCCATCTAATAGTATTTCCATTGAAAATCATAAGTCTCCTTTAAGAGAGCCCTCTCAGACTGAAGAGGCTAATCTTCAGTTAAAAGTGGTTTAAAAGAGTTACATTAAGTTGATTGATGAGCAGCCTATCAAGATCAATTTGGTAATAACACATTCTCACAGTTGAATTAATTGATGTTGTTTTAGTGGTTGATGCTTGATGGCAATAGATTACTGCATTTTTTGAAATTATACTTGATCAACATTATGTAAATTTGGAGCATTTGTAGCATAATGATTATCTCTTAACTTCCAATTTGTGAAGAGTCGAAGTTGTCATTTTGAGTAGGTGTATCACTATCGACAAAGGCTATGTTTTCGGCTTTTTAAAATTATCAAAGACAGAGACATTAAATGTCTAAACCATCCAATTAATTGGAATCGACGAGGAAATATTTGAGCGGGAAGCCCCTCATATTAAAATTAATAAATCTAATATAAAACATATCCAAGAGCTCACCTTCCATCCTACACAATTCTTACAAAGCGAGTGACGCAACTTTTACTGTTAATCATATTCGTGAAGTGTGATTATGAGCAAGCTCAAAATAGAAAGAGATCAATGCCTTGAAAATAAGCCACTTTGAGGGGGAAACCTCCTTTACATTACATAATTTAACAATTCTTGGATGAAACAAATGACAAAACCTCATTCTATATATAGGAGTCCATGGGGTCACAATATAATCCTAGCCGACCTAACAATAATAATGTAAGGGCACAATAATAACAATATTGGGGTTACAGGGGTACAACAATAACAATAAGGGGGTTACACTAACAAAAATAAGGGACTATACTAGTAATATAGGGACCTAACAAAATGCATGAAGGAAAATATTTTTAAAACTCATCCCAACTATACAAAGAAAGGCGGAAGTGATAAACACCAATGTTGGATTTTCTGTCAAGTAAGAGTGAAAATCCTGCAAATAATATCTTCATCGGTATTTAAATTTCCTTAGGAGGCCCATTTTATACCTCAAAATTCCCCTAATGTTAGCTCCAAAAAGAGAAGAAAAGAGATATCAACGCCTTATAAATAAGGCACTTCGAGGGGGCAACCTCCAATACATTACATGAATGAACAATTCTTGGATGATACAAATGACCAAAACCTCCTTCTATATATAGGAGTCCATGGGGCCACAATATAATCCTAGTGGGGCCACAATGTAATCCTAGCCGACCTAACAATAATAATGTAAGGGCACGATAATAACAATATGGGGGTTACAGGGGTACAACAATAACAATAAGGGGGGCTACACTAATAAAAATACGGGGCTAAACTAGTAATATAGGGACCTAACATGCCCCTCTCCTTCAAAAAAGTGTTGTCCTCAACACTTGAGTAGCTCTCGGTGCTTCTGTATAAAATTTTCATCTTCCCATGTAGAATCTTTAGTGGGTAAGTTCATCCACTTGATGAGATACTCTAAAATTGATTGATTTTGTAGTTGTCGAGTTCTTGTTTCCGTGACCGCTTTAGGTTCCAATATGAGTTTTCCTTCCTCATCAAGTTCCGGCAATATTGTTTGAACTGGAAGATTTTCACTTATAACCTTCTTTAAGCATGAAACATGGAAAATTGGATGCACTCATAAGGAAGCAGGAAGCTCCAATTTGTATGCCATAGTACAAATATTTTGCAACACCTTGTAAGGACCCTAGTACTTTAGTGATAATTTATTATCCTTCATAGCATGCTAGAGGGACATTTTTTTTGTATGGTTGTAGCCGTAAAAATACCCAGTCTCCTAAATAAAAAATTCTCTCGCTGCGATGTTGATCTGCATGTTGTTTCATTTGATTTTGTGCCAAATTTAGGTTATCCTTTAAGAGTTGGAGAACTTCTTGTTGATGCTTGATTTGATATTCCACTACTTGAACCTTATAATTTTTATCTTAAAGAATATGTGATGGATGGTGGATATCATCCATAAAGTGCCATAAATGGGGTCTTTTTTGTTGCAGTATGGAAGGAAGTGTTATACCACCATTCAACGAGAGGTAACCACTTGACCCATTGTGTTTGTTTATCAGATACAAAACAATGAAGATATCCTTCCAAACATTTATTTACTATCTCTGTTTGACCATCAGATTGAGGATGATAAGATGAGCTATGAGCTAATTGAGTACCCAAACAAGAAAATAATTCCATCCAAAAATTTCCTGTAAAAATGGGATCTTTGTCACTTACAATAATCTTTGGGTTTCCACGTATCTTTTGAATTGTTTCCATAAATGCGGTAGCAATTGTACTTGCCTTAAATGGATGATATAATGCACAAAATTTTGCATACTTGGTAATTCTATCAATGACCACCATGATGACACTCTTTTCTTCAGATTTAGGTAAACCTGTGATAAAATCCATTGAAATCTCCTCCCAACATTGACTTGGAATGGATAAAGGTTATAGAAGACTCGGGGTCTTAATTGTCTCAACTTTATTTTGTTGGAAAAACAAACATTCCGCCACAAAATTTTGAATAATTCACGAAAAAAAAAATCTTTCTTCACTACCTTGGTAAGTTTTAAAAATCACGAGTGTCCTCCTAAAGGAGAAGTGTGTAATTCCAAAAGAATATTTTGTTTTATTTGGGAATTCTTGCAAATATATAAGCGATATTTGTACCATAAGGAATCATTTTTCCAAGTAAATGTATCATATGTACAAGTATCTTGTTGCAACTTTTGGTGTTGGATAATAGAAATGGCGCAAAGAAATGCTTCCACCTCTTCATCCTTTCTTGAGAGTGCATCTGCAACAACATTTAGCTTCCATTTTTTGTAGATGATTTCAAAGTCATAACCCAACATCTTTGTGACCCATTTTTGCTGCTCTTCTGAAGATAGTCTTTGTTCCAAAAGGTGTTTAATACTATCGTGATCGAGTTTTTACCTTGAAGTGTCTTTGTTAGGGAAGGCCGCCATTCTTCTCATAGTGATTGTAGTATTGCCAACATTTCCTTCTCATAAATAGCTTTTTGTAAATACTTTCCTTTGATTGGACGACTTTCAAAAGCAATGGGTCTTCCTTCTTGCATTAAAACAACACCAATTCCATTTCCTGAGGCATCACATTCCACAATAAAGGTTTTTGTGAAGTCTGGCGTAGCTAATACTAGTGCTAGGCACATTGCCTCTTTAAGATGTTCAAAGGAATTAGTTGCTTCAAGAGTCCATGAAAATGCATCATTCTTCAATAATGTTGTTAGAGGTGTTGCTATTCTTCCATAATTCTTAACAAACTTGTGATAATACCATGTTAACTTGAGAAATTTGCACAACTGCTTTATGGTTGGGGGGACTTTCCATTCCTTAATGGCTTTAATTTTGTTAGGGTCTACTTTAACACCCTCGTGAGATACAATATGACCCAGATATTCCACCTCTTGTATTCCAAAGAAAAATTTCGATGTTTTTGCATATAATTGTTTCTCCTCCAATCGTTTGAGCACCCTATCAACATGTTGAACATGATCCTTCCAAGACCTGTTGTAGATTAGTATATCATCAAAAAATAATAGCACAAATTTTCTAAGGAAGAGTTTGAAAATGGAATTCATCAACCCTTGAAATGTAGAAGGTGCATTGGTAAGGCCAAAGGCATGACCAAAAATTCATAATGACCCTCATGAGTTCGAAATACGTTTTTTGGAAATCTTGATCTTCATTCTAATTTGATGATATCCTGAATAAATATCCAACTTGGTAAAATAAATTTCTCCATGTAATTCATCCAATAATTCATCAATCACAGGAATGGGAAATTTATCTTTAATAGTGAGCTTATTTAGCTCCCTATAATTTAGACACATGCACCATGATCCATCTTTCTTGTGCACCAATACTACTGGAGCAGAGAAAGAACTTTGTCTAGGTTGAATTATACCAACCTCTAACATTTCTGCAATCATATGTTCAATTTCTCTCTTTTGGACATAAGGATATCTATAAGGTCTGATGTTTGGAGGAACACTTCTGTAGAATAAAATGAATAGAATGATCATGATCACGAATAGGTGGGAGTCCTTTGGGAGTTTCAAACACCTTGGAATTATTGTCAGAAGACTTTTGGAGATCTAGAGAAATATATGATTTTGATGTTGGAAATGCTAGTGAGCATAATTGTGCAATTATGACTCGTTGTTCTTTCTTCAAAAGCTTTTTCATGACATTAGAGCTTATTATCTTTCCCGGATTCCCTCCGATACCCCATAATTCGACTTCCTTTCCTTCTGAAAAAAAAATGTCAAGAAAATTTCTTGAAAATCAAAAGCTACCATCACAAAAGTTTGTAACCATTGTACTCCTAGTACAACATCAACACCTTCCATTGGAATGGAAAGCATTGGACTATTCAATACAAATTCCCCCATGGTTAGCTTGATATTATGGCATTTTCCAGAGAAATTTATAGTTCCTCCATTTGCAACCATCACTTGACATTATGGTGCTGGGTATAAGAAACAATTCAATTCCTTGGCTACCTTACAATGAATAAAATTATGGGTACTACCTGAATCAATCAACACTATTGCCTTTTTCTTCTTGATATGTCCTTCTATCTTGAGAGTTTGAGGAGTGGTAATTCCTACCAAATGCATTACAGGATATGGTCAGACTCATTTCTTCTTTCTCTAGGGCTGGTTTTTGGTGTATATCCTCTTCTTTTGAAGTTTTTTGTTCATTTTCTTCTTCCTCTTCACAATCTATGTAAAATAATTTCTTCTCATCACACTTATGACCTTTAGTGTATTTTCTATCACAATTGCAGCAAAGCCCTTTTGCTCTTTTTTCTTCCAATTGTTGTGGTGTCAACCTTGTAGGTTGTGAAAGTCTAGGGGTAGCAACACTTCCATATTTATAGATGTGAGTGGTAGGCTTCTTAGTCGCCATAATTTTACATTCAATTTTCTTGCAAGCTTTGAATGCCTTCTCCAGTGAATCATGTTCCCAAATGCGAACTTCATGTTGGATGTTATCCTTTAAAGTACCTATGAAGAGATCAATCGTGTGTTCTTCTAGAATATCGGTTACCCTTATATTCAATTTTTGGAAGTCCTCGATGTGCTCCCCCACTAAACACTTTTATTTTAGATTTATCAATTGGCTAAAGAAAGTGTTTCTTTTTGTATCATCATAATGTGCTATCATTTCCTCCATAAAAAATGACAAGTGACAATTTTTTTATGGGAGAAAAGCCATCGATACCATACAAATGTATTTTGTTCTAAATGTAAAGTTGCAATGTGTAATTTTGTTTGTTTTGCACATTATTGAGATCAAAATATTTCTCCATCTGTAGTATCCATGTTACAGGATCCTTTCCATCAAAATTCCTCATATCCATCTTTGGAATATGGTGGTTCTTCAATCCAACATTAGAGTTTATGAAATCATGATTAACATTTATTTTGTTCTCATCATGAGTTTCCTCTACTATCTTTCTGCCATTAGGAATCATTACTTGTATTAACCTTGTCATCAAACCTTCCATTCTGCTTTTAGATCATTCTTCATGTCTTCCATGTTTTCTTTCATTTTTTCATTGATCTTAGCTTCCATGTCATCCATCTTAGCTTCCATGCCATCCATCTTAGCTTCCATTCGATTCTTCAAGCCATCCATGCCTTTCTTTAAACCATCCATCTTAGTTTCCACGCCTTTCTTTAAAACTTCCATTTCATTTTTTGTTGCTCTTTGTGAGAGCAAAATTTGGTGCACTTGCTCTTGTAATTTTGATATGTCATGTTGCGCTTCTTCCTCTTCATGAGTCATAGTAGAGCCTTATGAAGGATTAATGGGTGTTTAATTATTTTTAGGTGGCATTTTAGAACCCAATACTGATATCTATGCTTCAATATGCCCTTGGAATCACTTCAAACTGATTTTTCACACAAGACTTACTGCAATGAAAAAAAATGCACACCTTTTTCTTGCTTTTGAGGAGATCGAGATTGAAATTGAATTATATCTATGATTTTGATCTTCAATATCTAAAATTTGGCCCTAAAGTGGCCCTCTAAATCTTCTTTTGAATGCCACAGGTCTGACCTGATTTGGATTCTTCAAGGAAATGTTATACCCAATCTCTGACAGGCCCTGAGTACTGGACTATTTCGGTAGATATAACTTGTACGATGTGCCACATATCATTGTTTCCTCCTTCGACTCTAAAATTACTATATATGAAACTACGATCATTGCACTTACGGTGACTTTTTATAGAATTCCAATGCGACCCTCCAAGAGAGAGTTATGATGATTTTCCCATGGTCACCTCTTTGAGATGAAATTCGGGAGCACGAAAAACCACGATTTCCAAAAATCCTATCTGCGAAATTATTGCAAACCAAGATCGAAAATTCTTATAGGAATTTCCTCTTGATTACGGCTTCTCTCTATAAAACGTTTCACTGAACCTTCACGGAAAGCAGAAAGTTATAGCACAAGTTCCATGATGACACATTTTTTAGGTGAAATTCGAGGCACGAAAAATACCTAACTTCCATAGATAATATCTCCGAAAATATTGCGAACCAAGCTCTAAAATTTTTAAACGATATTCCTCAGGATTTCGGCTTTGCACCCTAAAAATTTTAGCTTCTAAAACTTTGTAATAAAAAGGTTATAGCGAAATTTCCACGATGACCTGTTTGGAGCAGCGAAACCCTAGAATCCAAAGCTCTGATACCAAATGTTGTGTAACCAGCTCCAAAAAGAGAAGAAAAGAGATATCAACGCCTTAGAAATGAGCCACTTCGAGGGGGAAACCTCCAATACATTACATAAATGAAGAATTATTGGATGATACAATTTACAAAACCTCCTTTCTATATATAGGAGTCCATGGGGCCATAATATAGACGACCTAACAATAATAATGTAAGGGCACAATAATAACAATATTGGGGTTACGGGGATACAACAATAAAAATAAGGGGGATACTTAACAACGATAAAGGACTATACTAGTAATATATGGACCTAACAAAATGCATGAAGGAAAATCTTTGAAAACTCATCCCAACTATGTATAGAGGAAACTAGAAGTGATAATGATGCGGGGAGCATCAAGCACCTAGCCAGCAATATGACATCTTGGTCACATGTTGTGGCTAGTTAGAATAAATTAGACTTAGAAATAGTTTAAATAATATATTTTATTAAATTTGTTATTTATTTTAGGAGAATTGTTAATTTGTTTTATATTTAATTAAATATGGCATAATAATAGAGTTTGTTTCTTTCCCTACATGGAATAGAACCAAAATAGGGATAAATAGTAAATAATAGGGAGGTATTAGTTTCTTGAGAAACTCTAGAAGAAATCTATTCTGAGAAGAATAGGTTCTCATAATTGTATAAATTAGAGAAGCTGGAGGTGTGTATGTGAGAAATCTGAATTATATATTGAAATTGCAAAGGGGCAGCTAATGCCTATTCGCCCATGCAATATTCTGTCGATTAGCAGTTTAGCTCACTCATTCATTTCTGTACAAGATCGATTTTTGTATGTATATGTACGTAACTGAAAGTACAGGTAGCCAGCGCCAGGATGAAAGTATAACAGCGTTTTTTTTCCTGAGGTTACAAATCGTGGTATTGGTGGATGGGACTGTAGTCACTGGAAGGAGCGCTGGAGGGGAACAAAGCTCTGCGCAGGCCAGGAAATTGTTCAAGAGGAGAGCGCTGTGTGAACTTGGTTCACACGTTAGAAACTTCAGATACGTTGGACCGTGGTGCTGAGATGAGCAGTGTTGAAGATATCAGACAGCGTATTGACCAATTTAAAACAGTGGAATGAACTATCAAATGTAGCAGAGGTAATGTGTGGTTTCTGATACATGAATGATTGGTATGTTGATCATACATCGAGCGGAATGTGTGACATTGTTATGAATGTTGAACACCGATCTATGGTGTGATGGTTAACACGATTATTATTGTGGTAATCAAGTGAAGTTTTTCATCGATGTTGCTATGTGGGCAATGTAAAAATCGATAAACATATAGCCATCGAATTTCCTGTAAGAGTCAATACGAAATTGGACGTTGTGTTCTGAAGATCGATTTGAAGATTTGGGTGTTTGTTGTGATATGTAACGCTGAAATTATGAGTTATGCCATCGACATCTCGTGATGTAAGGTATTGCCATCGATATTTCAATAATGACTGTGTTTTCACTGTGTGCTGCATAAACTTCAATCGAATTCAAATTAATATCAAGTCCACACGCTGTTTGGTTGCGTTGGGGGATCATGGCGGTATTGAATTCTATGAGCACGAATTCAAGGTATCTGTGGGGTGACTATTCTTGGACAGATTTGAGTTTTAAACATTAAGCTGCTAATACAATTTTTTCAGAGGCATATATTTTAGTTATTTGTATTTCATGGTGGTGGCTCATGCCATTAGAAAAAAGATAATGTGTGTCTAAAATATATTTGGGATTGTGGGAAATTAATTTGACATTTTCATTAAAGGGTGAATGAAGAAGAAGTCAATCAAAATTCAAGCATAAAATTGGCCTTAGTAAAATTTCACATTTTACTACATGGAATTGATTGGTAGGAATCGTGTGTTGTTTATTCCTACATCATTTTTTGATATCAGAGGTTGTTAAGATGTTTTGAAGTATTGCAGAAATTTCGCCCAGAAGAGGAGCTGGGATAGGTTGAGGGAGACCTGCAGCAAATGCAATTTTGCTAGATGAGATCCGGCATTTATGCACAAGAAAGGCTACCATGGAAACTACTCAACGGAGAGTAGCGGATGGTGCAATCGACAGTGCCGATGAAGAAGAGACCACTGACGAAGAAGTGGAGGAAGAGAATGAAGCAGCTAAGGTCATGAAGATGCTAGTCGAAGCCAGTAGTCGACCAAGAATAGAAGTACCTTTATATGAAGAAAGTCTTAGTGTGGAGGTGCTAATGGACTGGATCAATTCATTAGATAAGTACTTCGACTATGAAGAGGTCGATGACAAGAAGAAAGTAAAGTTTGCAGCCACGGTATTGAAAGGCCATGCAGTCTTATGGTGGGATTAATTGCAGCTATCAAGGGAGCGAAAAGGGAAGCCCAAAATCAAGCAATGGGACAGAATGGTAAGTAAGCTAAAGGGTAAGTTTTTGTCGAAGGACTACCAATTAAATTTGTTTAGACAATTGCAGAACTTAAAACAGAAAGGGATGACAATCAAGGAATATACTGAAGAATTTTATAAGCTGAGTATTAGATCTGGCCATGTTGAAGATGATCTAGAAAAGGTAGCTAGATATATAAATGGTTTGAGGTATGAAATACAGGATGAGATCAGCTTATTGAATTTGACATCGATTGAAGATGCCTATCAAGCAGCCTTGAGGGTGGAGGAAAAACTGTTGCGCAAACAAAACCAGAGGAATAGAGGTAAGAATCCAGCAAAAGAAGGAGGGACATTTGAATCCAAAATTCAACACTCTCAGAATGAGGCAGGGAGTGCGAGAAATAGAGCACCACAAAGAGGAGGTTTTGGTCGCGGAAGATTCATGCCCAGAGGCAGAGGGCGAGGAAGAGATGTACGATGTTACATATGTGGTGAATGGGGACATATGCAATGGGATTGCCCTCATCAGAGATCAGCAAACCAGCGCAACATGAATGTTGCTAAAGCCAAGGAGGAGATTCCTCAACCTGAAGCTAAAGAGGAACCACCAGAAGCTGGAGAGTCCCTGTTACTGAAGAGGGTATTACTTGAAGAAGCTAAGGAAGCCAAAGAACTAGTTCAAAGAAAGAATTTATTCAGAAATGTATGTAAGTCCAAGGGTAAGTGTTACAAATTGGTAATTGATAGCGGTAGTACTGACAACCTTGTTTCTACAGAGATGGTGGACAAGTTGAAGTTGGAGAGAACAGTACACCCCACTCCTTATAAAGTATCATGGCTTCAGAAAGGCCATCAAATTTTTGTAACTGAACAATGTCCAGTTGAATTTCAGATTGGTACCTACAGGGATGTCATTTTATGTGATATAATGTCGATGGATGTATGTCACATATAGCTAGGGAGGCCTTGGCAGTTTGATCGAAATTCCATACATGATGGCAGAAGAAATACTTATACTTTGGAGAAAGATGGGAATAAGCATACACTACTACCGTTGAAAGCTGAAGATAATAAAGAAGCACTTGGAAACAACGTTACGTTGATGAATGAGAAGATCCTGTTGCAGGAAGATGAGAAGGGTAAGGAGATGCATTTTTCTAATGTTGGAAAACCCAAGGTAATTTTAACTTCTACAAATTTAGAAGATTTACCTGAAGAAATTCAGAACTTATTGAATGATTGTGCTGATATTGTTGTGGATGAGTTGTTGCCCATTAGGAGTATTAGTCACCATATTGATCTAATACATGGAGTCAGTTTGTCGAATAAAGTAGCCTACAGGGTAATGCAGGAAAATGCCGAAGCTGGAAGACAAGTGGAAGAGTTGATGGATAAATGGCTAATCACTGGAAGCCTTAATCCATGTGTTGTGCCAACAGTACTCAGTTCGAAGAAAGAAGTTGAAAGGCGCATGAGTACAGATTCTCGAGCCTTATATAAAATCACCATCAGGTTGATGAATGAAGGTTTGGAGGAATATGCAGTCTCTAAAGAAGAGTAAAATTGAATCCGAAGAAAATCCAAGTAGTTTTGAATTGGCTAAATCCTAGAAGCACATTTGAGGGAGATGTCAAAAGCAGATGACAGGAATGCAGTAGCAAAGACAAACAACGAGCAGATATGAAGAGGCAGAAAAAGGAATTCCAAACAGGTGACTTCGTCATGTATTGCAGATTGGTACCTATACTAAAAGCTAGAAGAAGAACCACAAGGAGACACCATAACAGACGAAAGCCCAAAGCAGGAAAAAGGAAAAAGAGAGTGCTAAAGAAAACCAGGAGTCAGACTCATTATCAATATTTGACCAAGTGGAAAGAACAACCAGTAGAAGACGTCAGCAGAGCTACAGAGAATGGGGATCAACTCCAAACTACTACAAGATCAGTTTTCTTCCCCGGGAGTCTGATTCAGGAGCATCAAGCATCTAGCCAGCAATGTGACATCTTGGTCACATGTTGTGGCTAGTTAAAAATAAATTAGACTTAGAAATAGTTTAAATAATATATTTTATTAAATTTGTTATTTATTTTAGGAGAATTGTTAGTTTGTTTTATATTTAATTAAATATGGCATAATAATAGAGTTTGTTTCTTTCCCTGCGTGGAATAGAACCAAAATAGGGATAAATGCTAAATAATAGGGAGGTATTAGTTTGTTGAGAAACTCTAGAATAAATGTATTCTGAGAAGAATAGTTTCTCATAATTGTATAAATTAGAGAAGCTGGAGGTGTGAAGAAATGTGTGTGTATGTGAGAAATATGAATTATATATTGAAATTGCAGAGGGGCAGCTAATGCCTATTCGCCCATGCAATATTCTATCGATTAGCAGTTTAGCTCACTCATTCATTTCTGTACAAGATCAATTTTTTTATGTATATGTACGTAACTGACAGTGCAGGTAGCCAGCGCCAGGATGGAAGTATAACAACGTTTTTCTCCTGAGGTTACAAATCATGGTATTGGTGGATGGGCCTGTAGTCACTGGAAGGAGCGCTTGAGGGGAACAAAGCTCTGCGCAGGCCAGGAAATTCTTCAAGAGGAGAGCGCTGTGTGAACTTGGTTCACACTTTAGAAACTTCAACTACGTTGGACCGTGGTGCTGAGATGAGCAGCGTTGAAGATATCAGACAACGTATTGACCAATTTAAAATGGTGGAATGAACTTTCGAATGCAGCAGAGGTAACGTGTGGTTTTTGATGCGTAAATGATTGGTATGTTGATCATACATCGAGTAGAATGTGTGCCATTGTTATGAATGTTGAACACCGATCTATGGTGTGATGGTTAACACGATTATTTCTGTGGTAATCAAGTGAAGTTTTTCATCGATGTTGCTATGTGGGTAATGTAAAATCGATAAATATATAGCCATCGACTTTCCTGTAAGAGTCGATACGAAATTGGACTTTGTGTTGTGAAGATCGATTTGAACATTTGGGTGTTTGCTGTGATATGTAACGCTGAAATTATGAGTGATGCCATCGACCTCTCATGATGTAAGCTATTGCCATCGATATTTCACTAATGACTGTGTTTTCACTGTGTGCTGCATAAAATTTAATCGAATTCAAATTAATATCAAGTCCACATGCTGTTTGGTTGCGTTGGGGGATCATGGCGGTATTGAATTCTATGAGCACGAATTCAAGGTATCTGTGGGGTGACTATTCTTGGACAGATTTGAGTTTTAAATATTAAGCTGCTAATACAATTTGTTGAGAGGCATATATGTTAGTTATTTGTATTTCATGGTGGTGGCTCATGCGATTAGAAAAAAGAGAATGTGTGTCTAAAATATATTTTGGATTATGGGAAATTAATTTGACATTGTCATTAAAGGGTGAATGAAGAAGAAGTCAATCAAAATTCAAGCATAAACTTGGCCTTAGTAAAATTTCACATTTTACTACAAGGAATTGATTGGTAGGAATCGTGTGTTGTTTATTCCTACATCAGATAAGCACCAGTATTTGGATTTTCCTATCAAAGTAAGAGTGAAAATCCTGCAAATAATATCTTCATCAATATTGAAATTGTTGCAACTCAAAATAAATTGGAGATTATTAAAATGAGATGTTTTACCATTGTATTTTACTTAAGACAGGGTATGGACTCTTTTTATTGGAGTGGTTTGTGAATGAGGTCCAATAAAGCAATTCCAAGCAAGTATTTTACATGGGGCCATAGTAATAAAATAAAATATATTCAAAGAAAATAATTTATCAAACCCTCCTTCTAGCGGAAAAAGTGTTGAAGGCTCAAAATTCTCTGCCTCAACATTATAAGGGAGACCACCTAGTTGGGACCTTAGAGCATCTCCTTTTCCATTTCGAATGGTGGTTCCAACTAGTTAAACTAGGTCCAGTTACCTTCTCTCTATCTCTACTAGATTCAAGTATGATTTTCACTTACCAATAGAGAAGAGACGTCAGAATATCCCTCTTATTCATCAGGAAATAAAGTGATCCTTAAGCTGATCTCAGGCTCAGCCAAGTCACAACTAAAGTTTTCCTCTTCGATAAGATGACTTCTAGAATGAGAGATGCAAATTAATTCTAAAATGAAACCAAAAGGAAAGAAATCCTAAGCCTATCTTGATTAGGAAGATTTAGATCTAACCTAGCCGAGAGAAAAGTAATTAAATGATTGGGGTTTTAAGCATGTCTGACTTAAGATGAATACGTAGGTAATAAACTAGATAGTTAATTCAAAAATGATTTTCATTTTCACATTAAACAATAGTTCTCAACATGAAATAAATTTTATGCAAATATATCATTAAAAAGACGAAAGTTTCATTAAAATAATAATATATAAAATACAAACTGATTAAAACTCGGTTTCTTTCTTTGTTATCCAAATTTGATCTCATAGAATCTCCTCTAAAGAATTAACTCTGATGCTAAAAACAAGAGCTGCAATAATGAAAGCTCCGCTTCTCATAAATAGTTCAAAATGAAAAGAGACAAACCCCAATAATTCTCATTTCTGAGATTGATCCTCTCTATCTACAACCTGAAACCCCTATTACAATAGTGCTTAGGGAATTACAAAATTGCAGAAGAGAGAATCACTTTGCAAATTCTACATACTACTATTTATAGTTACAAAAATGAATTCCAAATAGAAGAGTTGTTGAAGAGCCAAGTGCTCCAATCAATTCTCATTGGTTGAAATTAATTCTCTTCTATTGTTGGAGCAATTCCATTGATTGAAATATTTTCTTCCTCGTCTCTTCCACTGTTCTCCTACCAAAACAAATTGATATTTAGAAATTAAAATCAATTTGGTGAACAAAATAGAAAACAAAAATCCATTCTCAATAAATTGTAAAAAAAATAAAAAATAAAATCCAAACAAAATTCAAGATGTGACTGCTTCTGTTGAGTCTGAATTTCTTTTTAGAAATGTTGTATGATGAATTCCAAAGTTAATAATTTTTTTCCAAATCAATATATAAATTAATTTTGTGTCAAATTCATCACTTTTCTCTCTGCTGGATTTTTGGGTTACTAAATGATGAAATTTCTAAAATTAACTATCCCATATTTTCCTCCTCTCTTATATCATTCCAATGAGCTATTATGGGATTAATTTGCTTGAGTAAATCTCCAGTTATGCCTCTTCAAAGATGAGGTGCCAAAATAATTCGAATTCTGGAAAATGTCATGCCTGCATTAAAATTTTGAAAATATAATTAAAAAATCTAATTCCAATTAAATATACAACTAATACTAATTAATTGATAATTAATTACAATTTGTTAAATTAATTATATACATTCTATTTAAAAACATTAAATTAAATTATAAACTAAAAAAAAGTTTAATTAATTACAAAATCAAATATAATTCTCATATGAATTAAATTATTTGCAAAATAAAAATATTAATTAAAAATCATTTAATTAAATAATATACAAAAATAAAATTATAAATAAAATCAATAAAATTAATAAAATTATAAATTTTATACAATAAATGTATCTAATTTTAATTTAATTAATATTAAAATCAAATCTTCTAATATACAAATTATAAACTTTTATATACAAACCAAAAAAAACAAATAATTCATGAAACATTGGGGTATCAGAGAAATAAAATATCAGAAGCTCAATTAAAAGAGTCTCGAACTCAGCAAGGTTTCTAAGGTCCAATATGGGGAGGTGATCGGAGGTGAAAGAAATCAAGAGTCGGAGGTTCTAACAAAGGTTCTGAGATATGCAGGTGGGATCGATGTGTGAGATTTCAAGTTAAATGAGGGATAGACATCGAGCATAAGGCTTATAGTGATATCAGAGGTTTTTGAAATAAAGTTATGATGGAGAAAAATCCCAAGGATTGATTGATGAAGAGTGACCGAAGATTTATATTGGAGGCTTGACTTCATCAGAGGTATTTATAACATCAGACATTAGAGTACTTTCTCATCGAAGGTCATATGAAAAGAAACCTTAATATAATTGTTCCATTGAGAACGACGGAGGAGAGAGAATCATTAGGGAGCCTATTTAAAGAAAAATGTTGAAGTCTAATTGTATCAGAACATCGAAGATATAATGATAATATCAGAAGTTATTTTTGAAATGATGTTCCGATGGTAAATTTCCAAGGTGGCATCAAGGATTTCATGATATCGAGAGTTTATTAAAAAGGCTCTGAAGTTGTAAAATTCTCTATGTTTCGATGAAGAGATGGGAGATTTGAAGGTGAGGTGAAGTGGGCCACATCCAAGAACTACAAACACTCATATTTATAATATTGATATTGGTTCTCCATTGCGGTGGTTCTATCAACTAATAAAAAATGAATTAATTCGTTAAAATAAATTAAAAAAATAATATTTACAATTAATTACTAAAAAATTTAAATAATATATTCTTTGTACATTTTTAACCCAGGCTGTAAAATCATCAAACTTTGGCAAGGCATAATTTTCAAATCGTGTAACATAACAAGATGAAACAAGGGCTAATGGAAAGTTTGTGAAAAATCAAACTCAATCAAACAATTAAAACATAAATATAAAGAAAATGAAATTTTGGAAAAATTGTAGGACGCTTAACCAAATGAAAATAATAAAAGGTGATTTAACCAAAATTTAAGGAAAGGGTCCACATTATTTGAACTAAATAAGTTAAAAATGGGGGGGGGTGTTGAATTTCCCTTCAAAAAAAATTCAAAGTTAATAAGATCTCTGTCAACACTTGTGAATTTCCTAGGCAAGGTAGATACTTCATAAATCAATTGCTACCATGCAAGAGTCTCAAAAACACTAACTTTGACTAATTCATGAATCAAGCATTAAATGACAGGCTATTCAAACTACATACAATTGTCTCTGCACTATCAAAGCATTCAAACAATCTCTGCACACTATAAACCCTTCTCGACATCACAAAATAGTTAGATCCTACAACGTTTGTTTCAAATCTATGAAAATAAATTAATCAAAGGATTCACTATTATAGTTATAAAACTCTGTCTTATTGAAAGGCAACAAAAGAATTTTCTGTTATGCAGCATTTAATGATCATAGTAAAGAACAAATTAACCAGTGTAGAGCATAGTGAACATAGACTCTGCAATGATGACAATGATTTCACTATGTCGACCCATGAATATAAGATAAACTCTTGTAGTGTATCAAGATAGATGTAAATCAAAGTTATTCAAATATCCTTCTCTGTCAAAAATCACAAGGATCTGCAGAAATTTTCCTCTAATTTATGCATATACCCTCTATTTGGTAATTTAATGTATGTTAAATTACTTACATAAATTGTCAACTAGGGCTAGTATATTGATGAATTGTATGTGCACTGTATGTGCTAAAAGTCCTTATTATTCAAGATATTCCAAAATTAAATTGAGATATAATCTTGCCCATGTTTTCCTAACAATTATCACTCTTATATGAAAGTAAATATGTCACTCTTAAAATTAAAATCATCACACCTTCTTGGAAGAAATTATTTGCAAACCAAAATCACTATACTTTCTCAAAAGAATAAAACCACACTTGCTTAAAAGAAAGGTCACACTAAAATTATCACACTTGCTCAAAGTAAAGATCACACTTTGCTTAGATGAAAAATCACACATGAAAAAATGAAATTATCACACTTGATTATGAAATTAAATTTAAATTAATTGAAAATAAACTAACTCTACAATCACACCAATTGGAAAATTAAATCTTCTTCACTTAATAACTCAAACTACACTAAAAATCTACATCAATCCACACTCTATCAAACTACTTTCATGTGCATAAGAGGTCTCGGCTTCACTCATTCTTCCTACATCAAAAAATATTAAACAATCTTGCTTCAAACTCTATCTAAAAATTCATTCAAAATAAAAACTAAGAATTTAAACAAACTAATGAAATGATAAAACAAAACATAGAATTGAAATGCTACCTATAGTTAATGACAACCTTACAACTCGAGGGGGCCCTCCTGCGAGATGCAGGCATAGCACAACTCCTCTATAAGACTAAATATGCATCGATACCACGCAAAAAAAAGGAATGAAGCAAAAAAATAATTTGTATTTACAAAAAATAGTTTTTTTGAAACAATCATCTCCTCCCTCCTCTAATCAAAGGGATTGCAATTTATAGATCTCTAAAGAAAAAACAAACTTAGAGTTTTATTGCTACAATTATGGTCATGGGATCAAATCAAATCAAATTTCATGGATTTTTGGATCAACGAGCAGCCCAAATCTAATCAAACTTACCTCTATGCCACGAATTTGCTAAGGAATAACTCATTTTGGCCTTTTTGGTCACTTTGCATTAAATGACAAATTGAAAAACTATCTATCCATGTAACCTACAAAATAAGACTCCAAATATCTTCGAAAATCTCTCAAAACGTAACTAATTTGAGAAAAATGCTCATGAACAACCTAATTGAGCTCGTGCTGAAAAAATTCATATTTTTATTTTCCAAAATTCGCTTTCATTTTCTCAGAAAACGTGTTTTAAGTTGACTGGTTAAAATTGTTTTGTTTCCCTTGATTTGATGTTGGAGGTCCACACATGCAAGTTGGGTGGAATTTGACCAATAAAATCCATATTGGAACATTTAGAAACAATGTCCATGTGTTGTATTTCCCTCTAGAATGATTCTACTACCTCAACCATGGAGACAACTATAGAAACTTGGCTAATACTACAGAAACTTGAACTATCAAACTATCATTAGTGAAACCATGCATAATTCTCCTTAATTCATTAAAAATAATGGAAATAATAATAATAAACCATGTAAAAATGTATGTCGGAATTTGGTGTGTTTATGAAGAAATATGGTTAAGTATGATGATAATGGGTGAGTCAAATGATGCAAAAATGGATGGTTTGACTAGAAAAATCGTGAAAATTTGAAGGTCCAACATTCTCCCACACCTAAGTTTTTGCATGTCCTCGCGCAAAAAAATATTTGCAAAATTTCATAATTCAACTATTTCTCAATAATCCTTTATTTTTTCATTTCAACTAAATCCTTGACCAAAGCTCCAAGGGATTGGTGTAGATCATCAATCTTGGTAAGATTTGTTTTTCTCTCTTGTTCAGTGAACCAATGAATTCATTCTACAAAATTACACATATGGTAGCACAAATATTTGTGTCCACACTTGTTTCTTGATAGTTTCAAAATGAAAAAAAGAGTTGTTCACCCTCTTGTTGAATTTCCTGCCATAGTATGCTACTTATGAATCATATGATGCTAATTGATTTGTTATTATTTAATAAAATAAACATATTTTCATTAATTATTAATCCCCTACACATTATCATATACATCTTGTTTGAAAGACAAGGGTGTGCATAAAGTAGCATATCCAAGTAATTTTCATTGTTGTTAAAGCGCTTGTAAATTCAATCTTAGAAGAAATTTACAAATTTTTGGCACTTACTCAATTGTGCACAAATTGTTTAATCCTTGGAAAAATATCCAACCTGCCATATTGTGAGGAATCCATCAATAAGACTCTTACTCCATCCGTGTTCTTTCCAACCCAAATGATGAATGATATCCATGTGCACCTATAGAGGTTTGTCGTTACACAAAAATCCGTAGATATTGGTAAACTTCTGAACCAGTAACTAGGATCCCCAAGGTGGTAATTATGGATTCCATAGAGGTGCGGTGATTTCTCCAATACCCCCCCTCAAACGCAGCTCGGGGGAATCAAGACCCCCCTCAAACGTAGCTCGAGGGAATTGAACCTGGGTCTAAGCTCTGATACCATGTAGGAATTTATAGGGTAAGTTCCTTAGATCAAACACCAAAGGTCACCACCCACAAACAGATCACAAATCAGTACACTAGTATATCACGTGGTTAAAACCCTCAAAGAGGGAAACTGTCCAAGACCTGAGCCAACATGGCCACTGCAGGAAATTTATTAATATAAAAATAAAATTTACATAATCTTCTCTCATAAACAGTTACCAGAAAAATGACCCTTCATGCTCTTTAAATAGAGATCATGGATCAATCAGGTGTTAAGCCATGGATCAAGTGTCAGTAATACCAAGGAGAGAGTGAACCATCGTATCATTACATGTCGTGACTGTTGGATTATAAGTTACAAATCGACATAGTAAAGAAACACACTTTACCTAACTCTACACTAGACCAACTTATACTTAACTATTTCCTATGTGTTGGAATATCCTAACATCCCCCCTTAAGAACAACTTGGGATAGGATTAAAGGATTTACAAAGGTGACACAAAATGAGACTATTTCCTATGTGTCGAAATATCCCAGCACCCCCCATTAAGAACAACTTGGGATGGGATTAAAGGATTTACAAAGGTGACACAATAGAAGAAGGAAGGAGGAATTAGAGCCTATCCCCCCTTAATGATAAATTTCTTGAATTCCAAGCATAGATCAAAGTTTGGTAAACTTCGCTTTTGTGAGAGCCTTTGTAAATATATTGACAACTTGATCATTGGTTGAAAAATATTGTACTTCAATAACATGGTCATTAATGAGCTTTCTGATGAAGTGTATATGAAGCTCAATGTGTTTCATACATGGAAAATTTTAGGGGTGAATTTTAGCCCAAAGGCGAATTTTAAGGGATATTAAATTTTAATAGGGCGAATTTTTTATATAAAACCCATTTTCTATAGTTTAATAAAGTTAGCCCAATAATTATTTTAAAAATAATTAATTATTAAATATTAGCTGACCAAAAAAAAGGACATAAAACCCAAAAAAATGAAATTCACCCCGATTTTCTTTGGTTGGAGCAAATTTCCATGGCATTCGCCTGGATTTATAGGGTCGGAGGGAGGGGTTAGAGTGATTCACCCCATTTTTTCATTGGTTCACCAGAATTTAGAAGAGGTGGATGGGGCTTTTTGCACACCGATCTTCTTGCTCTTCTTGCTCGCTCAGAGGGACTTGACCAACCCTCTCTGGTCTGCTAGATCCCTCCCATAGTTCGATTTCGTTTTTGACCTATAGCCCATTTCCCCGGTGCGATGAAGCTAAATCCACGGGCAAGGAGGAGTTTGGGGTATCTACAATGACATTTAGTTCTTGGAAGACTGGAAATAAAAACCTAAACAATTCATTTTTGGTTGTCTGGTTTGCTATTGTATGTGCATCCATGGAGCACAGGGAAATCTTGGAAGTCAAGAAGGCTCTAGCCTTTGAGAAGGCACAAAGAATGCATCCAGTCCAACAAGACCCTGTTGTTTTCAGTTACTACCAAGGTACATGAAAATGAACATCTGTTTCTCAACACAAGGACTCTATTCTGGTTTGGTCTCAGCCTTCTTAAAGTGTTCTAGTTGGTTGTCTGGTTTGTGGTTGTGTGTGCAACCATGGAGAAAAGGGAAATCTTGGAACTCAAGAAGGATCCAAGAAGGCACAAAGAATACATCCAATCAAATAAGACCCCTTATTTTCAGTTACTAGCAAGTTACATGAAATCGAACATCTGTCTCAACACTCGCATCTATAATAAATTTTCTGGTTAAAAAAAAACAAAGGATGGACATTCTGGATGCAGAATGAAACACGTCGAGACACCTGGCGCTTAATCTCTGTAAGCACTCCCTCTTTACAGCCTCGAACAACAAAGCTTCAATTAATTCTGCCCAAGCTGAAGTTAAGGAAGACGAGACTGTGCATCAGCTCAAGGAATCAACGGATATCAAGTAACAACAATCTCCTCACTCAGATATCTGTCAGGATGAGGTAAACAGTCTTCATATTTTTCACTAATGAAATGTTTTTCAAAGTCATCAAAAATTCATAATACTAGGAGTTTTGGTTAAATAGACTACATGTAGGAAAAGCTGGAATGTTTATTTCACAATCTGTTGTAGACTATGTTATGTAGATCGGAGAGCTACTTAAGTATGAGAACATTATGAGCTCTAATACTTTTGATGTAGTACTTAAGATTACAAGAGATAGGAAGATTTAGACTTAATCATGCAGGTGCCCACTCACTACTAATATCTGGTAGTGGGGCTGGAGTTCCGCTCAGAGCGTACGGTTGACTGGTGTCCATGAAATGTTCTGGAATGGTTTCATGGAAGAATTACATAGAACTCATATAAGACTTACAGAGGAGTTTGATGGTTTGGGCTAAAAATCAAACTGGTACAAAATGTTACATTCTATTGAAAGCTATGAGGTTCTTTTGTGGTGGTCTAAATTATGGAGGGTAAAAGTCCCCATGAAAACCATTGTGTTCATGTGGTTGGTGTTGAAAAACAGAGTCCTTACTTGGGAACTTCTTCAAAAACGCAAAAAATAGGGTCCCAGCTAATCCATACTTTGCAAGAAAGGAGAAAAAATTGCTTCTCGTTTTTTTGGTTTGTCCCTTTACGCAACAACTCTGGAAAGATGTTGGAAATTGGATTGGTCAAAGGAACCCTTGGGATGACTCCACTATGGGAAACTGTCTCAAAGTATGGTTCCAAAAGGCTGAAATCTTTTCAGGCTGTTCCCTATCTGGTTTTATGAAGAATCTGGTTACTGCGGAATGCACTCATATTTGATGGTAGATCTGTGCCCACCTTTGACGTTTTTTCCCCAGTTGTGCTATTTTCCAATTTTGCAAGGTGGCTCAGAAGGAAAATTTTCCTGGGCAGCTTGGGGAGCTCCTTATTGAAAAAACTTATCCCGGGTTTATTTTTATGGGGCTTGCCAGGGGCATGATCAAATATGTAGTTTGGGTGGCATAGCTTATCCTTCTGATAATCATTTCATTAAGTTCAGAGCATGTTTGGGGTAGCGTACAAACAAATTTGGTGAGTTCATGGCTTTGTGAGCTCTTTTATTGGTGGCCACTAACAAAGGGACTCATACGCTACAGGTATTTGGAGATTCTCTTTTGCTAATCAAATGGATGAACAACCAACATTCTATTCAAAATATCTATCTTGAGACACTTGTTATTCAACTCAAATTTATATCTTAGCAGTTCAACTGGGTTACTTTCTTGCTAGTCTTCCAAGAACTAAATGTCATTGCAGATACTTTGTCCTGCTGGTTTACATTCCATTGTTGGTTTGTTGTTGATGGGGAATCTATTGACAAGGTTGTGACAGCCTTATCGAAATCATTTTTGTCCTTGAAGTTGCCCAGGTCAATATATGCACAACACCACCAACAATCCTATATACAAAGATCAAATTTGTGAAACTTGAGGTTGATGAATAAAGAACAATTAAAAATTCACTTAGATATCCAGCTACAATGGCATGAATGATATGTTCTCTTTTAGACCATATTGCATCTTCAAAAAATATTGCCATCTCAATCAAATATGCAAGTCTTGTTCTCAAATTTCTGTCTAAATAATGTACGGGCTTACAATCCTACTAGCAAATATGTTTCCATTGCCACCTCTCTTGATAACAGATTCCACAAATCCCTTTTGAAAAGGACCCTTAGAGAGCTATCACATCTAGAACATCCAACCTCTGCTGAATTTACAAACACTACTGCTCCTCTGGCAATGAGTTCAAAGAACTGCAATTGGGACATATTAAAAATGTGATACCATGTGCTACAGTAGAGAAATTTTAGTCCTCCCTATTAGTAAAATCATCACAGATGGAACTCAGATGATGTTCTTCGGTCACTGCTTCTGTCAGACACCTGTTCCAATGAAAGGTTTTTATTGTTCAGTTTTTTAGATTTGATCTGATATGTTTTGCACAGAGTCTTCAGGCAGGCAGCACATTGCCATAGTCTCTTTTCAAAAACCATATTTCAAGTGCCTAGGATGAATGTAATATGTACTAATGTAGTGATAGCCTAGAAAAAATTTCCACAAGATAGCCACAGTATTGTTATTTTATGAGCCTGTATGGACAATATGATGTATATTCTGATTTCACACTTGACATGTCAAATATAATGCTTTTTTAACATGGAAAAGCATATAACCACAGTGAGATAAAATTTAAACATTTATACGAAATTTCTTATTTAAATATCGTGTGAACTGTAAGAAGATTTTATAGGGAAAATGAGTGACAAAATTTACTATTTCACATATTTCACATTCGAAACTTTCTTTGCTTTTTCAAGTTTGTTAACTTCTCATAAATAAATTAAAATTGTAGCACTAATGCACTAGAAATGCACTTGTATATATGATAAGTGTGTGTATGTATGGGAGAATGCATCAATTAGGCTTAAAAGGGAATCCACTAACGTTTTGTGCTAATGGAATGCACCAGATTCATGGATCACTGAGAAATTAATATCCTTGAGACAAAGAAACACTTCTTTTGGGGATAAGAGTAAATTATATTAATTAGTTCTGAAAACAAGAGGAAGACTTTTGCCCATGAAATCCTTAGAATTATGTGAAACCTACTTTTTGGGGAGTAGACTTGAATGATATTTTCATTCCCTGATGCTAGGAGTTCCTTTTTAATCAACAACCAATGTTGAGGAACTCCTAGCATCAGGGAAGAAGCCAATAATGTGTCTCTGACTATGTGTTCGATAACATTGATGCTCTTGAGTAGATCCGATCATTTTTTTAGCCCTTGACATGAAACTATTTGGAACTTTGGTAGTGCAAACAATGAAACAAGGCTAGACAGAGCTATTGCTATCTAGTTAAGTGGCTGTGAGGTGCTTTCTGCCCTAGTGCCCTTGATTGGGAGAAAAAAAGAGGTAAAATTCATTTTTGTTGCGGAAGAGTTCTAAGTCCAATGTAAATTTTGCCTAAGCGTAAATCTCTAAAATGAACAACACAAGGCAGCATTGGTTAAGGTATTATTGCATTAGAAATGCTTGGAAAAGATTTTCCTAATCTCTTATAGAATCAATGAAACCTCCCTGTAATCTAGTTGTGGATTGGGCACCTAAAGATAAAGTACTCCTTAATCTCAACCTCATGTAATGGGAAAATCCTATTGATCTATTTCTCCATGGGGAGTTTTTTCTTGGTTTGCACTCTACATGAAAATGAACATCTGTTTCTCAACACAAGGACTCTATTCTGGTTTGGTCTCAGACTTCTTAAAGTGTTCTAGTTGGTTTTCTGGTTTGTGGTTGTGTGTGCAACCATGGAGCAAAGGGAAATATTGGAACTCAAGAAGGCTCTGAGAAGGCACAAAGAATACATCCAATCCAATAAGACCCCCTTGTTTTCAGTTACTAGCTAGTTACATGAAAACGAACATCTGTCTCAACACTCGCATCTATAATAAATTTGTTGGTTCAAAAAAAACAAACGACGGACATTCTGGATGCAGAATGAAACACGCTGAGACACTCGGTGCTTAATCTCCGTAAGGACTCCCTCTCTACAGCCTCGAACAACAAAGCTTCAATTAATTATGCCCAAGCTGAAGTTAAGGAAGACGAGACTGTGCATCAGCTCAAGGAATCAATGGATATCGAGTAGCAGCAATCTCCCCACTCAGATATCTGTCAGGATGAGGTAAACAATCTTCATATTTTTCACTAAATGAAATGTTTTTCAAAGTCATCAGAAATTCAGAATACTAGGAGTTTTGGTTAAACAGACTACATGTAGGAAAAGATGGAATGTTTATTTCACAATTTGTTGTAGACTATGTTATGTAGATCAGAGAGCTACTTAAGTATGAGAACAGTATGAGCTCTAATACTTCTGAAGTAGTAATTAATATTACAAGAGATAGGAATATTTAGACTTAATCATGCAGGTGCCCACTCACTACTAATATCTGGAAGTGGGGCTGGAGTTCCGCTCAGAGCGTATGGTTGACTTGTGTCCATGAAATGTTCTAGAATGGTTCCATGGAAGAATTACATAGAACTTATATAAGACTGACAGAGGAGTTTGATGGTTTGGGCTAAAAATCAAACCAGTACAGAATGTTAAATTCTATTGAAAACTATGAGGTTGTTTTATGGTGGTCTAAATTATGGAGGGTAAAAGTCCCGAGGAAAACCATTGTGTTTATGTGGTTGGTGCTGAAAAACAGAGTCCTTACTTGGGAACTTCTTCCAAAACGCAAAAAATAGGGTCCCAGCTAATCCATACTTTGCAAGAAAGGAGAAAAAATTGCTTCTCATTTTTTTGGTCTGTCCCTTTGCGCAATAGCTCTAGAAAGATGTTGGAAATTGGATTGGTCAAAGGAACCCTTGGGATGACTCCACTGTTCCCTAGCTGGTTTTGTGAAGAATCTGGTTAGTGCAGAATGCACTCGTATTTGATGGTAGATCTATGCCCACCTTTCATGTTTTTCCCCAGTTGTGCTTTTTTCGAATTTTGCAAGGCAGCTCAGAAGGACAATTTTCCCGAGCAGATTGGGGAGCTCCTTATTGACAAAACTTATCGCGGGTTTATTTTTATGGGGCTTGCCAGGCACGTGATAAAATATGTAGTTTTGGAGGCATAGCTTATCCTTCTGATAATCATTTCATTAAGTTCAGAGCATGTTTGGGCTAGCATACAAACAACTTCGGTGAGTTCATGGCTTTGCGAGCTCTTTTATTGGTGGCCACTAACAAAGGAACTCATATGCTACAGGTATTTGGAGATTCTCTTTTGCTAATCAAATGGATTAACAACCAACATTCTATTCAAAATATATGTCTTGAGACACTTGTTATTCAGTTCAAATTTATATCTCAGCAGTTCAACTTGGTTACTTTCTTGCCAGTCTTCCAAGAACTAAATGTCATTGCAGATACTTTGTCCTGTTGGTTTACATTCCGCTGCTGGTTTGTTGTTGATGGGGAATCTATTGACAAGGTTGTGACAGCCTTATCCAATTCATTTTTGTCCTTGAAGTTGCCCAGGTCAATATAAGCACAACACCACCAAGAGTCCTATATACAAAGATCAAATTTGTGAAACATGAGGTTAATGAATAAATAACAATTAAAAATTCACTTAGATAGCCAGCTAAAATGCATTGATTGATACGTTCTCTTTTAGATCATATTGCATCTTCAAAAAATACGACCATCTCAATCAAATATGCAAGTCTTGTTCTCAACTTTCTGTCTAAATAATGTACGGGCTTACAATCCTTCTAGAAAATACGTTTCCATTGCCACCTCTCCTGATAACAGATTCCACAAATCCCTTTTGAAAAGGACCCTTAGAGAGCTATCACATCTAGAACATCCAACCTCTGCTGAATTTACAAACACTACTGCTCCTCTGGCAATGAGTTCAAAGAACTGCAATTGGGACACATTAAAAACGTGATACCATGTGCTACAGTAGAGAAATTTTAGTCCTCCCTATTAGTAAAATCATCACAGCTGGAACTCAGATGATGTTCTCTGGTCACTGATTCTGTCAGACACCTGTTCCAATGCAAGGTTTTGATTGTTCAGTTTTTTAGATTTGATCTGATATGTTTTTCACAGAGTCTTCAGGCAGGTAGCACATTGCCATAGTCTCTTTTCAAAAACCATATTTCAAGTGCCTAGGATGAATGTACTATGTACTAATGTAGTGATAGGTCAGAAAAACTTTCTACAAGATAGCCATAGTACTGTTATTTTATGAGCGTGTATGGACAGTATGATGTATATTCTGATTTCACACTTGACATGTCAAATATAATGCTTTTTTAACATGGAAAAGCATATAACCACAATGAGATAAAACCTAAAAATTTATGAGAAATTTCTTATTTCAATATCGTGTGAACTATAAGAGGATTTTATAGGGAAAATGAGTGACAAAATTTACTATTTCACATATTTCACATTTGAAACTTTCTTTGCTTTTTCAAGTTTGTTAACTTCTCATAAATAAACTAAAATTGTAGCACTAATGCACTAGAAATGCACTTGTATATATGATAAATGTGTGTATGTATGGGAGAAAGCAGCAATTAGGCTTAAAAGGGAATCTACTAACATTTTTTGCTAATGGAATCCACTAGATTCATGGATCACTGAGAAATTAATATCCTTGAGACAAAGAAACACTTCTTTTGGGGATAAGAGTAAATTGTATTAATTAGTTCTGAAAACAAGAGGAAGACTTTTTCCCATGAAATCCTTAGAATTGCTTGAAACCTACTTTTTGGGGAGCAGACTTGAATGATATTTTCATTCCCTGATGCTAGGAGTTCCTCTTCAATCAACAACCAATGTTGAGGAACTCCTAGCATCAGGGAAGAAGCCAATAATGTGTCTCTGACTATGTTTTCGATAGTGTTGATGCTCTTGAGTAGATCCGATCATTTTGTCAGCCCTTGACATGAAACTATTTGGAACTTGGGTAGTGAAAACAATGAAACAAGGGTAGACAGAGCTATTTCTATCCAGCTAAGTGGCTGTGAGGTGCTTTCTCCCCTAGTGCCCTTGATTTGGAGAAAAAAGGAGGTAAAATGCATTGTTGTTGTGGAAGAGTTCTAGGTCTAATGTAAATTCTGTCTAAGAGTGAATCTCTAAACTAAACAACACAAGGCAGCATTGGTTAAGGTATTATTGCATTAGAAAAGGTTGGAAAATATTTTCCTGATCTCCTGTAGAATCAATGAAACCTCCCTCTAATCTAGTTGTGGATTGGGCACCTAAAAATAAAGTACTCCTTAATCTCAACCTCATGTAATGGGAAAAGCCTATTGATCTATTTCTCGATGGGGAGTTTGTGCTTTGTTTGTACTCTACATGAAAATGAACATCTGTTTCTCAACAGAAGGACTCTATTCTGGTTTGGTCTCAGCCTTCTTAAAGTGTTCTAGTTGGTTGTCTGGTTTGTGGTTGTGTGTGCAACCATGGAGCAAAGGGAAATCTTGGAACTCAAGAAGGCTCTAAGAAGGCACAAAGAATACATCCAATCCAATAAGACCCCCTTGTTTTAAGTTACTAGCAACTTACATTAAAACAAACATCTGTCTCAACACTCGCATCTATAATAAATTTGTTGGTTTAAAAAAAACAAAGGATGGACATTCTGGATGCAGAATGAAACATGCTGAGACACTTGGTGCTTAATCTCTGTAAGGACTCCCTCTCTACAACCTCGAACAACAAAGCTTCAATTAATTATGCCCAAGCTGAAGTTAAGGAAGACAAGACTGTGCATCAGCTCAAGGAATCAATGGATATCGAGTAGCAGCAATCTCCTCTCTCAGATATCTGTCAAGATGAGGTAAACAGTCTTCATATTTTTCACTAAATGAAATTTTTTTCAAAATCATAAGAAATTCAGAATACTAGGAGTTTTGGTTAAACAGACTACATGTAGGAAAAGCTGGAATGTTTATTTCACAATTTGTTGTAGACTATGTTATGTAGATCGGAGAGCTACTTAAGTATGAGAATAGTATGAGCTCTAATACTTCTGATGTAGTACTTAAGATTACAAGAGACAAGAATATTTAGACTTAATCATGTAGGTGCCCACTCACTACTAATATTTGGCAGTGGGGCTGGAGTTCCGCTCAGAGCATTCGGTTGACTGGTGTCCATGAAATGTTCTGGAATGGTTTCATGGAAGAATTACATAGAACTCATATAAGACTTACAGAGGAGTTTGATGGTTTGGGCTAAAAATCAAACTGGTACAAAATGTTACATTCTATTGAAAGCTATGAGGTTCTTTTGTGGTGGTCTAAATTATGGAGGGTAAAAGTCCCGAGGAAAACCATTCTGTTTATGTGGTTGGTGCTGAAAAACATATTCCTTATTTGGGAACTTCTTCCAAAACGCAAAAAATAGGGTCCCAGCTAATCCATACTTTGCAAGAAAGGAAAAAAAATTGCTTCTCATTTTTTTGGTCTGTCCCTTTGCACAACAACTCTGGAAAGATGTTGGAAATTGGATTGGTCAAAGGAACCCTTGGGATGACTCCACTGTGGGCAACTGTCTCAAAGTATGGTTCCAGAAGGCTGAAAGCTTTTCAGGCTGTTCCCTAGCTGGTTTTGTGAAGAATCTGGTTAGTGCAGAATGCACTCATATTTGATGGTAGATCTGTGCCCACCTTTCATGCTTTTCCCCAGTTGTGCTTTTTTCCAATTTTGCAAGGCGGCTCAGAAGGACAATTTTCCCGAGCAGATTGGGGAGCTCCTTATTGACAAAACTTATCCCGGGTTTATTTTTATGGGGCTTGCCAGGGGCGTGATCAAATATGTAGTTTGGGAGGCATAGCTTATCCTTCTGATAATCATTTCATTAAGTTCAAAGCATGTTTGGGCTAGTGTAGAAAAAACTTCGGTGAGTTCATGGCTTTGCGAGCTCTTTTATTGGTGGCCACTAACAAAGGGACTCATACGCTACAGGTATTTGGAGATTATCTTTTGCTAATCAAATGGATGAACAACTAACATTCTATTCAAAATATCTGTCTTGAGACACTTGTTATTCAGCTTAAATTTATATCTCATCAGTTCAAATTGGTTACTTTCTTGCCAGTCTTCCAAGAAATAAATGTCATTGTAGATACTTTGTCCTGCTGGTTTACATTCCGTTGTTGGTTTTTTTTTGATGGGGAATCTATAGACAAGGTTGTGATAGCCTTATCCAATTCATTTTTGTCCTTTAAGTTTCCCAGGTCAATATATGCACAACAACACCAACAGTCCTATATACAAAGATCAAATTTGTGAAACTTGAGGTTGATGAATAAAGAAAAATTAAAAATTCACTTAGATAGCCAACTACAATGGCATGACTGATACGTTCTCTTTTAGACCATATTGCATCTTCAAAAAATACTGCCATCTCAATCAAATATGCAAGTCTTGTTCTCAACTTTCTATCTAAATAATGTACAGGCTTACAATCCTACTAGCAAATATGTTTCCATTGCCACCTCTCCTGATAACAGATTCCACAAATCCCTTTTGAAAATGACCCTTAGAGAGCTATCACATCTAGAACATCCAACCTCTGATGAATTTACAAACACTACTGCTCCTCCGGCAATGAGTTCAAAGAACTGCAGTTGGGACATATTAAAAATGTGATACCATGTGCTACAGTAGAGAAATTTTAGTCCTCCCTATTAGTAAAATCATCACAGCTAGAACTCAGATGATGTTCTCTGGTCACTGCTTCTGTCAGTCACCTGTTCCAATGCAAGGTTTTTATTGTTCAGTTTTTTAGATTTGATCTGATATGTTTTGCACAGAGTCTTCAGGCAGGCGGCACATTGCCATAGTCTCTTTTCAAAAACCATATTTCAAGTGCCTAGGATGAATGTAATATGTACTAATGTAGTGATAGATTAGAAATTTTTTTTACAAGATAGCCACATTACTGTTATTTTATGAGCCTGTATGGACAATATGATGTATATTCTGATTTCACACTTGACATGTCAAATATAATGCTTTTTTAACATGGAAAAGCATATAAAAGCATATAACCACAGTGAGATAAAATTTAAACATTTATGAGAAATTTCTTATTTCAATATCGTGTGAACTATAAGAAGATTTTATAGGGAAAATGAGTGACAAAATTTACTATTTCACATATTTCACATTCGAAACTTTCTTTGCTTTTTCAAGTTTGTTAAATTCTCATAAACAAACTAAAATTTTAGCACTAATGCATGAGAAATGCACTTGTATATATGATAAATGTGTGTATGTATGGGAGAAAGCATCAATTAGGCTTAAAAGGGAATCCACTAACATTTTGTGATAATGGAATCCACTAGATTCATGGATCACTGAGAAATTAATATCCTTGAGACAAAGAAACACTTCTTTTGGGGATAAGAGTAAATTATATTAATTAGTTCTGAAAACAAGAGGAAGACTTTTGCCCATGAAATCCTTAGAATTATGTGAAACCTACTTTTTGGGGAGCAGACTTGAATGATTTTTTCATTCCCTAATGCTAGGAGTTCCTCTTCAATCAACAACCAATGTTGAGGAACTCCTAGCATCAGGGAAGAAGCCAATAATGTGTCTCTGACTATGTGTTTGATAGCGTTGATGCTCTTGAGTAGATCCGATCATTTTGTCAGCCCTTGACATGAAACTATTTGGAACTTGGGTAGTGAAAACAATGAAACAAGGCTAGACAGAGCTATTGCTATCCAGTTAAGTGGCTGTGAGGTGCTTTCTTCCCTAGTTCCCTTGATTGGGAGAAAAAAGGTGGTAAAATTCATTGTTGTTGCGGAAGAGTTCTAAGTCCAATGTAAATTCTCCCTAAGAGTAAATCTCTAAACTGAACAACACAAGGCAGCATTGGTTAAGGTATTATTGCATTAGAAAAGGTTGGAAAATATTTTCCTAATCGCCTATAGAATCAATGAAACCTCCCTATAATCTAGTTGTGGATTGGGCACCTAAATATAAAGTACTCCTTAATCTCAACCTCATGTAATGGGAAAAGCCTATTGATCTACTTCTCCATGGGGATTTTGTGCTTGGTTTGTACTCTACATGAAAATGAACATTTGTTTCTCAACACAAGGACTCTATTCTGGTTTGGTTTCAGCCTTCTTAAAGTGTTCTAGTTGGTTGTCTGGTTTGTGGTTGTGTGTGAAACCATGGAGCAAAGGAAAATCTTGGAACTCAAGAAGGCTCTGAGAAGGCACAAAGAATACATCCAATCCAATAAGACCCCCTTGTTTTCAGTTACTAGAAAGTTACATGAAAACGAACATCTGTCTCAACACTCGCATCTATAATAAATTTGTTGGTTCAACAAAAACAAAGGATGGACATTCTGGATGCAGAATGAAACATGCTGAGACACTTGGTGCTTAATCTCCGTAAGGACTCCCTCTCTACAACCTTGAACAAAAAAGCTTCAATTAATTATTCCCAAGCTAAAGTTAAGGAAGACAAGACTGTGCATCAGCTCAAGGAATCAACGGATATCGAGTAGCAGCAATCTCCTCACTCAGATATCTATCTGGATGAGGTAAACAGTCTTCATATTTTTCACTAAATGAAATGTTTTTCAAAGTCATTAGAAATTCAGAATACTAGGAGGTTTGGTTAAACAGACTACATGTAGGAAAAGCTGGAATGTTTATTTCACAATTTGTTGTAGACTATGTTATGTACATCGGAGAGCTACTTAAGTATCAGAACAGTATGAGCTCTAATACTTCTGATGTAGTACTTAAGATTACAAGAGATAGGAAGATTTAGACTTAATCATGCAGGTGCCCACTCACTACTAATATCTGGCAGTGGGGCTGGAGTTCCGCTCAGAGCATACGGTTGAATGGTGTCCATGAAATGTTCTGGAATGGTTTCATGGAAGAATTACATAGAACTCATATAAGACTGACAGAGGAGTTTGATGGTTTGGGCTAAAAATCAAACTGGTACAGAATGTTACATTCTATTGAAAACTATGAGTTTCTTTTGTGGTGGTCTAAATTATGGAGGGTAAAAGTCCCCAGGAAAAACATTCTGTTTATGTGGTTGGTGTTGAAAAACAGAGTCCTTACCTGGGAACTTCTTCCAAAACGAAAAAAATAGGGTCCTAGCTAATCCATACTTTGCAAGAAAGGAGAAAAATTTGCTTCTCATTTTTTTGGTCTGTCCTTTTGCGCAACAGCTCTGGAAAGATGTTGGAAATTAGATTGGTCAAAGGAACCCTTGGGATGACTCCACTATGGGCAACTGTCTCAAAGTATGGTTCCAGAAGGCTGAAAGCTTTTCAGGTTGTTCCCTATTTGGTTTGGTCAAGAATCTAGTTAGTGCAGAATGCACTCGTATTTGATGGTAGATCTGTGCCCACCTTTCATTTTTTTCCCCAGTTGTGCTATTTTCCAATTTTGCGAGGCGGCTCAGAAGGACAATTTTCCCAAGAAGATTGGGGAGCTCCTTATTGACAAAACTTATCCCGGGTTTATTTTTATGGGGCTTGCTAGGGGCGTGATCAAATATGTAGTTTGGGAGGCATAGCTTATCCTTCTGATAATCATTTCATTAAGTTCAGAGCATGTTTGGGCTAGCGTACAAACAACTTCGGTGAGATCATGGCTTTGCGAGCTCTTTTATTGGTGGCCATTAAAAAAGGGACTCATATGCTACAGGTATTTGGAGATTCTCTTTTTCTAATCAAACGGATGAACAACCAACATTCTATTCAAAATATCTGTCTTGAGACACTTGTTATTCAGCTCAAATTTATATCTCAGCAGTTCAACTTGGTTACTTTCTTGCCAGTCTTCCAAGAACTAAATGTCAGTGCAGATACTTTGTCCTGCTGGTTTACATTCCGCTGTTGGTTTGTTGTTGATGGGGAATCTATTGACAAGGTTGTGACAGCCTTATCCAATTCATTTTTGTCCTTGAAGTTGCCCAGGTCAATATAAGCACAACACCACCAACAGTGCTATATACAAAGATCAAATTTGTGAAACTTGAGGTTGATGAATAAAGAACAATTAAAAATTCATTTAGATAGCCAGCTACAATGGCATGACTGATACGTTCTCTTTTAGACCATATTACATCTTCAAAAAATACTGTCATCTCAATCAAATATGCAAGTCTTGTTCTCAACTTTCTATCTAAATAATGTACGGGCTTACAATCCTACTAGCAAATATGTTTCCATTTCTCTCCTGATAACAGATTCCACAAATACCTTTTGAAAAGGACCTTTAGAGAGCTATCACATCTAGAACATCCAACCTATGATGAATTTACAAACAGTACTTCTCCTCTGGCAATGAGTTCAAAGAACTGCAATTGGGACATATTAAAAACGTGATACCATGTGCTACAATAGAGAAATTTTAGTCCTCCCTATTAGTAAAATCATCACAGCTGGAACTCAGATGATGTTCTCTAGTCACTGCTTCTGTCAGACACCCATTCTAATGCGAGGTTTTTATTGTTCAGTTTTTTAGATTTGATCTGATATGTTTTGCACAGAGTCTTTAGGCAGGCAGAACATTGCCATAGTCTCTTTTCAAAAACCATATTTCAAGTGCCTAGGATGAATGTACTATGTACTAATGTAGTGATAGGTTAGAAAAAATTTCTACAAGATAGCCATAGTATTGTTATTTTATGAGCTTGTATGGACAATCTGATGTATATTCTGATTTCACACTTGATATGTCAAATATAATGTTTTTTTAACATGGAAAAGCATATAACCACAGTGAGATAAAATTTAAACATTTATGAGAAATTTCTTATTTCAATATCGTGTGAACTATAAGAAGATTTTATAGGGAAAATGAGTGACAAAATTTACTATTTCACATATTTCACATTCGAAACTTTCTTTGCTTTTTCAAGTTTGTTAACTTCTCATAAATAAATTAAAATTGTAGCACTAATGCACCAGAAATGCACTTGTATATATTATAAATGTGTGTATGTGTGGGAGAAAGCATCAATTAGTCTTAAAAGGGAATCCACTAACGTTTTGTGCTAATGGAATCCACTAGATTCATGGATCACTGAGAAATTAATATCCTTGAGACAAAGAAACACTTCTTTTGGGGATAAGAGTAAATTATATTAATTAGTTCTGAAAACAAGAGGAAGACTTTTGCCCATGAAATCCTTAGAATTATGTGAAACCTACTTTTTGGGGAGCAGACTTGAATGATATTTTCATTCCCTGATGCTAGGAGTTCCTCTTTAATCAACAACCAATGTTGAGGAACTCCTAGCATCAGGGAAGAAGCCAATAATGTGTCTCTGACTATGTGTTCAATAGCGTTGATGCTCTTGAGTAGATCCGATAATTTTGTCAGCCCTTGACATGAAACTATTTGGAACTTGGGTAGTGCAAACAATGCAACAAGGATAGACAGAGCTATTGCTATCCAGTTAAGTGGCTGTGAGGTGCTTTCTCCCCTAGTGCCCTTGATTGGGATAAAAAAGGAGGTAAAATTCATTGTTGTTGTGGAAGAGTTCTAAGTTCAATGTAAATTCTTCCTAAGAGTAAATCTCTAAAATGAAAAACACAAGGCAGCATTGGTTAAGGTATTATTGCATAATAAAAGGTTGGAAAATATTTTTCTAATCTCCTATAGAATCAATGAAACCTCCCTGTAATCTAGTTGTGGATTGGGCACCTAAAGATAAATTACTCCTTAATCTCAAACTCATGTAATGGGAAAAGCCTATTGATCTATTTATCCATGGGGAGTTTGTGCTTGGTTTGTACTCTACATGAAAATGAGACAAAGAAACACTTCTTTTGGGGATAAGAGTAAATTATATTAATTAGTTCTAAAAACAAGAGGAAGACTTTTGCCCATGAAATCCTTAGAATAATGTGAAACCTAATTTTTGGGGAGCAGACTTGAATGATATTTTCATTCCTTAATGC
Organism: Pinus albicaulis; assembly: GCA_034641835.2. Lineage (NCBI taxonomy): Eukaryota > Viridiplantae > Streptophyta > Pinopsida > Pinales > Pinaceae > Pinus > Pinus albicaulis. The sequence continues at coordinate 1,992,773,393 of CM076578.1, forward strand.
TAGGAGTTCCTCTTCAATCAACAACCAATGTTGAGGAACTCCTAGCATCAGGGAAGAAGCCAATATTATGTCTCTTACTATGTGTTCGATAACGTTTATGCTCTTGAGTAGATCGGATCATTTTGTCAGCCCTTGACATGAAACTATTTGGAACTTGGGTAGTGCAAACAATGAAACAAGGCTAGACAGAGCTATTGCTATCCAGTTAAGTGGCTATGAGGTTCTTTCTCCCCTAGTGCCCTTGATTGGGAGAAAAAAGGAGGTAAAATTCATTGTTGTTGCGGAAGAGTTCTAAGTCCAATGTAAATTCTGCCTAAGAGTAAATCTCTAAAATGAACAACACAAGGAAACATTGGTTAATGTATTATTGCATTGGAAAAGGTTGGAAAATATTTTCCTAATCTCCTATAGAATCAATGAAACCTCCCTGTAATCTAGTTGTGGATTGGGCACCTAAAGATAAAGTACTCCTTAATCTCAACCTCATGTAATGGGAAAAGCCTATTGATCTATTTCTCCATGGGGAGTTTGTGCTTGGTTTGTACTCTACATGAAAATGAACATCTATTTCTCAACACAAGGACTCTATTCTGGTTTGGTCTCAGCCTTCTTAAAGTGTTCTAGTTGGTTGTCTGGTTTGTGGTTGTGTGTGCAACCATGGAGCAAAGGGAAATCTTGGAACTCAAGAAGGCTGTGAGAAGGCACAAAGAATACATCCAATCCAATAAGACCCCCTTGTTTTCAGTTACTATCAAGTTACATGAAAATGAACATTTGTCTCAAAACTCGTATCTATAATAAATTTGTTGGTTCAACAAAAACAAAGGATGGACATTCTGGATGCAGAATGAAACACGCTAAGACACTTGGTGCTTAATCTCTATAAGGACTCCCTCTCTACAGCCTCGAACAAAAAAACTTCAATTAATTATGCCCAAGCTGAAGTTAAGGAAGACGAGAATGTGCATCAGCTCAAGGAATCAACGAATTTCAAGTAGCAACAATCTCCTCACTCAGATATCTGTCCGGATGAGGTAAACAATCTTCATATTTTTCACTAAATGAAATGTTTTTCAAAGTCATCAGAAATTCAGAATACTAGGAGATTTGGTTAAACAGACTACATGTAGGAAAAGCTGGAATGTTTATTTCACAATTTGTTGTAGACTATGTTATGTAGATCGGAGAGCTACTTAATTATGAGAACAGTATGAGCTCTAATACTTCTTATGTAGTACTTAAGATTACAAGAGATAGGAAGATTTAGACTTAATCATGCAGGTGCCCACTCACTACTAATATCTGGCAGTGGGGCTAGAGTTCCGCTCAGAGTGTACAGTTGACTGGTGTCCATGAAATGTTATGGAATGGTTTCATGGAATAATTACATAGAACTCATATAAGACTTACAGAGGAGTTTGATGGTTTGGGCTAAAAATCAAACCGGTACAGAATGTTACATTCTATTGAAAAATATGAGTTTCTTTTGTGGTGGTCTAAATTATGGAGGGTAAAGGTCCCCAGGAAAACCATTGTGTTTATGTGGTTGGTGTTGAAAAACAGAGTCCTTACATGGGAACTTCTTCCAAAATGAAAAAAATAGGGTCCCAGCTAATCCATACTTTGCAAGAAAGGAGAAAAATTTGCTTCTCATTTTTTTGGTCTGTCCTTTTGGGCAACAGCTCTGGAAAGATGTTGGAAATTGGATTGGTCAAAGGAACCCTTGGGATGACTCCATTGTGGGCAACTGTCTCAAAGTATGGTTCCATAAGGCTGAAAGCTTTTCAGGCTGTTCCCTATCTGGTTTTGTGAAGAATCTGGTTAGTTCAGAATGCACTCGTATTTGATTGTAGATCTGTGCCCACCTTTCATGTTTTTTCCCCAATTGTGATATTTTCCAATTTTGCAAGGCGGCTCAGAAGGCAAATTTTCCCGGGAAGATTGGGGAGTTCCTTATTGACAAAACTTATCCCGGGTTTATTTTTATGGGGCTTGCTAGGGACGTGATCAAATATGTAGTTTGGGAGGCATAGCTTATCCTTCTGATAATCATTTCATTAAGTTCAGAGCATGTTTGGGCTAGCGTACAAACAACTTCGGTGAGATCATGGCTTTGCGAGCTATTTTATTGGTGGCCACTAACAAAGGCACTCATACGCTACAAGTATTTGGAGATTCTCTTTTGCTAATCAAATGGATGAACAACCAACATTCTATTCAAAATATCTGTCTTGAGACACTTGTTATTCAGCTCAAATTTATATCTCAGCATTTCAACTTGGTTACTTTCTTTCCAGTCTTCCAAGAACTAAATGTCATTGTAGATACTTTTTCCTGCTGGTTTATATTCCGCTGTTGGTTTGTTGTTGATGGGGAATCTATTGACAAGGTTGTGACAGCCTTATCCAATTCATTTTTGTCCTTGAAGTTGCCCAGGTCAATATAAGCACAACACCACCAACAATCCTATATACAAAGATCAAATTTGTGAAACTTGAGGTTGATGAATAAAGAACAATTAAAAATTCATTTAGATAGCTAGCTACAATGGCATGACTGATACGTTCTCTTTTAGACCATATTGCATCTTCAAAAAATATTGTCATCTCAATCAAATATGCAAGTCTTGTTCTCAACTTTCTGTCTAAATAATGTACAGGCTTACAATCCTACTAGCAAATATGTTTCCATTTCCACCTCTCCTGATAACAGATTCCACAAATCCCTTTTGAAAAGGACCCTTAGAGAGCTATCACATCTAGAACATCCAACCTCTGATGAATTTACAAACACTACTGCTCCTCTGCAAATGCGTTCAAAGAACTGCAATCGGGACATATTAAAAACGTGATACCATGTGCTACAGTAGAGAAATTTTAGTCCTCCCTATTAGTAAAATCATCACGGCTGGAACTCAGATGATGTTCTCTGGTCACTGCTTCTGTCAGACACCTGTTCCAATGCAAGGTTTTTATTGTTCAGTTTTTTAGATTTGATCTGATATGTTTTGCACAGAGTCTTCAGCCAGGCAGCACATTGCCATAGTCTCTTTTCAAAAACCATATTTCAAGTGCCTAGGATGAATGTACTATGTACTAATGTAGTGATAGGTTAGAAAAACTTTCTACAAGATAGCCACAATACTGTTATTTTATGAGCCTGTATGGACAGTATGATGTATATTTTGATTTCACACTTGACATGTCAAATATAATGCTTTTTTAACATGGAAAAGCATATAACCACAGTGAGATAAAATATAAACATTTATGAGAAATTTCTTATTTCAATATCGTGTGAATTATAAGAAGATTTTATACGGAAAATGAGTGACAAAATTTACTATTTCACATATTTCACATTCAAAACTTTCTTTACTTTTTCAAGTTTGTTAACTTCTCATAAATAAATTAAAATTGTAGCACTAATGCACTAGAAATGCACTTGTATATATGATAAATGTGTGTATGTATGGGAGAAAGCATCAATTAGACTTAAAAGGGAATCCACTAACGTTTTGTGCTAATGGAATCCACTAGATTCATGGATCACTGAGAAATTAATATCCTTGAGACAAAGAAACACTTCTTTTGGGGATAAGAGTAAAATATATTAATTAGTTCTAAAAACAAGAGGAAGACTTTTGCCCATGAAATCCTTAGAATTATGTGAAACCTAATTTTTGGGGAGCAGACTTGAATGATATTTTCATTCCCTAATGCTAGGAGTTCCTCTTCAATCAACAACCAATGTTGAGGAACTCCTAGCATCAGGGAAGAAGCAAATATTATGTCTCTTACTATGTGTTCGATAGCGTTGATGCTCTTGAGTAGATCCGATCATTTAGTCAGCCCTTGACATGAAACTATTTGGAACTTGGGTAGTGCAAACAATGAAACAAGGCTAGACAGAGCTATTGCTATCCAGTTAAGTGGCTATGAGGTTCTTTCTCCCCTAGTGCCCTTGACTGGGAGAAAAAAGGAGGTAAAATTCATTGTTGTTACGGAAGAGTTCTAAGTCCAATGTAAATTCTGCCTAAGAGTAAATCTCTAAAATGAACAACACAAGGCAACATTGGTTAATGTATTATTGCATTAGAAAAGGTTGGAAAATATTTTCCTAATCTCCTATAGAATCAATGAAACCTCCCTGTAATCTAGTTGTGGATTGGGCACCTAAAGATAAAGTACTCCTTAATCTCAACCTCATGTAATGGGAAAAGCCTATTGATCTATTTCTCCCTGGGGAGTTTGTGCTTGGTTTGTACTCTACATGAAAATGAACATCTATTTCTCAACACAAGGACTCTATTCTGGTTTGGTCTCAGCCTTCTTAAAGTGTTCCAGTTGGTTGTCTGGTTTGTGGTTGTGTGTGCAACCATGGAGCAAAGGGAAATCTTGGAACTCAAGAAGGCTCTGAGAAGGCACAAAGAATACATCCAATCCAATAAGACCCCCTTGTTTTTAGTTACTAGAAAGTTACATGAAAACGAACATCTGTCTCAACACTCACATCTATAATAAATTTGTTGGTTCAACAAAAACAAAGGATGGAAATTCTGGATGCAGAATGAAACACGCTGAGACACTTGGTGCTTAATCTCCGTAAGGACTCCCTGTCTACAGCCTCGAACAAAAAAGCTTCAATTAATTATGCCCAAGCTAAAGTTAAGGAATACGAGACTATGCATCAGCTCAAGGAATCAATGGATATCGAGTAGCAGTAATCTCCTCACTCAGATATCTGTCCGGATGAGGTAAACAGTCTTCATATTTTTCACTAAATGAATTTTTTTTCAAATTCATCAGAAATTTAGAATACTAGGATTTTTGGTTAAATAGACTCCATGTAGGAAAAGCTGGAATGTTTATTTCACAATTTGTTGTAGACTATGTTATGTAGATCGGAGAGCTACTTAAGTATGAGAATAGTATGAGCTCTAATACTTCTGATGTAGTACTTAAGATTGCAAGAGATAGGAAGATTTAGACTTAATCATGCAGGTGCCCACTCACTACTAATATCTGGCAGTGGGGTTGGAGTTCCACTCAGAGCGTGTGGTTGACTTATGTCCATGAAATTTTCTAGAATGGTTTCATGGAAGAATTACATAGAACTCATATAGGACTTACAGAGGAGTTTGATGGTTTGGGCTAAAAATCAAACCGGTACAGAATGTTACATTCTATTGAAAACTATAAGGTTCTTTTGTGGTGGTCTAAATTATGGAGGGTAAAATTCCACAGCAAAACCATTGTGTTTATGTGGTTGGTGTTGAAAAACAGAGTCCTTACTTGGGAACTTCTTCAAAAACACAAAAAATAGGGTCCCAGCTAATCCATACTTTGCAATAAAGGAGAAAAATTTGCTTCTCATTTTTTTGGTCTGTCCCTTTGTGCAACAGCTCTGGAAAGATGTTGGAAATTGGATTGGTCAAAGGAACCCTTGGGATGAATCCATTGTGTGCAACTGTCTCAAAGTATGGTTCTAGAAGGCTGAAAGATTTTCAGGCTGTTCCCTATCTGGTTTTGTGAAGAATCTGGTTAGTGCAGAATGCACTTGTATTTGATGGTAGATCTGTGCCAACCTTTCATGTTTTTTCCCCAGTTGTGCTATTTTCCAATTTTGCATGGTGGCTCAGAAGGAAAATTTTCCCGAGCAGATTCGGGAGCTCCTTATTGACAAAACTTATCCCAAGTTTATTTTTATGTGGCTTTCCAAGGGCATGATCAAATATGTAGTTTGGGAGGCATAGCTTATCCTTCTGATAATCATTTCATTAAATTCAGAGCATGTTTGGGCTAGCTTACAAACAACTTCGGTGAGTTCATGGCTTTGCGAGCTCTTTTATTGGTGGCCACTAATAAAGGGACTCATACGCTACAGGTATTTGGAGATTCTCTTTTGCTAATCAAATGGATGAAAAACCAACATTCTATTCAAAATATCTGTCTTGAGACACTTGTTATTCAGCTCAAATTTATATCTCAGCAGTTCAAGTTGGTTACTTTCTTTCCAGTCTTCTAAGAGCTAAATGTCATTGCAGATACTTTGTCCTGCTGGTTTACATTCTTCTGTTGGTTTGTTGTTTATGGGGAATCTATTGACAAGGTTGTGACAGCCTTATCCAATTCATTTTTGTCCTTGAAGTTGCCCAGGTCAATATATGCACAACACCACCAACAATCCTATATACAAAGATCAAATTTGTGAAACTTGAGGTTGATGAATAAAGAAAAATTAAAAATTTACTTAGACAGCCAACTACAATGGCATGACTGATACGTTCTCTTTTAGACCATATTGCATCTTCAAAAAATACTGCCATCTCAATCAAATATGCAAGTCTTGTTCTCAACGTTTTGTCTAAATAATTTATCGGCTTACAATCCTACTAGAAAATAAGTTTCCATTGCCGCCTATCCTGATAACAGATTCCACAAATCCCTTTTGAAAAGGACCCTTAGAGAGCTATCACATCTAGAACATCCAACCTCTGCTGAATTTACAAACACTACTGCTCCTTTGGCAATGAGTTCAAAGAACTACAATTGGGACACATTAAAAACGTGATACCATGTGCTACAGTAGAGAAATTTTAGTCCTCCCTATTAGTAAAATCATCACAGCTGGAACTCAGATGATGTTCTCCGGTCACTGCTTCTGTCAGATACCTGTTCCAATGCAAGGTTTTTATTGTTCAGTTTTTTAGATTTGATCTGATATGTTTTGCATAGAGTCTTCAGGCAGGCAGCACATTGCCATAGTCTCTTTTCAAAAACCATATTTCAAGTGCCTAGGATGAATGTACTATGTACTAATGTAGTGATAGGTTAGAAAAACTTTCTACAAGATAGCCAAAATACTGTTATTTTATGAGCCTGTATGGACAGTATGATGGATATTCTCATTTCACACTTGACATGTCAAATATAATTATTTTTTAACATGGAAAAGCATATAACCATAGTGAGATAAAATTTAAACATTTATGAGAAATTTCTTATTTCAATATCGTGTGAACTATAAGAAGATTTTATAGGGAAAATGAGTGACAAAATTTAATATTTCACATATTTCACATTCGAAAATTTCTTTGCTTTTTCAAGTTTGTTAAATTCTCATAAATAAATTAACATTGTAGCACTAATGCACTAGAAATGCACTTGTATATATGATAAATGTGTGTATGTATGGGAGAAAGCAGCAATTAGGCTTAAAATGGAATCCACTAACGTTTTGTGCTAATGGAATCCACTAGATTCATGGATCACTGAGAAATTAATATCCTTGAGACAAAGAAACACTTCTTTTGGGGATAAGAGTAAATTATATTAATTAGTTTTGAAAACAAGAGGAAGAATTTTGCCCATGAAATCCTTAGAATTGGGTGAAACCTACTTTTTGGGGAGCAAACTTGAATGATATTTTCATTCCCTGATTCTAGGAGTTCCTCTTCAATCAACAACCAATGTTGAGGAACTCCTAGCATCAGGGAAGAAGCCAATAATGTGTCTCTGACTATGGTTTCGATAGTGTTGATGCTCTTGAGTAGATCCGATCATTTTGTCATCCCTTGACATGAAACTATTTGGAAATTGGGTAGTGCAAACAATGAAACAAGGGTAGACAGAGCTATTTCTATCCAGCTAAGTGGTTGTGAGGTGCTTTCTCCCCTAGTGCCCTTGATTTGGAGAAAAAAGGAGGTAAAATGCATTGTTGTTGTGGAAGAGTTCTAAGTCTAATGTAAATTATGCCTAAGAGTAAATCTCTAAAGTGAACAACACAAGGCAGCATTGGTTAAGGTATTATTGCATTAGAAAATGTTGGAAAATATTTTCCTGATCTCCTGTAGAATCAATGAAACCTCCCTCTAATCTAGTTGTGGATTGGGCGCCTAAAAATAAAGTACTCCTTAATCTCAACCTCATGTAATGGGAAAAGCCTATTGATCTATTTCTCCATGGCAAGTTTGTGCTTGGTTTTTAGTCTCAAGTGGTGTATCGTGTGAGCACATCTAAAGTTGGCTCGAGGAAGATGAAGTCCCTAAAATAGATGGAACTAAAGATAACTTAGCTGGCTGCTGGATAATAGAAATTCTAGAGATCTGGAAGATATGCTTGAAATAAAGGCCATCTTGGTGCTTATAGGTTGAGGTGATGCATTCTAGACATCTTAGATGAAGTTCTTGCAAATATCTCTCCTGAATGTAGAATTTAATTTTCTCCTTTGTGGGAGGAGGCAGGCAGGTGCATTGAGGGAGTTCCAGGGAGGGAGGCAGTGAACTAGATGCCTATTGTGCCTTATAAAAATAAAAAAAATTATTGAACCAACTAGTTAGGATTGCGAGTCTCTCTGAAAAGTAGAGCACCAAAAAGGGGCACCTATCATCCCTTGAGAAATTTTATTGTTTTTTGAACTTAATGGGTGTAGATGGTAAGCTTCCAGGTTGTTTCAAGATCTAAGTGATAAGCTCCAAACTCTGCTTGAGTGAGAGATTGGGTAAGAGCCTGTTTTCACCAAATAAGATACAACAGGATAGTCTAGACCCTCACATTGTGAGACCACTCTATATGACCAAGGCTAGGGCCCCAAATCTCAGATCCATATAAAATGGTAGGGTTCATAAGTGCATCAAAGAGCTTCATTTTAGATGGGAGTTCTTGGAAATGAACCTGGGGCATTGTCTGTAAATAATGGCCAACAATCAATATTTCTTACAAGCTTCCAATTGAAACTGGGATCCGGGATTCGACCCCTAAGCATAAAATGTGGTAATCTCCATTAACTTCCACAGAAAGGGAAAATGATATACTTGGAAAGGGCCTCTTTGGTGGTATTAGAGATCATAATTTCCCAAGGGTAATTGTTTGTTATCAATTATTGGAAAATCTATCCAATGCATCGAGTTGACTCTATGACCCCTCTAGAGTGGAGGCAAATTATACAACAACATCTACAAATAAAAGGAATAAAACCAGGATCTGATGAAGTAGGCAACTATCCTGAGATTGAGGAAATTCCCTGATGAATTGCTGCTAATCAATGTAGATCCCAACTAGTCTGGGAGAGAGAACACACACTCACTTGACACCCCCAATACTCGTGATACCTTCAGAAAATCTGTAGTAATTGCAAAAACTGCCAATCATTCTATCATAAAGCTGCATCACACCAGAAACAATGTCCTCAAGTAGTCCAAGGACACAAAGTTGCTTGATTGGTAAATTCCTGGGAACAGTGCAGTGCCAAAAGCCTTTTGAAAGTCTACATAGCAACAGTAAGCCTTCAAGGATGTCTTTCTGTCTAGTGTCATCTATAAATTATAATATCACAGAGTAAGATTCATTCTAGTCATTTTAAATCGGCCATTTGATCACAGGTTGGGATGCATGAAGAGACTGATGGTGTAAAGCGATAAGAATGAAACTCACTCAATACCAACAATTCAAATTCAATTAAAAAAATATTAATGTATTTCAGAGATGATGTTAGACACGTAAATCCATAACAAAGAATGGCGATTCTAACCATTACCAATACTAGGTTCATAAACTATTACAATGTTAATTTACAACATGTAAGAAAAATAAACAAATACACAAGTATGTTGAAACTAGTTGACTAGTGAAAAATATATTCACGATGGGAGAAAACTATTGCAATGTTCATTTACAACATGTAAGAAAATAAAAAAATACAAGTATGTTGCAACTAGTTGATTAACGAAACATATATTTACGATGGGAGCAAATTTGATATGGACATATAACTACCTTCACATTGAGCAATCCCTTTTCTATTATTATTGTAAAGAAAAACTAAGTACTATTGAAATTCATAACTTTGCAAAGTCTTTGATAGGCATGGTGAATGTTTATCCTCATCATATTTATGGTGATCGATCTTAACATGTAACATTTGTAATATAATGCATTTGATTTATTAACATGTAGATCCACACATTCCAATTGACATGTAAAATTATAGTCAAAATAATTTCTATGTTGAATATTATACATGTAGATAAATCTATGTTATATATGCATAGAGATAGTTCTAACAATGTGAGCAAGAGAAAAGTAATGACAAATAATTTTAAGAGATATAACTCTTTTAATATATATGAGAAAATTAATTTTGTGTTATTAAGAAAGTCTACAAATTATTTCAACATGTTTATGTTTCAATATTTAATATTTTATTCATATTCTTTAAGCTTAAAGGGAAATATTCAATTTCCAAATTACTACATATATAATGAGATGAATATTTAGGATATCAAGGTTATCAAAGCACCGAACTATTGAGTGAGAATAACACAATGAATGAAACCAACCAGAATTTAATTGGTCAAATAGAACCAACGGCAACTTCTTTGCACTCTCTCAACTTTGCTCACCTCACTATCTAGGTGGCTACTCATGACACCTTATGCTCTCACATCCCTCTCATCTTTATTCACATCTTTTCTCCAAATGAGGCACCATAATGAGCTATAAGCTTGACATAACTACAATACTTTTGCAAATCTCAATCACTTGTCATGTACAATCCAAAACCACATAAAGTAGAAAGAAATACCAAAATACATAAATTGTTCTCCGAATTTACACAATTAATCAAAATATAGTGATGTTCTATGTCTTCAAAGTCAACGGGTGAAGGATTGCCAAAATGGACAAGGGATGTACACATTGCAAGAAAAAATCTGAATTATTTATGTTGTGAAGTCATCGAGCCAACGTGGTAGTCATCAAATTGCTCAAAAAGATATAAATGTGAATGTGATTGGTGGAGAGAAAAGCGGGTCTAACATGTTAATGTTACTTAGAAGGAAGAAGGATTTCTTCTAGAAGAAGACCATAGTAGGGTATTGTTGGGAATCTATTGATGACATTATCATGCAAAGGAGCACAAGTAAAATAATTGTGAGGGAGGTTTTAGGCCACAAGTGGGGTTTGAGTTTTGAGGTGGCCATAGGTTGCAATGAACATGGGATTTGAACTATGCTAATATGTGTGGTTGTTGTATCGATCCGCATACCACTACATTCGCAAGATTGGAATCCAAAATTCAACCCCAAAGAGCAACAAGTTATACATGAATATATATCCTCTAATGATTTTATTACCATATGGTGTGAAAATTGCAAGATAAATTGAATTAATGGTTGAAATTATGTGCAACTTGTTGCTTGATGTATTTCACTATAAACACAACACTTGTGTGGAAATATGCATTAATATATTGTGAACATACCAAATGGCAAGGTGCTTGAAAGTCATAAATGGGGTCTGGAGGTTTAGATTGATGGGTGTGGGTGGAGTTGGAGAGGGGATGTACTAAAGAATCTCAGAACTAAGAAAATAGACATCTGAAATGAAAATACATTGGACTTGGGTTGACATCAACGAGGATTGAAATTTTTATCACCCAAATGAACAACAACCCATGGGTTATAAGTTCAAATTGCATGTACACATCCACAAAAAAATGAGGAATTTTTTATTTGGATGGTGGGCATGTTCATTATGGAAATGAGCAACAATCATTTGGTTATATGTTCGAATCATCTGGAATAATCGAAAAATATCAGTGGAGCTTTCTCTTTTGACGATGGGCCCATCAAAGGCATGCATTTATTAATTGAGGGTGCTTGAATGTCATATGCATACAACAATCACACGTCTAGTGATAATAAAAAAGGGCTTATAATGGTTTAATCTTCAATGGATGTATGATAGGAGGTTGTGATTGAAAGGTCATGAAAGCTCCATTATCCATCATACTATCCGTAGAATGAGGCCTTGCAAGATTCATAAAAAAATAATGGTGGTTTACTAATAATACTCGTTATTACATATTTTTAAAGTGAGCTTTTGCTCCACATTGACATTCTTTTGAAACATGTTGTGTGAGCAATTCTAAGTAGACTTTTTGAAATATTGAAATATCCATAGTGGCATTTTGGAGCGCAAACTTACACAAAGCATTTTTTATAGCATATAAGTAACATACAAACAATGCACTCACACTTTATCGATTCCTTAATAGAATTTGAATAATTGGCGAACATAAATTGAAGATTCCTCTCCCATTTTTCAAGTGAGCACAATTTTGCTTTTTGTACGTTTAAGTGCCATAAACCACCTCACTAAATGCGAGTCAAAATATATGATGCCTACTAATAAGATAGACATTGTTATGAACTAGGCACCTAAAAAAGGATAAGAATTCAATAACCATAGTCCACTTCGAGAGGGAAACCTCATTTTACAATTAATGCAATGCATAAGACAAGATGAGATGATTTAGAGACCAGGTCTTATTGATATTTATATAGGAGACAAAGGGTACAATAATTGTTCTTCAGGTTAATGAGAAGATTAAGGGTGTCCAAAATCCTCTACACCAAATATCTTTCTTTCCTCTATCACTCCTATGTCATTTTATTTTCACTCTTAGAGGAGAAGGGTCAACAGCTTCATAAACTATTTGATGGGATTTGTTACACACCCAAGTGGGTAACCCCTAGGAGAAAAATTTTGTCCTATGGATGGATCACTGATTGAAAAAAATTATAGATCATTTTTGGTTGTATTCTTGTTCCCATGCTTCACCTTGGTGGTCTTCACTTACCCCTAGTCTAGTGTGATCTTCCCTGAGGCCTTTATTCCCTGATCTATTTTGTCAAACAAAATAATGTATGTCAAAAATTGCTCAAGTTTGCAGATTTTGTGTCAGTTCCTGCATTCAAATTTAGCTCTTTTGCCTCGGTTTTGTTTCCAATATACTTCCAAATTTGATGAGTTTTAGTTTTGGATATATATTTTATGGGTTTTGGATTTGAGATTGAGTTCATCCTCAAGATATATGCGATTGGGATTTTTCTTTGTTTTTGAATTCTCACATTCAAGTTGTCTATTGTTCAGGCGGGAGCAACAATTCTGTGGGACCTCATAGTTGGTGGGTGAGATGTTTCCTATCGGTCAAAGTTTGTGCTGAGTGCATAGGGAAGCTATTCAACTCTAATTGACAAGAACAGAAAGTTGTCTTCATCTTATGAGTCAATTTGCAATTCCTTCAAGGCATCAAAGGCAGGGAAGGTAGTTCTGATAGTAGACAACTCCTCTTCAAACAAGAAGATGGCTATAGCCTATAGATACATGGTAAAAAAGAACATAGTCTAGGAGTTAAATATGAAATAATCTATTGATTGCTACTATTACTATTATATAAGGGGTGCTCTTCCAATGACCATTTATTAGCTATGTGAAGAAGGCTTTGTGGAATTTTTATTTACTATAAGATTATGTATAGCTGAGTTGCGGACAACTAAGTAGAATTTAGTAGGAAGTTTGGAGTATGTGTAATTCATAATGATCTTGTCTTCTCTTCATTGATGAATTTTCAATGTGTGAGTTTTGACCTAAGCCATTGAATTATCAATGTATGAAGGCTCAAAACTCAACCTATTTGCCAACTAATTCTTATGATTGTTCCTAGGAACATGAATCCTAATTTTTTTAGGTTTAAAATTTATCACAAGTTTTCTCTATTGTGGTCGAATTTGTGGAGGTTATTTCAAAATTTATTTAAGGTACCATGGATCTAAATTTCTTATGAAATTTCAACACTAACAAACTTTGGTGCAAATTGTTCATCAATTCTCACTTGGTTAGGGTTATAGATGTTAATGAATTTTGTGTGCATGCATGAGAGTTGGGTGCAAATGCACAATGTTGTGTAGCATTAGTGTGATAAATATGGGATAGTGAAAAGCATAGTTTTGAAGATTAGTCTAAGTTGACTCGTACCTAATCAACTAAGTCAAGTTGATTGTTGGTTGAACGGTTAATTGTTGGTTCAATGGACAGAAGATCTTGCAGGCACAAATACCAAAGGGAAAAATGGAGCCCATCATGGGGTACTCTTTGTAATTATCCACCACTGCTATCTTCCATGCTTCCTCAAACTCCTCTCCAACCTCAATATCAGTGCTAGTAGTAGCATGAGAAACAACACTACGCTTAGCAGAACTAGAAGAACACGTTTTCCAAACTACACGAGAACTACTTCCCTCACAAGTCACCATGTGCCATGCTTGGTCTCGGTGGTTCTCTTCCTTCTACTCCTGGTTCAACTACCATATCATCATTGGAACCAACACCCCGAACTCCACTAGACAACGATTCACCATTTTGTAGTAGTGATTCGCCATTTGTATTGGTGATTTTCCATGATTTTACAAGATAATATAATCTCATGAGAGATTCACAAAAGAATTATATATACATATTATATTATTAATAAAATCACCTTCCATTTTTCCTATGTATCATGTGGATTCGCCTATTTATTATATATATAAATTTAGGGGGGTTCTTAAAATTTTCCCTGGTTTCATATGTTGATGCTGAACTGGATATTTGCATAGCTGAATGGCACTATGATTATCACACCAAAGTGTAGTTGGATGCTATTGATGAAGACCAAATTCAAACTGGATCTGACGAAGCCACATGGCTTCCTTGCTGGCTTCAACTGCACCACGATACTTTGCTTCTACCGAAGAAAGAGAGATGGCACTTTGTTTCTTACAAGACCATGTAATAGGTCGTGAACCAAGAGTGAATACATATCCTGTAGTAGACTTTCGATCATCAGGGTCACCAGCCCAATCAAAATCAGTGAAACCAATCAACAATGGAGATGCCCCTGCACTATAACGAATCTCGAAATGAAATGTACCTCGAATATATCGAAGTATTATTTTAGCTGATTTCCAGTGAATTTCATGAGGTTGGTGCATAAACCGAGCAACAAGACCAACGGAAAAGGAAAGGTCAGGACGGGTATGGTTTAGATACATAATTTTACCAACAAGTTGACGGTATAAGATTGCATAAACTTCAGGGGTAGTACAAGTGATTGAAAGCTTGACTCCAAATTGAAAGGGAGAAGGGGTTGGCTTGCAGTCTTCCATGTGAAAGTGGCGTAGAAGATCACATGCATATTTGGATTGAGAAAGGGTAATACCTTCTTTGGATTGCAAGACTTGAAGACCAAGGAAATAATGCAAGTGTCCTAAGTCTGTCATTTAAAACTTATTTTTGAGGCTAGAATTCACATGGTTTATATGGTTGGGATCACTACCAGTAAAGATAATATCATCAACATAAAGAACAAGGATGATGAATGGTTTACCCACTTTCTTGGTGTAGACAGTGTTGTTAGAATGACACCTAGAAAAGCCATTATCTAAGAGAAATATATCCATTTTGGCATACCAAGCCTGAGGAGCTTGTTTGAGACCATAGAGAGACTTCCTATGGTGAAAAACAAGGCTAGAGTCATTTTGGATAAATCCAAGGGGTTGTTTCATGTATATTTATTCATGCAAATCTCTATGTAAGAAGGTGGATTTAACATCCATCTGATGGACTTCCCATTTAAAGAAGGAAGAAAGGGAAAGAATAAGTCAGATAGAATTCATTTTGGTAACTAGGGAGAAGGTTTCAGTATAGCCAATGCCTTCAACTTGTGAAAATCCTATAGAAACAAGACGATCTTTATGTCTATCCACTTTTCCATCTGGTCCAAAAAAAAATTTGTAAACCCATTTGCATCTGACAAGTTTTCTTCCCTTTGGAAGAGGAACAATATCCCAAGTATTGTTTTCCAATAAGGAAGGATATTATTCATTCATAGATTTATCCCAATCTCGATGACCTAAAGCTTCTTCAAAGGTTTCTGGATCAAGATTTTCTCGAACTTGAACCAATAAGGAAGAGGCTCTTTTGAACTGAGAACGTGTACGACGTCGATTTGCAGGCTCACCTGCAAGAGAACCTACTACATCCTAAGTAGAGCAGACCCATCTTGGAAGTTGTTGAGTCGAAGGAATATATTCAAGAGGAAAAGGAGGATTTTCATCCTCGCTGTCATCATCTGAACTAGAAGGAATGCTATGAAAAACAGAAGAGATAGAGAGAGGTGGCACATATGCCGAATTAGGCTCACAGGCCAAAGGTGGCACACCCGCCGAACTAGGTTCGCAGGCTGATATATTTTCACCAAATTTTACATCCCTTCAAATAATTATATTTTTGGATTTTGGTTGAAGAATTCTATATCCTTTGACATATTCATAATATCCAACAAAAATGCATTTTTCACTCTTAGGTTCTAAGGCCTTATGTTTCACATCTCAAATATGGGCGCAAGCATCACTTCCAAAAACACGAAAGTGACTTACATCTGGTTTGATTGAGCTCTAGGCTTCTTCTAGAGTTATATTCCTTAAAACTTTAGTAGGAGTGTGATTTACTATGTAATTTTCACAATTAATTGCTTCTACCCAAAATTTTGGACTAAGTCCTTTAGATTGAAGCATACAATTAGCCATTTCTTTTAAGGTGTGATTCTTCCTTTCAGCTACACCATTAGGTTGTGGAGTATATGGAACAGTATGTTGCAATTGAATGCCATGCTCAGTGCAAAAGTTGATAATTTTTTTGTTAACATATTCTCCTCCATTGTTTGATCTTAACTTAATAATTTGATGTCCATATTGTTTCTCGACAAAGGCCTTAAATGCCAATAACATGTTAAAAACTTCACTCTTGAGTTTTAAGAAGTATACCCAAGTGCGTCTCGAAAAATGATAAATGAAAGTTAAGAAGTACTTGCAACCAAACAAAGAGACAACAGGAAGTGGACCACATAAATCACTGTGCAAAAGCTGCAAAGGGGCTGAAGCGTGCCAAGAGGCATGTTTGTCAAAACTATCTCGAAGATGTTTTTCGAGTACACATCCAGATAAAACACCATCTTGGCAAGATAGCATAGGAAAATATGTCACCATATTTTATTTACATAGAGTTTGAAGAGAGAGATAGTTTAAGTGACCAAATCACTCATGCCAAAGTTTGCTCACTTCATCATTATGAGCAACAAAAATAGAGGGAAGAAATGATGACCCAAAGTTGTCAAACTTATACAACCTTGTGGAATCATCAAAAATTCCAGTAGCTAAAATATGTCTAGGATCTTTGAGGTCCTTAATTACAACATCATGAGGTGAGAATTCTACTATTTTTTCCTTCACCTGAATGAGTTATCTGATAAATAGATAGAAGGTTGCAGGACAAGGTAGGAACACATAATACATAATTAAAATGACCATTATCTATATCAATGGTTCCAGATCCTACAACACTAAGAGATCTATCATCACCAACATAAATATTTTTGGTGTTATAACCATTTAAAGAAGAAAACATGGCTTTATTTTTTACCATGTGGTAAGAAGCTCCAGAATCAATTAGCCACTCATGAGAATGAGAAGAATAAGATACATTTAATGCATAACCAGATCTTGATGCTTGACAACCACAAGAATAAAGTGTCATTCCAGAAGATGAAGTTGAAGAGTTCTCCAAATTGATGTGGTGCTTCTTCATTGTTGATTCCAAGGATTCCCTCTTCTTAAAACATTTGGATTCTACATGGCCATCACAATTACAAAAGTTGCAATGTCTATCTATTTTCTTCCCTTTTTTTTATTTTCCTTATCAGTTTGGTGAGTTTCTTTTTCAGTTTGCGGCTGAAATTGATTAAGACCCTTGTTTTGTTTAGGACCATTATTTTTAGGATACTGATTCTTGGGATTCTTTTGATATGGTTGTTGTTGGGCTGCTAAGGCTTTCTTAGAAGAGTTTCTAGTATTGATAAGACCAGGGTGTAAGATTTTTTCTTGTTCTCTTATCAAAGAATCGCAAAAAGCATCAAAAGAGGGGGACTTGTAGGTTGTTCCTTGAGAAATAAGAGCTTCTCTAGTGGAATGGAAGGTGGAAACAAATACATAATATGCAGGTCCAAGCTTAACAAGAATAGAATAGATAAGGCTACCATCTTAACTTTTTTACCTTACAACCTTCTAAAAGAAGTCTAAGGGTCTTGAATTTGGAGAAAAAATCTTCAATAGAGGAGAAATTATTGGGGTCCAAAGTAAAAAACTCATTTTCAAGCTGGTGGGCCTTGATTTCATTTTCAATGCCAAAAACAGTATTTAGCTTTTTTCATAGCTGCATCAGGGGTGTCAATTTATTTTATATAAAATTGAAGGTCTTGAGCAATGCAAATTCCTATCAACCCTCGTGCTTGATCTTGCTTATTTTCCCATTTAGCAGCTTTTTCTCCATCGGTAGGTTTAGTTTCTTGTCCTCACGATATCCTATAAAGCCCTTTACTTCTAAGTAAGTATATCATGTAGGATAGCCATTGGAAATAAGTGGTGCTCTTAAGAATAAACAGGCATGCACTTTCCATTTTTTTTATAAAATTGAAGCTTAAAAAGGTTGAAACTAACTGCTCCAATGGAAAGATCTCGAAAAATTAGGCTGGTTAAAAAAAAACGGCTTCCGGACGAAGAAGTTATGCCTTTTTGAAAAAAAATGTGTTGTAGATGTTGAATAGTTACGTGAAAGGTTGAAATATGATGATGAAGATATACTTTAAAAAAAAAATCCCCACCCCCCCTTTCAAACTTAATACAATAAACTCATTTTTAAAAAAATCTATGTTATGGGACCCACTTTTATAAATAAGTGAGAGTCACTTTTACAATGTTACTTTTACATATGCGTTCGAAATAACACCCTCCTTTTAAAACCGAAAACTTTCCAAAGGGCTTTACAAGAAAAAGTAACTTAAAAAAAAAGTTTTTACAAAAAGAAGCTTGAGAGAGACTTGAACCCAGGACCTCTATTCTCATAAACTAACTTTACACCAAGTGAGCTAGTAAAGGATTCTATAATTGTTTGAAAGGAGGAAGGGTTTTTTTTTTTTTTCTCTTCGATGAGCATGCTTTTTCTTCCAAAAAAACACAAAAATCCATGTACAAAAAAAACGAAATGCAAGCCTCACGGTAGAACGTTAGATTTTTGGTTAGCCTTACCGGCACTATCATTTTTTCCGCTATTTCTATTTTCCCGAGATTGCACAAAGACGCAGGAAAAGAGCATACGTAGCAAAAAAAAATATTGTCTTCATGTTTCTAATTTTTCGAGACCTCACACAACGCAAAGCAAAGAGCATACGCAGAAAAGAGGGTATAGGTCTGGCAAATTAAAAAAAAACTATAAACCAAAATAAGCAGAACGATTAATAAATATTACTGCAAAAAAGATACTTTATACCTCCATATCTAAAATGACATAACTTGGGCAACCAGAAACCTTTTCGCATGAAAGAAAGGGGTTCCTCACTATAAAAAACGCTCCAGACACAACAGAGCAGTTCTCCCGGCCCGAAAGTGGTCAGAATTAGTAGATCTGGAAAATGGCAGTCGCATGCAGTGAAACCAGCTTCGAATTTGGATCAATAATGGATGCGGCCCTCAAAAATGGCTCTGATACCATGTAGAAGTTTTTCGTTACACCAAAATCCACATATATTAGTAAACTTCCAAACCGGTAACTAGGATCCCCAAGACGGGAATTACGGATTCCATAGAGGTGCAGTGATTTCTCCAACAACACCATGAATTTTGTATGTAAACAAACCACCACCTTTTGATCATATTCTACAAAAATTTACCATGAAGTCAAGCTTGTTATATCTGTAAAATAATTCATTTTCTCAAGAAATTCATGTTGATGGACCGTTAAGGAAATCATGAATTATTCCCATATGAAAGAAAAAAGGCCATATTGTTCACCGAAGAAGAATGAATTAGTTTATATGGCAACAAGAACAGAAAATGTAGACATAAGATCTCATGGAGGAAAAGGTTATGCAACCATAGTATGAGGCTTAGTCATAGAAACATTGGTAGAGTATCCAATAAGGCATGAGGGCTGAAAAATAGTAGAATATGGATGAAGGATTGAAAAAAATGGTTTGAAGAATGTGAATATGATTGGGTGAAATACATAGATCACATGTTTTCAATAGATTTCTTATTAAAATTTCTAAAATTTTTAACAAATAAAAAAAAACATCTAATGGTAGTTTTAGCTCAAGTTTTTCTTTTGAAGAACTTGAAATGTTGAATTAGGGGTTGTAGACGTTGGAATAAAACCATTCTACCGGAAAATAGATTCTTGAAGCTTGGGCATTTGAAAATTCTGAAAATGACTTTTCATGCCATCCAATATTGCACAAAAATATATTCCACGAACTCATTTTAAGGCCAAATTGAGTGCTTCAAAAGGGAAATGGTGTATTTTTACCCTTTTTACCATCACATGCTTTTAGAATCCTATTTTGGAGAAGAAAAGAAAATATTGTGCAAAAATACCAAAATCTAGCCTAATCTGTCGACAACGGTGAAAAATGAAAATCCACCTTAAAAACCCGCTGAAAAGTCCCGAAAAAAAAGCACTTTTTTTAAATTCTACTTGAATCTTACCCAATTTACCATATTCTGAGAAAACCCAATAACTTAGAATTTTTTATTTCTGCTCCAATATCTTGAAATATTTGTGCCAAAAATTCCTCTGGAACAAGTTGCTACAACAAAAAACATGCTATTACAACAATAGCTGCAGAAACAACAATTTTCCATAGCTATTGTAGAAAATGTCAATTTTTTTAGAAAATTGTCTTCTCTGAGTTTGAAATACTGGTTTGGAATGTGTATGTCATGTTGAAGTAGAAACCATGAGACATAATGCATATTGACTGAGATATGTCCAATTTTATTTTTTTCTTGAAAATGAAATGATTAAAAAATAGTTGTATTGGTACCATCTTGGTGTTGTTGAATGAAAAAGAGATGAACATGCTGCTACAAGAAATCAATAAAATGTGCTAATGTAAGTTTTTGTTGATTCCATAAAACCATATAGTCTTCATAAAAACCAAAATTCAAGGTATAATTATTACCATGTGAATGAATGTGGCGAAATCAAGCATGGAAAGAAATCATTAGATTACCGATCAATGATGAAAATCGTTAACCAATGTGATACAACTCACTGATAATGTAAATGAGTGTCAAGGTAACTGAGTGCATCTTGAAAAAGTTGAATGAATGTCTTGAAGTCGAGTCACATGCAACATCAAAAAATCAGGATACAATGTTGTATTCCCATTGTTGTCAATGAGGAGACTTTCCCTTGATGAATGTAAGTTCCAAGGCACTCCAAATAATCTTTGATCTTGATCCCAGATAAGGTGTTGAGGTCGATGAGACAAGATATGTTGGAAGATAGAACATAAGGAACCCCAAATCATCCAACTCGATCATAGAACCAAAAATAATTTGAAGAAGCATAGTAAAATATTGAAAGCATCTTAAAATTGCAGAACTTTTTATGAACTATTCTTGCCAGTTGCCTAGTTTTCAAGAAAATATCATCTCTAATTGTGCCAGTGAGCTAGTTTTCACAATAGGACTTATTTTTCTCTTTACTCTTTTTACATTTTTTTATTTTATTTTTTATATTTCCTTCTCTAGTTGAAAAATAAATCTCGTTCAAGTATATGAATGCTTCCAATGGAACCATGTGTGTAACAATATGATAGATAAAATAATATGCAGGTTTTAAATATACTCTTTTATATGTACTAGTACATGAGATATCAACTGTCTTGATTGAGATGATGTCAGAAGATACCAAAGAATGGAGTACTGGGGTTAGATAATTGTCTTGAACCAATATTCAATGTGATATTGTCTTCCTTGGATTTCTACTATCATGCCATGCAATTCTTCAGAGAGGTAAGCTTCATTCATAGAATATGGTGATAGACATGCATGCAAATTTTCAATCTCAGGTTCCAATAAATTCTATACTTAAACAGGAATCCATGATTCTTAGACCTTATCTGAATCTTCTTATTTTGGTTTTTGTTGTTCAATGGCAATTGGTAAATCATTTTTCAATACCTCATCATTGTAAGTGGATTGAGGTGTTTTATTGTTGGATATCGGAAATGGTTGTGCAGGTAGTGGACTATGAATGGATCTTTGGGGTGCTTGTGTGGATGGTAATGGGAAAGATTGAATTTGAGGTAAACTAGGGGTGAAGCTGATGTTGTGGTGGAGGTGAATGGTATGGATAACATTGATATTGGTATTGAGGATAGTGAGGAAAAGATTGATGATGAACCACACTGGCTGGTTCGAAACGCGTCGACACAAAATTCTCTATTGTGATTTTCACCGAAAGATGTGATAATTAATTTATGGATCACAGAAATCATATTCCTAATATTGAAACCCTGATCGGTAGGGCCTTGGCACTTAAAGTCCATCAGTTTGAAAGGGCACGTTTACGGGTATCTAAGATGAAATCCGATCTGACCTTCTTAAAAAGATGTAGAGACTCGATTGCTATTCCTTCTTTTTCTAAGATTAAACATCCCCTCCAAAATTCTGCAAATGAGCGTGTTTTTCTTTCAGCAAGTCTCGGTATCCTTAGATCGGAGATTTCCAGGATAAGAAGGGTCCTGGATTTTATCTCACGTAAGTTGTTGGCTGCGCATTTGGAGCTGTCTTTTATGATTCCGGCGGATATTTGGACGATTGTGGAGGCCCGTTCAGCTATAAAGTCCATTCGATGGGAAGAATTATGGAAGAATAAACATCGTTCTAAATTCCTCAGACTATCTAAAGAGTCTGGTAACGTTGGGATCAAAAAGCCCTCTAACAGCAGAATTAATGGTGGACAAGTTGTTGATTTACGCTCGTTGATTCTCGAGTCTGAAATATCAACGCAATCTGCACGTTTGGATACCTCGTCAAGACCGGTTTCCAACGGGGGTCTGGATGGTGGACCACGGCAACAACATTTTATGTTAAATAGACAAAACGTGAATGAGGAGGGCGTTGTAGCGGATGTGGAGACTTGCGCATCTACAACGCATAATCCACGGGGGACGGCTTCGGTGCTGAATCCACGGAAGACTGCGTTTGCTCGAGTGGGTCTGAGGTCACCGCCGGTGGATGTAATGGAAAAATCGAAGTCTGTTGATGATCCATGCTCTAATAAGTTAGAGCCACTCCATGATTTAACGACAGGAGACTCTAGTTGGGATGGGTTTACTTCTGATTCGCTTTCCTCATCCAACTTGCAGGCAGGAGCGGTCAGTCAGGCATCTGCGAGCTCGGCTATATATGTGCAATGTGCTGATAACTCTCATGAAGACGCGGCTGTGATGGAGGTAAGTAGATATACAATGCAGGCGTTAGCTTCTTTAAAATCGAATCCGCAGGTTTCCAGGATGTTTGGGTCTGGTTCTTTAAAATCGATGGAGGGAGAAACGGTGAAAGTCGCACAGCACGCAACTTCATCGAGCTCGGTCGGCAGCGTGGTCGAAGGTAATGTTTCCGGCGTTGCTGAAGGCAAGGAGTCTAGCTGTAAATTGCTGAATGAGAATATTGTTATGAAAAACTTATTTCATAGTAATAAAGATAATTATATTTGTAAGAGTAACAATTGTCATAATTTTAATATTAATATTAATGAGAATGATAATAACATTAATTTGAATAATGATAACTTTGATAATAATATGATTGATAATTATAGTAATATTAATCGGAATAATAAGAGTATTAATAATGTTAATAATAATGCTAGTGATAATTATAGGAATATTAATCCTAACAGCAGTGCTTCTATCACTGTGAATAAATCTGTTGTTAATCTTTCTAATTTTTCTTTTAATAAACATGTTTATAATGTGTTAGAGAAAGGTCTCAATTATGCGCTTGCTCCTAGAAGAATCCCTATTCAGGACATTATTTGTGATATTGAATACGGGATCAGAGATCTTCCTGACACTACTAAAGATATTATTAGGCAAGACTGTGCCGTGGTTCTTAGAAAAGCAAAACCCCCGAAGAACAACCTTAGCAAGATGGAGTTTGAGGCTTTAAAATCTTTAAACAATAACAAAGACATTGTTGTTCTTAAGGCGGATAAGGGAGGTGCTACTGTTATTTTAAACAGGGATGATTACCGTTATAAGATGTTGGATCATCTTCTTAATAGCGGTAGTTACAAGAAATTGGAAAAGAATCCCATTAATAAAGTCTCTAAAGCAGTTGCTTTAGCTATAAAATCTAGTAGCACAGTGGGCTCCCTTAGTAAAAAGCTCATTGAAAGTAACCCCCGCACCCCTAGGATTTATGGTCTTCCTAAGATTCATAAGGATGGGCCCCCCCTTAGACCTATTGTCGACACTATAGGTGGTCCGACTTATCAACTTGCTAAATTTTTAGCGAGTAAGCTGAAACCGCTTGTAGGGCGCACCGACTCTTTTGTCAAGGACTCATCCTCTTTTATCAATGAGTTGAAAGGCATCACTTTAGGCCCAGATGACAGGTTTGTCAGTTTTGATGTGGTCTCGTTATACACTTGCATCCCAATTAAGGAGGCTATTGATGTCGTATCTCGGGTCACGGATCATGATACTGCTCATCTGGTTGAGATCTGTCTTACCTCGACTTTCTTCAGTTTTGAGGGTGAATTCTTTGAACAAACTTGTGGTGTGGCTATGGGTTCCCCCCTGTCCCCGATTGTGGCCAATCTTTTCATGGAGGACTTTGAATCTAGAGCCCTCTCTACCTCGCTTTTTCAACCTAAACTTTGGAAGCGGTATGTGGATGACACCTGTGTGGTGTGGCCGCATGGAAAAGAAAAGTTGGACCTTTTCTTTCATCATCTTAATGTTCAGTCTAACGCCATTAAGTTTACCATGGAATTAGAAGTGGATGGTAGTCTTCCCTTTCTTGATGTCCTTATTACTAGGAATGAAGAAGGCTCTTTCTTTCATCAAGTCTTCAAAAAGAAGACGCATACTGAGCAGTATTTACATGCGGACTCTCATCATTTCCCAGCTCAGAAATTAGGGGTTCTCAGCACCTTAGCCACTCGTGCCCTGAGAATCGCTGATGAACACCACCTTGAAGATGAGAAATCTCATCTTGTTAAGGTTTTCCTTAAAAATGGCTATAGCAAGATTCAATGTCGTAAAGCTTTCCAAAAAGCGGAAAAAGGTCCTAGGGTTAAAAATGATAGTTTTGACAGATCTGCTGGTGTTCACCTCCCTTTTATCCAGGGAACGACTGATAAGATCGCCAGGATACTAAGGAAACATAGTGTTCCTTCAACATTCAAGCCCGTCCGCACGATTCGAAATTCGCTTAGATCGGTTAAGGACCCAATCTGCCCGAAGGAGGGTAAGGGTGTTTACTTGATCCCGTGCTCATGTGGGACCCCTTATATCGGTGAAACGGGTCGATCTATCAGTCAAAGAATTCATGAACATGCCGCTGACCTAAAGCATAATAGATCTCGCTCCTCTGCCTTAGCAGAGCATGCTGAAAAAACTAAGCATCACATTTGCATTGAAGATGCTGAGGTCATTGCAAAGGTGGACCATTTTCACCATCGAAAGTTTAGGGAGGCCCTTGAGATTGAAAAGAGGCCTGTTAACCTGAATAGAGATGATGGGTGGAGTGTGAGCAGATGTTGGATCCCTGCCCTTCATTCGTAGTTGTTTGAGTTTTTGCTCTTCGGTTTGTCTAAAGATCGTCGTTGTCTCCCTTCTTATCCTGGTTTGTTTTTCTCCTTTATATTTATTTATTTATTTAGTTACTTTTTTATTTTTATTTTTATTGTTATTTTTATTTTATTTTATTTATTTTTTATTATATATATATATTTGATTTATTTTTTAGCATAGTCTGGTTCATTATTTGTTTATAATCTAATTTTTACTAATTTATGGCTTATATATAGAAATAAATTAAATTTGTTAATTAATTAAAAATAAATAAATGAATAAAATGAAATAAAATAAAATAAAATGAATAATAAAATATATGTATATATATATGTAAAAATAAAGGAACTAATTTAGTTTTAAAAAATAAAATAAAATAAAATTATTTCATGTAAAAATTTTATTGATTTTATTAATTAATTAATTTATTTTTTAACATTTTCATTTATTAATGTTCATTTTAATATCTATTCATTTTTCATTTTTTTTTTTTTTTTTTTAAACAAAAAATAAATGAATAAATAAATAAATAAAATAAAAATAAAAATAAAAATATAAAGGAAGAAATTATTGTTTATTTGTATTGATTTATTTTTCCTTTTCCTTTTAATTTTATTTGATTTTTATTTATTTTTTGGTTAAACTAGCTGATATGGTTATCTATTCATTTATTTATTTTTATTTGTATTTTTATTTATTTATTTATTGATTTTATTTTTATTTATTTATTTATTTATTTATGTATTTATTTATTTTTTATTTTTTTTTTGTATTTTTTAATTAATTCATTTTTTATTTTTATATATTATATTTTATTTTTATTTTTATATTTGGGAAGTTTTATTTTTATGGTTTAGGATCAAACTAGCCGTTAGTGTACAACGGCTAGTTGGAGTTTCTTTTTCTATTTAGCTCTGCTTTTTCTATTTGAAGCTTTTTATTTGATTTATTTAGTTATTAATTTTTATGGTGAAACTAGCCATTATTGTATAACGGCTATTTGGAGCTTTTTATATTTGGAGCTAATTTTTCTGTTTCGAGCTGTGTTTTTATTTCTATTTTGATTTATTTAATGATTTATTTTTTTGGTTACAACTAGCTGTTATTGGTATTGTTTATATTTTATTTTATTTTATATATTTGTGATAATTTTAATTTTAATATTTTTAATTTTTTATTTTAGTGTCAAACTAGCCGTTATTGTACAATGGCTATATGGAGCCTCTTTTTCTATTTAAGATGCGTCCTTGATCGGATTTCGTATCTTGTCCTGATGATGAACCACACTGGCTGGTTCGAAACGCGTCGACACAAAATTCTCTATTGTGATTTTCACCGAAAGATGTGATAATTAATTTATGTAAGGACTTTTCGAACCTTGTTTTGAAGATTGGTTTTGAGGTTGGGATTGGTATGGTGAAGGTTTCCAAGGCAGGGGTGTTTTAAAATTACTTTGATATTGTTTTTCATAACCCTAAAATTGATAATTAAGACCTTGCGTCATACCAGGTTGATGAGGTTGCCATGGTATTCTAGGAGCTACATAATAAGATTGTTCCAGTGTGTGATTTTCTCCCTAGTAAATTCCCTTTAACCCTGGTAATGATGGAAAATATTTAGTAGTATGTGATCTTGCACAGATTTCACAAATTTTAATGTTATCAAGTGGACATTCACTCAAATCATGTTTCTTTCTGCATCTAGGGAAAAATATAAATGAAGTAACATTCTCAAATTTTTTCTTGTTTTTCATTCTTAGCATATCAATTTGTTCATTTAAATTACCAAAAATGTCTAGAAAATTGTTAATTTAAGTTTGGCTTACCAATACTGATGTCAACTTACTTACTCTTTCCATAACAAGGTCCTGGGGGGATCCCATACTTTCATTTTCCTCTTGATATGTTCTTGCACAGTTCACAAATATCTTGAAATGACAATTGAGAGACATCTCCTTTTCCCACCAGCTTAAGAATATCAATCCATTCATCCCTTATAACATTTATTAGGATATTTTTTTATGTGTCTAATCCTAAATTATAAAATTTATATCTTTTGACATTATAAGTAAATCTCTCCACCAAATATTCTAGGATTTCATCCCATTTTTGTTTCATATTAAAGATTTGATTTTTAAGGTCATGGTGTACACAATAATTTTTATATTTTTCCAAAAATACTCTTTTCATATCATCCCATGTCTTTATGTAATTTGTTCCTAAATTCATGAACCATTTAAGAGCTTTATCCTTCAATGTTGTCGGAAACAATTTAAATTTTTGAGTGTGTAATGAGTAGCCATAAGATGTACAAAGTATTTCAAATTCAAAAATAAATGATTTCTGATCTTATGATCCCATACCTTTGAATTTAGTAAGTACAGATGGAGGGATGTTCTTCATATGACCATTGACATCAATTTCTTGAATTGGAAATGCAAAAGAATCTTCCTCATTGTCATCATCTCCATCCATTTCTTCAAAAAAAAATCACCTCTTCTTCTACCTGCAAAAATATGAATTCATGATGTGGATGTGTGGCTCTTACTACACTAGGTGATATAGTGGGGGTGATAGGGTGATAGGTGATTGAAGATGTTTCTTTTAAGTGAAAAGAAAAAGACTCACATATACACTTCCCCAACAATGACGCCAAAATGTTTGGTAATTTAATTGATGCTAAATTACTTACATAAATTTTCAACTAGGACTAGTATAATGATGAACTGTATGTGCATTGTATGTGCTAGAAGTCATTATTCAAGAAATTCCTAAATTAAATTTAGATATCATTCTGCCCATGTTTTCCTAACAATTATCACTCTTATTTGAAAGTAAATTTGTCACTCTTAAAATGAAAATGATCACACTTACTTGAAAGAATTATTTGCAAACCAAAATCACTATACTTCCTCAAAATAATAAAACCACACTTGCTTAAAAGAAAGGTCACACTAAAATTATCACGCTTTCTCAAAGTAAAGCTCAAACTTTGCTTAAACGAGTCATCACATTTGCAGAAAGGAAATTATCACACTTTCTTACGAAATTAAATTTAACTTAACTAAAAATAAACTAACTCTACAATCACACCAATTGGAAATTGAAATCTTATTCACTTAATAACTCAAACTACACCAATCCACACTTTATTGAATTGATTTCATGTGAATAAGAGGTCTTAGCTTCACTCATTCTTCCTACAGCAAAATTGATTAAACAATCATGCTCCAAACTCAACCTAAATATTCGTTCAAAATGAAAACTAAACATTTAAACAAAATAATGAAATGCTACAACAAAACACATAATTTAAATTCTATCTACAATTATTGAAAACCTTAGAACTCGAGGGGGACCTCCTACAATATGTAGGCAATAGCATAGCTCCTCTACACGACTAAATACACATCGATTCCATGCAAAATAAAGGAATGAAACAAAAACAAAATTTGTATTTTCAAAAAAAGATTTTTTCAAACTGTCATATTATCCCTCCTCTCATCAAAGGGATTGCAATTTGTAGATCTCTGATGCAACAATAGACTTAGAGTTTTATTGCTATAATTTTGGTCATGGGATCAAATAAAATAAAATTTCATGGATTTTTGGATCAAATATTAGCCCATTTCTAATCAAACATATCTTTATGCCATGAATTTTTGAGCGAATAGTTCGTTCTGGCCTTTTTGTTGACTGTGAATTAAATGAAAAATTGAAAAACCGCCTATCCACTTAATCTAAAAAATAAGGCTCCAAAACCCATGTTTTCATTTTCTGAAATCCACGTTCATTTTCTCATAAAATGCGATTTAAGTTGACTAATAAAAAATGTTATATTTTTCCATTGCTTTGATGCTGGAGGTCCACACATGCAAGCTGGGTGGAATTTGACTAACAAAAATCCATATTGGAACCTTTATACAATGTCCATGTGCTGGATTTCCTTCTAGAGTGGTTCTACTACCTCAACCGTGGAGACAATTACAGAAACTTAAACCGTCAAACTAGCATTAGTAAAACCATACATAATTCTCCTTAATTTGTTAAAAACAATGGAAATAATAATAATAAACCATGTAAAAATGTATGTCAGAATTTGGAGCATTTATGAAGAAATATGGTTAATAATGATGACAATGGGCAAGTGGAATGATGCAAAAATTAATGGTTTAATTAGCAAAGTAATGACAAAGTAGAGGCCCAACACCCTCATAGAGAAACATTTAATTCTATGTGTGAGATCAGATCATCAAATAGAGCAAAGAATACATGATATTCATATTAAGGATATATGATGGACATGGATAGTGATAAGGGCATGGCCTTTACACATTATAGCTTAAGCATGCCTTATCATGTGAATAACTCCCAGATTGCTCAACCCTTCTCGCATCCTTCTGTAGACCTGTGTGAAACAATACACATGAAACTCAATAAATGCACACCATTTGCTCCAATTTGATAGAAATATATTTTCCCAAATAATAAAATAAAAAAAAAATGGTGTTTTTTGTTGGTAATGTTAACCATGTCAATTCCACCTTGCATGCACATATTCCATGTGTGAAACCTTGGTTTCACTTGTGGTTTAATTTTTAATTTTTATCACCTACAGGAACAGCCACTATGAACAAATTGGAGATGAGAGGTTATAACGACACTTTTAATATAGGCTTCCCAGTGCCTGAGAGCTTATAGAAAAAATATTGAGGTCTAATTCCCAGTTATTGTGGCTTAGTTTAGGGAAACATTGGTCTTGTATTTTAATTTGGAAGCTTAGTGAGAAATTCCAACCATGGGACTAGATTCCTCTTTTTAGGAGGACCAATTTTGACTATTGAAGCACTCAATTTGGATAACAAAAATTTTATTTTTGAATTAACATCCCACATGTGCATATTCAATCAGGTCGGTCCTAAAGAAAATTGTACACCCTTGGAAGTATATAAATACAAGTGACCTCAACCTCATTTGAACATTATTATGAGACATTCTTCTATTATTTTTCTTTTTTTATCGCACAGGTATATGGAATGTGTTGGGAAAATTACTGAGAAGGGGGGGGGGGGGGTGAATCAGTATTTAGGAATTAATTAAAACTTTTTACTTTTCCATTCACTAAAACCCATACGCTACTTTGCTGAAGCTAACTAGCGTATACACGCAGATATCCTTCATAAAATTCGCGTATACACAGAGATCTTGTTATGCCATTAATTCTTCACTTATATCATTCCATCATTCATTCATTAGAAGTTCAATAAACTGTAAACATGTGCAGTAAGAACAGAATAAATCATCACACATAAGCAACACACATGAAAACCAAGATTTTAGGTGGAAACCCAAGTCGGGAGAAAACCACCGCTGCCGTTGTCTTAGCCTTCAATATTTTATTATAGAGAAAACATCTTACAACATATGTGCTGGTGCAGCCTCCTACCAGCACGCAGGCACCTACCTGCGCTCGTTTACCAACCTCTCCTGGAAGGGAGCTACGACCCCCTGATCTCGTCTACCAGCCTCACCTGGAAGGGAGCTACAACCCCCTGAGTGAAGGCTACAACCCTCAGCACCACCATGGACCACGTTTCATCAATTTTCACACTGGATCCAAAGCTTCCTTTAGAACACAACTTGCAGACCACGTTTCATCATATTTTCAGAATGGACCCACTCCATACATTTGAGCTCAATCATCCATCATCAATAGATAGCAGTAACACAGCAGAACAGATCAAACATTTGATACTTCATACTTCATCAAACCCTAATCTTCATACGCGCTTTCCTTTCACTGATCCTGCATATATACGCGCCTTCGACCATACAAACTCGCGTATACTTTTGTACATGTTACAGAGCTAATTTTACTGCCCATACGCGCTTTCTCTTCAACAAACCCGTGTATATATGCGCTTACTCTGCGGCGAACTAGCGTATAGTTCTTCAGACATTTAGGTCATTGCAATTCTTCAGAACAGATACATCACTCAGATTTTACCCTTTACTTCAGACAGATGTTCACCTGATCTCAGATCTAATCGTTCCATAAACAGATCTAGCAGATACAAATACATTTCAGATCTAGATTCCCTTCTTCATCATTTCTTCATTGGTGCATCATACATTCAGAGCTTTCATTCAACTGTAACCCTTTCCATTCAGATATGCTTCAGAGAGAAGTATTCATTCAAGCTCAGACTTCTTGCCCACATTTGCATAATGAATTTCTTCTCCTTATATAGGTTTACCCTTTATCAATACCATGAGCCAAAACCACATTACTTTCGATGGTATTCCTGGACGGGGTCACATAGACGAATCATTACTCAATACAATGGGTCAATACCATGGTGGTTACCCCTGGTTTTACATATTTAGAGCGCTTTTGCCCATACGCGACTAGGCACATTATTTCCCGCGTGCATACGCTACTTTGTCTAGACAAATCTGCGTATACCTTGAGACATACTCTTTTCATCATGTTCTAACACATACTGACATTCCTTCCATCATTACCTGCTGTACTCATTTTATACATCAGATTTACATCATTTAACAAGTTCATCAAGACTTATTCCATCAGGGACAACTTCATCAAGTAGGTTTCCATCATCTTCATCAAGTGGGTTGCCATCAAGGACAACACTCAGCATTATATTGCCAACAGAATGTTTGTGGAGATTGGTTGGCACTGGTGTGCGATTACAAGGTCTGAAGCTTATACACCCTTGGAAGTATATAAATTGTACACCCTTGGAAGTATATAAATACAAGTGACCTCAACCTCATTTGAACATTATTATGAGACATTCTTTTATTATTTTTCTTTGTTTCTGGCTCGCACAGGTATATGGAATGTTTGTGGAGATTGGTTGGCATTGGTGTGCGATTACAAGGTCTGAAGCTTGCACATTTTTCTAGAATTTTTTGTCTCAATTGCAGGCTTGAAAAATACAATTTTGATTCTAGTCGCAAGATTTTAGGCTCAAGGGAGCGACTGGAATCTCTCAGTCACATCCATGACTCTTCCTACATGCAACTAGAACCTAAGGTTTTGTTTTTAAGTTGACCATAGATTTCTCTTGTTGATCTTAGATAGTGACAGTTGATTACATGCCTCTGAATCTTGGTTTTGAGTATTAGCATTAATGGTTTCATTTCATGGATATTGTTTAGTTGATTTTTTTGGATAATTTTATGGTTGAAGATATGGATTATTGTACTCCCTTTTGTTGAATCATTCAATGAAAATCTAATGAAGAGGAAGAATTTGAAAGGATTTTCCCCATAGTGGGGTTTTTCATGGTCTTTGACCAATCCTAGTATCTCTATGTGTGACTAATTTTATTTTATTGTTCCTTTATGTTCCACTGCATTTATGATGCTATTTTTCTTTCTACATAGTTTCATATGTTGCTGCATAATGATGTAAATATGAATATTGTTATTATGTTATGGGGTGAATGTAATGTGTTAATGAAGAAATGCAACTATCAAAGAAAAGAAAAATATAGCCTTAATAAAAAAATTAACATGGTATCAGAGCCTGTTTGAAGAAAATTCATGAAGATCACCCCTATGATGACACCATTGATGGATGCAAGAAAACATGGTGGAGACATAAAATAATTCTAGAGTTTGAAGGACACCTTAGGAAATTTGTGTATTAAGGATTGATAAATATTATGAGGTTAGGGTTTGAGAGAAACCCTGGTTTATATAAATGTTTTGAGATATGCAATCTAGAAACCATAGCATGATTGATGTGAAGTTCTTCAAAGCACTTATGACAGTGTTATGTGGAATTGTGATCTATGGATAAACCAAATTCCCTAAGTGTGGTGCTAGTCACTTATAAAAAAAAAGGAAAGAATTACTATCACTTTCTCTAAAACAAGCAGATATACAGAATGGTGAAGGAGCCTACTTGTGATTAAATTTCTTCTCCTTCTCCTTCTATCGTTGTTTTCATCGCTCTCAATCCAACTCAAATCGCTAGATAATTTCCTCCAAACATAAACAGAGAATAGAAAACAACATGCAATATACAGATATCTACTTATCTTACTTAGTAAAATTGATTAGATGTGAAATACATACATCATTCAAGAAATAGAGACATACGTATGGGAAAATGAACAAAAATCTGTATTAAAGAGTAGAAGGGGAAGGTTACAACCAATGGACTGATTTGTTTTCAACTTACTATAGCTTCATTCCAGCCACATCACATCCAACATCATACCAGCAACATATAAATACATTCACTCTCTTATCACATGAGAATCCAACAGCATAACTTTACCAAAATTCTTCCCTAGCACTAGAATGAGTGATCAATTTATAGGGAAACTGATGGTATTTTCTCAATGAATGACTTTCTAATAATAGGCAAGACATGTTTCCAAGTTCAAAGGTGTTAGATGGAAACTTGGATTCAAATTTTGACACATATGGACTCTTCTAAAAGGCACTAGCCATGTGGAGATTCTCGGAACAATGATAATTTTGCTCCAGGTGACCAACACACTCTTGAATGTCGGGAAGCGCATTGGAGTGCACCCTTGAATGGAGGATTTTGCATTGCACCATAGTTAGTCCCTTTAGAGGCTATGTTGGTGAGTCAATAAGTGATATAACATATAATTTAAACCTTGGAAATATCACAATAGAAGCCATGAATGAATTGTTCTTCTCTTAGGGCATATGGAAACTAAAATATGAGGGGATGATAGACCCTATTTTATTGGTCCTGGGGATGATTTCAAGTTTTACCAGGTCATGAGGGATGATCCCAAAATTGACCTATAATAGTTGCCCCCTAAAGCATAAAGTGAAAATAATAATAATAGTAGTTGGATGAGATTCTTTACGATGTGATGAGTTGGAACTGAAGTGTGTTGGAAATACTGAGAGGGGGGGTGAATCAATATTTCTTTCAATTAGAGCATTAGTTAATCTTCAATTATTATCAGTGTTTGTACAATGATAGCAGCAAACAAGAGGAACACAAATGCACACAGTTTTTAAGGTGGAAACCTACTCTGGGACAAAAACCACCTAATGCTTTTCTAATAATTCTTTAATATTCAACTCCAATTGAAAATAAAGCTCCAACTTCCTAGAATCTAGAAAAGCATTCTTCTCCAGCTCCCACTGTATGGATGCTCCAATGCCTAATATTCTTGAGTAGTCAACTGAATGGATGCCCCAACACCCAATGAGTTGAGCAAAACACCCTAAAGACCTCACCCTACCACCCTATAGAAGAATAAAAGAAAAATGGACTCTCGTACCGGGGAAAATAGTCCACTTTACAATGATATAGAATGATGTAGAAGAAGAATACATGCTATACCATAACCCCAGCTATTACATAACCACCTAATGATGATCCTAGACCTCCCAACACCGCCTCTTGAACTCTCAGTAGATAGACACTTGAAATTTTTTTACAATGATTCATTTACAATGACTTAGTACAATGATACTTTTACAATGAATGTATGCAGTGCTGCCCACTTGAAAACTTCATGTGCTGAAATTCTTGCTATTGTTCTGTACCTTGATTTCACTCTTGTCATGCTACCCTCTACTGCACCTTGCTTTGCTTTGCTACCCTAGGAAGTTTGGTCCTTTGCAGCCCTTGACAACACCTTATCTAGCTTTTTCTTGCCTTCTAGGATCTCGAGCATCGACCATGTATTCCTCATATTTCAGATCCTAAATATCTGATTTTCGGTCCTATAGTATTCCTTTGAGTCATATTTCCAATTCCACAGGTCTGACCCAATTTGGATTCTTGAAGAGAGAGTTATACCCAATCTCTCATAATGCCCTAATTATGGACTGTTTCACCATAGCACACTTTTACGACATGCCACGTGTCACTGTTTCTTCATTTTTTTTTCTGAAATTGATAGAGAACAAAGTAAAGACTGTGCACTATCTGTCACTTTTTACAGAATTCCAATCCGATAATCAGAGAGAGAGTTATGATGAATTTACCAAGGTCACTTCTTTGAGATGAATTTCAGGAGCCTGCAAAAACCCTGAATTACACAGATCATATCTCCAAAAATTTTATGACCTTTTTTATCTAAAATTTTTATCAGCTCTCAGATGTTAGCTTCAATTACAAAAATTTCAGTTTTAACCTCGTAGAAAAAATGTTAGGTCAAAAGTCCAAGATGACCCGTTTCAGATGGCCGAATCCTCGTATAAGGAGGAAATGAGGATCACAATTTATATGAATGCTTAAGTTGAGAGGGGCTTCAACAAGTGAAAGTGGGAGGGATTTTAGGAGCTTAAAAATTATTAATTATGACTTTTCAATGACCCATGCCCCAACCCCATGGGGTTTTAGCCCACTAACTGGAGGTACAAACTTCAAACATGAATATCTCTCAAATTGTGAAGAATTACATGGCATGCCATATATCAACAGAAACATATCGATAAGTAGAAACCATCAAAATAATTGTTGACCTAGAATATATTAATTTGTAGGTCAAAATTCCCATGTAATATTAAGAATGATAGCCTGGAGTTACTTGGGTTGACATCAATGACAACTGCTGATCAACAATCTCCCCCTTTGGCATTGATGGCAACACAAGTACTCCCCCTACGATCATGACACCTCTTCCTACAACATTCTCTCCCCCTTTGACATCAATGGAAAAGGGTAACTCCCCCTGAAACACAACCATCCTGCAGAACTGTACACACTTCCACTCACGCTGACACACAACCGTCCTGCAGACCCGTACACACTTCCACTCCCCCTTTATATTCTGAAAAAGGAAAATCTAATGAGAACTTGGGAGAATACCAAGCTTCTGGAAAAGATATTCCAATGCTGGCGAATATTTAATATGTGATTATTTTGGTGCTGATTGGAATCTTGCTACTTGTCCAACTGCTTGCATAACATTTGGTTGGGAGGCTGTTACATATAGAAGACTACTAATCATATATCTGTACAACCTTTGATCCACATCCTTAGATGAGTCGTCAATGCTCAATTTGCAACCAATTAAAGACATCTCTAAATCACTTTGCAGCTTTGTAGCAAAATTCTTACTTAGTCTATCATCATTGCTACCAATTATTGTATCATCCTCTTTAGCTATTAGACATGCTTTAGTTGCTTCATCCAGAACATATATGTTGTTTGGAGCTCAACTTGCTGTAGCCACAATTCCACCATACACGCCTTTCCTGATTTCACATTTCGTTGAGTTGAATAGTATTGTGTGTCCTTGATCACACATTTGTCCAACACTGAGTAGATTTTGATTCATGTTTTCAACCAATAGAACATTGTTGGTTATAACATATTTGCTTCCAAGAGTGACGGTACCTGATCCTATAACATTTGAAGATCCATCATTTTCAAAGGATGTGGTTCCATCCTTCTTCTCTTTTAGAGATACAAATTTCCTTCTATATCCAGTCATATGTGTTGAGCAACCGCTGTCAACATACCACACATCTCTTTTGTTTTGAGCCTTAAGAGAGAGAGCACAATTATCAGTATTCTTCTTCTTCCATGTTCATTTGTTCTGTGGCTTCAAATATTCTTCTGGAGCATTTTCAAGTTTGTAGTCTCTGGCTATGTGTCCAAAGTTCTGACATTTGTAACATTCCATATTATTTCTTAAATGTTCAAATCTATTGATGTTTCGTTGAGCCCTGGGAGGTTCATATTTGAAGGATCTCCTGGAATTGTATTGGTTCCTAGGGTATGTGCGACATTATACAACTTTATGACTAAATTTTCCACATGAATAACAGTATCCATAAAAAATATGTTGGTACCTGGATGGAAATATTCGTCGAGGAATCGTCTTCCAAGGATGTTCTTGCGAATCGTGTCCAATGAAGTCTACATGCATGTCAGATCTCATAGGTTCATTGTATTTTTTTGTAGAAGGTCCTGCTTCTTCTTCTTTGTAGCTGATGCCAGTTTTGTCATTGTAAGATCATTGGTTGTTGTTGAGTTCTTCCAATTCCCTTGAGTTGTTGGCATTGTTTTGGATAGTCTTTCCTTTCTTTACTTCCTCACACAATGAGACTACTTTAACTTCTAATTCTTTCCTTTCTTGGTTTCTTTCTTCCAACTTCTTTTGAAGTGACTCTTCAATGCATTTGTGTTCTTCAACTTCAATTTTGAGACCTTGAACTTTTTCTTCAAGAGTATTGGAACGAATCTTCTCTACCTTGAGATCTTTTATAAGCTTGATTGCTTCCTCATAAAATTCATATCTGGTCCATCCTTCTTCTTCGTTGTTTGATACCTCTTGTTTATTGTGTTTGGGTTTATTGTGCTTGGCCATAAACAATACTCTCTCATTGGATTTTTTTTCACTATCATTGTCTTCGTCGGATGATGAGCTATATTCTTTAGAGAGAAAGTTCCTTTTGGATCCTTTCTTGTTGAATTTCTTAAAGCCTTTCTTTTCTTTTGAGTTGTCATTACTTATGTTTGGACATTGTGCTGCAAAATACCCAACCTCATTACAGCTGAAACATATCAATGGAAGTTTACCTTTGAATTGTCCCTTACCAATTTTTAGTTTTCTCGTGAAGTAAGCATATTCTTCATCTGAAAGACCTTCTTCATCATCTCCCTTTTCTTCACAATTGCAGGTGCATGTCTTTTCAATTGAAGGTTGTTTATCCTTATTGGTTTTATTAGATGCAACGAACGCAGTTTATAGATGTGAAGTACCCTCTTCTTCATAAAGTCTCATTTCATATGCTATGAGAACTCCATGTAATTCCTCTTTGCTGAGTTTGTCAAGATTTTCAATGTATTCTAAGATCAATACCTTTGGGTTGAATCTCCTTGGTAACGTTCTAAGAATCTTCCATATAATATTCTTCTCGTCAACTGGCTCTCCCAATCCTTCCAGAGTATTGGTTATTTCATGAATGTATTGGAAGTATGCAGGAATGTTGCAATCTTCTTTCACTCTGAGTTGCTCAAATTTTGCTCTATATATTTGAAGCTTTGCTTCTTTGACATTTGAGTCACCTACACATATATTCCCTGCTTGTCCCATAAATTCTTGGTGGTTTTACAACCCAACACCTTATGATAAGCGTATTCAATAAGTCCACTGATAATAATATTCTTCTTGCCATGCATAATTTACCAAATTCTTCTTACCTCGTCTATCCGTTAAGCTGATGTAAATCCATTTTAATGTCTCATACTGGTAACCTTGCGCTAAGAGATAGACCTCCATTATTCCTTTCCAAAGTGCATAATTATTTTCATTGAATAATGGCATGTCCATTCTTGGTATGCTCCATGACCTCCTTCCAACTATTAAACTACTATTGAAGGAACCAAGCTCTGATACCAATTGTTGGAAATACTGAGAGGGGGGGTGAATCAATATTTCTTTCAATTAGAGCATTAGTTAATCTTCAATTATTATTAGTGTTTGTACAATGATAGCAGCAAACAAGAGGAACACAAATGCACACAGTTTTTAAGGTGGAAACCCACTCCGAGACAAAAACCACCTAATGCTTTTCTAATAATTCTTTTCAACTCCAATTGAAAAATAAGCTCCAACTTCCTAGAATCTAGAAAAGCATTCTTCTCTAGCTCCCACTAGATGGACGCTCCAACACCCGCAATTCTTCAGTAGTCACTGAATGGATGCCCCAACACCCAATGAGCTACAACTCACCCTAGCACCACCCTACCACCCTATAGAAGAATAAAAGAAGAATTACCAGGGAAAATGGTCCACTTTACAATGATATAGAATGATGTAGAAGAAGAAGATATAATAGACCATAACCCCAACTTTCACACAACCACCTAATGATGATCCTAGACCTCCCAACACTGCCTCTTCAACCCTTGGCAGATAGACACTAGCACAATTTGTACAATAATGTATTTACAATGACTAAGTACAATGATACCTTTACAATGATTGTATACAGTGCTTCCCACTTGAAGACTTCATATGATGAAATTATTGCTACTGTTATGCACCTTGGTTTCTGCTTTTGTCATGCTACCCTCTGCTACACCTTGTTTTTCTTTTCTGTCGTAGAAAGTCTTGTCCTTTGAAATCCTTGACAACACATGATCTAGCTTTTTTTTTCCTTCTAGGAGCTCGATATTTAATCTGGTGTATCTCTATTATTTCAGATCCTCAATATCTGATTTTTGGTCCTGTAATAGTCCTCTGAGTCATCTTTCCAATGCCATAGGTCTGACCCAATTTTTATTCTTGAAGAGAGAGTTATACCCAATCTCTCACAATGCCATAATTATGGAATGTTTCAGCAGAGCGCACTTGTAGGTGTGCCACGTGTCACTGTTTCTTCATTTGCTTTTGAAATTGATAGAGTGAAAGGTACATATTGTGTAATATCTGTCACTTTTTATGGAATTTTAATCTGATACTCACAGAGAGAGTTATGACGAATTTACCAAGGTCACTTCTTTGAGATGAATTTTAGGAGCCTGCAAAAACCCTGACTTACACAGATCAAATCTCCAAAAATATTGCGTACCTTGATTTGAAATTTTTACTGTAGCTTCCTCAGGATTTTAGATTTTTCTCATAAAAATTTTAGCTTTTGAAACTTCGTAGAAAAATAGTTAGAGCGAAAATTCCAAGATGACCTGTTTTAAATGGCTGAATCCCTTGCATAAGGAGGAAATGAAGATCACAATTTATATAAATGCTTAAGTTGAGAGGGGCTTCAAAAATTGAATGTTGGAGGGATCTTAGGAGCTTAAAAAATATTAATTATGACTTTTCAATGACCCATGCCCCAACCCCATGGGTTTTTAGCCCACTAACTGGGGGTACAAACTTCAAACAAGAATATCTCTCAAAATATGAAGAATTAAATGGCGTGCCATATATCAACGGAAACATCTCGAAAAGTAGAAACCATAAAAATAATTATTGACCCAGAATATATTAATTTGGTAGGTAAAAATTCCCATGAAATATTGGGTTAGCCCCTGGTGCTACTTGGGTTGACATCAATGACAACCGCTGATCAACAAAGTGGGCAGTGACCTGCATCAATCTTACAATCCATTACATCATGATATTTTTCATCTTGATCATGAATTTTTGAGGGAGGAACTCCCATGCTCAACACATAAACTATCTAATAATATGCACATAGTTCAGAAAGTCGTATACATTAGAATGTTGCCCAATACATACATGCCTAAAGATATAGGTCCATCTTCCGATAACAATCTATGTGTAAAGTAATTGTACAAATGATGTGTACAAAAATCCTGAAATTGCAGCCCAGATGGATGAAACTATATCCAAGGTCTTATCATCTCATTCACTCGATCGTTCGGGTACATGTCTAGCCATGCGATTATATGATTTGTAGTCGAACATGGGAAGACATCATTTGATTACCATCCAATGATGTAAGCTGTTAACAAACATGAGAGAACCACCATTGATGTTAATGGCTCTCAAGGTACTGCAATACAGTTTGCAAGGCGTGAATAGATGATTTGATGTAGAATGCCAAACAAAATATTTCGGTCAAAGGTCTGGAAGCAAGGATATTGTCCATGATGTCACAAGCCTTATGGTACTGGAAAATGATGTTTCTAAGTAAACTTCCTAGGTGATGAGCTGATGTCGATAGGAAGCCACTTTATCATGAAATGAGAGTTACTGATTTTGGAGACAAAATGTGACTTGATATACCAATGCTCAGGGATGAATGCAATGAAAATGAAGGTTTATGAGTATTGCAAAAGGATGAGTATTCACTAGATGAATTCTCTTGACATATCGGCGACGCTGAGATGAGTTGGAAGCATTGAACCAAAACTAAAGTGAAGGTACATTACCACCCTTACCACAGTAGAGTCGGGCCATGCCACCATTACCATTACCACCACCTTTTCAACCACCTAAACTGCCTGCGCAACCAGTACCAAACCCAAATAATAAAGCAGTCATTCTATTGGACCGCTTCCTTTCCCCATTTATCATAACATGCCAGTTGGGGTTAATGACCTTCAACTATGATCGAGAAGGGTGGTAAATTCATAAAAACAAAGATAACCTATGGTTATTATCAAGGATAAAAGTGAGGAGGAAACACCCAATCATTCGAAATATGTCACCATTCGACCCATTCCCGCACACTCAAATCCCTTACCATCTTCCTCAAGCTAACCTCCCTTTCTAGAGAGGCTAGTTATGGAGAAATATGACCCTACCCCTGAGTCTAACTTCGCTTTAGAACTTAGGACTCTTTGTATAAAGTTTCCTTTTCTTTAGGCTATTAAAGAGATCCCCATCTGCACTAAAATAATAAAGGAAATCAGTCTTAAAAATCCAGGGAGGAAGAGAGTAGAGCCTCAAACCATTCAGTTTGTTGGGAGAGCAACTAAGTTAATGAAAGGATGTGTTGAGATGGATAAATATATCGATCCAGGAAACCCAATTTTTTCTGTTCATATATGTGATACCCTTGTCTCCAATGTGTTAATATACATGGGAGTAGACATCAATGTTATGACTAGGAAAACCATGGAATAACTTCAATTGTTTCACATTCATCCTACCCCTATTGTGCTTGAACTTATTTACATATCTAAAATTAATTCAGATGGTGTGTTGGATGATGTGGTTGTCTCAATTGATTCTTAGGAATACCCTGTGGATTTCATTTTTCTTTAGCCAAAAAAATCCTATTGGAGGACATCCCTTGATTTTGGGACGACCATGGCTTGCTACAGCAGATTCCTATGTAGGATGTTGCTCTAGTGATATTTATATTTCCCATGGAGATTATAGGAAGAAAGTCACCTTGTCATTCAGGATTGGCCAGCCCTAACCACTATAATAGAGCTTTGTATCTTTCTAGGTCTTGCTAATTTATACCGTAGGTTCGTGTTGGGATTCTCTCATATCACTTGGCCCTTGAGTCAAGTCACCAAAGGAGGAGCGAGAGAAAAATTATTTTGGTCGGAATCTCAACAAAAGGCGTTCATAGAATTGAAAAATCGCCTGTGTTCTGCCCCAGTGTTCACATAACCAGACTTGCAACAACCATTTGAGATTGAGACAGATGCATATGACTATGCTATTGGGGGAGTTCTTACTCAACAGGGACATCCAGTGGCATATCACAGTCAGACATTGTCTGACATAGTTCACAAGTATCCCACTTATGATAAAGAAATGTATTCCATTGTGAAATTTTGTCGACAATTGAAGCATTACATTTTGGGGAAGGAAACAATCATCCACATAGACCATCGGCCCCTGCAGTTCATACAGACACAAGGGAAGTTTCAAAATGATCGCCATCAGAAGTGGTCCACATATCTGCAACAGTTTCATTTGAACATCAAGTATAAGAAGGGTAGCACCAATAATGTTGCAGACTGCCTCAGTCAACCACCGATTGTGGTGCTCACCACCATTCTCAACTCTTGTGGGCATGAGACTTCTACTTGGATAATTCTCTATGAGAGAGACCCAAAATTCGGCCACACATACAAGGCACTCTTGAGGGGTATGCAAGTTCCAAATTTTCACCTCCAAGATGCACTTTTAAGTCACTTGGGACACCTTTGTGTTCCTTCAAGTGAGCATGCCAAGATGATATGGGAAGCACACTACAGTCGAGTTGCTGGGCATTTCGGGGTCGAGAAAATAGTAGCAGTACTGCAGAAGTATTTCTATTGGCCAAACCTTTGAAAGGATGTCGGGAAGCACATTAGATCTTGCACTTCTTGTGCCATTGCCAAACTGACCATCAAGAAGCAAGGCCTATATACTCAGTTACCTACCCCTAGTCGACCTTGGGAATCCCTCTCCATGGATTACATGTCGGGCCTGCCTTCTACTAAGAATGGAAATGACTGTTTTTTTGTGGTCGTCGATAGGTTCTCGAAGATGGCCATTATGGCGGCCTACAAGAAGAATATCACAGCAGAAGCCACTGCTAAACTCTTCTTTGAACGAGTGTGGGTGCACTTTGGGATCCCATAGTATATCATATCAGATCGGGATAGCAGGTTCCTCAGCAAATTTTGGTCCAGCCTCTGGTCAATGCTGGACACCAAGCTCACCAAGTCCATAGCTTTCAATCCCCAAACAGATGGCCAAACAGAGGTCGTCAACATAATGGTTGTACACATTCTGCACATGTACAATTCAAAGCATCCAAGCACATGGGATGAGAGCCTCCCCTATGTACAACATAGTTATAACCAGGCTCTCCATAGCTCAACTGGCCACAACCCTTTTTAGGTGGGCTTGGGATTCCAGCCACTATGTCCCATTGACGTAGCCATGCCATTTGCAGCTACTCAAACCGATTCAGCTCATGTCCAGTCTGAAGTTGACAAAGAAAATAGCTTCATTGAGCACATTCAACACATCCGCCAATAGGTTCATGACATATTGGAGAGATCCAATGCTAAGTACAAGCAACTCCATGATCAAAATCCGGTGCCACACAACTTCTAGGTGGGTGACAAAGTGTGGCTACATTTGCAGAAGGAGCGCCTCACTAGACCCCACCGCAAGCTTTTCCCGCTCCGATACAGGCCGTACACCATCACCAAGTCTATAGGGAACAATTCCTTCGAGCTCAGTATTCCACCATTCCTTTTTCTGCACCCAATATTCAATGTGGACCTTCTTCGTCCCTACCTCCCACCTCTAC
The DNA here is from genome assembly GCA_034641835.2 of Pinus albicaulis. NCBI lineage: Eukaryota > Viridiplantae > Streptophyta > Pinopsida > Pinales > Pinaceae > Pinus > Pinus albicaulis. The sequence goes on from CM076578.1 coordinate 1,992,817,642, forward strand.
TGGACACCTCTGACATTGCAGAACAACTCACACCAACAGAGTTAAACCCAGACTGCATGGAACATGCCACCATAGATTGTATCATGGAAATGCAAATCAAGAACACTCACCAACAGAAGATCCAACAGTATCGGGTTGTCAAAGCTGGCCAACTCCTGCACCAAGGAAAGAGGTTCACCAGGGACCAAGTTCAGCAGAAGTTTCCTCATCTCATGGAGGAACTTAACGCAATGGGGACCATTGCTTCCTAAGGGGGGAGGAATGATCCAGGTGGATATTGGTGGTCACCCACCTATTCCACTTGGGGCCCCACCATTGTCTCTTTCAGTTTTTTAGTTTCGGCACAGCTTACTATTTTTAGCAATTTTTCGGGTCCTGAACTTCCAGAGCTGTTTTGAGGCCCTAAACAACATTTTTTTGGAAAACCGGGAGAAACATGGGTCCATGGATTGATGTTTCTCACTCAAAATTTGTAGTCCTCAGATATATATTTCTAACGAGGTATGGTTCGCATCAAACAGAGATCGTATGCCAAAGTTACATCCCCGGGAAGTTGAAACACCAATTTACCCAAACGGGGCCCATAGTTTTGGCGCTTCATCTCCTAGGGTTAGGGTTTTTGATGTTTAGGGTTTTCCATTGTTTCTAAATAATAAATAGGCCCTCGAGCCTCATTGTAACTCAATTCAGAGGCCTATAGCCACCACATATCTTCTCAAAGATAGCTACCAATGCCCTAGCTAGTTTATTTCCATTTTGTGTGTAAGAAAATCTCAGTTCTTTGATATTAATGAAATTAAGTGTTATTTCCACTGCATCTTTGTATTTATGGTTATATGTTTATTCTATTGTGTTCCTTCATAAATCTGGATCAACCCACCTGTTATATTCTTCCAGGAGATTCGAGATACTTTATGGCTAGACTATGATATTACTGATGAGGATACTCGATCTATTTATTTGATTCATCATTATACCAAGTCGACTAAAGAGGGTGAGATTCAGGATTTTTTGAATAATCTGTACATAATGAAAAATTTTGATTCGCTTTCTCAAATTTTTAGCCCATATTTTCTAGAAAAATATGATTCCCAAGCTCTTCCATTACAGAATTTAGCACTACTTATTAGCACTCTCGAGCCCAAAACCACTCTTATTGAGATTAGTGCACGAAAATATTTACACATACGTTCAGAATTGTACTTATCCAAATAAGAGAATCTTGTGAATTTTTTACGAGACCATCTTGGTGCCTTTGCATTGAGTTATGAGGACATGAAAGGAATCCCTCCTGAAACTTTCACTCATCATATTTATATTCGGGAAGGAGCCGAGCACAGCCTATGCTTAAATATATGGGTGGCAAGTTTCTTGCAGACAACAATTATCTACACACGAATCTTATAACGAGAAAATAAACAATAGCGAGAGCATAAAACATAAAACAGATCCAACACGAAGAGATTTTCCCTGGATCCCAAATCGGGACGACGGCTTGATTTTCACATTATATTCCTTTTAGTGTTACAACACATATATGAACAAGAGCATACATAAGCCCCCAATCCATAAACCACAGATTCATTATACTTAGTAGTTCCCTTTCGGCGGATCTACAAAAATACAGAGACATTATTAGTGCCCACAAAAACCATGTACAAAACCATGCACAAAACCATGAACGGGGCACCCATCGAAGTCACAAGGGAAACTTAATCATTTCATTGTGATATTCAACACCCATTTGTGTTGAAGGACACACGCACATACCCAACATGAATCCTGCACTAAGAGAAGTTGTGAAGGAATAATTACAAAAACCATTAGATGTTGATTTTATTGATCTTACATCTAATAGCCAATGGGTCTCCCCATTGGCGATAGTTCCAAAGAAAGATGGGAGATGACCTATTTGCATTGATTATAGAGAATTCAACAAAGCCACTCTCAAGGATTTTTTTCCCCTTCCCTTCATTGATTAGGTGCTAGATACTCTTATCAGTAAATATTACTTTTTATTTTTAGATGGCTTTAGTGGTTATAACCAAATATAAATCGCATTCGAGTGTCGGGATAATACCACCTTTACTTGTCCATGGGGTAAATTCACTTTTCGGGTGATTCCTTTTGGACTTTGTAATGTGCTAAATACCTTTCAAAGGGAAATTTTGTCTATCTTTGTTGACCCTCAAGCATGTAGAGGTTTATATGGAAATTTTTTCAGTATTTGGTGATTCTTTCCAAGAAGCCATTAAAAATTTAGAAAAAGTGTTTTTTCATTTCCAAGAGGATCGCCTTGCCTTGAGTGATAAGAAAGTTAGATTAATGTGAAAATCCGGGGTGTTGGTTGGACATCTTATCTCTGACAAAGGTATCCATGTAGACCCGTCCAAAATATAATTTATTTTACGTCTTCCTGCACCCAAATATTAAGGGGAAGTGACAAGATTCTTGGGACATCCAAGCTATTACGGGAGATTCATTGAAAATTTTTCTAGGATATCTACTCCTCATTTTCGATTATTAGTTGAGGATAGATATTTCTCTTAGATTACAACTTTCCAACAAGATTTTGAGGAAATAAAGGAAAAACCAGTACAAACGCCAGCCCTGAGGGGCCATAATTGGTCCCTTCCATTACATATTTCCTCAGATGCCTCAAACTTTTCTATTGGTGTAGCCTTAGGACAAGAAGAAAATCATAAATCCTATGTTATCTACTTCATCAGTAAAAGCTTGTCACCTATTGAATCGAATTACACAGTTACTGTGAAAGAGTTCCTAGCTATGATATTTTCCATTAACAAATTCAGACACTTACAGGTTATTAAGTGCTTATACATAGAGATCGATATGCCATAAAATACTTAATGCACAAACCTTTGAATAGTGGTAGAGTGACTAGGTGATTACTATTATTGTAGTATTTTAATGTTACCATTATTAATATACGAGTAAAATCAAATGTTGTAGCTGATTATCTTTCTATATTGAATAATCCCCGTGAAATAATTCCTATAGATGATTCTTTTCCTGGCGAACATAGTTTTGTTGTGCCAACAAATTCTCCATGGTTTACTGATATAGCTAATTATTTAGTTACATGAAAAACACCACCTTAGCTATCCACTCAAGAGAGATAGAATATTATTCAGAAAAGTGCTTCATATTCCTAGATTCAAGGAGACCTCTTTTACATAAGACATGATCTTATTATCTGTAGATGTGTGAGAGTGGAAGAAGTGTTTGATATTTTAAAATCTATCCATGATGAAGCTTGTGGGGGCCATTTTGCTGATAAAAGAACCACATATAAAAATATACGTGTTGGATATTTATGGCCTTCCTTGTTTAAGGATTTCAACCAATATGCCAAGTGTTGTGAAAGTTGTCAACGAATGGGCCAACTTCGCCAAGCCGATGAAATTCCTTTGTGTCCTGAAGTCATGATTGAACCTTTGAAAAATGGTCCATTGATTTTGTAGGAACTATAGCTCTGGCATATTTAAAAAAAATACATATCTTTCTTTGTACATATTTTGTAACAAAATGGGTAGAAGCTAGAGCTGTCTCTTTTGCCACTGAAAATTTTGTTGTTGATTTTTATTTATTGAGATTTTAACTAGATTTGGTGTTCCAAGAGAAATTGTTACTAATAATGGGCCTCAGTTTTTTTCTAATCTGGTTAAAGGTATTATATATCAATATAAAATTCGCCACAGGAAATCAACACCAAACTACACACAGGAAAATGGCGAGGTAAAATGTACCAGTAAGGAGATCAAGTCCATTCTTACCAAAATAGTAAATCTTCCTAAAAAGGATTGGGTGAATAGATTTCTTGTGGCCTTATGGTCTTATAGAACTTTCTGGAGGAGTAACATGGGCTATACACCTTATGAGCTGGTGTACGGGAATCATGTCATGCTGTCGATTTCATTTCATATTAAGATTTTCAGAACTACAATCCAATTTGGATTACATATCTCGAAAGAAAAAAAACAATGTATATTACATTTGAATGAGATTTATGAGTTTATAAGAGATGGTGTTCAAAAAAATATGTTAATGCAGCAACAACATAGGAAATGGCATGAAAATCTAATAAAAAAGAGGTAGTTCCAACCAGGTGATTGGGTACTCCTTTATGATTCTAAATTTAAAAATTTTAAAGGAAAATATTGCACATGCTAGATGGGGCCATATGAAGTAGTCAAAGTTTTTGAGAATGGAGTGGTGGAAATCAAGACCATTGATGGACATGAATCAGGCTTGTGAATGGGCATAGACTCAAAGTATATTTTTAGCCCATCACTAAGGAAAAATTCATACAACAAGTGTAGCAACAACCAGAATTAAGGAAGGTAGGTGGTGATTCCAACCTACTATGAATTTGATTTCTCTTTTCCAATAAAAATAATAAATAAAAATTAAAAAAAATAAAAACCATAAAATTAACAAATTGGAAAAAATATTTACCTATGACTGTGAAAATTAACATGCTGACATGGTCATGGAAGGGTCTGCCTGAAAACTAGCTTGTTGGTGAGTGGATAAGTTTTCTTAATAAAAAGGGATATCACTTGATTATTATAAATGATTATTGTCATTGAGAAGAAGCAGGTTTCTATAAAAAATTTCTGGTGACAACAGAATAACTAGCATAATTGAGCCCTTATCCAATTTCAGGGCAATTGACATGGCAAATTTTGTACAAGTGATGCACAACTCCCATTGCAATTAATTGATCCAAGGTACAAAAATATTTGGCAGAGATATCTGAGTTAAAAACTTTCTCTTTATTCTTGATCCCTTTTCATAATTTTCCCTCTATTTCTTCTCTTGTCCTAGTTGAAATTTCCCTCTTATTATTCACAAGTTTCCAATCTCGATTTGTGTTTTCCCTCTTATCCCTGAATTTTTTTCTCATTCCCTTTTTCCTATATTCCCTTGGTGGTTTATCTCATTTTAAATTCCCTCGATAACTTCCTTCCCTTTCTCAAAAATTACCCCTGTCCCGCTTTTTTCTTTCCCTCGTAAATTTTTTGCAGGATCTGATGAATTTTTTAATACCTTTCTTAATCAGATCAACAAAGCATAATGACACCTTGAAACTAGAGATAGAAGGAACTCCTTAAAATTCTTCAATTTATTGGTGAATTCAGCCTGTGTATAACAAATAAATTTTATTTTTTAAGAATCCTTCATGTAGTGCAAGAACCATAGTAGTCTGGTGCAGGAATATATGTTTCAGCACAAGAAAGCTGGATTCGGTGCAAGATCCCTATCATAGTACAAGAATCATGTTACAATCATGAATTTTAATGGAAACACTATATACTCTATTTAGAAACACGATGGATATTTTTTTTAAAGAACCATGATTGTTTTACTTTTGATTTAATTGACATTTTTTATCATTTCCAATAGGAATAAATATTTTAAGCAGAGGGATATCATAAGTCTACTTAACCTCATCTTAATAAAGCACTACTATATTCTAATCAAGGTCATGATGAGGTTAGGAACATTTGTAAAGGGTATCTTCCTTAGCTGATCGATTACCTGAACCATATCAACCTTTAATGATTTGGTCGTTATCATGTGCAAACCATATATTTCCTTCTTGAAATTCTAAAACCATACTAGTCGCATTTAGCCATCATTACCCTGCTTACCTTAGAATAACACCCAAATCCTCAGCCTTTCCAATAAAATTTCTCACACTGATAGGATGGCAACCATTTTAATTGTCGGCATAAGTGGATAGGATTTTGAGGATCATGGATTAAGGCACCGGCACATGCAATTCAAATTTGGTAAATGTAAAGACTATAAAGCATGCCCTTGGAATTTTGAAAATGTTTATTTCAAGAAGGATATTCTTTTCAAGATTTTTCAGAAGAATGGATTAGTGTAACCCCCAATCATCATGGCACCAGTCCACATTGATCCATGGTCTATAAAAGAACTGGAAGGAACAGTAGAATATGAGGCCAGTCTACCCTTATTGTGAGAAACAGGGTTTCTTTCCTTCCTGCTCAAATTTCATGCTTACGATTCTGTTGTAGCTCTCGAGTTTGTATGCACCTTCGATGGGAGTACAGCCATATTTTTCTCTTTATATTTTCAAGTGATGGAGTATTCTATCTCTTAGGCCACAGAGCTACGAGCCACAAGTGAGAAATGGTTTAAGAATGGTGAAGTAGACAAGGGTGTGTGCCATCATTTTCTGTTGAAGAAGACCACGTTGTGGATTGGAAAATTGGGTTGCAGAGGAGTGTGATGGCTTAGAAATGGATATATTTGTTGTACATTCTATATAATTTCCTCACTTGTGAAGGGAGGAGCTCATTAACCTATCTCTACCACTTTCGGCTTCTACTACATTTCGAGTCAGGTAAATTGATCAATTTCCCTCATTTTCTATTGAAACATTTCGACAAGATGTCCAAAGTGTGCAAAAGAGCCAAAGAGACTAGATAGGGTTTAAATTATGCCATTATGGCGTAATGAAAACTATGGTTAAAAAATAATTGGAGATTAAAGGCATGACATGGGAAACATTTTTGAAAACATTCCAGGGTGAAAGCATTATAAAACGACGTTGTCGTAAAGGTCAACCACAGAATGGAATAAAAAAGTTTGTCAAGCCAAAATTTAGTCAGCAACAGGGGAATAAGCCACCACCGTTAAAAGGTGGCAAGGTTGGAAAACAAAAAATCGACAAACCCCAGTCCAAGAACCCAAAACCTGAGAAGGATCAGAGTAAAGAAAAAGGTGGAATTGAGAAACCTGGACATTCCTGAAGGTTTACACAGGGTTCATTAAAAATATGACATGTTTCTTTGGGTAAAGGGTCGGTTAAGACAACTACTATGGTGTATATTGGGGACTTTGAGGAGTGCATTCCTCCCGGAAACCCTCCTATGGAGAGCCCTACAGAAAATTTGACAGTGTGGAACAACCTTTCCATGTTAACAAAAGTTGCATCCTTGGGTACTTCGATATTTATTCTAGGATATGTTGAGGAGGAATATGACATTCCTTTGTAATCTCTAATGAAGGAATTCAAGAAGAAAAAGGTATCTCATACACATGAACGAAGCCAGAAGTAACAAAAGCCCCGATAGTAGAAGACAATGAGGATATTATTCCTCTTAATCTTGAAATAGAATAATTGGAAAAGGAAATGGAAAATGATGACACTTTGTATGATTCAGTGGCAAATAGAGCGAAAATAAAAGAGTAATATGAGGTGAAAATTTTTCTTTTTGGAGTGAGAAGTCAAATTCAGGATTTTAAGCAATAGATATATGAACTTGAAGTTTTAAATCGATGTTTGATGGACCAGAATAATACATTGAAAATCAAGAATGAAGAACTGGTAAAGGCATTACGGGAATGGAATCAACAGTTGAAGACATGGAAATTTCATGCATCTCATGGGAAAATTTGTTTTAGGAAAGTGGTTAAGAACCTAAGGAAAGCCCATATTAAGAAGTTGAAGGTAGAAGGGTTGGGAATCAATATTCAGATCCAAAATTAAAGGAAGGCTCATAATTTTTTTTTAAGTTGTCGGAGGACACACAACAGAATGAGGTTGGGGGGATGTTGTTCGGCATAATTGTCCTTATTTTAACCCTACCTTTGTCCTAACTATGCTACCTAAACCTACGTTTCACAATTAAATTAAAACATTTACACATGGTTCTTGGTCCTTTTTGTGATTTTGTTAAATATGGATTATAGAGGCTTATTAGTCATTAAAAAGGTTTAATAATCTTAAATTTCTTTGTAACTTATCAATTCATAATTCCTGAAGGCGTGGTGAGTAAATATCATTAATAAAAATTGGATTTTGGTTGTTGTAGGATTCGAACTTCTTGTACCATCAGTTGTTCCTGTACTAGGTGGATAGCTGGCCGATTCATTTCAGATTGTGTCCAAGAAAATCATATTTATTAAACAATGGCGTGCATCTCTCACCGAGGGTTTGTTCCATTTTCTACATCAGGCTTGGATAATTATGGATGTTCTAAAGATGGAGGTTTCTCATTGTCCAATGTGTTTTCCTGTTAATTTTTTCGTAGCGAACAAGAGTCGAACATTTATGTATAAATTAGAGATTATATGATAGGTTTAGCTAGAAATAATTTGAAGAAATCTAGTATTCTGCTTTTATAAACTTTTGTAATCTTGCATCTCCATGCCCCTCTAGGTTGGATATATGGTTTAATGATGTATATTTGCAGAATACTTTGAATAAAATAAGAGCTAATGTCAGTTTTATGTATTTCTTGTTCATGTCATTATTTTCAATGTTTCCTTCGTGTAGTTGATTTCATAGTTTTTGGGAAGGCAAACGAGATGGTTGGTTAGGGCTCATCCAACCCAGATCGTTCTCCATATGTTTTGTAGTGTGTTAGATCTAGTTATTCAGGTGTGATCAGAGTAATTTTGTTTACTTTATTTAGCTTGTAGCGTGGTGAAATCCTTGTGAAGGTTTTCATTCATGATCTTAGATCTGAGGATTCATTGTCTGTGTGTGTGTGGTTGATTTTATTTTCATTTCAGTGTTTTATTTCTTCCTAAAAGAATCACATTGTTCTTTCTCTTTCTAAGCTATTTCTGAAAAGTTAAAATTGGTTGTAAGTTTAATAATTTAAGTTGATTCATTTTCTTACAACATAGTGAGCCCTTATATGTACAAGTTCTTGTTACATAATGATAACTTTTTGCATAAAGTTAAAGCTATAACGATCTCCTTACATAAGCGTAAATGAAATATTACTGAGTATAGGAATGTTTTATGGCGTTTTTCTGGGCTTAAAGGTTTTATGAAATGTATCTTCCAAATAGAGCATATTTATTATCATGAAAAAAATTTGAGGAGGGTTTATTTTTGTCTTTTGGGTAGCGTACTTTCACTTCCAGCAAAAAATTCTTTTCCTTTCTGCTATTGTGAGAATTTATTTAAGTCTTTGCAGTTATTTTCATCGAATATTTGCTTTGGATTGGGAATCTCTTTCATTAATGTTCAATTTGAAGTTTTCCTTTCTATTTTTTTCATTTCCATTCTACTATTAATAGAAAATTAATACATGAGTGAAGGGTGATTGAAAGTAAGTCTATTCGAGTGTAGGAAAAGTGAGTTCTTACTGCATGAACAACGAGTTCTTAGTGTAGGAACAGAACGTTCCAGTATAGGAATAGAATGTTCTAGTACAGGAATAAAGCATTCTAGTACTAGAATAGAGTATTTGAGTGCAGGAACAAAACTCATTTTTTACAGGAACGTAATTGTTCAGGTACAAGAAGGAGACATCTTTTAGTAAAGGAAATAGATTTAACAAGTATAATAGAAAATCATTCTTTCTATTTTCTAGGCATTGAAATTCAATCACAAGAACATATTTTACCTTTCAAAAAAAAAATTTGAGATTGATTGGAAGGCATGCTTTAATTTCTTTTGTCAAATTTTGGAAACTATTTGCTCTTCGTGATTCCAGTACCCATAGTGGCTTCGTGTTGTTTTTCTAAAAGGTTTTCTTTGCAATTCATTGCCTTTTCATTCTGCAAAATTTAGTTAGTGGAATAGAAGTAGAATTTACAGAAGTTAAAACTAGACGTATTTCGTATTTCTTGTGCTACATCTCGAAGCTTACATGGCCCTGGTTTGAAACATTAAGTGTTGAAGGAGTTTACTGAATTGCAACTCTGACACCCAACAAAAATACCAACTACATATCATGACCTCACACCTGACAACCTTGACCATGAAAATACATACATAATAATATATAGATACTGACATGCATATAAAACCGACATGAATTCATGACAAAGGTATCCTAACAACAACATCACCAACTTACACATGACAACGCAACTATAAAAATGACTACCGCCATGCATACATAACAAACACATAAACCATAAGCATAATGAAAACATATGAAACCAACATGTATGCATGACATACACATCTTGCCCAACCAGTCACAGGGTTGAACCTTGTTCTGATACCACTCTCTAACACCCCCCTCCCACATATACCCAAGCTAACTGATCCATTGGGGTAAACATGTGATGAAGAGTGATATGATTCAACTCCCCAAGTACATTTAAGGAAGTGGAATTAACAAACCAAAGCCAGAATGACCTTCCTTGGGAGCTGCAGGACCCACAAGGGCTAACCAACCACTCCAGGTGCCCAACCCCTGAGTTAACCTTCTTCGTGATTGATCTAGACCCTTAGTCGCTCCCATTAAAATACCTCCTTGAATTTGTAACCCTCTAATCTCAACCATAACAATGGAATTAATGCATCTATATACTTTTCTAGGAATTTTTGTGCTAGTGACCCTAAATTCTAAGCCACTTTTATAGGGATTGGACTCAATCATTTTCCCATAAATTGATTAAATTATCATAAATGATAAATAAAAAGAATAGAAGGCTTCTAATGCAAAACTTGAACAAGGAACTGAATTTACTCATCCTAACCATGATAGGCATTTTGTCAAACACATCATGGAAATGTATTCCTGCAGGTCATAAAAACACATATGAACATAGGAACTTCATACTTATCTAAGATTTATCAAGGGCATTTCATGACCTCTCATATTATTTGAATTAAAATTTGTTAGTTAATTCATTAATTATTCATTCATTCCCTAATCAAAACATGATGAAGGGCATAACTCAAGCCCGTCATAAACCATGCTTATAACCACCATATAATCAAAGAAATGTCAATGATAGAACATCCATTAAAGTCACATGATAACGAGTAAATTTACCCATAAGATACAAGAGGAAAATATCTCTCATAAACATATGCAAATGCAACCAAGTTAGGGACTTCCATGTACCACCCGCCCATATATTGGGATAAACCATATCTCTCTTTTAGATAATCACCCACACGCCATATTCTAAGCATGATTGTGGGATCTCATGGAATAAACTAAGAAAAAATAAATTAGGGCTTCCAGAGTCCAAACCGCCTCAACCCTCAACCATTGATTCCACCTCAAAGTCATAAATCACTAACCATGACCAAATCAGTCTCTCCCAAAGTTTTCTAGGGTCCATAACATTTTTTCCAACTTGAATTTTAGGACTAGTAACTCAACCCACAGTTGTCATCGAGCTCTAGAGCATTTGTCCAACCAAGGCTTCCAGGACTAGTAACTCAACCCACCAAGGGCTATAGAGTGTTTTTCCAGCTAAGGCTTTCATGACTATCAAATCAACCCAAGTCTTTATAGGTCTTACACAATTTTTGTCCAACCAAGGCTCCATGAACTAGTAACTCAACCCATAGCCATATGGAACATGAGCACCATCCATAAAAACAAATATAAATCCCACAACACCATGGTTATCCAGGGAATGCAAGGCTAGGAAAAACCATTATCAATCTAGGAACTCCTCCATGTCAATGACAGAATATAACCAAATAACCACATACATATTCCATTCATGTTAAAACTAGCAAGGAAATCATACATGCAACTTAGTACCTACAATAAAAACATGTTATAGTTGTCGATCTCATTGTCCTCATGCGATTTTATACTTTTCCTTTTCCTTATTGCTCCAAATCCCAAATAAGCCACACTCCTTCAAGAGTGCTCAAAGAAAACTCTAATTTTCCAAGAGTATGAGAGAGAGAATAGAAGAGAGAAAGCTCCAAGCTAAACCTGACAAAAATTCGAACTAAAAAATAGCCATGAATTGATCCTCAAAGGAATTTTTATCAATGAGGTCTCTATTTAATTCATTTTCCATTATTTTTCCTTCATTTTACTCCTCACATGCATCCTGTGATATTTCACCTTCCTTTTATCCTATTTTCCATTATTTTCATAAATAAAATGCCAATAAATGCCTCATGCCTTTCCAAATTCTTTTTCATTGCCTTTGTCAATTTCCATTGCCATTAATTAATCACAAGTGATCCCCGTCACTATGTTTCTCCCCAAATTTCGGCTTCGAATACATGTCCCATTACCTTGGTTATTATTTTTCTTTTATAAACTTTATTACATGAATTTTTAACCAGGAGATGTTACAAGAGAGCATTGTAAATGTTACTAAAGTTGCCACTATAAGTGGAGAAGAAGATTTTGATATTGCGGAAGTAATTTGAGACACAATGGAAGAACCTACGAAAAAACATGAATATTATTAATGTGATGGAGAAATCGAAGTCCATTATGTATATACATGCATGAAATATGAAACTGAAGTTTAATATGATGAAATTAAAACTATCTTTACATTAACAATAACATGTGAGAAGAACCTAGCAATGAATGTTGAATTTGATTTTTTGGATGAATTAACATTTTTAAAGAGTGGCTTGAAAATCCTAAGTATGACAAAGATGAAATTCACTATTGAAAAACTATCATACTATAATAGTAGAAGGAACACAAAAGTTAAAGGAAACCCTTAGAGTCATTGAAGATTTTTTTTATAGTTGAAGAGGAGATGAAATAAAATGAAGAAGTTGTTTTTGATCTTACAGATATTGATAGAAAATTTCAATCAACAATAGCTAAGGTATAAGACAATGAAAAAGAAGAATTGGAAAAATAAATATTGAATAAAATTACCAAAATAAAGCTAAAGATAAAGAAGAAGAAAATATTTGATGAGTATAAAATTTGGATCAAACAAAATAAAAGCTTGTACAACATCTAGTTAAGGCAATCTACACCAACATGTGGAAGTAAAACAAGTTTTTGAATTGACCTCGAATATTGTAAGCTTATCATGCTGAATTAAAACAAGTTTTTGAATTTATTTCAAGAATTGTAAACCTAGATGAAATGTAAACCGAAAGGAAACAATGTTCATAATTATGGGGGGGAGTTGCAATATATTAATTATTCTCGGTTAGTCCCAAATAGTCCATAGTTTCTAACAATTTACATAAAGTTTAAATTTAGGAACAATTAGATCTAGGTGTATATCGGTGGCCACTTGCCTATACCACCTAGACCTCTAATCGGTTTCATTAGTTTCCTTGATTATAGCACAATTACTCTTTTTAGCAGTTTATCGAGTCTTGAATTTCTGGCACTGGTTTGACCAAGTAAATGGTATTTTTTTTAGGTCATTGGTAGGACCGTAGGCATAATTCCTACAGTACTCAGTGATATATTTCTAACGAGGTGTCGTAGGTGCAAAATGAAGATCATATGACCAAGTTACAATACCAGGAAGTTGGCGCCAAACTAACCCTAGCAAGGCCCAAAATCTCTTGGCATTCCATCTTCTAGGTTTATTTTTTTGGTTGTTTAGGGTTTCCATTTGTTTTTCAATAATAAAAAGGTCCTCAGCCTTATTAAAACAAATTTTAGAGGCATGTAGCTACCACATCTCTTCTTAGAGATAAGCTACCATTCTCTGTGCTAGTTTATTTCCATTTTGTATGTAAGCATATTTCAGTTCTTTGATATTAATGGAATGAGGATTTATTTATGTTTCATCTATGTATTTATTCCTATAAGGATATTTATTCTTATGTATCAGAGTGGCCTTCTATTTCTTTATTTTTATTTTCATGTCCCCAACGAGATCATGATATAAGGAGTGAGAGCTCAAACTAGTTGAACCTTTGTAACACTAGCCTCGCAAACCCTGATGCCCTCCCATGGTGAAATAAAAGAAAAATGAAGGAGCAGGAGATCCTTTCAAAATATTTCTCGAAGAAGCCCTCGAGTGAAAAATGAACGTGATAATGCACAAATTTTTCCATATCCTTTGGCGACTAACCATAGATAATGCATCTTCATCCAACAACCACTCTAGAGGTGCCACTCCCTTTAAGGTACAAGTCAACTTTGACATCTCCATATTTGAAGGCCAAATAGATGCAGATGTTGTATATAAATGGTTAAATATGTTAGAAGGATATTTTTTGGTTCATGATTTTTCCAATAGGGAAAAGATTAATTTTTCACTCCTTAAAGTCGCCCCCCATGTTAAGGACTGGTGGGAAACCTACTGTGAGAAGAAGGAAGAGGGGGAACCCTCACTATTTTTAGTTGAACCCACTTCAAATTCTTTTTGGGATGCCATCAAGGAGAAGTATAACCCTATCGAGAGTTATGAAGATAAATACATAAAGTGGACCATGCTATGGTAGGGAAGGGACCAAGATGTGTCTGAGTTCACAAATATTTTTCATACCCTTCGTAGGAAGTTGGGTATCAAGAATTCTAAGGGGCATCTGTTACTCAAGTATCACGACTATCTACACAAGTGAATCCATGATGATATGGATTTCCTGGACATCTCATCGCTTGGTGCCACCTATCAATATGTTGTCAATATTGAGAATAAATGTAAATAGAACAAGCGAGACTTTGGATTTGTGAATCCAAAGCAAGGGAAAGGAGGCCCCAAAATGCAAAAAAAAGGAAATATCCAAGTCAGGGTGACCCAAACCAACCCTCCCAAGTTGCATGAAAATAAAAACACCATGAATACAACGAGCACAGGAAAATGGAGTTCCATAAGAGCCCCTCTCACAACACAAGTGTGTCGAGGCAAGCAGTCACTAATCTTTGAGCTAAAGGCTTCAGAGTCAAATGCATGTTCTGACTCTGAGTTAGAACCTGAGAAGGGGAATGAAAAATGAAATCTAATTATTGATGTAGAGCCCAATGCCACCATTGCCACCACTTTGGTATATCATATTGAGCCAGAATATCTGGAAGAGGGGGAACATATCTTCCACTCACAGTTGTGGGTGAGTGTTTCTCCGCTGAAGTTGATTGTTGACAACAGGATCCAAAATAACCTCATCTTAACAGAGGTTGTGAAGCGTTTCGGCCTACTAGCCACACCACGCCAGAGTCATACACCATCAGGTGGCTTCACCAAGGGTGATATCCCCACGTCAGCCGATAATATCACCTTCCCTATAGCATCAAGCCCTTCACAGATGAGGTATTGTGTGATGTTTCTCCTCTTGAAGTTTCTTATGTATTATTGGACCAACCATACTTGTGGAAGCATCATGTTGTGTATGATACTAGGCCTTGCACTATGATTATTACTTTGGGAAATAAGTTATATAGGATATTAGAGGTAGCACTACCTACTGCCATCTCTTTGATATTTGTGAAGCAATGCAGTAAGATAATTTCCCAAACCAGGAAAATTTTCTTCCTTATCATTGACCCTCAGGGAAAGAAGAAGATGTTGGCCACATCCACGACCTTGAGACAAGGCTCCTCTGCACCATAGTAGTAGATGGACAAGGTCGTGGAGGAGTATAGGGACATCCTCACCTCACCCACAGGGGTACCCCTACACTATTATTTCAAGTACTCTATCGATCTATCCTTGGGCACATCACTACTGAATGGATCGAACTACTGACGCTCTCTTCTAGAAAATGATGAAATCAAGAGGAAGATTTATCAGTTGTTGTATAAAGGGAACATCGGGCCAATTTTATCACCCTATGGGAGCCCAATCATGTTGGTATAGAAGAAGGAGAGAACCTGGAGGCTCTATATTTACTATCAAGCGCTTAATAAGATCATTGTCCATAATTCGATGATAGGAGTGTCATGTCAATAGGATAGATGAAGGTAGTGAATGCAGGAGGGTTAGGCCAGAAGTCACGCTCCAACACTGAGAATTAAAAGCTCTCACATGATCGGGGTAATGTCACATTGGTTCGTGCACCTTCGCGACAGTCTTAGGGTATTATCAAGGGTGATGGGTTTTCTATGTGCATTATGCAGCATTTGGGTTATGGTCAGTGTGAGGTAGGAGAGAACACATTGTGTCGTGACGTCTGCATTGAAGCTATGGATTGAGCCTCCTGTGCAGGGTGCAAAGGAATTTTAGGAAGATATGAAATTGAGTCTAGTATAGTGTTCAACCATTAGATCCTAGCAATCCTGCACTTGCTAAGACTCGCGTCATGTTTGGAGTATCACCTTCTCTGCTGGTGGTGGGAAGGAAGCTTAATTAGCCATGCATATTGGAAAATGACTGGTCCTAAGTGGTGGTGTGCCTCTTGGTGTTCGTAGATGAGGCAGGGGAGCAGTGTTGGCTTGGGCTCAAGTGGCACTCAGGGCTCCTGACTCCCTGGTGCATGCTTTCATATTGGGTTCTGTCTGTAGCAAGAAGGGGAGTAGAATTGGAACCCAGTATTGTCGCTCATTCCTATGACCTGTTAGTAATTGAGGGTCATGTTAGAGGTGATGGTATTTACACCAGAAAAGGGAATTGGGGTGATGAATCCTTGACAATAGAGGTTCCTTATAGCCCAGTGGTAGCGGGAGGTGGGAAGACTATTTGTATGCTACAGAAAAGAGGCAAAGCTCATAGAGGTGGTTTAGGATGTGACGTAGAATAATGAAGGTTGAATGGTTAACCAAGATCTGACTCGGAGTCTACAAAGAGCCAACACTCTGTGGCAGCGATGGAGGTCTCTCCAGATCGCTCCTTAGTCCAAGTGGAAGCCCCAGTCACCCTGGTCGTGATTGCAACCTAGCTTCAACACATTCAACTCAAACTAGATAACAAGCGAGAGAAGAGGTATGAAGAAAGAAATGAACTTATTGCATATATAAATGATATTCAACAAATGTAGAATGAAACTTTGGATACTCTAGAGAGTCTTCGATGCCAGTTGTGACGCTCCCATGACCACCTCCGAGCGTTGGAAATCCAGGTATAACATATTGACTATCATGTCTACAACCGTGCAGGACTCTTTGTTGTGCCACAGGTATTTTCTCCTAATCCTCCTCTTTGTGTTGTACTTATTTTTTCCAGTTTTGTGCCAGAAATAACCGTAGGCATCGGTTTCCTTGTCTTGCATCCAGGAATACTATTTGGAAGGCCTTTGGCTTGGTTTCTTTTGAAACATGTGATGCTCAGATGTAATGCAGTTATGCTATTTTGTGATCTAAATTTCAAAATGATAATATAAAACTACTTTTGACTGAAAAAAAAAATATCATTGTCCAAAATAGGTATCCAAACCCACAAATTGATGACCTTCTCAACCATCTCAAGGGGGCCAAATATTTCTGTAATATTTACTCAAAGTCCAGTTATCACCGAGTACCAATCGAACCCTGTGATGTGTGGAATACTACATTCAAAACCAAGGAGGGCTTTTTCAAATAGTTTCTCATGCCATCTGGGTTGACGAATGCCCCTGCAACCTTCATGAGCCTGATGGAAAACATCTTAGGGCCCTTCACCAACTCATTCGTAGTAGTGTATTTGGATGACATCCTAATCTTTAGCGAGAGTTCGGAAGAGCACCTACACCATATTCGACAAGTCCTCCAGACCCTGCGAGAACATAAATTATGTGATAATTTTGAGAAATGCACTTTTGTTATGACCAAGGTTCAATATGGGTACATCATTGATAATCGGGGTGTGCATGTGGACCCAACCAAAATATAAGTTATTTGGAATTGGCCAAACCCAACCACTCTAAAAGAGCTTTTCAAATTTCTGGATCTTTCCAATTTCTACCGCACGTTCGTGTTGGGTTTTTCTAGTGTCACTTGGCCTTTGAGTCAAGTCACCAAGGGAATTTGAGTCAACTCACTAGTGCTCACATTACTAGACCTGTAGTGACCATTTTAGATTGAGATAAATTCCTCCTACTATGTTATTGGTGTAATTCTTACTAAGAAGGGGCATCCAGTGGCATATCACAGTGAGACACTTTCAGACAAAGTCAAAACATATCCCACCTATGAAAAATAGATGTATTCCATTATGCAGGCATGTTGACAGTGGAAGCATTACATTCTGGGGAAGGAAATGATCATCAACACAGACCACCACCCCTACAGTTCATACAGACACAAGGAAAGTTGCAGAACGATCACCATAAGAAATCTTCCACATACCTGCAACAATTCAATTTGAACATTAATTACAAGAAGGGAAGCACAAATAATGTTTCAAACTACCTCAACCGACTGTCGTTCATGGCGCTGATCACTGTTCTCGGAATGGGCACACATTTATAAGAGTGGTCCAAATTTTGACACGAGACTTCATAATGGGCATACATTTACAAGACTGATCCAAAATTTGACACCGCATATCAGATTCTCCAAGAAGGTAAGAAATTTCCATACTTTCACCTTTAGGATTTGCTATTATTCCACTTGAGACACCTATGTGTTCGTTCAAGAGAGAGTACCAAGATGATTTGGGAGGCGCACTACAGTTGAGTCACTAGACATTTTTGGGTAGAAAAGATAGTGCTAGTGTTGCAAAATTATTTTTATTTCCCAAACCTTAAATGGGATCTTGGGAAGTGCATTAGATCCTACATTTCCTACACCATTTCCAAAGCTACAATCATTAAGAAAGGCATATATCCTCCCCTACCTACTCTTAGCCAGCCCTAGGAATTCATCTCCATGGATTACATGTCAGGCCTTATTTCTACCAAGCATGGAAATGACTTTGTTTTCATCGTCGTTGAGAAATTCTCTAAGATGGCCATTCCGGTGGCATGCAAGAAGAGTATCACAACAAAATCCACTGCCAAAATATTATTTGAATGAGTGTAGGTACACTTTTGGATCCCACAATCCATTATCTCATATCGGAACAACAATTTTCTAAGTGCATTCATGTTAAGCCTTTGGTTGTTGTTAGATACCAATCTCACCAAGTCCACAACCTTCTACCCCCAAACTTATGGCAAAATAGAGGTCGTCAACAGGATTATCGTACACATCCTGTGCATGTAAAATTCGAACAATCCACGCACATTGCACAAAAACCTCCCCTATGTCGAGCACAACTACAACATAGCTCTCCACAAATAAATTGTCCACAATCCCTTTTAGGTGGGACTGCGATTCCAACCACTATGTCCCATTGGTGTTGACATACAACTTGAAGCTACTTAAGAAGACGCAGCTCATGCCTAGTCCGAAGTTGATAGAGCTAATAAATTCATTGAGCGCATTCAGAAAATCCTCCAATAGTTCCATGACATATTGAACAGAGAAAATGTAAAGTACAAACAACATCATGACCAACATCGGGTGCCATGCAAGTTTCAAGTGGGAAACAAAGTTTGCCTACATTTACAGAAGGATTTCCTCATTGGGGCCTACCGTAAGATTTTTTTGCTCTAATATGGGACTTCCACCATCACTAAGGTTGTATGGGACAATTATTTCAAGCTCAACACTCCACCATTCCTTTTTCTAGAATGATTATTCAATGTGGATCAATTGCGGCCATACTTTCCCCCATTATTGGACACATGAAAAATTGATGAGTAGTTGATAACAACAGAGCTCAACCAAAGCTACATCGAACAAGCTGCAACTGATAGGATAATGGACACACATATAAATAACATTCTCCAATAGAGGATCCAGCTATATTGAGTTCTCAAAGCCAACCAACTCCTTCACCAAGGAAAGTGGCACACTAGGGACTAGGTTCAACAAAAGTTTCCTCACCTCATGGAGGTTCTGCACACTATGGGGACCATGATTCACGAGGCGGGAGGAATGATCCATGTGGACATAAGTCTCCACCCACCTATTCCTCCTAGACCTGCAGTTGGTTTCATCATTTTTCTTGATTATAGCACAATTTACAATTTTTAGCAATTTTTCGGGTCTTGAACTTCCAGAGTTGTTTTGACCCCCTAAACGGTGTTGCTTTTAGGTCCGCAGCAGGAAAATCCCACAAATATTTTAATACTCAGAGATATATATTTCTAAGGATGTATCATACAGGTCAAACTAATATCATATGACCAAGTTACAACCCCAAGAAGTTTGCTACCCAACTAACCGCAACAGGGCCCATAAACTCTTGTCCTTCCATATCCTAGGGTTAGGTTTTTTATTGTTTAGGGTTCAATAATAAAAATTTCCTTCTCATTTTAACATAACTCATAGGAATATAGCCATCACATCTATTCTCAGAGATAAGCTACCATCGCCCGAGAAAATTTATTTCCATTTTGTATCCAAGCATATTTTAGTTCATTGATATTAATGGAATGATTATTTATTTCTATTGTATCTTTGTGTTTATGTTTATATTTGTATTTTTTTGTGTTCCTACTGTTAGACTCCTATACCAATAGGTGTCATATATCATGATTGACTTGATGAGTTATGTAATATGTTCATACCTTTCCTTGTTGCAAAGGTTTTCCATATTGTTAAAAAATCATTAAAAAAATCAAAAAATTTAAAAAATGTAAAGAGGGTATACCCTAAAAGAAAAATCGAAGGGTGAAAAAAAAAATGGCCAAAAAAAGTAAAAGAAAATGAACCCTACCAAAAGAAAGGCCAAGGAAAGTGTGCAAGTCTAAATGCCACTACCTTTTTCTCTTATGTAAATAAACAAATTGTGTGCAACTTGTATCTTATGCCACAATTTATGAAAAATCAAACAGTTTAAGCTTGGTTAGTTCATATTTCAATTTCATGTTTTAGAGATAGAGAATAAAATCTGACCAAACTGTTTAATCTTGGCAGATAACTAGATAGGTAAAGTAAATAAAAGGAGCTCAACAGTTTAATCTGAGCCCTTGGATGTAATAAGGTTAGACTTAGATAGATTTCTATATGTAAAAGAAAAAGTGTGATAAGGGTTTGCCAGTCTAAGTGCACCCTAATAAAGAAAAAAAAATGGTAGGTTAAAGTAGGTAGGGTAGGTAGATGTTGTTGCAGAATTACATGTGATGGATAATAACTCTAGATATGTTAAATCTTTACTTTCATCAAAAGTGCAAAGGAAGAAACTACATTGGAAGAATTTCAAGCAAAGAAAAGTCAAATTATTAACTTCTCTTCTCATTTTTTCCCTAAAAAATTCGCTAATTTCCCCTAAGTACTAAGGCATTTGAAAATTAGAGGGGCTCAAGGCATTTCCTTGACTTTTGGAGGGACCAGACCCTCGACCCAATAATTTAAGAAGCCTAAGAACTTAAAAATAATTCATAAATCATTCATTCACTTCCAAAAAAGTCTTTTCCTAAGTAAAATCCTATTTTAATTAGGGAAATTGTACAATATTTCAAGCATAAGTTAATTACATAAACCTAATGTTTTTACACTTAGCGCTTCCATTCATTTTTTCATATTAATTTCTAACTTTATTATTTAAATCCCTTTACAAATGAACCATTTCCTGTATTATTTTAATTATATAAAAATCCCAAATTAATATCCCGCCCCTTTGGTTGAAAAATAACCATATAACTATTTTAATTGTGATTAATTGGTTGAATTTCCAAACAATTAAAAAAAACCCATCACCCCGCCGTACAAAAAAGGGATTAATTAACCCCCATGGTTAATTAATAACCTACTCCACCAATCAAATAGCCCCCGACGTGATTAAATTATGTTTGATTGCATTCGGCCTGCTCTTTATCTTTCCGTCATCTCCCTTTCCTAACAACCGTTCGATCAACAAATCCATGATCTATGGTTGTCATCCATATCGCTGCGCCTCCACGTCTGAACGATAATGCGTGATGGCCAAGAGGTTCTCTGAACAGTGTCACGCCACGTGTCGTGTATTGTATGGAAATGCTTGCCCTCCGCTAAAAACCGCCTGTCCCCGAAAGCGGTGCGATGTATACCGCTTACCACTTACCTCCCATGACAAAACACCTGTACTTGCTGACGTCATTCACTTAAAAAATAAAAAACCCGCCAACCATTGACTTTTAAAATAAAATGAATAAACCTGCGTCATTTTCACCATCCCGTGCAGTGACCAATGTCCCATACAGAAAACTCCAAAACCAACTGTCGAAGACTGTCAACCACCACCTTGCTGAGAAAAATTGCAGTTGAACAATCCAAAATTCATCCGCCATTTCCAACACCTGTTTTCGTCACTGTTTATTTCTTGGAAAGCAGTTATTTACCCAAATTCCCATTGAACTCTGTAAAATCTTGGTTTTTGTTTTAATTCCACACGAAAAAATTGAAACAAAATTCAACATTGGTCTTTATTTCCCAAAATTTCAATAATATTCCAAAACTTGTGATTGGGTCTATTTTTTCATCAAAAGCCAAATTCCTTTCTGAATCCACAAGAACCAGAAATTGAAATTCCCGTGGCTTTAAGTGTTGCACCTCTGAATGCCCCTCATAGAGATTTAGACTATCTGCCTCTTGCAGATAGGGATTTCCAAATTAAAGGCCTCATCCTCAGTGAAAATCCTCTTAGAATTTTTTGCCAATGTCGAGATAAATACCTGAACGACTTTGACATTTTTGGACTGTGGGAATCCAATCTCCCGATGTATCTTTTACCCTCAACTCATATTTTTCCTGAAATAATTCATTACCGCCATGCCAATTATGATCCCAATCAACGAGCAGTCATGTCCCCGAGTCAAACCATTATTTTCCCAATAACTACTCAGTCTATTAACGAAATGTTACAGTTTCATCCTGGTCAAGCGTTGACTCCCCTTCCATGGGATATTTACTTGAAAAATCGACCAATTTATCCCAAGAAGAGTTGATTCACCTTTGTTAGACTTTTATGCTACCAGAACATCAACCTAAAAGCCCTCCTCCTTATGGATATACTTTTTTCACAGAAGTGGGTAGACTCATTTTAAATATGATATCTTCTGTAATGGGTTTCAACACTAGTGAATATGTTGACAAGTTAACCCTAGTATTGCTGTCAATTTTTACCCCTGGACAGCCTCCTGCTGTCAAATATGATTTTGCTTCCTACATTGCTGATAAAATCCATGATCAGTCCATGAGATTGGAAGATGAAAGAGTGTTCAAATATTCCACTGTTATATACCATCTCATGCTTTACTATCAATAAGAGATTTTCCCTTTCCATGTCATGAAAATTGATGCCAAAGGAAATCCAAGGTCTGTAATTTTTTGGTCTGCAATCTTCCATAATTCCTATGATTCTCCTTATTCCTACAATGAGTTCATTGACCTATTTGTGCACTCTGCAACCACCTTATTGACAAGATTCTCCCCTAATAGGGTCAATAGTGATATCAAGAAAATTATCCAACTCTCAAAGTAATACAGGATAGGTGATTGATACCTATACCGGAATCATACAGAAATTAGAATATATGGGTGTGAGATATGTCCTTTCAAGTTACCAAAATATGTCCCAAGGAGGCTTTTTTCCTTAGAGTATTTCAGACAAATGATAAATTCAGACATAGTTCATTTTTGCAACCCAAAGAAAAAATTTTAGCTCAGAAGTAAGACTCTATTAGGTCCTTTTGTCTACAATTCTAGGGATGTAGGAAAATAAGCTGAAATAATCCTAGAAGATTATCTCAAATTGCAAAAAAAATTCCACTCGGTACCTTATGACCTAAACAATTTTATTTGTGATAGGAGAATGAAAAACAAATTGTCACCGTACCTTCACCATAGAATTCCAGAGATTGAACAATTTGCAAATATGTATGAATGGATGGAAGGGACCTTAATAGAACAAGATAATGAACAAGACAGTGTTGAAAATGTTATGAAAGATCTTTAGAAAATACTTGACCTAGATTCTTTTGGGCAGGTGTAAAGACCAGGAACCTCTCAACAAAATTTGCAGGAAATCAGTGCACTAGCCATAGTAGCATACAAAGGGAAGGAAAAGGAAATTGATACACAGTTCATAGAGCAATTCACAATGACAGATAAGCCTGAAACTTCTAAGGAACAGGCCCAAATACAGACTTCTCCTACTCAGATCAATGTGGCAGAAATTTTAGTTTTTCAAACTCCTCTCAATGAAGAAAAAAGCAAAAAGAGAACTACAGAAACAACTACCCCTATCAGTGGATCTTCAGAACAACCTGATAACAAAATACAAAGACTAAATCCTCATTCAGAAACAGAATTTTTTCAAGAAACCCCAGATATTCATAAAAGAGAAGAGTTAGGTAGTCAGCAAACATGCACAATCAGTGGGACATCCACTAATTCACAGAGGAAAGAGCTACAAAGACAGCAAAGTGAAGAAGTATCTTCCTTCAAACCACAAGTGAAAGATGCCTGGGATATTAAAAGAATATTTATAAATATAAAGGCTAGAAATGATCCATTAAGACTTCAAGTCTATAATCAATATTTGAAGATGTCTCCTAAAAATCAAAAAATATTGATGTCAGCCTATGACATCCAGCAGGGTAAAATGGTGATGAGTCATTTCAAACCCAAAGTGCAGCAGCCTCAAACAGCTGCAGATTATGTCAAAACCAATTTTGAAGTCATAGCAAAGGATATTCATCCTTTGGATCAGATTGACCTACACAAACAAACAAGTGAGATGATTTATTCTACTTTGACTGATAAATCAATCATGGCCCAAAAATTACAGGATTCCTTGGAGAATACTACTACTCAATTGCATCTTGAAAAAGCCTCTTCCCAGGCTAAGGAAAATATAATAAAGACTTTGGAAGAAATAATTATTGGATTGGGTCATAATCCCAAAGATGTCAAGGCTATAGAAGCCTTAATTAAGAAGAAAGATGATGATATTGTAGCCTTGAGAAAACAACTGAAGCTACCATCTTCAAGGCATCCACAAACTGCATAAATTATAAAGCAGAACTTTGAAGAAGAATTGATGGATTTTCTCTTGAAACTGAATGAGCAACTGAATGAGACTGAAAAAGAACTTGAAAAGGCATTAAAAGACAAGCAACCAAATATTCCAGCATCTACAACAGAATTATTACAAGACAACACTTTCAATTTAAGCACTGAAGAATTAATAAAATCAATGGAGGAATTGAAACTCCAAGTGACAGAGCTCCAAAAAATAAAGATATAGTTTACCAGTTTAGAACAAAAATATGATCTCTCAAAAATGAGTGTTGCAGAAAAAACAAGAGAGGTCAACAGATTAGAGAAATTGGTAAAAACATTGGAGAATGACCTCACATTGGATAAGCCTTTGAAGGAAATCAAAGAAATTCTTTGGACCAATATCATTCAGTTAATAAATGATGTCTGGCCATCAATTCAAATAATGTATGAGCATAATGATTTAGTTAAATTGGCTCTGGAAGAAATTCTAAAAGCAAGAGAAGAATTAGGAAACATGCCTGAAGAAGCCAATGAACTTATACACTTTTTTAATACTAAGAACAGATATCAACTTGAAGAATTAGATATCCAAGATAGAACATGAACAATTTTGGAGATAAAAAGATTTTTTACTAAAAGAAATCTGATGCAGAATCTAGAAAGAAGATGCTCTGATATGCAGGAAGAAGTCAATGACTTTACAAAAAGATTTGATATTTTACAGAGTAAAGGATTTCCAAGTCCTTTAGTTTCAGATGATAAATTAATGAGCCATGAAAGCTATGTTGAGAAATTGAATAAGTATGCTGAAAACCAGGCCAGTTCATCAACTAGTTCATCAGCAGCAACATCATTGCCTACATGCAAAATTCTTCATGACAGTCTGAAAATTTTGTTTTATCTCGAGCATGAGGTAAAGCACTTATTCCCAATTCAGCCTACTTTCTTCAGATATACAGAGACTGATGAGACTCTAAGAAAAATTCAAAGAACCAGAATACTGGAAGCTCAATGGTGGGAAGAAATGTTAGAACTTTTATAAAAATTATCCTTACATGAATTTTTGATTATTTACTATAGTAACTTTTGGTAAAAACGATAAACAGAGATTAAATAGAGGTCAAAGTGTATCAATCAGGTAAAGAGTATCAATAAAACAGGGAAGTCAGCACAGATTTACTAGAGAGGACAGTAGCAAGCCAAATCATAAAGCCTGCCTCCAGCACATTCATAAAAAGAAGGAACAGCACAACATCAGTTACTTTTTCTCTTATCTACGAGACCATATGTCTCTATTCTTTTTTAACAAATTCATGAGTCATCCTAAATTATATCTCATTTTATTAGGAGATATTTTTATAATTTTTTGTATAAATACTCCCCCTATTAGAGTATGGAGGGTGTGGATTCTTAGACATTGCTATAATACTGATTATTTTGGAATAAAGTGTTGTTGGACAAATTTTTTCATGGCTAGTTGGATAAAGAATTGAGGCAAAGGACTTTCCACGGGATTCTTGAATTAGACAAAGGATCAATAAGTCTTCTATCTCATTTGTTCTTAAGTTTTATACTTGTTTATTATACCATTTGTGTTTCATATCCTAATAATAAACGAAAAAGAATAATTCAGAAAGTGTTTAAGTGAACTCTGTTTTTCAATCGTTGTTATTCTTAATGTTTTCTTCTAAACTAGTTTAAACAGTGAATTCTTAACCTGTTTTCTAGTTTATTCATTTTGATTATTTGGTAAAGAATTCTTAATTGCTCTTTATTAATAATCATTTAAGTTCCCTCTTTTGAATATACTGAAGGATTCTTAATTTCCCTTCACCTATTTCGAGTTCATTTCATTCATTTTAGATATGAAATTTTTCCCTATTTGATTATCTTGCCCTGTGAAACCATCCCTTGTTAAGAAACTACATCCAGTTAAGCCATCTTTCTTTGACTCCATTAGCCCAATGGAATAAAACTACTTAGTCATACCCCTCTGCTATTGAATTTCATCACCCAAACAAACATAATCAAAATCCTTGGACTTTCATAACTAGCCTAATATCTTTCAAAAAACAAAGCTAAAACTTAAAGAGAGAGCCCTCTCTGGGTACAGATTGGCTAGATTCTGTACTTAAAAGTTGGTTTGTGGTTACCTCGGACCCCTTTCCTCTTCCCAACAACTTCAAGGAAAATCTGAGTGATAACATAGTGGCGACTCCACCAGGGATCTGAATAATTTATTTGTTACTATTGTTTGCTTTAAAAACTACAGACGGAGCCTGAATTTAGCCAGGTAGCCTTTGAAATTGCTCTTGCTTTGCAATTGCATAAGTAAATAAATGCTGCTTCAGTCTATATCCGGTCTAGTTTATGAACTGAACATTCGGTTTCAGATACTTTATCAGTTCCTATAGGCAAATAAATCTTTAAGAAAATTTAAATCCAATATCTTAAACCTCTTAAAGAGATTATCGAAGTTGTACTGGTCATTCTATTTAAAAAAAAAAAAAACCAAAAAAGAGAATCACTTAGAAACCTGGCTTCAGAAAGGACTCATTACACTAGGGCTAATCCTGATCCAAATCCACCACCTGTGTTTGAAAATACGAATCTGATCCCCATAATTCTTAGGAGACAAGATAATCAAGAAAGTTCTGGTAGTTCTCGACCTCTCTATAGATCAATATCATGTCCTGTGAAGTGGATTTACCTTGAGGACGAACCTTTTGATGAGCAATTTGAAACCTCTTTATTTGTAAATTTTTCTAAATCTGAGTTATCCAATTTGGTTCCAGACCCAGTATTTATTGAAGATTTACAATTTGAATTTGTTACTTCACATCTTGATAAAAATTTGCTAGATTCCATACAATCTGAGCTTACCTATGAAGGAACATCAAATCTTTCTGTGATTACTTCAGCTTCTCCAAGTTCATCAACATTTCCTCAAACATCTCAACCCCAAACTACCCCTTCTACTCCTCCACCCACCACTCACAGACCAACCTCAAATGTTATTTCATCACTACCTCCTGTAATGGAAAATATATATGCTCCTTTGGTATTACCAGCCAATCTAGGGGCTATGTCCCAAGACTACCAAAGTAAAATCACTCCCTTTGATGGTTCTGGTACCTACACTACACAACAGCATACTAAAAATATGATCGATTATTTTGAAATTTATGAAATAGATGCTGATGATGTGAGAATGAGAATATTTGTTCAAAGTCTTAGTGGAGAAGTTAGAACCTGGTTTAGAGCACTTCCTGCAAACAGTGTCACTGACTTACAAGCTCTCTATAGAACATTTTTAAACAGATGGGAAAAGAAGAAAGATCATTTTCAAATCTTATCAGACTATGGAAATCTAAAGAGAGGAACACAAGAGACTGTGCAAGATTACTACACCAGGTTCAATGATGTTTACAATGCTATTCCCCAAAACCTTAGACCTCCTCCAGATTCAGCATTAATCAAATTCCCTGATGGATTTGATTCTGATATGGTGTATCAGCTTAGGGAAAGAGCTCCTCAAACCTTAGAAGATATGCAAAGTATAGCTGTTAGTGTTGAAACCAACCTAATATCTAGACGAGCTAAAGCCAGAACTGAAAGGAGAATGCCTTTAAACGAAGAACCCTCAGCTTTTGAAAAGAAACTGGATGCTATTATTAAAGGGATGGAAAGGTTAGGAGATATAGTAGAAACAATTGAAAGGAAATCTCCTTGGGATGGTCAACCGAGCAATACTGGGAGAAATCCAAATTTCAGAAGGAACCAAAATCAAAATACTTGAAAAACTAGTCCTAACCAAAAAATTAGGCCCCCATTCCAGGAAAATTATGTTGAAGGTTCAACTTATGATGAACCAACAGAAGATGCTAAAATAAATAGCTTGACTGGACGCAAGAATGAACCAGAAGTTTTCTTGACCCAGGATGATTCTCACATTCTTAAACAATTCCAAAATCATTCAGGAGAATCATTTGACTTCAAGGAAGGATATGATACAGCCATTTATGAAGTCCAAAAGCAATACAATCTGAGGAGCAGAAGAATTGATGTCCTGGAAACAAGTAAACAGAAAATTACAAAACATACCCTCAAAGGTAAAACCAATATTTCCCCTGTACATATTCTTTCTAGGTCAGATCCTAATGCTGCTAACCCAATAATTGAAGATGTATCTGATAGTAAACTCAATAACAAACAACTTTCCAATACTCGTCCTTCTAAAGGAAATGTAGAGGAACCTCTAGAAGTTGACTCAGAAACAACTTCAACCCGCAACCCCACTCTTGAGAGGGAGAAAAATATTGAAAATACAGAAGATAAAGAGAATCAAACTTTACGAAATACAAGAACTCAGACTGAAAAACCTTTTAATCTGGAGGCTGAAGTAGGCAAATTAAAAATAGCTTTTCCATTGTCTGAATTGGCTAAACATGATGTCTATCGAAGTCAAATTAATAGATCACTCAATATCACTGGAAGTGACGATTCAGTAAACCTTTTTGATGACCAACCTAAACTACTTTTTGGCCCTAAAGTAAATGGAAAACCAGGAAATGGAGGAACTCCTCCATTCTATGTGAGTTTAAACATACATGATAAAATACTTCATAATGCCATGCTTGATTCTAGGGCATCTCACAATCTAATGCCCAAGTCTGTAATGGAGAAATTAAACCTAGATATCACCAGACCATATAAAGATCTTTTTTCTTTTGATTCAAATCAGGTGAGATGTTTAGGATTAATTAAAGACTTGTTTGTTTCATTGGTTCAATACCCTGCAAAAACAATCTTGATGGACATAGTTGTAGCAGATATTCCTCCAAAATATGGTATGTTATTATCCAGATCTTGGGGTGCAAAGCTTCAAGGATCCCTTCAATTGGACATGTCATACGCTACTATTTCAGTGTTTGGCCAACCTAAGAGACTATACAGAGAAACTTTAATGAAATATGTAGTCAGTAGTTAGGAGAAACCTGAAAATTTCCCCATCTACTCAGTACAGTCTGATATGGATTCATTCATTCTTTATAATGCTGAAATTGATACTCCCACAAAATTAGAAGTTCCAGCAACAGAACCAAAAGAAATTACAAATGATGAGTCTAATGTTCAAATCCAAGAAATCTCTGAGGATAATGAAACATCAGGTACCCAAGAGAAACCAGAAGAAAGAAAAAAGCCAAATCTCACTGTTAAGAAAGTTCCTAAAACTCCTGATACCAATTATGAACATGAAATTATTTGGCATTTATAATTTGATGGTTCCGTTAATAAATTAGGAGCAGGAGCTAGAATTTGGATACACAACCTTGAAAATGATCATGCTGAAGGCCATGCCTACAAATTAAATTTTAAGTGCACTAATAATATGGAAGAATATGAAGCTCTTTTGCTAGGTCTTAAACTTGTCAAAAGATTAGGAGAAATTAGAGTATCTGTCATAGGAGATTATGATTTAATTATTCAACAGATCAAAGGACACTTCCTGAAAAATGATCCCAGACTAAGAGAATATAGAGGAACAGTTGTAGAGATTCTCAATACTTTTCTACAGACTCAGCTTGCTAAAATTCCAAGAAAACAAAACTTGCATGCCCATAGTCTTGCAATGTTTTCCAGCACTTGTAAATTACCATTTGATCCTAATCATCAGTTCACAGCTGAGATTAGACACAGACCAGCCATACCTGAAAATTTTAAGAACTGCCAAGCATTTGCAAGTGATGAGTAGATTAACAATTTTCTGACTTTAGAGAATGAATTTTCTAACAGTAACATAGATGAAGATATATTCATTGAATCTGATCAAATAAATGAACAAGAAATAGACATTTCAGAAGAAAAGGTAATTCAAATGCTTCATCCAACAAAGTTTACCAAAAAATAAATGTAGGACCTTAAACAAATGGAGGTTGATGATATTATAGAAGAATAATCTGAGATCATTAATTTAAAAGACAATCATTTTCCTAAAGGGTTAACTCCTCTGGAAGATCTTTTCGATTCTAACGATATTCCAAAGAAACCCAAAATGGAACCATTGAAAGCAGATATTGAGGAATATAATTTGGGAACTGAAGAAAATCCTAAAATGATAAAGTTATCTAAATCCTTGTCTCCTGATCAAAAATTAAAATATGTTGAACTAATGAGAGAATTCCAGGATGTCTTTGCCTGGAGTTATGAAGACTTGAAATCATATGATACCTCTATAATTCAGCATACAATACCTCTAAAAGAAAATCAGAAACCATTCAAACAGAAACTCAGAAGAATTAACCATGTACTACTGCCTTTAATCGAAAAATAAATCAAACAAATGTATGAAGCAGGGATAATTGCTCCCATTAGGTTTTCAGAGTGGGTATCTAATTTAGTACCTACTAGGAAGAAAATTAGGGAAATCAGATTATGTGTTGATTTAAGAAATGTAAATAAGGTTTCCTTGAAGGATAATTATCCTTTACCTAAAATGGATCACATTTTACAAAGGGTAGTAGGTACTTCTAGGATTTCTCTTCTAGATGGATTCTTAGGATACAACCAGATTTTGGTTCATCCTGATGACCAGGAAAAAACAGCTTTTACAACACCATGGGGCACATTCAAGTATGTTAAAATTCCATTTGGACTTAAAAACGCAGGAGAAACCTTCCAAAGAGAAATGGACATCGCATTTGCAAAAGAAATTCATGATTTTCTTGTAATATATCTGGATGATTTAATTGTTTTTTCTAAATCAGATCAGCAGCATTTGGATCATCTCAGACAAGTATTCATAAAATGCAGAAAATATGGTATTTCTTTGAATCCAAAGAAGTCCTTATTTGGTCTTGAAGAAGGTAAACTTTTGGGCCATATCATCTCCAAAGATGGTATTAGAATTGATCCTGCTAGAATAGAAGCTATATTGTAGATACCTCACCCTAGAAATGTTAAAGAACTTCAAGCTTTCATAGGAAAAATTAATTTTTTGAGAAGATTCATATCTAGCTTAGCTGAACTAATTAGATTGCTTAATAACAAGTTAAGAAAGGATTCAAGTATATAATGGACAACAGAAGCCAAACAAGCATTTGAAGAAACTAAAATGGCTTTGACCAGAACACCGGTCCTTACAAGTCCACAATTTGATAGAGACTTCATAATATTTTCATTTGCATCAGAACACATTGTAGCAGCTGTTTTATTATAAAAGGATGATCAAGGATGTGAAAAACCTATAGCCTTTTTTAGTAAAGCACTAAGGGATGCATCATTAAAATACAACATCATGGAAAAACAAGCTTTTGCACTTGTAAAATCCATTAAATATTTCAGAATCTATATATTGTATTCCCATGTGATAGCCTATGTACCAAATGTTGTTGTCAAAGACATCTTAACTCAGGATGGAATTGAGAGCAAAAGAGGTAAATGGATTGCTACCATAATAGAGTATGATATTGACATAAAACCTACAAAGCTTATAAAAGGATAGGGATTGGCTCAACTCATGACAGAAACAAATTGTCAAGCCCTGAATATTAATGAATTGGATAACAAACAGGAGATGGCGACTCCACAAATTAGCCAGACCTTCTTAGATTCACCTTGGTATGATGACATAATTTATGTATTATTAAACCTGCAAGATCCTCCAGGGTTATCCAGAACAAAGAAAAGGTTTTTAAAGATGACATCTTCAAAGTTTTGTATTTTAGATCATGTTCATTTTTGGAAAAATCATGAAGGTATTATATTGAATTGTTTATTAAAAAATGAAGCTGACAAGGCCCTCCATGAATTTCATGCAGGAGACTGTGGTGGACACCTTTATTGGAAATCAACTGCATACAAGATCCTTAGGGCTTAATTTTATTGGCCAACCTTGTTCTCTGATGTAAAGAAATTTGTCACTGCTTGCCATAAATGTCAAATTTTTGAAGGCAAGAGAAAACTATTACCTTTACCCCTGAAACCAATTTCCACTAAAAAACATTTCCAACAATGGGGTCTGGATTTCATTGGAGAAATCCATCCTCCTTCTAGACAACACAAATATATCCTCACTGCCATAGACTATTTTACCAAATGGATAGAAGCGATTCCTTCCAAACAAGCCAATGACACTGTGATCATAGGATTCCTAGAAACCAATATATTGTCTAGATTTGGATACCCTGATAAAATCATAACTGATAATGCTGCTGCCTTCAAATACAAGAAGATGATAAGTTTTTGTAACAAATATCATATCACCTTAAGCCATTCCACAGCCTATTACCCTCAAGGTAATGGACTGGCTGAATATTCCAACAAGAGTCTCATTAATATTATTAAGAAATTATTGGAAGAAAACAAGAAAAATTGGCACAAGAAACTTACAAATGCACCGTGGGCAGACAGACTCACCACCAAAAAATCTATTGGGACCAGTCCTTATGAGTTAGTCTATGGCATTGAAGTTGTATTTCCTTCATCTTTAGGAGTTCCTGTA
This sequence comes from Pinus albicaulis, assembly GCA_034641835.2. NCBI lineage: Eukaryota > Viridiplantae > Streptophyta > Pinopsida > Pinales > Pinaceae > Pinus > Pinus albicaulis. Next base: position 1,992,850,756 of record CM076578.1, read on the forward strand.
ATGAAATTACTTCAAGAAGCTCAGGTTGAACCTAATGATATTCAAAGGAGAATAAATCAGACTATCAATTTACAGCAGACCAAAGAAGAAGTATATCAGAGATCCCAAATATTGCAGGAGAAACTAAAGAATATATTTGATAAAAGGACCAAGGCAGAATATTTCCAACTTGGAAACAAAGTTTTAAGATGGGATTCCAGAAGTTTGAAAACATGGGAAGTTTGACTTCCTGTGGAAAGGACCTTATATTATCCATGCTCTACAAGGAAACAACACATATTTTTTGAAAAACTTGGATGGTATAGAAACTAAAAATGGGCCAGTTAATGGTCGAATGTTGAAACATTACTTTGATCCTATTTATTAAGATATCATAATTTTTCACATGTACATATTATATCCTTTGTAATGTCACAGTTTGGAGTGGATAGTAGCTTACTGGAGTTTAAGCCCGAAGAGAAGGCCCTAAGCTTCAGAAGTACCACTATCATACATAAAATAAAGCAACAAGCAGAAGAAGATTCCATATTTCAGTCAAAATCATTCTGAGGACAACTGACCTGCTGTTCTTGACTTTTCACCAGGAAAAGCCATCCCCAAGTGGAGCCAGTGTTAGACTCCTATACCAATAGGTGTCATATATCATGATTGACTTGATGAGTTATGTAATATGTTCATACCTTTCCTTGTTTCAAAGGTTTTCCATATTGTTAAAAAATCATAAAAAAATTAAAAAAAATTAAAAAATCTAAAGAGGGTATACCCTAAAAGAAAAATTGAAGGGTGAAAACAAATAAAAATGGCCAAAAAAAGTAAAATAAAATGAACCACGCCAAAATAAAGGCCAAGGAAAGTGTGAAAGTCTAAATGCCACTACCTTTTGCTCTTATGTAAATAAACAAATTGTGTGCAACTTGTATCTTATGCCACAATTTATGAACGGTCAAACAGTTTAAGCTTGGCTAGTTCATCTTTCAATTTTATGTTTTAGAGATAGAGAATAAAATCTGACCAAGCTATTTAATCTTGGCAGATAAGTAGATAGGTAGAGTAAATAAAAGGAGCTCAACAGTTTAATCTGAGCCCTTGGATGTAATAAGGTTAGACTTAGATAGATTTCTATATGTAAAAGAAAAAGTGTGATAAGGGTTTGCGAGTCTAAGTGCACCCTAATAAAGAAGAAAAAATGGTAGGTTAAAGTAGGTAGGGTAGGTAGATGTTGTTGTAGAATTACATGTGATGGATAATAACTCTAGATATGTTAAATCTTTACTTTCATCACAAGTGCAAAGGAAGACACTACATTGGAAGAATTTCAAGCAAAGCAAAGTCAAATTATTAACTTCCCTTCTCATTTTTTCCCTAAAAATTTCGCTAATTTCCCCTAAGTACTAAGGCATTTGAAAATTAGAGGAGCTCAAGGCATTTCCTTGACTTTTGGAGGGACCGGACCCTCAGCCCAATAATTGAAGAAGCCTAAGTACTTAAAAAGCATTCATAAGTCATTCATTCACTTCCAAAAAAGTCTTTTCCTAAGTAAAATCCTATTTTACTTAGGGAAATTGTACAATATTTCATAAAAACCCTTTTTATTCAAGCATAAGTTAATTACATAAACCTAATGTTTTTACACTTAGCGCTTCCATTCATTTTTTTCGTATTAATTTCTAACTTTATTATTTAAATCCCTTTACAAATGAACCCTTTCTCGTATTATTTTAATTATATAAAAATCCCAAATTAATATCCCACCCCTTTGGTTGAAAAATAACCATATAACTATTTTAATTGTGATTAATTGGTTGAATTTCCAAATAATTAAAAAAAAACTGTCACCCTGCCATACAAAAAAGGGATTAAGTAACCCCCATGGTTAATTAATAACCTACTCCACCAATCAAATCGCCCCCAACGTGATTAAATTATGTTTGATTGCATTCGGCCTGCTCTTTATCTTTCCGTCATCTCCCTTTCCTAACAACCGTTCGATCAACCAATCCATGATCTACGGTTGTCATCCATATCATTGCGTCTCCACGTCCGAACGATAACACGTGATGGCCAAGCGGTGTTCTGAACAGTGCTGTGCCACATGTCATGTATTGTATGGAATCGCTTGCCCTCCGCTAAAAATTGTCCGTCCCCAAAAGAGGTGCGATGTATACCACTTACTGCTTACCTCCCATGACAAAACAACCGTAATTGCTGACATCATTCACTTAAAAAATAAAAAAACCCGCCAACCATTGACTTTGCAAATAAAATGAATAAACCTGCATCATTTTCACCATCCCGTGCAGTGACCAGTGTCCCATGCAGAAAACTCCAAAACCAACTGTCGAAGACTGTCAACCGCCACCTTGCTGAGAAAAATTGCAGTTGAACAATCCAAAATTCATCCGCCATTGCCAACACCTGTTTTCGTCACTGTTTATTTCTCAGAAAACATGTATTTACCCAAATTCCCATTGAACTCTGTAAAATATTGGTTTTTGTTTTAATTCCACACAAAAAAACTGAAACAGAGTTCAAGATTGGTCTTTATTTCCCAAAATTACTATTATATTCCAAAACCTGTGATTGGGTCTGTTTTTTCATCAAAACCCGAATTCCTTTCTGAATCCACAAGAACCAGAAATGGAAATTCCCGTGGCTTTAAGTGTTGCACCTTTGAATGCCCCTCATAGAGATTTAGACTATCTGCCTCTTGCAGATAGGGATTTCCAAATTAAAGACCTCATCCTCAGTGAAAATCCTCTCAGAATTTTTTGCCAATGTCGAGATAATTACCTAAATGACTCTGACATTTTTGGACTGTGGGAATCCAATCTCCCGATGTATCTTTTACCCTCAGTTCATATTTTTCCTGAAATAATTCATTACTGCCATGCCAATTATGATCCCAATCATCGAGCAGTCATGTCCCCGAGTCAAACTATTATTTTCCCAATAACTGCTTAGTCTATTAACGAAATGTTATAGTTTCATCCTGGTCAAGCCCTGACTCCCCTTTCCATAGGATATTTACTTGAAAAGTCAACCAATTTATCCCAAGAAGAGCTGATTCACCTTTGTCAGACTTTTATGCTACCAGAACATCAACCTAAAAGCCCTCCTCCTTATGGATATACTTTTTTCACAGAAGTGGGCAGACTCATTTTAAATATGATATCTTCTCTAATGGGTTTCAACACTAGTGAATATGTTGACAAGTTAACCCTAGTATTGCTGTCAATTTTCACCCCTGGACAGCCTCCTGCTGTCAATTATGATTTTTCTTCCTACATTACTGATAAAATCCATGATCATTTCATGATATTTGAAGATGAAAGAGTGTTGAAATATTCCACTGTTATATACCATCTCATGCTTTACTATCAATCAGAGAGTTTCCCTTTCCATGTCATGAAACTTGATGCCAAAGGAAATCTGAGGTCTGTAATTTTTTGGTCTGCAATCTTCCATAATTCCTCTGATTCTCCTTATTCCTACAATGAGTTCATTGACCTATTTGTGCACCCTGCAACCACCTTATTAACAGGAGTCTCCCCTCCTAGGGTCAATAGTGATATCAAGAAATTTCTCCAACTCTCAAAGCAATACAAGATAGGTGATTGGTACCTAACCGGAATCATACAAAAATTAGAATATATGGGTGTGAGATATGTTCTTTCAAGTTACCAAAATATGTCCCAATGAGGCTTTTTGCCTTATAGTATTTCAGACATAGTTCATTTTTGCAACGCAAAGAAAAAAGCTCAGCTCAGAATTAAGAGTCAATTAGGTCCTTTTGTCTGCAATTCTAGGGATGCAGGAAAAGAAGTTGAAAGAATCCTAGAAGATTATCTCAAATTGCAAAAAAGTTTCCACTGGGTACCTTATGACCAAACAATTTTATTTGTGATAGGAGAATGAAAAACAAATTGTCACCATACCTTCACCATAGAATTCCAGAGATTGAACAATTTGCAAATATGGATGAATGGATGGAAGGGACCTTAATAGAACAAAATAATGAATAAGACAGTGTTGAAAATGTTATGAAAGATCTTCAGAAAATACTTGACCTAGATTCTTTTGGGCAGGTGCAAAGACCAGGAACCTCTCAGTAAAATTTGCAGGAAATCAGTGCACTAGCCATAGTAGCATACAAAGGGAAGGAAAAGGAAATTGATACACAGGTCACAGAGAAATTCACAATGAAAGATCAGCCTAAAACTTCTAAGGAACAGGCCCAAATACAAACTTCTCCTACTTAGATCAATGTGGCAGAAATTTCAGTTTTGCAAACTCCTCTCAATGAAGAAAAAAGTAAAAAGAGAACTACAGAAACAACTACCCCTATCAGTGGATCTTCAGAACAACCTGTTAACAAAATACAAAGACTGAATCCTCTTTCAGAAATAGAATTTGTTCAAGAAACCCTTGATAGTCAGAAGAGAGAAGATTTAGGTAGTCAGCAAACATGCACAATCAGTGGGACATCCACTAATTCACAGAGGAAAGAGCTACAAAGACAACAAAGTGCAGAAGTATCTTCCTTCAAACCACCAGTGAAAGATGCCTGGGATATTAAAAGAACATTTATAAATATAAAGGCTATAAATGATCCATTAAGGCTTCAAGTCTATAATCAATATTTGAAGATGTCTCCTAAAAATCAACAAATATTGATTTCAGCCTATGACATCCAGCAGGGTAAAATGGTGATGAGTCATTTCAAACCCAAAGTGTAGCAGCCTCAAACAGCTGCAGATTATGTCAAAACCAATTTTGAAGTCATAGCAAAGGATATTCATCCTTTGGATCAGATTGAGCTATACAAACAAATAGGTGAGATGATTTATTCTACTTTGACTGATAAATCAATGATGGCCCAAAAATTACAGGATTCCTTGGAGGATACTACTACTCAATTGCATCTTGAAAAAGCCTCTTCCTAGGCTAAGGAAAACAGAATAAAGACTTTGGAAGAAATAATTATTGGATTGGGTCATAATCCCAAAGATGTCAAGGGTATAGAAGCCTTAATTAAGAAGAAAGATGATGATATTGCAGCCTTGAGAAACAACTGAAGCTACCATCTTCAAGGCATCCACAAACTGCAGAAATCATAAAACAGAACTCTGAAGAAGAATTGATGGTTTTTCTCTTGAAACTGAATGAGGAACTGAATGATACTGAAAAAGAACTTGAAAAGGCATTAAAAGACAAGCAGCCAAATATTCCAGCATCTACAGCAGAATTATTACAGGACAACACTTCCAATTTAAGCACTGAAGAATTAATAAAATCATTGGAGGAATTGAAACTCCAAGTGACAGAGCTCCAAAAAACAAAGATATAGTTTACCAGTTTAGAACAAAAATATGATCTCTCAAAAATGAGTGTTGCAGAAAAAACAAGAGAGGACAACAGATTAGAGAAATTGGTCAAAACATTGGAGAAGGCCCTCACATTGGATAAGCCTTTGAAGGAAATCAAAGAAATTCTTTGGACCAATATCATTCAGTCAATAAATGATGTCTGGCCATCAATTCAAATAATGTATGAGCAGAATGATTTAGTTAAATTGGCTCTGGAAGAAATTCTAAAAGCAAGAGAAGAATTAGGAAACATGTCTGAAGAAGCCAATGAACTTATACACTTTTTGAATACTAAGAACAGATATCAACTTGAAGAATTAGACATACAAGATAGAACATGAACAATTTTGGAGATAAAAAGATTTTTTACTAAAAGAAATCTGATGCGGAATCTAGAAAGAAGATGCTCTGATATGTAGGAAGAAATCAATGCCTTTACAAAAAGATTTGATATTTTGCAAAGTAAAGGATTTCCAAGTCCTTTAGTTTCAGATGATAAATTAATGAGCCATGAAAGCTATGTTGAGAAATTGAATAAGTATGCTGACAACCAGGCCAGTTCATCAACTAGTTCATCAGTAGCAACAGCATTGCCTACATGCAAAATTCTTCATGACAGTCTAAAAAATTTGTTTTATCTCGAGCATGAGGTAAAGCACTTATTCCCAATTCAGCCTACTTTCTTCAGATATACAGAGACTAATGAGACTCTAAGAAAAATTCAAAGAACCAGAATACCGGAAGCTCAATGGTGGGAAGAAATGTTAGAACTTTTGTAAAAAATATCCTTACATGAATTTTTGATTATTTACTATAGTAACTCTTGGTAAAAAGGATAAACAGAGATTAAATAGAGGTCAAAGTATATTAGTTAGGTAAAGAGTATCAGTAAAATAGGGCAGCCAGCACAGAGTTACTAGAGAGGACAGTAGCAAGCCAAATCATAGGGCATGCCTCCAGCAAATTCATAAAAATAAGGAACAGCACAACATCAGTTACTTTTTCTCTTATCTACAAGACCATCTGTCTCTATTGTTTTTTAACAAATTCATGAGTCATCCTAAATTATATCTCATTTTATTAGGAGATATTTTTATGATTTTTTGTATAAATACTCCCCCTATTAGAGTATGGAGGGTGTGGATTCTTAGACATTGCTATAATACTAATTATTTTGGAATAAAGTGTTGTTGGAAATTTTTTTGCATGGCTAGCTGGATAAAGAATTAAGGCAAAGGACTTTCCACAGGATTCTTGAATCAGACAAAGGATCAATAAGTCTTCTATCTCATTTGTTCTTAAGTTTTATACTTGTTTATTATACCATTTGTGTTTCATATCCTAATAATAAACGAAAAAGAATAATTCAGAAAGTGTTTAAGTGCACTCTGTTTTTCAATCATTGTTATTCTTAATGTTTTCTTCTAAACTAGTTTAAACAGTGAATTCTTAATTGCTCCTATTTTCTAGTTTATTCATTTGGATTATTTGGTAAAGAATTCTTAATTGCTCTATATTAATAATCATTTAAGTTCCCTCTTTTGAATATGCTGAAGGATTCTTAATTTCCCTTCACCTATTTCGAGTTCATTTCATTCATTTTAGATATGAAATTGTTCCCTATTTGATTATCTTGCCCTGTGAAACCATCCCTTGTTAAGAAACTACATCTAGTTAAGCCATCTTTCTTTGACTCCATTAGCCCAATGGACTAAAACTACTCAGTCATACCCCTCTGCTATTGAATTTCATCACCCAAACAAACATAATCAAAATCCTTGGACTTTCATAACTAGCCTAATATCTTTCAAAAAACAAAGCTAAAACTTAAAGAGAGAGCCCTCTCTGGATACAGATTGGCTAGATTCTGTACCTAAAAGTTGGTTTGTGGTTACCTCGGACCCCTTTCCTCTTCCCAACAACTTCAAGGAAAATCTGAGTGATAACACCTACATAAGTCAATACAATGATTAGTTATGCATTTATGGTGTAAGATTAGCATATTTATTTTTATTAGTGATTTTTTTATCTATTTAAATATATATGCTCCAGAAATTTAATTGAATTAATTCAAGTTACAAATCACATCTCTATTATGTTACTATGTATTTTACTCCTCCATATATCAAATTTTCATAAGTTTATTTTTAATTAATATTTATAAATTTAAAATATTTTTTTAAACTATAATAAAACACATATAATAAAATCACAATTCTTACACATTTGCCACTATCTCTTTGCTTTAATAAATTATAGTTTACTTTTATATAATTGTGACAAATAATATGGGGGTTGGTGTCTTAAAGACATTTAAAATTTTGGTTGGGAAATTCTTATCTGGTGGGCTTTAATGAGTAATGGCCTTTTGAAAGACATCATGAAGAGGAAATATTTGAAAAGGATGTTGATTTATGAGTGGTTCAGATATGGTTTTGATTCTCCTCCAAATGGGTCAGACATGTGGAATGGCTTCCTTAAAATCAATTGTTGGCTAGTTATGAATTTGAGATGGTGCTTCACAAATGGGAATGAAATCCTTATTGGAATTGGCCGCATTATAGGTTTGAATAATCATTTTCTATCTAAGTATGTTTTAAATTCCTTTCATGCACATGGTTTCTTTTTCTTATATCAAGTCATCGAGGATGTTGATGCAAGGAATTCAAGCCTCACATGGAAACCAATGGAGGCTATCAGGTTAAGAGCCTCCATGGAAAATAAGTGGAATGGGAACATCCTTGATCTCAGGATGGTAGGTATTTCTAATAGGGACAGTGCATATATGTTATGCTGGAATCAAAATTTGAAGAATGGTAATCTTGTTGTTGCTAAGGTATATCCCTTTATTTATCATGATCTACATCTTGAGTTGACAAAAAATTTTCATATAAATGTAGGGCATTGGAACATCACTACAAAGCTTATTTTATTTGGATGGTTGACATGGAAAAGTCACATCTTAAGATAGGATAATATCATAAAATGTGGGATGTGTGGCCCAAATTGTTGTATGTTATGCAGGGAAGCAAACAAAAGTCTTATATAGTTGTTTTTGCAATGTCCATTTCCTATAGAGATCTGGTTGAGGATTTTGTAGGCTTTTAGGTTGCAATATGGTAGATGTTTCTCTTATATAGAAGCATGTTTCATTTGGTTGATGTATCTATTGTCACTTGGTAATTTTACTGGGTTGCTTCCAAAAATGGCCAAGGTAACCATTTCAAAACACTTCAGACTGGAAACTGACATTTTCCAATCAGAGAGGGCTCTCTCTTTGAAGATTACTCAGGATGTAAACACTAAGGTTCAAGAAAAAATTCACAGAGGTCAGGTCTGTAACTTTACGACATAATTTCAAATATGTAGGTGGTTGGTCTTGATGGAATCCTGTTGGAATTTAATTCCAACTGCCCGTATAAATCAGTAGGACAATGCAATTATGATTGATGGGAGTCTAAGCAGCGGAATGAATGCAGAGGCGGTGCAAGAGTTGTTCTTATCAACAATAACCACCGTATTAAAAACTTCACCAATTGCATTTAACGCAGAGGTGGAAACATTCCAGAGGGGGCAACAAGCTCAATTAGCAAGGGAGAAAGCACTTGCCGAAAGTGATGATGTCACTCCTCCCCGGTCCCACCATCTTCACCATCCAAAGAAATTCCGGGGGGGATACAAGAGCTCACGGGAAGGGTCTCCAAGAAGCCCCTGGAAAGCATAAAATGGAAATAAGGTTTTAACCTTATGATATAGTTTTTGATTTAATGTTATTCATGGCAATGCATGTTTTATTTTTAACCTGTGTTAATGTTTTATTACCACAGTACTTTAATTTTGACTTTGGTTATACATATTATATATATTATAAATATCTTATATTTATAATATATATATATATATATATATATATATATATATATATATATATATATTATATTGTAATGTGTTATAAATATGCCGTGAGTGCATTATGAAAGGTCACGCTGTGTATTTTTATTTTTGCCCGAAGGCTAAAAACAAAAAAACAGAGAGACAAAGAGCATTTGTGAAGTGTTGCGTTTGTAGTAGCCGATTGAAAGTTTTATTTGTGAATCCAGAACACAGTTCTAAATAATTGTAATAGATTTTGTTTTAATTGAAATAGAGTTTCATATTTCATCTCTGCGTCTGCAATTTAATTTTAGTTTTTATCTCAGTGTTGTGGAAGAGGAATTATTTTCCTCTTTGTGTGTTAAGGAATTGCTCAAAAAATTCCAACATGGTATCGAAGATAGTCTAGGCAGTCAGTGAACGAAGCATAGTTTTCTCTTCACTGTAGAAGTTGTAAGAGTTTTATTGAAGTGGATTTCTCCAGCAGAGAAAGCTTATGTTTGTTTACACAGTCAATCTTTTTTATTGTTCTATTTTTTAATACAGTCAAGATGGCAGCAGCAAGAACCAGTCTGACAAATCCCCAACTTCCACAGTTTAATGGGAAGAATCATGAATAATGGGATATCACTATGAGAGCTCTATTTTCTTCACAGGACATATGGGAGCTAGTTGACAATGGCTACCCAGAACCAACAGATGCAGCAGCGTTGGCTGCTTTGATAGTAGCAGAGAGAGATTTTCTAAAAGATAATAGGAAGAAGGACTCCAAAGCCCTCTTCTATATTTTTCAATCTGTACATGAGAGTATTTTCATAAGGATTGCAGTAGCAAAAAATTCTAAAAAGGCATGGGATATTCTCAAGACACCCTATCAAGGAATGGAGAAGGTGAAGACAACAAATTTGCAAATGTTGGGGAGAGATTTTGAAACTCTCTGTATGAAAGAGTTAGAAAATATAGACTCATTTTTCACTCATGTTATTGGGTTGGTTACCTAGATAAGGTCTCATGGAGATACACTTGAAGACAGGATAATAGTGAAGAGAATCTTGAGAAGACTACCCTTAGGATTTGATGCCATAGTAGTGGCAATAGAAGAGACAAAGGATCTCTCACAATTTACAGTGGATGAGCTGAGTGCATCCCTGATGTCTCATGAACACAGACTAAACAGAGGAATAGATTCCTCATTGGAACAAGCATTCAAGACTCAAATGTCTTTTGGCCGAAGCAGAGGTCAAGGAAGAGAAAACAACAGAGGAAGAGGCAGAAGCCAAAACAGAGGAAGAAACAGCCCTACAACTTCGAGTGGAAGAAGCAGCAATCAAAACCAGAATGAAGGCTCAAGCCAACAGCAAGCTCATGGACAAAGGTACGATAAATCCCAAGTCCAATGTCATTATTGCAAGAAATATGGGCACTATGCCAATGAATGTAGGAAAAAGAAAAATGACATGAATAATAGGCAGAATACTAATTTTGAAAAACAAGATAAGAACCCAAAGATTGTGCTGTTAAAATGTAACATAGCACAAGATAAACAGGATGGTGTATGGTTCTTAGACACAGGTTGTAGTAACCACATGACTGGAAACATAGCAATGTTTGTCAATCTTGATGAAGATGTTAAATCTGATGTAACAACAGGAACTAATAGTAAGATCTCTGTAAAGGGAAAGGGCAGAGTCAGTATCCTGGTAAGAAATGGAGAACAGAAGTTTGTGCCAGATGTATATTATGTATCTGGCTTGAAATGTAATATTTTGAGCATTGGACAGCTCATTGACAAGGGCTACAATGTATTTTTTAAAGATGATGTGTGCACAATCATGGACGTACCTCCAAGCAAGAAAGTCATTGCAGAGGTGCAGATGACAAGCAATAGGATGTTTCCTCTCAAGCTTAGAGAAAACTTCAAGGAAGGAGGAAAAGTAGCAGTTGTAACATAAGAGGTATTTCAAGAGGAAGTGAAAGATGAAAATTGGTTGTGGCACTTGAGATTTGGACATCTCAATTTCGAAGGCCTGAACTTGTTGCACAAAAAGGGAATGGTAAAATGATTAACACTTATTGAGAAACCGGAAAGCCTATGTGAAGGCTGCATCTTGGGCAAACAACACAGAGATAGTTTTCCAGCAGGAAAGAGTATAAGGGCAAATGCACCCTTAGAGATTGTCTACTATGATTTGTGTGGACCAATGCAAATGCCATCTTTAGCTAGCAAAAAATATTTTTTGAAATTCATAGATGATTACACCAGAAAGACATGGGTATATTTCTTGAATCAAAAGAGTGAAGTGTTTGAGAATTTCTGCCACTTCAAAACTCTTGTTGAGAAGCAGAGTGGGCACTACATCAAAGTGTTGAGAACTGATCGAGGTGGAGAATACATCTCCAAAGAGTTTCTGTATTTCTGTAAGGATAATGGCATACAGAAGAAGTTTACCACGAGCTACACACCTCAACAAAACGGTGTTGCTGAAAGGAAGAATAGGACCATCATGGACATGGTTAGAAGTATGTTGAAGGAAAAAAAATTTCCAAATGAGTATTGGGCAGAAGCTGTCAATTTTGTAGCGTACATCTTTAATAGATGCCCAACCAAAGCTGTGATGAAAAAAATTCCAGAAGAAGCGTGGAGTGGCAGAAAACAGCTCATCACCCACATGAAAGTATTCGGCTATGTGGCATATGCACATGTTCCGGATCAACTAAGAAAGAAGCTTGACAGTAAGGGGGGTAAATGTATCTTTGTTGGATACAGTGATGAGTCCAAAGCATACAAACTCTATAATACATCCACCAAGAAAGTAGTAATAAGCAAAGATGTGCATTTTATAGAAGAAGCTTGGGATGGAAGTTTAAAGAAAACAGTGAACGTGAAGACTAGTATGTCTCAAGAACAAGAAGAGGAAGGGACAGCAACAAATAATCTCTCCACGATGGCTCCTCCTCCACCACCACAAGCACAACAAACCACACCACATGCTGGAAATAGAATAGCCTTGAGAAATCAAGGAAGTGCTTCTTCAAGCACACCATAGGGTACAGAAACACCCTTGAGTTCAAGCGGAACTACAAGTACACCAAGAAGACCGAGATTCAGAAATATGAGTGAGATTTATGAACAAGGAGAGGTAAATGATAATTATGGTCTAAACTCTTTATTTGCTTTATATTGTCATGTTGATGACCCAATTCATTTTGAAGATGTTGTAAATGAAGAAAAATGGATTGAAGCAATGGATGAAGAAATTGGTGCAATTGAAAAAAGTAATACATGGGAGTTAGTGGACCTCCCTAAAGATAAAGAAGTCATTGGAGTTAAATGGGTCTACAAGACCAAAAGAAATTTTGAAGGCAAGATTGAAAGGCATAAATCAAGACTTGTTGTCAAAGGATACAAGCAGCAACAAGGAAGAGATTATGATGAAACCTTTGCACCAGTTGCAAGGATGGAAATAGTAAGAATAGTGTTGTCCATAGCAGCACAACATAAATGGAAGGTTTATCAAATGGATGTGAAATCTGCATTCTTGAATGGAGTGTTGAAAGAAGATGTATATGTTGAACAACCTCCAGGCTATGAAATTGAAGGCCAAGAGCACAAAGTATGCAAGTTGAAGAAGGCTCTTTACGGGCTGAAGCAAGCACCAAGAGCATGGTACAGCAGGATAGATGCTTACCTGATTGAAAATGGATTTGAGAAATGTGATGGAGAACCCACACTCTACATAAAGGAAAATGATGGTAAGATACTTATTGTTTTTTTATATGTAGATGATTTAATTTTTACTGGCAATGAAGATTATGTCATTGCTGATTTTAAAGAATTCATGCAAAGTGAATTTGAAATGAATGATTTGGGTTTCTTAAGATATTTTCTTGGAATTCAAGTAGAGAAAAATGAAAATGGTATTTTCATTTCCCAAGAAAAATATGTCGATGAAGTGTTGAAAAGGTTCAACATGCAGAACAACAAGGCAGCTGTAAATCCAACTATCATGGGGTTAAAATTGAGCAAAGAAGACAGCATCAAGAATTTTGATCCAAAACTATTTAAAGCATAGTTGGCAGCCTCATGTATTTGACTGCAACTAGGCTAGATATAATGCATGCTATTAGTTTAATCTACAAGTTTATGGAAAGGCTGAAAGAGACTCATTGGCAGGCAACCAAGATAATTCTCAGGTATGTGAATGGAACGAAGGGGTATGGTATCTTATACTCCTCATCTGAAAATTTTGAATTGACAGGTTACACTAACAGTGATTGGGCTGGAAGTGTAGATGATAGGAAGAGCACATCTGGATATGTGTTTCACTTGGGATCGGGAGCAATTTCATGGGCTTCCAAGAAGCAACCAATATTTTCTTTATCAACAGCAGAGGCATAATATGTGGGAGCAACAGCAACAGCATGCCAAGCAGTATGGTTGAGAAGAGTACTCAGAGATTTTTGTCATGAACAGGAAAAAGGCACAACCATTTTACTGTGATAACAGCTCAACGATAGCTTTATCAAAAAAAATTGTATTTCATAAAAGAACAAAGCATATTGATGCTAAATTTCACTTTATAAGAGAACTAGTTAATAATGGTGAGATTGTTTTGCGACACTGCAGAACATAGGAGAAATTTTCTGATATCCTCACAAAACCATTAACACAGAACATTTTTAATTATTTCAAGAAGTTCCTGGGTATGCAGGAAAACCCAGCAGTTGTAATTAAGGGGGAGTGTTGGAATTTAATTCCAAATTCCCGCATAAATCAGCACGACAATGCAGTTATGATTGATGGGAGTCTAAGCAGCAGAATGAATGCAGAGGCGGTGCAAGAGTTGTTCTTATCAGCAACAACCACCGTATTAAAAACTTCACCAACTTCATTAAACGCAGAGGCGACAACATTCCGGAGGGGGCATCAAGCTCAAGTAGCAAGCGAGAAAGCACTCGCTGGAAGTGATGATGTCACTCCTCCCTGGTCCCACCATCTTCACCATCCAAAGCAATTATGGGGGGGATACAAGAGCTCATGGGAAGGGTCTCCAAGAAGCCCCCAGAAAGCATAATAAGAAAGCATAAAATGGAAATAAGGTTTTAACCTTATGATATAGTTTTTTATTTAATGTTATTCACGACAATGCATGTTTTATTTTTAACCTGTGTTAATGTTTTATTACCACAATACTTTAAGTTTTAATTTGGTTATACATATTATATATTTTATAAATATCTTATATTTGTAATATATATATTATATTGTAATGTGTTATAAATATGTCGTGAGTGCATTATGAAAGGTCACGCTATGTATTGTTATTTTTGCCCGAAGGCTGAAAACATAAAAACAGAGAGACAAAGAGCATTTGTGAAGCACTGTGTTTGTAGTAGCTGGTTGAAAGTTTTATTTGTGAATCCATACCACAGTTCTGAATAATTGTAACAGAGTTTGTATTAATTGAAATAGAGTTTCATATTTCATCTCTGTGTCTACAATTTAATTTTAGTTTTTATCTCTATGTTGTGGAAGAGAAATTATTTTCCTCTCTGTGTGTTAAGGAATTGCTTAGAAAATTCCAACAAATCCAAATCATTTTTCAATGGAGTCCAAATGACTGAGGACTAACCAAAATTACCAAGATGTTGGTTGTATGATCATTGATTGACAAAGACAAGGTAGATAGCATATCTTAGACACTTAGATAATCGTTGTAGCTGTAAGTTGAAAGGAAGATACAGTTCATCAAATTAGGGCATCTAGCTGGGATGAATCCTAAGATGAATTTAGAAAGAAAGGGTTAAAGTATTCGAATATGTGAATTTCAGAGCATCAAACAATGGATGAATTCTGAATCACTTAATTTTAATCTAGTATTAGAAGGCAATACATTCAAATGAAATACTTAGTAAGAAGTATAATTACATATAGAAGACACAAACTAAAATATACCATCACATATACTATCACAAGAATATTTGGATGAATGATCATGTACTTCTGATCTTTGGCAAGGTTTGATTAATTCCAAAATATACAATAATACCTTATAGGCTCTTACTCAGGACCAAACCCCCTAAACTGTTCCTAAATGCAACATATATATATATATATATATATATATATATATATAGGCTCTCAGGCCAACATCCTAATACAAAATTATTACTAAATACTGATATGCCACATGGGCTCTATGACTGGCACTTGATTAAATACAAAAAATCTGCATGTCCCTTTGATTTGGAAAATCATCCACGAGAAGGAAGAAGAGAAAGAGTCCTTTTTGCAAAGGAAAACTTTGTGCTTCTATCTGTTGATTCTTCGCCACCTGGATTTCGGATTTGGATCTTGATCAAAAAGCTTTCGAAGGCTAAAGATGAGTAGAAGAGTTTGTTTTGAAAGAGGACTCTTTTTCTACCAACTATCTAAGTCGCGAACTGGTTAATAATATGGAAGATGTTGCCAAATCACCTCAACTTTTTTTGTCACTTCCACATGCTCTTTGACTATTGAATTAATCCCTTAATTCAATTTCCTATCACAGTGTTGCAAAACTAATCGATTGTCAGCTACAGAACTTTTGTAGTGACCTCCCATGTTTTTATACTTTGGAAGCTACATAAGTTACTAGAAACTGTGTAAATCATTTGTGTTCAAACTGATAGCACAAACACTTATTTTTATATCCATAAAATTATTGTTCTTTGATAAGCATAAGTAGCATACAAAAAATTTTAGTGCACAACCATCATTTTCCTAATCCGATGAGCCATCTAAATTATATGAGAGCAATTCTCGGATGTTGAGCACTTCATTAACACCAAAAAAAGAAAATCATGGCCATCAGTATTTTATTTCTAGCTATGGTGATCTTGATTTGATATTCTCATTAGAAATTTAATAGCACTACCAAAAATTCCCAGTGAAATCTCTTAACAATTATTCCAAATCTGGAGATAAAATTGCATATGAAACAACAAAGGGATCTATCTACCATATGCAATTGAAAAGCATACCATTTGTTTGATTTTACCTTTGATGTGTTATCAAAACCATGCCAAATGTATTGGCTAACAAATATCATGTCACCATGCTTATGCAAGTGCTTGTATAGCTGAATCTTTTGATTCATGCCCATAAGAAAAATTAAAAGCACTAAGATTGTAAACCGAACCCTTTGTTTCCTTCCCAATAACTAGTTGTAGTTTACCATCTTCAACTGAAAATACTAAAATCCAACCCCTGTTAGGTTCATTCTCCTCAGGTGAGACATATGCTATCCCAATGCAATAATAGGCATTGTTGTCATGCTCGGAATTTATGTTGGAAGGAATGAGCACTCGTGCTCTCCCCTTGGGATTTCTCGATGCTTTGGCTTAGAACTCAAGCACTGGGTTCTCAGTCTAAACACTTGGTTCTTGTGTGCAGGTGTTGCCTTGGACTTCGAGTTTAGTGGACAGATGCACTTGGTCTTGGGCGCACACTTGTTTACCCTCTCGGGCTTAGTGTTGGCTCCCGGTGCTATGAGCTTGAGCAGGACTTTGGAGATTGGCCCGAGGCCAATAATTTTTTTAATAAATGAAATAAAATTATGTAATAATCCCAAGAACATAAATAGGCACAAAAACACAATGGTTATTTTCCCAAACCAATAAAATCAAGAATACCTATTTATGTCTAATTCTTTTTAGTGAAAATTTTGGCAAAAGAGTTTTCTTAAATGAAGACAAAGAGCATATAATGATCTTAAATGTATGGAAAAATATGGAAAATTTGAATTGGTGATGGAACTGAACATTTGCAATAGGAAAATTTAGCGAGGTTGACACAATATAACAATTAACAAAATAAATTGGCAAAGGGCTAACATAGTTGTCATGAAAGTAGCGAGAGGAGAAATGAGGAGCTTTTTTTTTAAATATTTGATGGGAAAAATTTATACATGTGATAGCATTGGCTCCAATGGGGATGGCGTCCTCCTTACAAGGCGCCAAAGAACCATAGACTATGTGCCTATTCATCAGTGTACATCCAACTCGAAGACTGCAACCTGCAAACTGAATTATGTTCTTAAAACCAAACTACCATTAAATTTGAAACTATACAAATTGATAATCACAACTACGACTGAAAACCATGCTGAAAACTGAAGACACTAATGCTGAAAAGTAGATGCTCAAACCTGTGAGCTTATTTATGTACATACCAATCTACACTAAGTTGAAAATCAAATGTTTGATTCAAGAAATATGAACCCTCCAGTATATACAGTCAAAGAGCTTATCCAACACTTGTGCTTCTTGACTGTGCTTGAACAAAATCAGAAGTGGATCATATATTTGCAGCTCAAAATGAAAATTGAATCGATGCTCCATAGAAAACTCAAATGCTTTAACCGAGGATTGCAACTGACTTACCATTGGATCTTGGAAACCATGAAAAATCACCTCTTTTGATGACTAGATCAAATCAACAAAAGGATCCTTGAAAATATGGAAGATTATCCTATCTTGATGATCTAAGGGACAATTTTCATTGACAATTAGTCCATGTTTTATTCAGAACTTTCATGAAAATATTCATGATAATCCATGTATTTTTGATGACCCACAAATAAAATAGGTAAAACCTGTAAGTTTAGCTCCTCATGTAGCTCAAGTTTACCTAAAAGTGAACTTTCATGCACTTCAACTCGGACAACATCATTATGAATTTTAAGGAAAACTGGTTCTCGCTGATGCAAAAAAAAAATTATTATGTGTTAGCTTATTTTCTAAAGTGTCCATGCATGCCTCTTCAAAACCCTAATTTTCACAAGTCTCTTCTTGAAATAAATATTCAAGAGATGTATGATCTGAAGGGAAATATGAATAACTATTTTCATCCTTGTCCTCATCTATAATAAAGGGGCAAACTACTGATTGTTGAAGATATTCCCGAATGTCATGGTTATCCACTACTACTTCCTCTTGATTTGAAAATAAATCAAACAAGGCTTATTCAATCTCATCATCCATTAAATCTTTATCATTAATGTCAATCCCCATATGTTGAATAAGATCATCAAGGTTTCCACAAAGGTTTCTACCAACACTATAGAAAGGTAGTTTTGTTTATAATTTTTACAAAATGCTGCGTGGAAATATTTAAGAGAGCATAGACTAGCAGATGGCAACTTCTCATACCAAGACATTACTTTTTCTTCTAAGGTCACCATTAAAATATTCATCAAGAAGTCTCCATGAAATTAAACCCCTCGCCTATGTATGTGAATATGAAACGTAATCAAATGCAAAGCAACATCATTGCATTCTTCATCCTTAAATTTTGGAAAATATGTCTTCCAATCAACACAAGGAATGTGATTTGAAAAACCAAGAATATAGGTGTGATTCATAGGAGCATACCTTCTAGAAACTGAATCCATATTGAAAAAAGTAAATTCAGCAAAACTTTCTTCAAGCTACCGATTTTTTAAGAGTGGAATCGCCATGAAAACTCTGAACTTTTGGATTCTTCGACACTGGAGTCGATAGGTGAAATATGCACACCTTTCTTGTGCCTGACAATTGTTCACCCTCAGCAATCAGAACTAATATTTTTCATTCTTCCCCGGGGAAGATTTAAACTTCACTCCCTGGAAACAGTGCCATGATGTTATCACTTGGTAATTTTACTGGGTTTCTTAAGAAAATGGCCAAGGTAACCATTTCAAACCATTTCATATTCGAAATTGACCTTTTCCAATCACAGAGGGCTCTCTCTTTGAATATTATTCAGGATGTAAACACTAGGGCTCAAGAAAACATTCACATAGGTCAGGTCTATAACTTTAGGACATAATTTCAAAGATGTAGGTGGTTGGTCTTGAGGGAATCCAAGCCATTGAGCAATGGAGTCCAAATGACTGAGGACTAACCAAAATTACCAAGATGTTGGTTGTATGATCATTGTTGACAAAAGAAAGGTAGATAGCATATCTTAGACACTTACATCATCATTGTAGCTATAAGCTGAAAGGAAGAGATAGTCCATCAAATTAGGCCATCTAGCTAGGATGAATCCTAAGATGACTTTAGAAAGCAAGGGTGAAAATACTTGAATATGTGAATTTCAGAGCATCAAACAACAGATGAATTCTGAATCACTTAATCTTATTCAAATATTAGAATCACAATTACATAAATAAGACACATACTAAAATATACTATCACATGAATATTTGGATGAATGATCATGTACTTTTGGTATCTGGCAAGATTTGATTAATTCCAAAATATACAATAATACCTTACAGGCTCTTACCCAAGACCAAACCCCCTGAACTATTCCTAAATGCATCATATATATATCATGAGAGGCTCTCAAGCAAACATCCTAGTAGAAAATGATTACTAAATACTGATATGCCACATGGGCTCTATGACTGACACTTAATTAAATACAAAAAATCCACATGTCCCTTCTATTTGGAACATCATCCACAAGAAGGAAGAAGTGCAAGGGTCCTTTTTGCAAAGGAAAACTTTGTGTTGCTACCTATTGATTCTTTGCCACCTAGATTTATGATTTGGATCTTTATTAAAAAGCTTTTGAAGGCTGAATATGAGTAGAAGATTTTGTTTTGAAAGAGGACTCTTTTGTTGCCAGCTATCTAACTGATGAACTGGGCAATAATATGGAAGTTGTTTCCAAATCACCTCATCTTTTTCTATCACCTCCACATGCTCTTAGACTACTGACTTCATCCCTTAATTCAATTTCCTGTCACATCAGTACAAAACTAGTTGATTTTCAGTGACAAGACTTTTGTAGCAACCTCCCATGTTTTCATACTTTTGAAACTACAAAAGTTACTAGAAATTGTGTAAAGCATATGCGTTCAAACTGATAGCACAAAAACTTATTTTTATATCCATCAAATTACTGTTCTTTGATAAGAATAAGTAGCATACAAATATTTTTAGTGCATAATTGTTGAAATATTAAACGGCAACTGGACCGTGCAGGAGGACCGAAGGAAAACAACAGTGTTTTTAGATTTTGGTATTTACAACACGCCATCGTGCATTGAAAAGCTGACATTAAACTATGAAATTTTGTAATTTTATCATGGCCGTAACCTGTGTTTGTAATGTAGAACCATAGTTTTCAAACCACACAACCCAACAATTAAAACATTGCACCAACCATCATTTAAAACTATCATCCGCGCCATTAAACACCACCAACCACAGAATGCCGAACTCAAATTTCGCAACATTGCATTATTTTTCTGCACCATCACAATTCCTGCCTTTTCATTTGCGATGTGATACTGCCAATATCGCATATCGCATATCGCATGTGTAAAGTGTTAAGTCATCCATTGTATTGGGTGAGCCGATCGCATAGAATGGAGCCGATCAGGTTATCAAATGGGATTTAATTTTTTGTTTTTGAATCCGCGATGAAGGTTCAAACTTAGGTTTAATTTTCTTTGTTTTAATATGGCCGCACATAACATGTTTTATAAAACAGTCTTTTGAATTGGAATATGATATACATGTTCTTTTTAATATATATAGTATAAACATATATATATATATATATATATATATATATATATATATATATATATATATATATTAAAAGTCATGATATGTTATATATATATAAAAAGAGGGAAAAGCCAGACAGCGTAATTGTTGTGGTTGCAGACTGTGTATTGAAAAGCCAGCATGCGAGAAGAGCATAGGTATGGACTGTGCATTGTAATGAAAAGAAGCCTGAAGGCAAAGACAGAGTGTGACTGTGTAATGAATTTTTTTTTGTAAAGCCAGAAGGCAGAAACAAAAACAACACTGTGTGTGTTTTTTGAAATAGACAGAGAAAAGTTTAAAACATGTGTAGCACTGTGTTCCAGTAGCAGTCAAACATAATTTTTTTTGTAATCCCTCAGAAGAGGAAGAACTTCAATTTATAACAGTTTTTTTTTTAATGAAATAGAAGTGTTATCTTGTCTCATCTCTGTTCAACAATTTTTTTAAATGGGTTCTTTGTGTTAGAAGGAGAGATTTTTTTCTCTCTGTGTGTTTGGAATATTTCAGAAATTTCAACATGGTATCGGAGCTAGACCAGGCTATTTGAAGGATAGTCAAAGAAGCTGAAGGAAGGAGCTTGTTGCAACTTTTTACCAGTAGAGTGAAGGCTCAGCAAAAGCAAGGTATTTCTCAAAATTTTGTTTTGTGTCTAAAAAGTTCAGTCCAGAGAAGTATTTTTGAAGACAGAGTTTGTCTCTTAAGCATAGAGATAGTTTGTTTAAAAACTCACAGTCAAGTTTAAAGCATAGTTCAGTGTGCTAGCTATGGCAGGAGCCAACACAAGCACGAGTATAGGAAATACTCAACTCCCACAGTTTAATGGGAAGAACTATGACTATTGGAAAATCACCATGAGAGCCCTGTTTGCCTGTCAGGATTTATGGGAGTTTTTTGAAGATGGTTTTGAAGAACCAATAGATGAAAATTATTTTAATGCCTTAACACAGGAAGAGAAGGATTTTTTGAAGAGAAATAGGAAGAAGGACTCAAAATCCCTCTTCTATCTATATCAAGGGGTGCATGAAAGTGTGTTTCCAAGGATATCAGTAACTAATAGGTCCAAGGATGCATGGGATACCCTCCAGACTGCCTATCAAGGTATAGAGAAGGTGAAGACAGAAAAGCTACAATTGCCGAGGAGAGGCTTTGAAACTCTCTGTATGAAAGATTCTGATAACATAGACTCATTCTTCACACATATGATTGGGTTGGTTACCCAGATAAGGTCTCATGGAGAGACACTTGAAGAAAGAAGGATAGTGGAGAAAGTATTGAGGAGCTTCCCCTCAAGGTTTGATGTGATAGTCACAACCATTGAAGAGACAAAGGATCTCTCAAAGTTTATTGTTGATGAGCTTCATGCATTTTTTATGACACATGTACAAAGATTGGTAAGAAAAACAAAATCATATTTGGAGCATGCCTTCAAGACCCAAATTTCCTTTGGAAGAGGAAGAGGTCAAGGCAAAAGAAACTACAAAGGAAAAGGAAGAGGTAGAAGCCAAAACAGAGGAGGAAGAAGTAGCCATGCAAATGCAAGTGGAAGGGGCAACAATCAAAATCAGAACCAAGGCCAAGGCAACATCCAGCAAGGTGGAAAAAATCAAGCACATGGATAAAGGTATGATAAATCAAAAGTCCAATGTCATTACTGTAAAAAGTATGGCCATTATGCCAATGAATGTAGGAAGAAAAAGAGTGACATGGGCAATAGACCCTGTGCTAACTTTACTAAGGAAAATATCAGTCAAGAAAAGTTGTTTTTAGCATGTAATATGGTTGAAGAAAAGAATGAAGATATATGGTTTCTAGATTCAGGATGTAGCAACCATATGACTAGAAACATTTCCATGTTTTCCATGTTAGATGAAAAATGTAAAGTCTCAAGTAACATTGGGGATAGACAGTAAGGTCTCTGTCATGGGAAAAGGCAGAGTGAATGTTTTGACAAAGAAAGGAGAAGGAAGATCCATATCAGATGTTTACTATGTGCCTGGTATGAAGTGTAACTTCTTAAGCATTGGACAACTCATTCAAAATGGGTACAATGTTTTCTTTGAAGATATGTATGCACCATCATGGATAAACTACCAAGCAAGCAATGCATTGCACAAGTGAAGATGAAAAGGAACAAAATGTTCCCTCTCAAGATGAGAGAATATTTAAAGAAAGGAGCTGAAATGGCAGCAGTGACACAAGAGACTTATCAAAGAGAAGCAAGGATGAAAACTGGTTATGACACTGGAGATTTGGACATATCAGCTTTGGAGGTCTGAATTTGTTGCATAGGAAAGGAATGGTAAATGGATTACCATTGATTGAGAAACTGGACAGCCTATGTGAAGGTTGCATCTTGCGCAAACAACATAGAGAAAGCTTTCCATCAGGAAAGAGCATGAGGGCAAAGGCACCCTTAGAAATTGTCCATTCAGATTTGTGTGGACCAATGCAAACACCATCACTAGCAAGCATCCACTATATGCTGACTTTTAATGATGATTTCACAAGAAAAACTTGGGTTTATTTCTTGAAATATAAAAGTGAAGTGTTTGAGAAATTCTACCACTTTAAGGCTCTTGTAGAGAAATAAGGTGGGCAACATATTAAAGTTTTAAGGAATGATAGAGGAGGTGAGTATATCTCAAAATAATTTCTTCGTTTTTGCAGAGAAAATGGCATACACAAGAAATTTATAGCAAGATGCATGCTGCAACAAAATGGAGTTGTTGAAAGGAAAAATAGAACCATCATGGACATGGTAAGAAGTATGCTGAAGGCAAAAAAATTGCCAAATGAGTATTGGGCTGAAGTTGTACATTGTGCAACATATTTCTTGAATAGATGCGCAACCAAAGCTGTAATGAATAGAGTTCCAGAAGAAGCATGGAGGGGCATAAAACAAGGTGTCACCCACATGATATTTTTTGGTTGTGTGGCTTATGCACACATTCCAGATCAGCTAAGGAAGAAGTTGGATAGTAAGGGGGAGAAGTGCATATTTATTGGATATAGTGAAGAATCCAAGGCATATAGGTTGTATAACCCATCCACCAAGAATTTTGTTCTAAGCAGAGATGTGCATTTCATTGAAGAAGAAGCTTGGGATGGAAGCATTGAGAAAACAGTGAATGTGAAGACCTGTTTGTCTCATGATGATGATGAGGAAGAAATGGCTGAAAGGAACACCTCATTAGCAGCACCATCTCCGCCAACACAAGGAAAACAAGGGACACCACAAGCATGTATGAGAACCCCCTTGAGAAGTGATAACACTACTTCTCCAAGCACACCACAAGGTGCAGATTTGAGTGCTTCTACAAGCACAAGTACACCAAATGAAAGAGGAACTAGATTTAGAAGTTTGAATGAAATTTATGAGAAAGAGGCAACAAATGAAGGTATGAACTCTTATTTTCACTGTATTTTCATGTAGATGATCCTATTCATTTTGAAGAAGTTGTTGAAGATAAGAAATGGATAGATGCTATGGATGAAGAAATGAATGCCATAGAGAAGAACAAAACATGGGAATTGGTTGATCTCCCAAAAGGAAAAGAAGTGATTGGAGTAAAATGGGTCTACAAGACCAAAAGCAATGCTGAAGGTAAGATTGAAAGGCACAAGGCCAGACTTGTTTTCAAAGGCTACAAGCAGCAACAAGGAAGATATTATGAGGAAACATTTGCACTGGTTGCAAGAATGGAAACAGT
The DNA here is from genome assembly GCA_034641835.2 of Pinus albicaulis. Lineage (NCBI taxonomy): Eukaryota > Viridiplantae > Streptophyta > Pinopsida > Pinales > Pinaceae > Pinus > Pinus albicaulis. The sequence goes on from CM076578.1 coordinate 1,992,875,294, forward strand.
AAGAGTAGTGTTGTCCATAGCAACACAACACAAGTGGAAAGTTTACCAAATGGATGTGAAATCAACATTCCTAAATGGAGTGTTGATGGAAGAGGTATATGTTGAACAACCTCTGGGATATGAGAAAAAAGGCCAAGAGCTCAAAGTTTGCTGATTGAAGAAAGCTCTTTATGGGCTGAAACAAGCACCAAGAGCATGGAACAGTAGGATATATGCCTATCTACTAGAAAATGGGTTTGAGAAATGTGAAGGAGAACCCACATTATATATCAAGGAGAAAGATGGTAAGATGTTGATTGTTGTTTTATATGTTGATGATGTGATATTTACAGGTAATGATGCTTACCTCATTGAGAATTTTAAATTAGTCATGAAGGATGAATTTGAGATGGCTGATATGGGATTGCTGAAATATTTCTTAGGAATAGAAGTAGAGAAAAATTAAAATACATTTTTTATCTCTCAAGCTAAATATGTAAATGAAGTTCTGGAAAGATTTAACATGCAGGATTGCAAGGCAACAATTACTCCTACAATGATGGGGTTGAAATTCAGCAAGGAGGACAGCAGCAAGGATTTTGATCGTAGTTTGTACAAGAGAAAAGTTGGCAACCTCATGTATTTGACTGCAACTAGGCCCGATATTATGCATGTTGTGAGTTTAATTTCCAGATTTATGGAAAGGCCAAAGAAAGCACATTCGCAAGCAGCCAAAAGAATTTTGAGGTATGTGAAAGGAACAAAGAGATATGGAATTTTACATACCACTTCAGAAAATTATGAATTGATTGGATATACTGACAGTGATTGTACTGGAAGTATAGATGACCGGAAAAGTACATTTGGTTATGTTTTCATATGGGTTCAAGAGCCATTTCATGGGCTTCTAAAAAACAGCCAATTGTGGCTTTATCTACAGCAGAGGCAGAGTATTTGGAAGCTACAGTAGCAGCATGTCAAGCAGTTTGGATGAGAAGAATGTTGAGGAGTTTGTGTCACGAACAGGTAAAAGGAACAAAAATTTATTGTGATAATAGCTCAGCAATAGCATTCTCGAAGAATTCAGTGTTTCATAAGAGAACGAAACACATTGATGCCAAATATCACTACATCAGGGAGCTAGTGAACAATGGTGAAATTGTTTTGAAACATTGCAGAACTGAAGCACAGTTTGCTGACATTTTGACAAAACCATTGGGGCAGAAAAGTTTTAATTATTTGAGAAAGTGTTTGGGTATGGAAGAGAATCCAGCAATTGAGTTTAAGGGGGAGTGTTGAAATATTAAACTGCAACTGGACTGTGCAGGAGGACCGAAGGACAACAACATCATTTTTAGATTTTAGTATTTGCAGCATACCACCGTGCATTGAAAAGCCGACATTAAACTCGGAAAGTTTGTAATTTTATCATGGTCATAACCTGTGTTTGTAATGTAGAACCGTAGTTTTCAAACCACGCAACCCAAAAATTAAAAAATTGCACCAACCAGCATTTAAAACTATCTTCCACGCCATTAAACACCACCAACCACAGAATGTTGAACTCAAATTTTGCAACATCACAATTTCGCAACATCACATTATTTTTCTTCACCATCACAAGTCCCGTCGTTTCATTTGCGATGCGATATTGCCAATATCGCATATCGCATGCGCAAAGTGTTAAGTCATCCATTGCATTGGGTGAGCCGATCGCATAGAATGGTGCCGATCGGGTTATCAAATGGGATTTAATTTTTGGTTTTCGAATCTGTGATGAAGGTTCAAACTTATGTTTAATTTTCTTTGTTTTAATATGGCCGCACATAACATGTTTTATAAAACGGTCTTTTGACTTGTAATATGATATATATGTTTTTTTTAATATATATATTATAAACATTCAAATGTTTATAGGGTGAAAATGTGAAGCTGGGTTACACTTTTTGCCCTTTTTTGAGAAAAAATTTTCATTTTTTTCGGTTCTTCAACTTTCTGCAAACTATAACAATTTTTCTGTGTAGAATTTCATTTTGCGATAAAAATAAAAGTTGTGCGAAATTTTGTTATCTTTCTATTACTTATTTTTTGAAAATTTTTTATGTAGATTTGATATGTCAACTTAGCGTTTCTTTGAGTGTGTGTTTCTTAACAATCAAAGGATTCATAAGAAGTCATGTTATGACGCAATGTTGTATTCATTGAAAATTTGTGTTTTTGAGAAAACATAATGTGTTACAACAATCTAGATAGAATCTACTTAGGCTTCGTCATATTTACAAAGCCAATGGATGCATATCATAATTACTAGAATTTTTTGAACTGGTCCAATACGAAAAACTGCATATTTTGGATATGTTTCGCGACGCAACAAATTTCTTAATATATAAGCTATAAACTAAAAATATAAAAGCTACCCATTAGAGTGACAGACCAATGTAATGCCCCATAATTTTTTCAATTTTTTTTACAATGTAATTTGGGAGATACAAAATTTTGATTTCACTGAATCACAATGACGCTCAGAAATTGTTTGCACCCATTTTATTAGAAAAATAAATAAAATTAGTAAACGTTTATGAAATTCCATAAAAGTTATATTTCCCGAAAGTAGATTCAATTCTGAAAATGTTTGTCTTGGTTCCGACAATTAATTAACAACCTTTCATGGATTTTAATCAGTCCAAAGTTGCAGAAACGTATTCAGAGCCTGGTTTTTGCGTAACTGGTGACGCGTTAGTTCGGCCGAACTTTGATTAAAAGTTTGGTCGTTAACTGATGTATTCTTTAGTTGATTAATGAGTTATTAATTAGTTAATTAATTAATAATTAATTCACACCACTCTCACTAGTGTATCAATCAGTTAAACTAGATACAACTAGCTCAACTATGTTTAACTCAGTTAAAATGAACACAACTCCATCAACTGCCATATATATATTAAAATTCATGATATGTTACATATATAAAATAAAAAAAATGGAAAAGCCAGAGAGCATATTTGTTGTGGTTTCGGACTGTGTATTGAAAATCCAGCAGGTAAGAAGATCATAGGTATGGATTGTGCATTGTAATGAAAAGAAGCTTGGAGGCAAAGACAGAGTGTGACTGTGTAATGAATTTTTTTTTGTAAAGCCTGAAGGCAGAAACAAAAACAGCACTGCGTGCATTTTTTGAAATAGACAGAGAGCAGTTTAAAACATGTGTAGCACTGTGTTCCAGTAGTAGTCAAACATAATTTTTTTTGTAATCCCTCAAAAGAGGAAGAACTTCAGTTTGTAACAGATTTTTTTTTTAATGAAATAGAAGTGTTATCTTGTCTCATCTCTGTCCAGCAAATTTTTAAATGAGTTCTTTGTGTTAGAAGGAGAGATTTTGTTCTCTCTGTGTGTTTGGAATATTTCAGAAATTTCAACAATAACCATCATTTTCCCATCTTATGAGCCCTCTAAACTAGCTGAGAGAAACTCTTGGGTGTTGAGCACTTCATTAACACCAAAAAAAGAAAATCATGGCCATCAGTATTTTATTTCTATCTGTCGTGATCTTGATTTGATATTCTCACTGGCAATTTGATAGCACTACCAAAAATTCCCAATGCAATCTCTTGACAATTATTCCAAATATGGAGATAAAATTGCATATGAAACAACAAAGGGATCTATCTACCATATGCAATTGAAAAGCATACCATTTGTTTGATTTGGCCTTTGATGTGTTATCAAAACCATGCAAAATGTATTGTCTAACAAATATCATGTCACCATGCTTATGCAAGTGCTCGTATAGCTTAATCTTTTGATTCATGCCGACGAGAAAAATAAAAAGCACTAAGATTGTAAACAGAACCCTTTGTTTCCTTCCCAATAACTTGTTTTCGTTTACCATCTTCAATCAAAAATACTAAAATTCAACCCGTGTTAGGTTCATTCTACTCAGGTGATACATATGCTATCCCAATGCAATAATAGGCATTGTTGTCATGCTCGGAATTTATGGTGGAAGGAATGAAAACTCGTGCTCTCCCCTTGGGATTTCTCGGTGCTTTGGCTTAGCGCTCAAGTGCTAGGATCTCAGTCTTGACACTTGGTTCCTGTGTGCGGGTGTTGCCTCTGACTTCAATTTTGGTGTATAGGTGCACTTGGTCTTGGGTGCACACGTGTTTACCCTCTCAAGGTTAGTGTTGGCTCCCGGTGCTATGAGCTTGAGTGGGACTTATTTGTGTCCAAAAGCATTTGTGTGTTATTTTTCAAGGCGTATGAAGGGAAATTCTCATGTACAGTTTTTAGAGGGGGGATTTCAGTTTACCTATCTCAATAAAATATACGATCGATTCGAAGAGCGTCTCGAGATTCAGGCGATTGCGGATGATATTACCAGTAAATATGTTCCTCCTCATGTCAATATATTTTATTGTCTAGGGGAGATCACACTTACCTGTTTTTTAGTACAAGTAGCTACTGGTTTTGCTATGAATTTTTACTATCGTCCGACCGTTACAGAATATTTTGCCTCTGTTCAATACTTAATCACCGAAGTTAACTTTGGTTGGTTATTTAATAAAAGCAATAAAACTATGTAATAAGCCCGAGAACATAAATAGGTCCAAAAACACAATGTTTATTTACCCAAACAAATAAAAAGAAAAATACCTCTTTATGTGTAATTCTTTTTAATGAAAATTTTGGCAAAAGAGGTTTCTTGAATGAAGACAAAGAGCATATAGTGATCTTAAATGTAAATGTATGGAAAAATATGGAAACTTTGACTTGGTGATGGAACTGAACATTTGTAATAGGAAAATTTATCGATGATGATACAATATAATGTAATTAACAAATGAAATTGGCAAAGGGCTAGCAGAGTTGTTGTGAAGGTAGCGAGAGGAGAAACGAGGTTTTTTTAATGGGACAAATTTATAATAGTATCAAAATAGGGCTTTCGGATCCCTCCTCTAGTTTATTATCAGGGAGAATTTTAAGGATAGAAAATTATCTTGAAGTTTAAATTGGTGAATCTCACTAGTCCTTAATATGTAAACTATAAAAAATTTATTGATACATTTATAGAATTATTCAAATTGTAATGATTTTTATGTACTCTCTATATAATGTTGGCGATTTTTAATATAAAATTATTTTATATTGTAAAATTTTGGCGAATCAATTTTATAAAAAATGGAAATTGGAAAATATTCTTTTTGGAAAAAACATGGAAAAAAACCCACTTGTGAATATTAGCCTCTAAAATTTTCCATTTTTATTATATGGGGAATTTGGCATGCACAAAATGGATTGATTTTTTATGGACATCCACTAGATATTTGCAAGTCAGTATCCGAGATATGTGCTCATTATGGTGAATGTGCCCAAAAGTTGTAGAAAATCAAGCCTTGCAGAAATTTGGACAACAATCTAGATCTATAGTATCCTACTGGATATTTTGATGACGCAACGCAACATGGTCATTGTGGATGTGGAGCAGTCATATTGTTAAACTCACAACACCATGTTCATTGCTACTAGTACAGTGGAGAAAAAATCAACACTTGTGGCGAAGTAATAGCATTGTGGGGTTTTATGTTCTTTGCTAGAAAGATGAATCTTGAGCACATAAACATTCTTGGAGATGTAAACGTCATTATAGATTGGTCCAATGGTAAGGCAAATATTTTTTTTTTTGCAATCTAGCTAATTATATGGACTGTATTGTGAATTTGAGGAAATCCTTTCCGAGACATATTTTTAGATATATTACTTCCATTGTTAACTCTCTCTCGAAAAGGGGAATTATTGTGGTGTCACCTCATTTCATTTTAATTTCCTCTATGATGGTGATATCTATGAAGAGGGCGCTCTATTAATAGGATAAACATTATTCTTGGTTCTTTTGAAGACTCTCTCTATTTTGTTAATATGTAGTTTGTTTGCTTATATTTGCAACTAATAGAGGTTGACAAGTTTATGTCTTGATAATATGAGTTGATTTTTAGATTAAAATTTTATGTTATTTTTCTGGGATGATTGGGATAATTTTGATGTTTATTAGTAGAGATATGGGTGTGACGTTGTAGATGCATTTTGTTGGTGAATCTCTATAAGACCACATGTTGTTTCTATTAATTATATGCATTTCATGTAATGGATATTTTCATATTCAGTGTTTTTTTCCCAAAAAAGATCGTTAATGAATTGTATATTTTAATTAAAAATTTATTCATTTATTTTTATATGAAAAAACAAAATCGCCAAAATATAGTAATAGACGCAAACATTGACGTTGTACTGGGCAATTCCAACCCGTTGTCTTCTGGGATTTTTGATGCCCTGCTGGAAAACTAGTCATTTAAATCTTAAAGCTAAGTTTCCAAACTATTATTGAATTAAATAAAATCGATAAAAAATTACACAATACAAAAACAATCATTCAATGTGAGCAATAAATTTGGTATTGTATACCCGTAAAGCGGAAATACGCACATTATACTATAAGGAAAAGTTCTTGCGTGGAACTTGTACTAGGCTACCTGTGCGAAGGGAGATAACGATGATGTATTTGGCTTTTTGATGATGCAAAACGATGTCAAATTTTTCCCATTGGAGCACTCAACTTACTTTTACTATTAAGGGTTAAATTTGATGGGTATTTATTTGTATTTTACTTATTTATTTGTCAAATATTTATCGTTTTAAGTTAATGATGTAACTTACTTAATTTTTAAAATAGTCAATTTGAAGAGTAAGTTAAAATTATATATATATATATATAAAATTGCGAGGGTCCTTAGGAAGCATAGGGTGTCTTCGTTTTTCAAGCCCCTTAACACGATTCGCAGCTCTCTCAAATCGGTTAAAGACCCGATTGACCCTAGGGATGGGAAAGGTGTCTACATCATTCCTTGTTCCTGTGGGATACCTTACATTGGCGAAACTGGACGTTCTATAAATCAAAGAATTTCTGAACATGCTGCTGACATTAAGCATGGAAGATCCCGCTCATCTGCCCTAGCTGAACATGCAGAAAAGACTAACCATCATATTTGCATTGAAGATGCGAAGGTTCTTGCTAGGATTGACCATTTCCATCATCGTAAGTTAAGAGAGGCCTTAGATATCGAAAAAAGACCCCTTAATCTCAACAGAGATGATGGTTGGAACATTAGCAGGTGTTGGATTCCTGCCTTATGTCCTTGATTTTATTTATTTTTTATTATTTTTATTATTTTTAATTTTATTTTATATTTTTTGTATTATTATTTATATATATATTTTTTTATAATTTATTTATTTATATATATATATATATATATATTTTAAATTTGTTTTTAATTATTTGCATTTGTTTATTTATTTATTTTATTTTTATTTTTATTTTTCTTTTATTAGATATTAGATATTTTTATTTTTATTTTATTTTATTTGAGTTTATTTTATTTTTATTTGATTTGATTTTGTTCTGATTTGATTTATTTATTTAGCTTGTTATTTTTATTTATTTTTATTTATTTAGTTTATTTATTTTTTAAAATTTTGATATTTTATTTTATTTATTTATTTTTCTCTCTTTTTTTATTTTTATTTTATTCTATTAATTTATTTTTATTTTGCTATATTCATTTTTCGATTTATATTTTATTTACATTTACATTTTATTATTTTTATTTTATATTTATATTTATATTTATATTTATTTATTTATTTATTTATTTTTATTTATATTTATTTATATTTATTTATTTATTTATATTTATTTATTTATTTATTTTTATTTTTCTTTTCTTATTTTTTTAACCTCTCATTAAAATAAAAAAAAAAATTATAACCAATATGTTTACTAAATAATTAAAACTAATAAGTTTAATAATTTATTAACTAAATGAATAAATTTATTAATTGGTTTAAAAGTAGGAGGAACTAGCCGTTACTTATTAAAAACATTTTAAATTATTAAAAAGTCAAACTAGCTGTTAAAAAACGGCTAGTTTAAACATCTCTACATCTATTTAAGCTTATTGATTTGATCTGATCTCTCACCTAGTCCTGATGATGAACCACACTGGTTGGTTCGAAACGCGTCGACAACGTTCCATTATATGTGATTATTACCGAAAGTGATTTTACAAGAATAATATTGTTGTTTGAGACTCAAATATCAATTTCAAGATAAGACTCGAAGATAAGCACAAAATACCCCATAGTAACAAGACTTCAAACTAAGCACAAAATTGCCCACAATGGGTCTTTCGACATTATAAGAAAATCTCATCTCTAACTCCACTCACATCATGCAATCATGCGCTATATACATTAAAACCTAGAGGTTAAAAGGTTGAGACTCAAACCACATGCCCTCACCCATGGCCTATTGATATGGTATATGAAAAAATAATTTATGAGGATACAGTAATCAAATTGAATTGTTTTTTAGTGGTCTAATAGAAATAATACTAAATTTTGTTCTTTATATGAGTGAAGTAACAATTTTGTATTTGATTTTGTGAATTTTTCTGAATTTTATTTAGTATTGGTCATAGTATTAAAAACCGGAACCGGTGATTGGACCGATGGACCTAATGAAATGGGTTTCGAATCGGAACCGGTCAAAATGGTACTGGTCAGATCTCAATGAACCTTTTTTAAAATAAATACATTGAGTAATTAAATTTTAATAAAAAAAACTATTTTAAAGATTTGCAACCATGATTCCAAGCCAATAGAGACAAAATATGCAAAGTTTTCTCATTTATATACCATGTAAGGTGAATATATCAAAATGGCACTGAGTGCAATACATATCAATACATAAGCAATGAGGCTCCAAATATCCTATACAGTACAAAAACAATGCTACAAGCTATGAGGCTAATGGCCTAGTACAAGACTACAAGTCTGTAGTCTAGACTCTACAATGTATAAATGATCAATCATCAAATTCATCAGCACTACTAGATATAGGATCATCACCGGGAGCCGCATAAACATCATCTAGATCAGAGTCTGAGGATGCCTCAGCCTAATCTGTAACCTTAATACCACTGCCACCAATAACAATAGAAGTAGACCTAATGGAAGCACGGGTTACTCAAGCTACATGATTAGTGCCTTCCATTGGTTTTTTGCCTTTCCTTGATGCAGCTACCGAGCCTGGGTCTAATGGCACAACCAAATTTGCTTCATCCCCCACTAATGCTGCATCAATATCAAAATCAGCCTCAAACGCCGGATCTTAAGTCACCTCCACCCATTTTGATGTTGGATCAATATCGTCCAACACAATGGGATCTAGATCAGGTGTTTTTTTCATCATTTGGATCCACCTCAAGCGAAGGTTGTATTTCACGAACAAAATATAATTTAGCCATTACTGTTCCAAGCGAGTTCTCTTCTTTGTGTGTATGCACTAAAAAATAGACCAATTTCACTCACAACCTGAAGCACTGCAAGTTTGGCTCGGGACTCTAATTGCAAACTTTTTCAATTGAGGATATTGGCCGCCAAATGACTCCCACCAATGTGCCGCAAATAAAAATACATTAATTATTAAAATAGTTCATTTCATTAGTTATTTACAAACAATTTAACTTGAAAAGAAAAAAAAATGGAATTGTTTACGTGGTTGATCCTCGTCTCTTTCCATTTTTGCCAAGTTTTTTCCAAAAGTAAGTAGTTTGTGTATTTCCAACTAGTCTGCATGGATAGGGACCGTGCACTCCAAGCAATCAATCAATCCAGCTCTAACCTCCCCATCCTGCAGATCTCCTAGCCGAGCTTTATAATGATACTTTGGGTTCAAAAAATACCTAGTTGCATGTATAGGATGATGGAATTGATTGTTCCATATGTTATCAATGATCTCCCATATATGGCCATATTTATCTAACTTGTCCTTGCAAACTACCCATATTTTCTCCTTTTCCTAATCCATAACCTTATAAAAGTATCCCATTGCCAACGTTTCCCCATTCGTACGCCTTAGCACCTTAACAAGGGGCTCAGTAAATTTTACAAGATTTTTGGGCAGCCAACGCAGTAAAGATGTGGCTGAGTCATTAAATGAGATTAGGAAACTCTTTAGGCACTTATTTAAGGGGGGAAACTCAACAATCAACTCCACATGGATAACAAATCATCATGATTCCACCTCACAAAATGGACAACTCGTCATTAATTCAGGTTTATAAAGACCTTAAATCTAGTGTATCAGTTGGCCAACACCTCAGCATGTTAGTTTGGCTCAATAGAGATGGTACAAGTTGAATTGAAGAAAAAAGGTCTTAAAATGATTGTGAAATATGATGATGTTACTCCATGAAACATGGTAAAGAAACACATTTTTTATCACATTTTTTCTTATGCTATCATAATCAAGCATATACAGGCTTTAGAAGTGTTTTTTAGGTTAAAAAAAAATGAGGAGAAAAATGTGAGTGAACTAGGTACTTTCGTAGCGCATTCTAGGTTTAAAGGTGAGTTTTTGCTACGAAAGTGTTGTAAGTTTATTTGAGGGAAAAATTGTTAAGAATCCTTAGAACAAGGGTGACTTAGAGCATGTGCTTACCTCATTAGCCTCAAGGAAGACCCTCCAACAGTCAGAAAGGTCAAAGATTATGCAAAAGGTGGTTTTGGAGTTTTCTACGAAAGTGCACTACGAAAGTTCATGTATATTACTCTTTTAGCAGTCAACTTCAAGCTCACATTATGACCAAATGGAAAGGCATTTTTGAAATCTGAAGGAGTTTCTTCTTCAGTATGAGCCCATCTATAAAAACCTCTCTCCATTTTTGCACAACCATCATGTATTGAAAAATATGCAATCATATTTAAGATCCATTTTTCATAATTTTTACTAGCCAGATTTGTGTAGAAATTTTAAAATTCAACTTGGTGGAGATCCAGCTCAGCATCCACGTGGCATGATGACACATCAGCAGTCTAGTACACTTATAAAATCATTTGTTTGCATTTGATAAGGTTTATTAATTCAATTTGTTGAGCTATTTAATGAAAGAAGAGCCCTTTTTGCATTCAAACTCTGCCAAACAGAAAATATCCCTAGGAAGTCTCCAAGTGATGTAATTAAATTAGGAATAGGTCTCTTAAGTAAAAATTTGAGGCTGGCCCGAGTGGCACGCCATTATATGAGACCTCACTCTATAAGTGAGGGATTTTATTGAGTTTGAAGGGGTTGGTTGATGAATGTAAATGAAAGGGCTATTATGTAATTTTGTTTTACCAAGCTAACATACAGTTGCAGAAATTGTCTTTTAGACCTCATATTTCTTTTAAGATTATGTATTAATGTCTATCCTTTTTGCATATTTTCACCAGCTTCATAGTACTATTATTACTTGGAATTCATAGTTTTATGCTCTAATTTCCTTCATGTATTATGTGTATGCTATAAAAAGTTATCTTTTTAGCTTAATTTCCTCAGCTTCCATGAACTACATTTGCTTGTGATTGAAGTCCCATAGCTAACTCCATGCCCAATGGTAGCCTTTCATACATCTTCCACGTGAAAAATAACTTAAAATACAAAATTATATAGCCATCTGTAATATAAGTTTCATCTTCAGTGTTCATTTGTTTTCTTTTAGAGATCCCTCTTCGACTGGAAGGGCTAACTTTCAGTCCAAAGTGGTTTGAAATAGTTGCATTAGGTTTACCATTGAACAACCCAATTGGTGCTAGCCTAGTGATAACAGTTTATTTACCATCTTCTCTACGAGCCCATCGAGATTCAGTCCAACCATCAGAAGAAAAAAAATTCTATAGGTTTTTCTATTGAGAATTGAGACATTACAATGTGAGGAAGTGAGTTTCAAATCTCATAATTGCAAGCCTAACAATCTCTTTTCCCCCAGTGTTTTTCCTCATTAGGCTCAATACCCATGACTGGTTGTAAATTTATTTTGTAATGCACTTGGCATGCTCTACATTGTTTTTTACCCACTCCATTTTTCCTATGTCCTCAAGCATAAGGTCTATGCAATGTGAAGCACATGGAGTCCAAAATATGGTCCTATATTTGGACTCAAGCATCTTTCCATCAAGAATGTAGTTTGAGGCATTACTTGTGATGACCTTCACAACATTATGCTCCCCCACTTCCTGAATAATCTCATCCAAAAGCTCAAATAGAATGGTTTCATACTTCACCTTATCGGATGCATCAACTGATCTCAAAAGCATTATGCCTTGAGGGAAAGAAACAAGTAAATTAATGATAGTGTGGTTCTTTCCATCAGTCCATCCATCTGACGTGATGGAACAACCTGTTTTGAGCCACGACTCTCTATACTCAGCCAAATACTCATCAATGGAAGAAATCTCTTTTTGCAAAAGATACCCCCTCAAGTCATGGACACTATGGCCTTTGAAGCCCTTTCCTGCAGCTATAACAGAGTCCCACATAGCTTGGTAATAAGGTGAGTGAGCAACATTAAATGGGATATATGCATCATACCACCATCTAGCAATGTATCGATAAGAAGTTTCTTTGCATTGTTTTTTCCAATGTTGATCCAAAGTGGGTTGATGACTTGGCTAGGAGGAAGTGGTTATGGGATTAGAAGTGGATGATAAATAACTCTCGATGTTTGGTCTCTTTGTTGGTTTTGATTTTTGGCCAAGAGGAGGAACATAGTGAAAGGGGTCATTGGTGGAAGGGATAGAATTGGAGTCTTGAATCTCATAATCATCATACCCACTCTCTTTCATGACTTCTATTAATTCCCTCTTCCTTGCAATTTCATTTTGGATGGCCTTCTCCCTAGCCTTAGTCTCAAAATTTTCAAACTTGGAAAGGTATTTTGCCCTGACAGGACCTAACACTTCATTTGGTGCATCACATGGCTTTACTTGGCCCCTTATCCCATCCAAGTGTTGTTTCAATCTAAAAATACCCCCACCTCAAAAATTTGCATATCATTTTTCCATCAACCACATCACAATGGGCCCAACGGCACTATCCTTGACTTTTGGAGCCATCTTGACTTGAAATAATTAAAATTTGCAAAGAAATATTCCATGGAAAATTTCATGGGCTAATATTCGCAGATGGGCTAATTTTCCATGATTTTTCCAAAAAAAAGATTCGCCAATTCCCATTTTTTATAAAAATTATTCGCCCAAATTTTACAATATAAAATTATTTTACCTTAAAAATTGCCAACATTATATAGAGAGTATATATAAAATCATTATAAATTTGAATAATTTTACAAATACATCAATAAACATTTTATAGTTTGCATATTTGGAACTAGTGAGATTCGCAAATGTTTTTAAAATTCAAGACAATTTTCCCTGAAATCTTTCATTTAAAAAAAAAATCAGCTAAGATAAATGGAAAACCAAGGCTAAATTTAGGGAAAAAAAGGCACATTGTAACCTACAAAATTTGAGAGCATAGGACTAGAGATTTGATAACAATACCATAGTTGAACACATAAAAAAATTAATACATGAACAATAGTGAAATGAGGGCTTTTTCAAATGAAAATCATTATCTGGAAATGAAAACTAGCTTCCTTAGCCTCCTCTTCAAGATGCCAACTCTACTAACAGCTCCAAACTATCTCCAAAATAGCTCCAACTCCAACTCCAACTCCAAGACTCCAAGTTCACTGCTCTAGCAAAAACTCAACACTCTCCAAGCTCTTCATCAAACCCACAAAAGCTCCAAATGAGATGTGTGAGACAAATAAGAGGCTGCCCTTGCTTATAAAGGATTGGGGATGGTGTTTTTGGAGGAAAACAACCCTCCTCTTCCCTCCAAAACAACCCTAAGCTATTCAAAATGTCGTATGTGGGTCCCTTTAGCGACCTGGTAACTAAGCAGTTGGTTAAGGACGGAACCAGCTGGTTACCACCAGTCATACCAGAAACTTGGGCGAAATGGGGCATTAAACTCAGTTTTTGGCCGGTTTACCTTAGTTGGGCTTCTAACCGGTTACCGATTCAAACTGACTAGTTTTGAATAGTATGGTATTGGTAGGCTCGTGATAGATCCTAATTTTTATAAAACTAGTCTATTTATTAGTTTGATTAAATGTCAATTGTGTGGTTATTGTCTCTCATGCATTCGATATAATAGTGTTCTAATCTCAAAGCAATTAGGTTTGCTTTAAGGTGTCGGGAATGTGAGCATGGAAGCTTTGTCCTTCTTAATAGTTCAAATATTATGAATTTCTTCAAAATGTGTGAAGTATGTATTGTTATTGCTTCAAATGTTGGAATCTTTCCAAATTCCTATTTAAAAATGGATATAATTTTATTTTTTAATTGTTTTAAGGTCATTTTTTAGTTCAACTCATCACTTTGAATGTTGCGGTTGATTTTTCTTTTTCAAAATACATTATAGTGAATAGATTTGACCAAATTACTTGAAAACTTTTAGAGAATAGTTTCAACTTCATTTGTAAAATCTTGAAGTTACTTAAATAATATATATATATATATATATATATATATATATATATAATTGCATCAAATTATTTAATAATTTCACAATAGAAAAGAACAAGAACCAGATTAAATATGATAAACTTTTATTGAGTAATATTTACATATATGATAGCCCATTTGAGATAGCCAAATCAGTCAAAGACTTTGGTTTGGAGAAAAAAGTTATGGGTCCTAGTTAAAAATGAAAAATAAAATATGCATTAGTCATATATATATATAATTATTATTTTGATTAACTTTTTTGATTGTCAAAATAAATTGTAAATTTAGCCATAAAACAGACAACAAACTTACACTAAAAAAACTGTTTTTATATTTACAACCAAAAATTTATAAAAAAAACATATAATACATTATATTTAAAAGAAAGGTAAAAGTAAACAAGTCATGTCGAGGATGGTTGTAAAAGCAAACCCTCATTAAAAGAAATCTTGAAATTTATACCCTGATACCACTAAAACGTCTGATTTTCTCAAGCTGTGAAACAACTTCCTTCATAGCCGGTCTCTCATCCCTCTCTGACGCCAGGCATCTGAACGCCAATTCTGCAACTACTATCACCATTGCCTTTACCTCATGATTTATCTGAATCTCGAGCTGCGGATCCACTAGTTCATGCAAAGCCCCTTCTTGAATCTTCGTTATCGCCAAGCTAGCAAGATTGATTTCCTTTCTGTTTCGATTTATGTCCATCGCTATTTTGGCAGAGATGACCTCCATCAAAACGACCCCAAAGCTGTAGACATCGGATTTTTCAGTCAACTGGTAGCACTGATAGTACTCTGGGTCAACATACCCTGGTGTGCCTTGTGGGATAGTAGTCACATGTGACGCATCCACAGGCAGGAGCCTGCAAAGCCCAAAATCAGCCAATTTGATATCCAAATTCTCGTCCAACAGAATATTAGAAGATTTCACATCTCTGTGGAATATAGGTGGCTCAAGGCCGTGAAGGAAAGCCAAGGCCTTGGCAGTTTGAATAGCAATGTTCAGGCGAGCATTCCAAGGTAGTCCCTTGGGGCTTTTGCGATCGCCATGAAGATGATCGGCCAGGGTCCCATTTGGGACATATTCGTACACAAGCAGCAGCTCTGGACTGTCTGCAGAGGTGCACCCATAAAGACGAACGACGTATGGATGATTCAAGTTCGAAAATATTTTCACCTCGTTGATGAACTGCTCGACTCTCCTAGAGTTATCGTGATAAAGTCTCTTTACGGCTACAATTCGCCCGTCCCAAAGTTTACCAAGATAGACCGACCCGAACCCTCCAACCCCAAGTTCATTCTCCTCGTGGAAGCAATTTGTAGACTCACGAAGTGCTTCGTAAGAAAATATGGGTAAATTGCCCATTTCGCGCCCAAGCAAATGTCTCGGAAGAGCCCCGCTCGGAGGAGATTTTCTGTTCTTCAGATGATAAGTTAGGGACAGTACCGCTAATAGCGCAGCTCCTCCAACGGAGCAACCTGCGGTGGAATGAAGAGATTGAGATTGATATCAATGCGATCTTCGTCCAAACGCGAACAGAATATGGAAGCTAATTCAGCGAAGGGTTAAAAACGGATAAACGGAATAGGAAGAAAACATGAATTTACCTATTATAATAGCTGTTCGGCGACCTGTAACGCAGCCATAACACAACTATCGTAAGTAACAGGAAGGATTTACATATAGTACATATAACAATTATATCTTCTTGTTTATTAAGATGGGCTGCATATACTTGTCCTCGTAAGTTTATTAAGTTGGGCTGCATAAATTTGTCCTTATAAGAATCACACTTCCCATTTCTTCGGTGGCTGAGAATAAATTTATTATAATTGATTTTTTGGCTACCCAATTCTAAATACTATCATCAAGATCGTAAAATACTCTCTAAATACTATTACCAAGAGTGTGATATACTCTCTTAATGATGACGGCCAAGATTGTGATATACTCTCTCAATAATGGAGAATGATTTACCCAATTCTAAATACTACCACCAAAATTGTGAAACACTCTCAAATACTACCATATACTCCCTCAACCGCTCTGAAATAGATTTTATCACATAACTAACTTCACCTTCGACCCATGCCTAGCTTCGCCCTAAACCCCTTATGACATAATGCAACTAAACCTCACATAAACAACTAATCTACACCTGTTATGTTAAATTCATAGAATCTTAGTTAGTTAATTCATAGCATCTTAACTGACCTAACAGTAAGTTTGCGAAAATTTTAAAAAGAGCATACCGTGGCCGTGGCAGTTATCCGTACGGGGTCCATCTTTGCAATAACACACGAACGGTGGAATTGAATCCCAAGTGTTATAACCGTAACCACATATCCCCTGACTTGCTTCACATGATTTACAGCTTTCATCTCTCTTTGTATCGTTGTAAACCAGTTCCATCAATCCCACATTAACTGTTACTTGTTTCTTAGAACATCCCGGAGTCCGATTCCCATTTTCGAATAAACTGTAAGAGACACTAGAATTACATTTGCCGCTAACCAATATAGAGTGGTCCAGTTGACCCTGTTTGTTACAATTGTACACGATGAGGGTCCTGTTCTCTTTAGCAGATCTCAGAGCGATGTCTGTACGCAGTGGAGGCGGTCTCTGAATGTCAATGGGATCATCTAAGAATTTGCACTTGTCGCCCCTCACAACACTGAACAACTTGGTGCGGTAGATAAAGTCCAGTATTGTGTAATTTTGGCCCTGAATTGTGATTTCTGGAGCTAAGTTGTGCACACAATAGATTTGAAAGTTAGGGTGACCGCATCCACGCTTTCCTACCCCGAAAGGATACGGTATATCCATATAAGCACATTTATTAGTATTTTGGCAATACTGGTATTGCACGTCAAAGCTGCATAAGGAGCAGGGGAATAGAGAGGCACATAAGGCAGTAAGGATAATGAAGAATAGGTTTCGAGGCAGGGAAGGAAGAGGGCGATGAACAGATAATTCAATTCCATCCGGAGAAGATGGGATGATAGGCATAGAATCGGCTTTGGGAAAACTGAAATGAGAGAGCAACAGAATGGAATGAACTGCAATGACAATGAAGTGTAGGTAGTGTTAAATAGCTGAGGAAAGTCTATTAAATTGAACGAAATCAACTTAATCATAAATTAATCATCAATTAAATTTCGTTGGTTCAATATTACATAAATTAATCATTTCAAGAGAGAAGTTTGAATGGAAATAGCTTCGCAAGTAGCCATGGAAAGCGGTGTCGGTGTTGGGACAACTTGGTGAGACAGTAATTAACTTCCACTCCATTTAATGCGGGAGACAGTAATTAACATCAACTCCATTTAATGCGGGAGACCTGTATTTCCAAGGTCCAACTAATCAGTCATTCCACCAAGCATCGGTGATATCACCATTTGGAGTGTAGAATATGCAAAGTCCAAATGGAAGAGGCGCGCTTTCTCGAGTCAATAGCAAAACGTTAAAAACGACCTGCTCTTTGAATTTTGTAGGTGCACAAAGACTTTAAGAGCTAAAACTTCGCAGAAAACCGAAATAAGACGTAAGACTTAGGTGGAGAAAGGGATAAATAAAACGACAGACATAAGACTTTCGTGGACAAATGGAGAAAAAAAGCAAGGAAATAAGACTTTGGTCGACAAAAGGAAAAAATAAATAAAAAACGGGTCTTATCCAGAAAAGTTATGTTGACTAAATCAAAAAAAGACGGCGTGGGTTGTTACGGGTTATTATATTTTAGTTAAAGCCAACACCAAGTATTGTGTTTGGATATATCCTATTTCATATTCTATGTAGCCCACTGTTGTTTGGGTATATTTTTTAATGTATATTTCTATGGATGTAATTTTGAGATCATGTTATTTGAAAATTTGCAAAAGAAAATTTAATGTGTATGGGTTAATTGTATCTGATCGTTAATGGTAAAAGAAATATTATATTGAAATTAATGAGATTAAATTTTTGTTTTGGGAGAAATTAATGAGATTGAAATGAAAAGTAGATAAAATAATTGTTTGTACATGGATTTACATAATTTTTTGTGGGTGGTAAACATTAGCAAAGTTTATACATTTACAATTTTATTTATACATAATTGTAAAGAAAAACATAAGTAATGGTAAAAAATAATTTCTCGTAAATATATTTATTTATTTGTTAATTCTTTTGGTAAATCTCATTTCAATTATTTCTCTAGAAGAGTTTGGAATCACTAAGTATGATTCATCATCAATACTAGGATGAATGTACAAACCATGTAATTATATCAAAATTATAATAATTTATTATTATAAAATATATTTTAAATTTAGTAATTCCTACTTATATTATTATTTTATAAACGTTTTAATGTTTATATTGATCATTTTATAAATTACATAACATCCATTTTTAATTAATTTATTATTTCTCTAGTCATTTTGCATCTTTACAGTATATAATTATATAGTTGGATTTAGTGGTTCCAAAAGAGTGGACAAAAATAATTGAAATGTGATTTACCCAAAGGATTTTCTAGATGAACATCATCACAAAAGTTTGTATTCTCAAATCAATTTTTAAGTACTATTGAAAAATAAATATTTATTTTTCAAAGTTAAACATTATAAATTACATTTCTCAATGCTAAACTAAAAATGGTTACCAAGCAAATAAATTGTTATATATATATATATATATATATATATATATATATATATATATATATATAATTTTTAAGGAGATTTAATATAATATAATTATATTATTGTTGCGCTAAGAGGTGCAATCTACAGCCCAGTATAACCCCGATGTCGGGTATGTCACGTTCTCAAAAAATAATAAATTTTACTTTTTCTTAACCTAATCTTGAATTTTATATAACTTGAATATTTAGATTATATATAACTTTTTTAACTTATTAATGGGTTGAGATTAACTATTAAAATACAACTATGTATTATTTATATTATTTGAATGGATAGTAAATTATATACGTGAATTTGAATGGATCATAAATTTACCTTTAACAAAAAAAATTATCACGTTGAATTTCCAAATTAAGTAAAATTTTAAACATCTTTACTCTTTACTAAAGTCAATACCATTTCATAAATTAAAGGAAATGAGTCAACACAAACCATCAAAATCCAAAATATTTTAATATTTCTTTTAATTAAATATTTGTAAAATGAATCTTTAAAAAGAAAACCCATATTCTATGAATAAATTAAAATATTTAAAGACATAAATATTTCCCCATCAAAGTTGCAATATTTTAAAATTTAAATAAATATAAATATAAATAAACATGAGGTATGGTAAATAAATAAAACCTATTTTTATACTTACTCCAAGATATCCTAAATAAATAAAAATATATATAAACTAGATGTATGGTAAATAAATAATTTTTTTTTTATATTTACTCCATAAACCTTTTTATATTTAAAAAAACTTAAAAAAGAGTTTTTATTTAGATGAATCCTATGGGACGAATACCATGGCCAAATTAATATTGATACCATGGGCCAAATATCATATTTATAAAATAAGTATGGTAAATAAATAAATATAAAAGAGATATAAAGAGGTATGATAAATAAATAAATATAAAATAGGTATAAAGAGGTATGGTAAATAAATAAATAAATATAAAAGAGGTATAAAAAGGTACGGTAAATAAATAAAAATATATCAAATAGGATTATAAATAAAAATCTAATTATATAACAAGCCTATGGGCCAAATACCATAGTAAATAAAAGAGGTATGGTAAATAAATAAAAATATAAATAAACACCTCTTTTCATATTTACTCCATAATCTGCTTTATATTTAAGAATATGTATGTTCATTAGTTTACATAACTAAGAAGAAATAGAGAGATGAGTGGAGAGAGAGAGAGTGACAAGGGAGAGATGGAGAGAGAGTGTGTATGTTTAGGGGTGAGATAAAGAGACAAAGTAAGATGTATAGAAAGAAGGGGGGAGAGAAGAAGAGATAAGGAGAGAGATAGGGATATAGTAATGTAGTTGGAGAGAGAGAGGGGCGGAAAGAGAGAGAGAAAGAAAGGGAGATGGGGGAAGAGAGAGGGAGAGAGACAGAGAGAGATTGGGGAAGAGAGATGATTGGAGGGAAAAGAGAGAAGGAGGTAGGAGAGAAAGGGAGAGAGAGGAGGAGAGTGACGGGGGAAGAGAGAGTATTGGAGAGAGAGAGAGAGAGAGAGAGAGAGAGAGAGAGGGATCGATAGAGAGATGGAGTTGGAGGGGGAGAGATGTAGGAAATAAGAAATATAGAGAGTGAGAAGTGGAGAGACAGAAGGAGTGACAAGGGAGAGATAGAGAGAGAGTGTATTGTTTGGGGCTGAGATAAAGAGACAAATAAGGAGAGATGGAGATAAGGGGGGGAGAAGGAGATATAAGGAGAGAGGGAGTGATATAGTAACATAGTTGGTGGGTGAAGAGAGAGAGAGAGGGAGAAAGAGATTGGAGAGAAAGGGAGAGAGAGGAAGGAAGAGAGAGGACGTGAGAGAGTGGCGAGAGGGAGGGAAATATAGATGGACTTGGAGGGGGAGGGAGAGGGAGGTAAGAAGAAAGACATAGAGAGAGAAAGGTGGAGAGAGAGAGAGAGAGAGAGAGATAAGGAAGATGGAGAGAGAGGGAGAGAGGAAAAAAGGAGGAAAGAGAGATATTAGCAGGGGAGAGGGAGAGAAGGGGAAGATAGAGATATAGATGGAAGGTGAAGAGGGGGAAGAAGAGAGACATGGGGAGAGGAGGGGATTGAAAAAGAGATTGATATATATAGAGTGCGAGAGTGTGTGTGTGTTTAGGGGCGTGATATAGAGAGACAGAAAAGAAGAGATGGAGGGGGATATAGATATGGATGGAGGGTGGAGAGAGGGAAGAATATTTCTCACGCTAGATGGATTGATATAAGTGGAGATGGCGATTTATAATCCTACTTTATTATTTTCACTATATGCATCGATTTTAGTGTAGATATTTATTTCTAATGATATTTGATTACTTGCACTAGATGCATTGATTTCAGTGTAGGTGGTGATTTCTAATACAATTTGATTGCTTGCACTAAATTTGTTGATTTCAATTTATATGTCGATTTTTAATTATATTTGATTACTTGCACTAGATGAATTGATTTCAATGTAGATGATTTCTAATCCTATTTGATTGTTTGCACTAAATGCATTGATTTCAATGTAGATGGTGATTTCTAATCCTATTTTATTTCTTTGAGTAAATGCATTGATTTCAGTGTAGATGTTGGTTTCTAGAGAGAGAGAGAGAGATAAGTAATATGGAGAGAGAAGGAGAGAGGACAAAAGGAGGAAAGAGAGATATTAGCGGGGGAGAGGGATAGAAGGGGAAGATAGAGTTATAGATGGAAGTTGAAGAAAGGGAAGAAGAGAGAGATGGGGAGGGGGGGAGATTGACAAAGAGATTGATATATATGGAGTGTGAGAGTGCGTGTGTTTAGGGGGGTGATATAGAGAGACAAAAAAGAATAGATGAAGGGGGATATACATATGGATGGAGGGTGGAGAGAGGGAGGAATATTTCTCGCACTTGCATCGATTTTAGTGTAGACATTTATTTCTAATGATATTTGATTACTTGCACTAGATGCATTGATTTCAGTGTAGGTGGTGATTTCTAATACAATTTGATTGCTTGCACTGAATGTGTTGATTTCGATTTAGATGTCGATTTATAATTATATTTGATTACTTGCACTAGATGAATTGATTTCAATGTAGATGATTTCTAATCCTATTTGATTGTTTGCACTAAATGCATTGATTTGAGTGTAGATGGCGATTTCTAATCCTATTTGATTTATTTGAGTAAATGCATTGATTTCAGTGTAGATGTTGGTTTCTAGAGAGAGAGAGAGAGTGATAAGCAAGATGGAGAGAGAGGGAGAGAGGACAAAAGGAGAAAAGATATTAGCGGGGGAGAGGGAGAGAAGGGGAAGATAGAGATATAGATGGAAGGTGAAGAGAGGGAAGAAGAGAGAGATGGGGAGAGGGGGTGATTGACAAAGATCTATCTTAACTCCAAATCTATCAAGCGCCGAGAGCGATCAAATCTCTTGAGGTGCAAACCTTTCCTCAAGTTTTGCACTCAAAAAAGAGGTTTGCACCTCAAGAGATTTGATCCCTCTAAGCGCTTGATAGATCCAGAGTTAAGATGGATCTAGGCTGGTATATAAATAAGTTTTATTTTTGTTAAGGTTTTTATATATTAAAATGTTTTCTTAAGTTAAGATTTTGGTTGTATATATATATTTTTTAATTTCTAAAGAGTTTCAGTGACTCAATATAATTTGGTTATGGTATATATATATATATATATACAACCAAAAACCGTAATTAAAAAACCTCTAAACTTTCTCTTTATAACAAAACATAAAAAACAACTTAATACTATTTTTCTACATTAAATCAAAAAAAAAATATATATATATGTATATAGAAAGTTTAGAGGTTTTTTAATTACGGTTTTTGGTTGTACATATTTTTTTTAAATTTTAAGGTAGATTTAGTAACGTGATATGAATTGGTTAGATTTAATTATTTAGTAGAAAGAAAAATACAATTTTCATGTGTATACAAATATGTTTATGTTACAATCTAAAATATAACCAATCTAGATGTAAATCAAAATATTTCATGATATCTTCTTTATATGTATGATAATTGAAATACAATATTTAAATATTGTTCACAAACTATAATATTCATTTTATAATGAGTTAAAAAATAAACTTCATTTTATTTAATGAGACAATGTGTTTTAATAAACCTTGCAAATAAGTAAACCAAACCACTATGACCCATAGAACCCCAACTTAATAAACCTAATTTGATAGTCTCTCTAACCACAGTAACATTCTCCCAAGCAACAAACCCACTAATAATAATCAACGTAGTCATCTTCATTAGCATCAATGTCATTGTCATTAACTTCATAATCGTGGTTATCATAACTATCACCATTGCCATTGAAATCATTATGATGATGGTTGCACTTTCTCAACCATAATGTCATCAAACATAATGGGCATGAAGGGATCCAAACAACTATTGCATTAAATATATGGTGGTTATTTCCATCATCAAAATCATCTTCTTCATTATAATAGTTGTGCTAATAATCACCATGATTATAATGATGTTGATGACAATATATTTTAACATACTCAATGGTACATAACCCACTAACCCATATCTAAGTTTCACACATATCCAATTGTGTAGGAGTATCACCCTAGGAAAATCATTTTGTTTAAGGTCTCTATGGAGCCGTGTAGATTGTAGATGAAGACATTTATTTTTGTTGTGTATAAATCATAGATTAGGAAATTGTAGTGGTATTTTGTGTTGTTAGTATAGTCATGTGGCTCATGTGATCCAGATCTTGGTTGAAATGGAATTCTTGCTGCAACTTTGCTGATAATTTCTTCTATAGGTGATCAACTCAGATTCCGTCAAAGACCCATTTGAGGTATTGAATATATATTTCTAGTGATATAAGACACTTGAAACTTGATGACATGTGGGGTGAGAAAATTATTCCAAAAACTTAGAGGACACACGATGGCGGAGTGTTCCAGACAGGTGTAACTTCAATTCCTCATATCTCTCAAACCAGAAAACGAAATCAAATTCTGTAAAAACCCCATTTGAGATAATAAAAAATAATTTCAAATGAGATATTTTTCACTCTCTAATAGGATCTATGGAGACCATGTAACTTGCATTAATTTTACTAAAAATTACCCCAAAACATTGAAACTCAAATATGTTTCAAACCCTCATGGAGTCGTAACATGAATCTGGATTTATGCAGGAATGAAATCAAATACAGAAATAAACATAAACACAAATATGTAGCAAGAATAAAACTTCATTTCATTAATATCAAATGACTGAAATATTCTTATAGACAGAATAGACATGAACTAGTTAGGGCGATGGTAGCTTATCTCTGAGAAGAGATGTGGTGGTTACATGCCTTTGAACTATGTTACAATGAGGCTCAAGGGCATTTTTATTATTGAAAAATAAGATGAAACCCTAAACGACCAAAACCATAGCCCAAGGAGATATAACATCAAGAGTTTATGGGGCCCATTGAGGTTAGTTGGGCAACCAACTTCCTGGGGTCATAACTTGGTGATAGTATCTCTGTTTGGTGTTTACGATACCTCGTCGAAAATATCTCTCCAAGGACTACTCTGTATAGGGCCTCAAAATGGCTTTAGAAATTCAGGACCCGAAAAACTGCTAAAATAGTAAATAAGAAAACTGATGAAACTGACTAGTAGAATAGGTGGGTGGCCACCAATATCCACCCGGATCATTCCTCTCCCCTTAGGAAGCAATGGTCACCATTGCGTGCAAAACCTCCATGGAGTAGGAATTTTTTTTTTGAACCTGGTCCCTCATGTACCACTTTTCCTAGTGAAGGATTTGGCATGCTTTAAAGTGGGCGTAGCTTGCGATGGGGTCTAGAGAGGAACTCCTTCTGCAAATGTAACCAAAATTTTTTTCCCACTTGGAACTTGTGTTGAACTCAATTTTGATCTTGCCACTGCTTGTACTTGGCATTGGATTTCTCCAAGATGTCATGGACCTGCTAGCAGACGTTAGAGAGTACACATGTGGATTTTGTCTGTGTGGTCGCATGAGGTTTGGAAACATCAAGCAGCGACGTGCTTGGGGTCAGATTAATTGAGTGGTTGACTTGATAGTGTAGAGGAACCTCCGTGAGTGAGGAGAAAATGTCCTTGTATTCCTCCACAAATTTTTCCATTTTTTGTTGTTGTGCAGGGGAGCCCTGTTTGGAGGTTGTGGCCATAATATTTTTCTTTCCTTGTGGGTGAATTGTAATGAAAAAAAATTTCCTGGTTTGAGAAATAATATTACTACCTTGCTTTTTAGTAATCAAAGAGATGGCGAGAGGCAATACTACCTCTGGTATCTTGTACAACTTATTTCTCAAAGTAATAATAACAGAACGAGGCCTAGACTCAGACAGAGTATGTCGCCTCCACAAGTATGGTTGGCCCAATAATACATCAGACACGTCAAGAGGAGCAACATAACACAGTACCTCATCCATGAAGGGCTTGATGTTGTACAGAAGGCAACACTACTGGTTGACACGAAGATCTCTTCCTTGGTGGAGCCACCCGATGGTATACGACTACGGGTGTGTTGTGATCAGTAGGCCTAGGAGCTTCATGACCTCTGCTGAAATGAGGTTCGTTTGGCTTCCACTATCGATAAGGAATTGCAGTGGAGAACCCTTCACCCACATCTGCGAATGGAAGAGACACTCCCCCTCCTCTGGATCTTCGAGATCCTCCCTTTAGAGCTTGGTGATGGAAACAGTGGCACTAGGATCCGCATCAACGATCTGCTTCCCTTTGTCATTCTCTTTGTCCTGTTCTAACGTAGAATTAGAACATGCATCTGATTCATATGCCTTCAGTTCTACCACTAGCGACTGTTTGGTCCGACATTCGCTTGTTTTTTCAGTGCAGTTATTATGAAAATCATACCACTTCCCTGTGTCCTTCTTTGGATTTGTGTTGTTGTTCTGAGTCACCCCGCTTTGGCTTTGCCCCTTATTCTATGGTTTGGGGGTGTCTCTCCCTTTCTTTAGATTCACGGATCCAAAGTCTTACTTCTTCTGCTTAGATTTTTGTTCGATCTTGGCGGCATATCGATATGCCACGCTAAGCAAGGTAATGTCGAGGAACTTCATTTCCTCTTGAAAATATTTGTGCAAAAAGATGTGGTACTTGAGCACCAAATGTCTCTCTGAATATTTAATACCCAACTTTGTGTGTAGGGTATGGAACAAATTCATCAGCTCATGCACACCTTGATCCCTTTGTTGCCGTAGCATGGTCTATTCGATGTACTTGTCCTCATAGCTCCCTAATGGGTAATATAGTTCCTTGATGTTGTCTCGGAACAAATTCCAAGTGGGTGTGGTGGAGAACAGAGAGGGTTCCCTTATGTCCTTTTTCTCACAGTACATTTCCCACCAGTATTTAACATGGGGGGTAGCTTTGAGGAGTGAAAAAGTAATATTTTCTTGGTCAAAGAAATCATGGATCAAAAAATAACCTTCTAACAAATTCAACCATCTACCTATGGTGTCTGAATCTATCTAACCTTCAAATACATGAATGCCGAAGTTGACTTGTACCTTGAAAGGAGTGGCACCACCAGAGTGGCTATTGGATGTAGATGCACCATCGATGGGTAGTCATTGAAGGATCTGGGAAAAGTTATCTATCATTGCTTTCTTTTGTTTCTCGAGATCCTCCTCAAGTAATATTTTGATAGGATCTCCTGCTCTCTTGTCTTTATTTTCTTTCGCCATGGGAGGTCATCAGGGTTTGCGAGGCTGACCTTGCAAAGGTTCAACCATATCAAGCCCTAACTCCTTATACCCCGACCTCATTGGGGACATGAAAATAAAGATCAAGGAAGAGAAAACCACTCTGATACCACTGATCCAGATCTTGGTTGAAATGGAACTCTTGCTCCAACTTTACTAATAACTTATGTTATACGTGATGAAATCCAGATCTTGGTTGAAATGGAACTCTTGCTCCAACTTTACTAATAACTTATGTTATACGTGATGAAATCCAATTACATCAAAGACCCATTTAAGGTATTGAATATATATTTCTAGTGATATAAGACACTTGAAATTGGATGACCTGTGGGCTGAGAAAATGATTCCACAAACTCAAAGGATGCATGGCAGCACAATGTTCCAGATAGGTGTAACTTCAATTGCTCATATCTCTCAAACCAGAAAACAAAATCAAATTCTGTAAAAACAAAATTGAGATAATAAAAATTGATTTGAAATGGGATATTCTGCATTCTCTAATATGATCTATGGAGACCTTGGCACTTTCATGAAGTTTACAGAAGATTACTGCAAAACAGTGAAACTGAAATATGTTTCAAACCCTCATGGAATCGTAACATGAATTTGGATTTATGCAGGAACGAAATAAAATATAGAAATAAACATAAACACAAGGATTTAGCTAAAATAAAACTTCATTTCATTAATATTAAATGATTGAAATATTCTTATAGATAGAATGGACATAAAATAGCTAGGGAAATGGGGGCTTAACTCTGATAAGAGATGTGGCAAATACATGCCTCTGAACTTTGTTACAATGAGGCTCAAGGGCCTTTTTATTATTGAAAAATAAGAGGAAACCCTAAACAACCAAAACCCTAACCCAAGGAGATATAACACTAAGATTTTATGGGCCCCGTGGGGGTTAGTTGGGAAACCAACTTCTTGGGGTCGTAACTTGGTCATAATATCTCTGTTTGGCGCATATGATACCTCATTGGAAATATCTCTCCGAGCAATACGTCGTATAGGGCCTCAAAACGGCTTTGGAAGTTCAGTACCCGAAAAGCTGCTAAAATAGTAAGTAATAAAACCAATGAAACTAACTAGTCGAATAAGTGGGTGGCCACCAATATCCACCTGGATCATCATGGTAATATTTCCAATTAGTAAGATGAGGTGTTAGATTGTTTTAATGGTTGGAAAAGTGGCCCTTTGCAAATGTAACAAGTGTAGAGTTACAAATCTGATAGTTTTGGTCTTCTCGAAAAATGTCCAATTCCTCGTTTTCTGTAGAGATATTTTTTAAGTAGTGTTATTGTACATGAAGTTGTGTGTAGAACATGAGCCAACAACTACCAGCATAGTACGAAAAAGAATTCAGGAAGCGATTTGTAACTTTAATGTACATAATTTTCTAAATAATGAATGATTATGACATTTTGACATCTCTCTATGTATATGTGTATAAGTACTTTGCATAGAGTCTCTATAATTTAACTCCATTGATTGCAAACTTATTAAGAGAGCATGGAATAATCTCAATGTCACGTATTTTTGAAGCAAAATCAAGGGCAGAAGTTGTGCATTTGCAGGTTATTGTTCAGACCCTCCATATAGTTCTTATCTAATCGAGAAAGTAAGGTTGAACAACGAATCCCCAATTATCATTTTATGAGTCTCGTTTCGATTCTGTGAAAGGAAAGGAGTCTTAGTCTTGAAACTAAATTGTGCCATGTTTATGCCCATGGTTTCTAATAAGGAGTGCAACAGGAACACATCATTCCGAGAAGGGACCGTGGTGACAAGAGGTGGCTCGATCTTTTGGAAACAACTTGCGATAAGAAAGCATGAGTTATAGGGAGGTCGATGAATAACCATGTCTAGTAATGTTGAAACCCAAACAATATTATAGGAGGTGATATATTCTAAAATAACTATGTGAGAGGTGCAGGGGTTGAGAATCTACAATATGAAAAAAATCAAGCATATTCAAGTACATGCCATCGATTAGCCCATGTCAAGTGAAGGAGTTAGGATTTGTGGTAATTTAGTTTGAAAAATAAAACATATCATCAACCCCCACCTCAGCAGAACCCCATTAATTAGTTAGTATCCATCTTATTAACGATCAACGTGTTTCTAAAGAAGTATGACCTCCAACTTGAAGTCGGGGTTGTAAGATCCCAAACCTTAGAAATATTGACATATCTAACACACTTTAGTGTTCTAGTTAAAATTTCTTGAAATCAAAACACTGAATACAACGGGTGATATGAAAATGGAACTATTTTTAATGTTATGCAAAGTATTCATTTGCATATAATTTAATGTGCAAAGTGTTCTCCATGAGTTGCAAGTTAAAAAAAGTAGTTTGGTAATGTTTCTGAGTTTTATGTGTGAGGATTTGTTAATTAAATTTACTGTTTAATATATCACAATAGAAATACACAGCAATAAAACTTCACCATATCATAACACAGCAAAATGATGAGGCAATTCACCCCTCCTTGGCTACATCTGCCGGTCCAAGGCTCCCCAATGGCATTTCCTTGCTCTATTAATTTGCTCAAAATGGTTACACAGTGAAAAATATTCCTAAAAAGGAAACAAAAAGCTGTGAATTTGACTTCAGAAGACATAAATAAGCTAAAAATGGCTTTTGTTTCACCTCAAACAGTGAAGTACAACCCAATACAACTCCATCTCCCTGATGGCCCTAATGGCTCTTTTCTCTTCCCTGAAGAAACATTTGTCGTAAAACACCTCTGTTCTCTTTGAAACTTGTTCCAAACTCTCCAAAATGCTAAAGAAACCCAAAATTGACTAAAATTTCATCCAATTTGGTCGAAAATTGAGAAATTTATGACCCAAACAAGATTTTGCCTGGTGGCACTAGAAAGCCTCCTCCAAAACTGGAGGAACTCCAGTTAACTCCACCATAATAGGCAGATAGGTCAATTAGGTGGAACTGTGCAATAATTTAGGGGTATAATTAAATGCTAATTATCATTTTAAGAGCGCGTTCATATGAAAAAACTCTAGGCGGTTAAGTGCTGGCAGATAACGTTAAAATACCGCGCCCATGGTCACAACACAAGGTCACATGCAGGAGGGAGCTAGCACCAAGGTGCTAAAGCTTTTTTTTCTGCCTGTTGTAAGTGCTTAGGCCCCGAGTTCTAGACCGTCGGTTATATGATGATGGGGCTGGCCCTAATGGGCTAGCCCCCCAACCTTCCGCCTGTCAAACATGTGCACGAGCCGACTATTCGTTCTTATGTCGCCCAAATCGCACATAAAACTAACAACTCGAGACTTTTTTCACATGTTCCCGACTCACCCACTGTGCAACTTGTGCCCGTGTCATGTTGGTCAGGTCGACCCTGCCCGAGGAGTCGGGTTGAGGGTTTGACCCTCATTCCCTCCAATTTTTTCACAGCACCTTTTAACCAATGGCCTGGGGCTACGTGGCAGCCTCCGGGTAGGCCACGTGGCACCCACTGATAGGCCCAAAAACCTTATAAAAAAACATTTTTTTCCATAATATTTTTTTTAGAAAATGACAAAATCATAGTCAAAAAGTCATGTTTTTGGAGGTCATTGGACGAATTCAAACCTCAGTAACTTTCAAATACGACATCGGATTTGAGTACCATTCATGGTGCCAGAATCAAAACGATGAGGCATTTTCGGTCATTTAGACTGAAACCATTTCTAAGCATTTCCATTTTGAGCATTTTTTCCACTTTGACATGATCTCCTAGTCACACCTTCCTAATGGGAAGCTTTTGGATCCCAAAATCTCTCTCAATTACAGAAACTGAAGATGAGGATACTGATTCTCCACTCTTCCAACCTTGAACCACTGAAATCTCCCGGATTTCATCAAATTAAGCTTCTCATAAAAAGATAAATTCTTCCTTGAATCTATCGACTGACTGTTGCTAACCTTGACTATGTCATGATGCAAATTTTTGGAATTTGTTGAACAACAACTAAAATTTTCATAAAACATACTAATCCTACAATGGTCTACCTCAAAGGAAACTAGAAATAAGATTCACCTTTCCAACTGTCCTTATGGTGAATTTTTGCTAAATGAGCCATGTACTTGTGTCGATTCCCGACCAAGTTTTCTCACCATACCATCCTGCTATTCTGAAACTAGCATTGATCCATGCTGGACTTTGTGTCCTCTTTTCTTGCATGCTTTTCCCTTTCTTGGATTCTTGCACCACTTTGCATCGATACTTTGTTCTCTGCACCGATCAACACCAAAGACACTTTGTGCAACATCTTGTCATCTTCTTCCAAAGGCGACCTCCTTTTAGATTGAAACATATCATCATTTATATTAGCAATAATATGAAAAGGATTATGTAGAAAATATTTTTTCTTAATCATCAATAAAGTCAAATTTTGACTTGCATTGACAAGCCTTTTTAATTGCCTTGCATTCACTAAAGAGGATTCTAGCTTCTTCCGATGTGCCCCCACAATAAACTCCTTGCCATCCTTGAATAGGTGATACTTGTTCTCATGGAGATGGAAGATTGCTTTCCTGTCGTATAAGTACGGACTACCCAACACCACACCTGTAATGTCCAGCGGTACCACATCTAATTCAACCAAGTCAACATAATGAGCTGTTATGGCGAAGCACAACATGCACTTCCTTGAAACTTGTAAATTAGCATCCTTGCAAATCCAACGAAGTGGATATGGCTTAGGATGTGGAATGGTTTCAAGTTTCAGCTTCTTGACTAAGTCTTCTGAGATGAGATTCACTTGTGACCCACTGTCAAATAGTGTGTCTATCTTTGTGTGTTTGGAAATTATCCTCACATGAAATAGCTCAATCCTCCTCTCTTCGTTTGGAGCTTCTATGCGATAGTTTAAAGTGTTAGAACTGGGATTTGTTTCTTTTACAATCTCTTTCCCCTTTATGTTCTTTAGTGCCATGGCTATGCTTTTAGTTTCATCTCCTAATTCAGACCCTAAGTCTTGTTCAGCTATTCCAACTATTTTTCCTTTTTCTTTGGTCTTATCTTTGGTTTTAAATTTTTCTGGCTTCAACTCTGGATGAAGTTTCTAGCAATGGTCTTCATCGTGGCTTGTTTTGGAACAGTTTTTAGAAAATAATTTTACTTTTTCTTTCCTAGAAATTGCATTTATTTTTCTACCTTTGCCTTTAAATTCACTACCCTCATTCCCATAAAAATATTGTTTACCTCTAGCCTCTAAATGCATGGATTGGACACAAACCTCGTCTAGACTAGTAGGATTGAAAATAAGGATAGTATGTATAAGATAGCTGTGTAAACCACCTATATATTTCAGCAAAGTCTCTTGGCTATGAAAATCAATTCCGAGTAATAAATCCCTTCTTTTAAACTCTTGGGTGTAATCTTGAACACTTTGTCCCTTAGTTGTCTAAAACTTTGCCAATTCATGATAGCCTTTTGTAAATGAGCTAACGGATAAAATTTTTTCTTAATTGTGCAAATAAATTTAGCCCATGATAAAGTGATCTTACCATGTTTTTTAATTTCATCCTTGGCCTTAGCTTCCCACCATACCGATGTTGCTCCATCCATCCTCAAAGAGGCTAACTGTATCTTGGTGTCATCATCATGAAGGTTCTGTATCCTCAAGTAAACTTCCAACTGTCTTATCCAATTGTCGAGTTTCTCTACATTGACATCACCATTAAACATAGGCAACTCAAATTTAACATCAAGCTTTAAAAATGGACTTCTACTAGTGGTTTTAGATTAGTGAGATTGATTCACCTAAGTAGAGGATGACGATGTAGAGGAAGAGGATGAAGATGGGGATGGTGGATCACAATTACCTCCATGTCCTTTCTTTGACTTGTCATCACTTTTCTTTCCTCCTGAAGAATCCTCTCCTTCTTTTTGGTGTCTAGACCCTTCTTCTACAAGCATGTCATTCCTTTCTTAGTAGAGTATCCTCACCATCTCCATCATGTCCAAGAAAGCCTTTTAAAACACCCATTCCTCTTCTTTGGGATCAATGTCTTTAGGAGCTTCTCCTTCCCTTGAAGACATGCTTGAGGCTTCTTCTATGGCTCTTGGAGGTGGCTCTCTGGCCCTTCTTGGTTGAGTATTACTTTGTGCTCTAACCAAGTGTCTTTCCCCTTTCTTGAGTTTAAGCCTAGTAAGCATCAAAACTTGCAAACAATCAACTATATCTTTGTACAAGAACAAATGCAGAGTAAAACTCTAGCTCTGATACTGTCTAATCTAAAAATGGAACTATTTGTAATGCTATGCAAAGTATCCATTTCCATATAATTTAATGTGCAAAGTGTTCTCCATGACTTGCAAGTTAAACAAAGTAGTTTGGTAATGTTTCTGAGTTTTATGTGTGAGGATTTGTTAATTAAATTTACTGTTTAATATATCACAGTAGAAATACAAAGCAAGAAAAATTCACCATATCATAACACAACAAAATGATGAGGCATTTCACCCCTCCTGGGCTACATTTTCCAGTCCAAGGCTCCCCAATGGCATGTCCTTGCTCTATTAATTTTCTCAAAATAGTTACACAGTGAAAAATATGCCTAAATAGGAAAAAACAGCTATGAATTTGACTTCAAAAGATAGAAATAAGCTAAAAATGGCTTTTGTTTCACCTCAAACAGTGAATTACAACCCAATACAACTCCATCTCCCTGATGGCCTTGATGGCTCTTTCCTCTTCCCTGAAGAAAAATTTGTTGTAAAACACCTTTGTTAGCTCTAAAACCTACTTAAAACTCTCCATAATGCTGAAGAAACCAAAAATTGACTAAAATTTCATCCAATTTGGTCAAAAATTGAGAAAGTTATGACCTAAACAAGATTTTTCCCAGTGGTACTAGAAAACCTCTTCCAAAACCGGAGGAACTCTAGTTAACTCCACTAGAATAGGTAGACAGGTCAATTAGGCAGAACCGTGCACTATTTTAGGGGTAGAATTAAATGCTAACTGTTATTTTAAGAGCATGTTCATATGCGAAAACTCCAGGTGGTTAAGTGCTGGCGGATAATGTTAAAACCCTGCGCCCACGGTCACAACACAAGGTCACATGCTGGAGGGAGCTAGCACCAAGGTACTAAAGCTTTTTTTTTTCGCCTGTTGTAAGTGTTTAGGCCCTGGGTTCCAGACCGCTGGTCATATGACGATGGGGCTGGCCCTGATGGGCTAGCACCCCAACCTTCCGCCTGTCAAACATGTGCACGAGTTGACTGTTCATTCTTATGCTACCTGACTCACCCATAAAACTAATGACCCGAGCCTCCATTCACATGTGCCCATGTCATGTTGGTCGGGTGAACCCTGCTTGAGGAGTCGAGTCGAGGGTTTGACCCTCATGCCCTACAATTTTTTCACAACACATTTTAACCAATGGCCTGGGACCACGTGGTAGCCTCTGGGCAGGCCACGTGGCACCCACTGATAGGCCCAAAAACCTTATAAAAATATTTTTTTTTCCATAATATTTTTTTTTTTAAATGACAAAATCATAGTAAAAAATTCATGTTTTTGGAGGTCACTAGATGAATTCAAATCTCAGTAAATTTCACATACGACATCGGATTTTAGTCCCATTCATGGCGCTAGAATTGTAGCGACGAGGCCTTTCCAGTAGTTCAGACTGCGACCATTTCTGAGCATTTCCATTTTTGAGCATTTTTTCCACTTGGACATGATCTCCTGATAAACGGGATCTGGAAATGAACCTTATTTATATTAATAACCAAATAAAATAGCACATTCCCATAAAAAAATATTAGATCCCCTGCAATGGAAATTATGATTGCTCATCAAAAGTGAAAAACAAAGACTAAAGCACAATCGTGGACCCTAGATGGATTCATCAGACAAATCGCACCCGTGGGGTTTTCGTCTCGGGTATCAAACTAGAACTGGCTACACCAAGTTCTCAAAAAAACAAAATAAGATACATAGACTCGGGATGATCCCACTTTCAAGCTCCTATACCCTTTTATAGGCTTTATGGACTCTGTAGAAACTTTATTTTATTTTCTTCCCTTGAAAGTCAAAGGAGAATACCATGGATCGATACCATGGGAAAATACCATGGGAATGTTTTCTCCAATAAAAGGGAATATTAAAAATCCTCCCACCCAAATATTGTCTACCCTCAAGAAATATAATTCTATCCATAGTAGAAGCATGCGTACATTGATACCAGGATCCCATAAATCCCATTGTGTTATTCCATGCCTCCATGCTAAATGTCCTAAATGGATCATTCGATACCTAGATCCCAAATAATACTCTCACTTATCATTCCATTGCTAGATTCACCTAGATCCCAAACAATTCTCCGATCAATCATACCCCCAATTTACTCTCCTAGATCCTAATTCCACGTAAGTCCTAGGACCTATCGGTTATGATACCATCTCAACCCTCCATCACTTCTTGTGCTTAAGGTACCATGATGTGATATGCCCTTGGCTAAGAGTGTCCTCCTTAGAATCATCACATCAATAGAGTACCAACTGATAATCTCTCACCAATCCATGCCCTAGGGAAGGTGAGTACATGCACATGGAAAAAATATACTATGTTGATGTTGTTCAATTCCCCACTCATGTTGCTCCACCGAGTCACTCAACATGATCCGTTTGAAGAATTCTTCCCTTCTATCCCCAATGTATAAAGGTGGGTTGGTAGTACTACAAGGGTTATCTATGTATTCTTGTAGAGGGCTTCTCTAGAACTCCCAATTATATTCCTCTTCCTTTTTTGTGAGGGACTTGAGTCGTTCCTCAACACTAGACAACTTGGCCATTGATTTTAAACTTACCCCTATGAGCTATTCAATTTTCATATTCTCCTATAAGACAGTGCCTCATACTGTCTAGACTCTACTTTTCAACATCATATGGTCTTCCTTGAAATGCATGATATTTTCGTCAAATTCCTCTACTGGTGATTCTGGTGCCTTGTTGAATGACTCTATATTTGTCTGCACTAGATGCTCAATTATCATAGCTCCAGCTTGAACCTTGAACCAAATCTCCAAAAATGCCTCATCCTGCATACTATATTTTTCATGTTACAACTCATGAACATGCTTGTTATAGGTCAATTATGGCACCATTCCCAATGACCTGGTTAAACTGGACATCATCCCTAGAACCAATGAATAGGGCCTATCATCCCCTATCATTTCATTTGCTACATGCCTTAAGACAAAGAACAAGAACAAATCATCCATGACTTCCATTGCAAGGTTTCCAAGATTTGAAGTACATATCATATCACCTATGAGCTCACCAATGTAGCCTCTCAAGGGACTACCTGCTTTGCATATGCAGTTACCTTCCATTCAAGGGTGATCTGTAAAGCACTTCCTAACATTAAAGAGTGTGTTGGTCAATTGGGAGAGAAATTCTCATTGTTCTGGAATATCCACATGTCTAGTGTCGTCTAGTAGAGATCATATGTGTCAAACCTCGAATCCATGAGTCAATTAAACACCTCTGAGCTTGGGAACATGTCTTACCTATTATTAGAAAGCAATTGATTATGAAACTACCTTCAGATAATCTATAAATTGAGCACAAATCCTAGTGCTTGAGAAGGAAGAAATTTGGTAGAGAAATGTTGTTGGATTCTCAATTGAGTATTTGATTTGAGTGATATACTTCTGGAGAGATGTTCATTATGATGAGGTTGGGATGATGATGGAGTTGGTGACATCAAATCAATCGCTGGTTGTAACCTACCCCTTCTATCCGTAAATAAAGATTGCTGCTCATTTTCCCATATATGTATTTGTATAATATTTTATCTTTCATATTATGGATTCTTAGCTTATGTATATGTTTCATGTTTCATTTATTTAACTGATTAAGATAAATAGCCATATGTATATTGCAATATCTTTGTTGTTTAGTGTTTATACTTGCATGAACTAATCTGGCGATAAAAGTTGGATTGGAAGCTACAACAAGAGCGAGAGAAGGAGAATAGGAAGCACTTGGACCCGAAGTAGTTTTCTCCATCATTTTGTGTGTCTATTTACTCTTAGGAAAAGTGTCTGCAAATTCTTTGATCTGTTGTTCTAAATGCATAGCACCACATTTAGGGAATGTGTTTTATCCTAATTCATAATTCCGCATAAAAAATTAACGACTCCACTGGGGAGTTTACCTTCATCCTTGGTGTGCTTGCCTCTGATTATCCACCCAGTATCATCTACTCTCAATTATTACTTTTGAAACAAATAATTGCATTAGAAGTGTGTCAGTAGCTTGAGTTTTTTGTTCTCTTCTGTGCCCAACGCACTGTTGGTCAAGACACAGTGCTTTGCATAGCATTGTCTCCCACTCAGGGGTGCTTTGCAACATGTTGTCTCCCCTTAGAGACTGTGTTTACCCCTAAGCCAACCAAATTCCCTTTGAATTTGTCATTTCCATCAATTTTAGCCTTTTGTTTGTTGTGTTTTCAACTGTGTGATGCCTCATAGAGACCAGTGAATTTACATGAATCTTCCTCCTTTGAAAAGTAAGTTTGTTCAATGTCTCTTTAAGTGTTTTTCTTTATCATTGAAAAATCAAATTCAAAGTATTTTATTTCTACATTAGATCCATTTGTTTTCGTAAAGGAAATTGTCGTTAAATTCTTCGTTTCCTGTAGGAAAAATTGTAGTTCCATTCTTCATTTTTCCTAAAAGAGAAATTGTTGTTAAATTCATCGTTTCTCAAAGAAGAAAGCATTTGATTTTTATTGATTTGATTCATATCGTTTCCTTTTTTCATTTACATTAAGGGTACTGAAAATAAAAACCTGCATTTGCATTGGATTGTGTGTTTTGCATGGGAACAAATTAGGAAAGTTGCATATTAGTTTGTGCTCTTTGTTGTTTGCTGTCCAAATTGATTGCTCTTTGTTGGGTGCCAGTTTTGTACACTTTTCCTACCTTTTTTTTCCCTATTTTACCTTTTAACTATAACCAATGGGAGTATCTTTTCCTCTTTCTCCTACCTTTCTACCCTAACTTGTGCTGTTTCACCTTGTTTTTATTACTTTTCCAATTCACCAATTATTATGATATATCGTACCTTTTTATGACTAATTGATGGCGAATGTTTGGAGAAGATCAATGGTCTTTATGTTGTTTTCTCAGATGTCATTTATAGCACCAAAGATCCCAAGCACGAATTTCACAGGAGCAGTTAAGAGGGTGTTGTTACAACAAAGCGATGCTGTTACACCTTGCTGTTACAAACCCGCCGGGAAATTGTTGTTACACTCTGCTATTACAAACCCACTGGCGAACTGCGGCTACAGTTGTACCATTGACTAATCTCATCAACACTTGTTGCTGATATGTCCTCTAGCTGTACATTGCAGCTATGATTCTATTACGATAGATGTATAAGTTGTTTAGCATTGTATTTTTGGGATAACAGCCTAAGGGCGATTTTGATTGTAATCTATCATTTTCTAGTCAGAACTTTATTAAGAAGTGGTTATAAATATATGTGTTCTATTTAGATCAGCATGAGAATCATAATATTCTCATGACTGATCTATCCCTTGATTTTCTGATGTAACCACTATATAGTTCTCGGCCCCAGAGGTCGAAAGATTAGCGGAGAACAACGTTATTTTGGCTCTGTAATTGTGTTCATATTAATACAGATTATCTTGTTATTGTTTTTACATGCATTATTCAATTTAGTTTCCGCTAAGTTCTTCCTCTACCTATGCCCTGCTAGGGAGGAAGGGCCCTCCTTCTTAGCAGGGATTGCAGTGATTAAATTATTTATGTGTATGTAATTGTATTTCAGTTTATGTATCAATAGAGTGTTGTTGTTGTTGTTCAGTTTTGAATAGATCCACTTCAATTTCAATACTTGGTATGTTGTTACACATATGATATTAGAGACACCAGCTGGTTACTTGTTGTGTGGCACACTAGAATAGATTAATTGAAGTCTGATTCCAGTCTTGTAGATCCTTTTAATTGTGCATGAGTGATTTACTTCCAGCACTTACTTTAGCAACGATTTCTTTGCTTTGAGATTGCTTCTAGTTTGTGTATCGACACAAACAATGCAACTGCCATTGGAATAAACAGACGTCCATGGATTGATAATTAATGTGTGTTGTTTAGTCATTTAACAGTGATTTATATAGTCCAACATTTGACATCGTTTTCGGGGATGGCAGTGACGATCCAATCAATCAGAGTTGTTTCCTAGAAGTGCAATTTCCGTGTGTTTTCTTAGAGTGTCTCCAATGCACAATTTCTGAGTAGTAAGATGAGAGGTAAGAACCTACGCAACGCTCTAACAAACTTGAGTAGGCTCACCAATGTCTTGCCAGGAAACTTAGGAGATTCAATTTCTGAGCATTTTTTTTTTCTTCTTAGAGTGTCTCCAGTGACACAATTACCGGGCGGTAAGACGAGAGGTAAGAACCTATGCATCGATTTAACAAACTTGAGCGGGCTCACCAATGTCTTGCTGGGACACAGAGGAGTTGAATTTCGGGTGTTTTTTTTAGGGTGCCTTCAGCTATACAATCATTGGGTGGTAAGATGAGAGGTAAGAAC
The DNA here is from genome assembly GCA_034641835.2 of Pinus albicaulis. NCBI lineage: Eukaryota > Viridiplantae > Streptophyta > Pinopsida > Pinales > Pinaceae > Pinus > Pinus albicaulis. Next base: position 1,992,914,750 of record CM076578.1, read on the forward strand.
CTGTGCATCGCTCTAACAAACTTGGGCGAGCTCACTATTGTAGAAACTAAAGCACTTCTAGGATGAATTGATACACATAGGACCCCATGTGTGCCGGTAGGACAACATCAACATCTACAAACACCCCCCACTCTACTGAATACAGGAAATATGGGTCATAAGAAGGAAAATAAGGGTGCAGATTTGGGAAGAAAGACATTCTTTGGAAATCTGTTTTCAAGGGAAGAAAAGGAAAAATCCATGTCATATAGAGATAATAGGAAGATAGGACCACAGAAATTAGCTAACATATCAAGGCCTGGACCATTGGTGTCTTCCGTTTATGGACCTACCATCCTTCGAACAACATATCCACTCTTGATATCAAAACTCTAGATTCAAAACAATAATGGAAAATCATTGATCAGGATCTGAGAAATGAAGGACATGGAGAGACTAGTGGGGAGCAACAGGAACTTGCGGAACAACATTCAGTTGATAATTAATTGGACGTTGGTAGTGCTGTTAAACAGTTGGTCCTGGAGCAACCTGATCCTTTTATTTGTCAATCTCTAGTACACTCTGAGGTCAGTTCATCCCATTAGGAAGAATAAACCATGGGCGACAAGAATGTCAAGACAAATAGCTCTGTTACTTTTCAATTCCCAATAGTAGTAACATGGGATGAGGCTCCTATGAAGAATATTCCTTTATCATCCCTACCATCCTTTCAGGGGATGGCTGTTGAAGATTCTGATACCTCTCTGTTCAAATTTGATGTGTTGTGTAGAGGTTATGATTACACTTCAGATGCCTAGAAGCTGAAATTATTCACTACTACTCTGAAAGGAGCAACATTAAGATGGTTCATGAGATTGGGTGCTGGCACGATTTGAACTTGGAATGACATGAGAGAGGCCTTCCTCTTTAAGTATCAGGACTACTGCCGAACCAGGGATTTGAAGGATGAGATTTGCAGAATTGCACAGATGGAGGAGGAAAGCATGGAAGACTATTTGGAGCGATTTCACTACAATTTACAGAGGTATAAGTTCAGAAACTTAGATCTATAAATTCTAAAGCAAATATTCTTAATAGGTTTAAGAGATGATTTTCTGGATCATTTGAACATAATAAGAAAAGGAGATATATCCCAAGATACATTTGATGAGATAATGAAGCTTTTCCTGCATAGCTCAAGAGGATCGGTCAAGGGGAGAGTTTCAGTTCAGGACCCTTGACTTCAGATACAGAAGTCCACAAGTGGAGGAGTAACCACAACAGAGATCAGGAACTTATTTGAAGATTTTAAAACCAACCTCTTTAGCACTCTCTCTGCCCAGATCACTATGGTACAAGTCAAGAAAGCACAAGAAGAAGCTGAAGCAGCCTTAGCAATATTCTGTCCCCGATGCAAAAATAAACATTCGAAAAAAGAATGTGGACTGATTAGTGTCAACCTGTGCAACATCTATGAGTTGGCACACTCTACTAATCAGTTTCCTGAGTTTCCCAGATTGAAGGCGGTACTTCAAGAATCAAGCAAGGATGTTCAATATTCTTATTTCATTGGATCAAAGAGACCATGGAAGCCACGACCTACAGGTATGCCTTCAAATTTTTCCTTTTTTTATCCTTGGAATAATTTTTATAATAGTCAACAATACCCATGGCAGTATCCTACTCCTTCCTCAACACAATTTCCTTCACCATGGAACTAGTGGCCATCTCCTCCACCAATGAAATATCCTCCATCACAACCCAATCCTTGGGGTCGGAACAAGAGAGGCAATGGCCAAGGTATAGTACCCCCTCCAATACCAATGAAACAACATTAGTTACAACTACCTTCTATTCAAAATCCTACACCTTTTGTTCGACCCTAATTACCTGTGCAACCTAACCCCAATCCAAATAATAAGGCAGCCCAGAGCATGGATGCTCTGGTTACCCTCCAGAATTATCTTATTACTCCTATCAGACTTAGTGAGGTTCAGCTTCGATCATGGAAAGTAATAAGATCTGAACATACCCTCATCATTACCGAAGAAAGTGAATCACCCAAGAAGGATGTGGATGATTATGAGGCATCTGTTACACATGTAACAACTGATATAGCACCCGTTGTTACATCTATAGCATCCATATTGGGAGGGTCTATTGTTCCTACAACAAGCAATCCGAGTAAGTTTGGTACATCTGTGATAGCTGACTCAACTGTTAGCATTCAGAACCCCCCATACCCTCAACGATTAACTAAAACTAGGCTAGTTTCACAACCTGAATCTGAATTCCTCAAGGAGATGCAAAATTTGTATGTGCGGATTCTATTGTTACAAGCTGTTAAAGAAGTGCCTATCTATGCTAAAACAATGAAGGATCTATGCATCAAAAGACCTGGAAGGAAACCTAAAGACCCTGCTACTATCCATGTCATGGGGAAGTTGTCCATTCTTATGATTGATTAGCCTTTGTTGACTAAATATAATGACCTAGGGAACCCTACAGTGACTGTCCATATTGACAATCATCCCATAACCAATACTTTGATTGATTTAGGGGCAATTATTAATGTCATGACTAAATACCTCTTCATCTCTCTAGGACTTCATCGACTTAGACCTATGTCCACAATGCTTGAATTATCAGATAGGCCCCGTGTCAAGCCCAAGGGAATGATTGAAGATGTGGTTATCACTGTGGCTTCCTAGAATTATTCGGCTAACTTTCTCATTTTACAAACCAAATCCAACTTAGGGGGTCATCCTTTAATCTTGGAAGACCATGGCTAGCCACTGTAGACACTTATATGAGATGTAGGTCTACATCTATGGTGATCTCAAATGGACAGGCCACTCAGAACCTGAACCTTTATCCCCCAGTAAAACCTCATATGGATTCGAGTAGTCTTTGGTGGGACAAATTTGTACCTGAATCTGATCTTTCCCTACCTCTTCTCACACTTGGAAAAGCACAATACTTTAAGGATGAAACATAGGACGATATCATTAATGGTTTTATTAGTAATTCAATCGCTGTTACCTCCATTAGAGATTTGGGAGAAGAAGATGAGGAAGATGATGCAATCATTGAACATTTGAAAACAACTCCACTTACTATCAGCAGTCCCATTGAAATTGAACCTGGAAAATGTTTAAACATCATTCCTAACCTGACTACTAAACAAAACAAATTGTTGATACAACTGTTACAGAAATATGAAAAGGCATTTGCATGGGACTATATGGATATGAAAGGAATCCATCCTTGCCTATTCACTCACTGGATTTACCTTAAAGAGGATTGCCAACCAGTTAGACAACCTCAGTGCCGAATGAACCCCGCACTTAAGGAGATAGTGAAAGAAGAATTGCAGAAACTCCTTAATGCTAATTTCATCTACCTCATTTCCGACAGTCAGTGGGTGTCTTCGCTTTTCATAGTTCTGAGGAAGAATGGAAAATGGAGAGTTTGTGTTGACTATAGAGAACTTAACAAGGCCACTCAAAAGGACCATTTTCCTTTACCATTCATTGATCAGGTCTTGGACACTCTTTCTGGAAAAAGATTATTTTAATTTCTATATGGTTTTAGTGGCTATAATCAAATACAAATTACGCTAGAAGACCAAGACACAACAACCTTTACTTGCCCATGGGGTACTTTTGTGTACAGAGTCCTTCCCTTTGGCCTCTGTAATGCACCAACAACCTTTCAAAGGGAAATATTGGGTATTTTTTCTGATATTTTGAATGATTGTCTTGAAATGTTTATGGATGATTTTACACCCTATGGGGATGCCTTTGAGACAGTATTAGCTAACTTGGAAAAAGTGCTGGAACATTTTGAACAAACTAATGTTGCTCCAAGAATGGAAAAATGCCACATAATGATGAACGAGGGAATTGTGATGGGACATTTCATTTCAGTAGATGGAATCAAGGTAGATCCTACAAAAATTGAGGTAATCTCAAAAATACCGACCCCTAAGATTCCAAAAGAGGTACGTAGTTTTTTGGGACATGCAGGATACTCTAGGTGATTTGTAGAGAATTTTTCAAAGATTTCATCCCCTCTATTTTCATTACTCATGAAAGATGCAGAATTTTTGTGGATAGGGAAGTGTGAGCAGGCATTTTTAAAGTTGAAGAATTGTGTAACAATAGCACCTGTTTTATGAGGACCAAACTGGGAATTGTCGTTTCATATTGCTAGAGACGCATTTGACATGGTTGTGGGTGTTGTTTTGGGGTAGCTAGAGGAGAAGAAACCTTATTACATTTATTACATCAATAAGAACTTAACTCCAGTAGAAATCAATTACACAGTTACTGAGAAGGAATTCCTAGCAGTAGTGCATGCTGTCAACAAATTTCGGCACTAGATCACCAGGTACCAAGCATTTGTACCCACTGACCATGCTAAAATTTGATTTTAAATGAACAAGTCTGTTACTAATGGTAAATTTACATGATGGTTATTGTTGTTACAAAAATTTGATATTACTATTTTAGATAAACCCAGGAAAGATAATGTAGTTGCTAATTTCCTTTCTAGATTAACTATAAGTGATGACTGCACTGCCACTGAGGATTATTTTCCAGATGAATATCTTTTTTCTATCTCTACTCACTCACCATGGTATGCAGATATAGCCAATTACCTTGCTGCAGTAAAATCCCCACACCAATTGTCTTCCAAGGAAATAAGGAAGATTATACAACAGAGTGCTACCTACTCGTGGATAGAAGGCAATCTCTATTACACCAGGCCAGATTTTCAGATTAGACGATGTCTTAGAGAAGATGAGGTATTTGAGATATTGAAGGCTTGTTATGAGGAACCTTGTGGAGGACACTTTGCTGATAAAAGGACAAGACATAAATTAATCTCAACAGGGTACTAATGGCCAACTATACTCCAGGATGCCAAGAAGTTTGTGAAAGGATGTGATAGCTGTCAAAGGATGGGCTAGCCTCTGAAATAAGATGAGATGCTTTTACAACCTCATATAGCGATAGAACCATTTGAGAAATTGGGCCTAGAATTTGTGGGGCCAATTAATCCTTCATCACAGCAAAAATCATACATATTCGTTTGCACCGATTATGTCACAAAATGGGTCGAAGAAAAGACACTAACTAGAGCAATAGGGCAGGTTGTTTCAAACTTCCTGTTTCAAGATATTTTTGTTCACTTCAAGATACCTAGAGAGATAGTGACAGATGGGGGGCCTCAGTTCACATCTCATTTGATCAAGAAGTTGGTTGAAAAGTATGGAATTCATCACAGAATCAATACACCATATCACCCACAAGAAAATGGTCAAGTAGAAAGCACAAATAAAGTCATTTAGGTAATTTTAACAAAGATAGTAGCTAACCACAGAAGAAACTGGGCCGAGAAACTTCCAGAGGTACTGTGGGCTTATAGGACAACATGGAGGAATACTGCGGGCTTCTCACCATATGAATTGGTGTATGGTAAGAATCCATTATTCCCCATAGAATTTGAAATAAAGATATTAAGAACAACATTGCAGGTCAATCTGGGTTTGAGTACAGCACAGACTCAAAGCCTGAACCAGCTCAATGAGTTAGAGGATAAATGGTTGGATTCCATTCAAAAAACAGAGATCATTCAACAGCAAAGAGCTAGATGGAATGATGGGTTTATTAATAAGAAAAATTTCTAGAAAGGAGATTGGGCTCTTTTGTAAGATTCAAGGTTCAAAGATTTCAAAGGCAAGCTCTACACCAGATGGCTAGGTCCTTACGAAGTGGATACGGTCTTTGATAATGGAACTATACAATTGGTCACCATTGTCAGTGCTAAGACGTCGTTACTGGTTAATGGGCACTGTCTAAGGTTATATCATCAACCTACTTTGAAGGAATCATTTGTAAACATTGTCACGGACTCTGATCTTCATGTTACGACAGCAGGGGAACATTCTCCCATGCAGCCTTAAAAATTGAAATTCCAATAAGTGTAGCAATTGAAAACCACCTTTGTGGCAGTTGTTACACCTATTTAAAAAATTAAAAAATAAAAAAATAAATAAAAAATAGAAAAAATAGAAAAAATAAATATATCTATAAAAACGAAAAAATAAAAAACAAAATAAAAAGAAAAACAAAAATAAATCTAACTGTGAAAACCCCTTTCCTGGGCGCAACCAGACAGTGAATAACAACTGAAAACCACTCTTGTGGCAGCTGTTACACCCATGTTTTTCTTCCTGAAACATCATTTTCCCTTTCTGATCTATTTTATAGGATGATGGTATTCATGCAATTTCCTTTTCTATACCAATTTCTCTTGATTATTATGTTTTTTGAGAATAATATAAGGGTTGGCTTGTCTGTTACACATGTAACAACCGACAGCCACGAATATTGTTTTTTATGATTCATTCCATAAACAACAATAACCGTGTCAGCCAAACGCAACAACACGAGCGCTGCAAGCAGGATGCCGCCAAGTCAAAATATTCCTCTACGTCACCTCGGGTATGTCATTAAAAAGGTAAACGTTGTCATTCATGATTCGGTGATTAATTGGTAGAAGTAATGATCTTCATGTGACAGCTGTGGGCAGCTATCACCATTAAGGTGGGGGAGGGGATATGTCTTGAAATCATTGCAAAAAGTCGTAATCATAAACATCTATCAAATCCGCATGCACCTAATTAATAATAGAATTTCTAATGATGACCGAATCCAATTGGAAAAGAGCGTGTGTACTAAATCCCATTACTTTCCATAGTGAGACATTTATGAATATTAGTGTGAGGTACGATTCGGTAAATCTATAAAATTCGTCACCTCCCATCAACCTCCTCGACTAAAACCTTGCATCCTCATTGTAAACTTGTCGATTGGGATAAGCATATATGTTGAGAAGCAATGAATTCAGAAACACAGTGATGTTACAGTAGGACTGAACAACAAAGAAGTGAATTCAGAAACGTAGTAATATTACAGTGGGGCTGAACAACAAGAAGAAAATTTAGAAATAAACAACAAAGATGGGTGGAGAAGCGGTCACGCACGATCCGGATTCTGTGGATGCCTTACAAAATTGTCTAGAATCCTACCATATATTCAGAGATGCAAGGTGGATTGAGTATTTCCAGAAGCTTGAAGGCTTAGATGAGGTGGTAGAAATTGAATTTTCTCAGAACTTGAACAATAATCAAACCCGAGTAAGGGGCATTCAAGTGGAGGTGATTGAAGAGGTAATTTCTTGGGTAACTTAATTACCAGTAGAGGGGAAAAGGTGGTTTAACAGAAAATTCAATGACCCCTCCTTGAAAGAAGAATTCCTAGTAGGGGAAGAAAAATTGGAGAAGAAAGGGAGAGGAATTGACAGATTTTCACTTCCTCATCCTTGGGAAGATGTTTCCCTAGGTTTAATTAAATATATCACTTGTGAGGGAAGATCCATGATAGTGTTCAACTATCACTTTCCTCTGCTTAATCACCTTCGGCACCAGAAAAGAATTAATATTCCATTCTATTTGTTAGGGAACATCAAGCATATGGCGGCAAAAAAAAAAACAAAAGCACACCCAGAGGCATGTGTGACTAATAACGAACTCATCAAGTTAATCGTGTTGGATGTCATAGGATATCAAGGAAAAACTTGGGAAGAATTCAAGTGAAAGAGGCCGAGGACAAGCCGGGGGAAACAGACCAGGACTTCAGGAGGAAGTCAGAAAGAAGTGGAAACCCAGAATCGGCTTGCTGGAGTTAGGATTGGGAAAGAGCCTATTGATAAACCAATTGGGGATAGAAGGCAAAAAAAAAGAGTGAAAGTCATCATACCTACAAAACCTTTGCTACGACCAGAAAGCAGATAGAAGAAGAAAGGCAACCCTCCTCATCAAGTAAGGACGAAACCAATGTCCTATTTTTAGAACTCGAAAGTGTAAGAAAGGAAAATGAAGAATTAAAGAAAAAATTATTTGAGCAGAAGGAAATCCCAGTGTCTATATGCATGACATGTTTTCAAGACTTAACAACAGCAGGATATAAGGTCTGTAGAGAAAATATCAGCCCAATGGAAACAGAAACGAAACAGTAGAAGGAAATTACACAAGAACCTGCTGATGATAATACTATTACACTAGAACTAGTAGTTAAAGTAGAGCCTCCTATAATAATTGACCTAGAATATAACCCAAAAGAACTTGTGGAGGCCACTCCTATTGTAGAAGAAACAACAATGGACACATAGGCTACTCTATGTGGAAACAAAGGGGATGACACACAAGAACCCATCGAGGAAGCTGCTATTAGATAAGAACCAGCAACAGAGGTGGAACAACCCCACATAGCAGAGGTTGGTACAACCATTTTTGATGTGGATATTGAATGAAGAATAATGTCGAGTCCCATGTCTGGATGGAGTTCTGAGAAAATCTTGTTAATTTCCAAATTACAAAAGTGGAAACAGGAAGCAATATCCCTTCAAGAGGGGACGATTTCGCTAAAGGAAAATCATAGAGAAATAGAAACCTTGCATGAAATGTGGATGAAATAATAGTTGAAGAAAGGATGGGAGAATTATAAGAATAAGGAAGATTTGAAGAAACAGGAGGAACAACTGTTGTTGTTACAGAAGTAGGTTCAAGACCTCACCATAAACAAGAAAAAACTTCATGACCTCACCCTCAATTTGCTGGGTTGAAGGCAGCCTTATCCATCCTATCCTATTTTTCTGTGGGACGTTACTTCTTGTTTTAGATGAAAGCCATTATGGAGGATAGACCTTATTTATGTTCTTTCACTCGTACATTTCTAGATATTTTCTATGCCTCCGATTTGGATGAGAAAATCTTGCTATGTGAGTTATTCTTACACAATATTATTTGTGAACATGTGAGTATGCAGATGGTTGTGACAGTATTCTCCTATATGGGAGATCTTCAATTGAGATATTTTGTGTCCTTCATGAAGAAACAGATTGAATGGCATCTGGCCATTAAATCTACGAAGACTAATGAGGAGAAGATGCCATTGTGGGTTCGGGAAGAACCAGGATGGGCTACCGAGTTGAGAAAAGAACTCAAGAGAATGCTGAGTACCCTTGGAATTAAAGAGGGCCACTTATAGAAGAAGAATTGTGAACTTATGCCTCAATCAGTTCTCAATGATGAAGAGTCGAGCTTTGACAGGGTGCTTGAAACGCATGGAAGCCAGCAGTGTTGATCTATTGAAGGGGGATCCATTCTCATTCCATAATTTTGTGGTGTTTGTTACACATGTAACAGCTTATGAAAAGATTGTACAACCCCTTGGTGCTTTGTGGCTGGGATTGAGATTCAAGTTTCCTTTGATCTGGCTGCCAATTGAGGATTACTAGATCAATTATGAATTGAGTAAGTATGAGTTAGAGTCCTAGGTATGGCAGTTGATGGCCAATCAAGGATACAGGTCTACAGATGAAGATATAGTTGGTGCTTATGATCTCACCGACCTGCACTGGAAATATTCCCATCAGAGATGAGTTTGCATGAGGACATGCAAGTATTTTAGTTGAGGGGAGATGTTGGGTGCCAGTTTTGTACAATTTTCCTACCTTTGTTTTCCCTATTTTTCCTCTTAACTATAACCAATGGGAGTATCTTTGCCTCTTTCTCCTACCTTTCTACCCTAACTTGTGTTGTTTCACCTTGTTTTTATTAATTTTCCAATTCACCAATTATTATGATATATGGTACCTTTTTATGACTAATTTAACGTGAATGTTTGGAGAATATCCATGGTATTTGTGCTGTCTTTTCAGATGTCATTTATAGCACCAATGATACTAAGCACGAAGTTCATAGAAGTAGTTAAGAGGGTGTCGTTACAGTAAAGCGATGCTTTTACCCTTGCTGTTACAGACCCGCCAGAAAACTGTTGTTACACTCTGCTGTTATAAACCCACAGGCAAACTGCTCATACAATTGTACTGTTGACTAATCTCATCAACACCTATTGTTGATCTGTCCTCTAGCTGTACACTACAACTGTGATTATATTATGATAGCTGTAAAAGTTGTTTAGAATTGTATTTTTGGGATAATAGCCTAAGGGTGGTTTTGATTGCAATCTATAATTTTCTAGTTATAACTTTATTAGGAAGTGGTTATAACTACATGTGTTCTATTTCGATCAGCATGAGAATCATAAGATTCTCATGATTGATCTATCCTTTGATTTTCTGATGTAACCACTATATAGTTCTCAGTTGTAGAGGTAGAAAGGTTAGCTGAGAACATCGTTATTTTGGCTATGTAATTGTGTTCAAATTAATACAGATTATCCTGTTATTGTTGTTACATGTGTTATTCAATTTATTTTCCGTTAAGTTTTTCCTCTACCTGCGCCTTTCTAGGGAGGAAGGGCCCTCCTTCTTAGCAGGGATTGCAGTGATTAAAGTAGTTGTGTGTATATAATTGTATTTCAATTTATGTATCAATAGAGTGTTGTTGTTGTTGTTCAGCTGTGAATATTTCCACTTCAATTTCAATACTTTGTATGTTGTTACACATATGATTTTAGAGACACTAGCTGGTTACTTGTTGTGTGGTGCGCTAGAAAAGATTAATTGAAGTGTGATTCCAGTCTTGTAGATCCTTTTAATTGTGCAGGAGTGATTTACTTTGAGCACTTACTTTAGCAGTGATTTATTTGCTTTGAAATTGCTTTTGGTTGGTGTATCGGCACAAACAGTGCAACTGTCATTGGAATAAACAGACGTCCCTGGATTGATAATTAATGTGTGTTGTTTAGTCATTTAACCATGATTTATATAGTCCAACACTCTTTCCCTCTAGTAGCTAAGATTTTCATTGAAAAAGCTGAAATTGAAAAGTTTTCTTGTCATTTTAATTTTCATTTTAGGAATTTCCATCACATCATTGTAGTGAACCTTGAAAGGAAAATTGATAAACAAGATCAAATTAAAATTTACATCAATTTACCTAAAAAAGCATTGGAACCATAATGATAACATTTAGAAGGTCTAGGCTAGAGACGCGTTCCAGCACTGTAAAATATATCAGCTGTCGTTAATTTTCTGCAATACATTTCAAGTGTGATACCTCACTCCACATATGTAAGTATATCGTAGCTCATCCACGTACCTTTAGGTATATCGAGCCGTGTTATAGTAAGAAAATTATAAAGGGGTGCTCTCACTGTGATGTTTTGCATCAGACAACACTAATACAAACTTGGGCCTCCATGTACCTTTGGGTATATTTGGGAGGACAACTTTAGGTTGTTATCCATCCATATTGAACCGAGTCGGTCGCCTTGTAAATTGTGATATACTGAACACAACATTTGGGGAGATTGCCTTCCCGTAATTGTTGGTTCGCTAGGAGGCATTTTGCAGTTCACAGTTTCTTGGTAAACATTTTTCCTAGCATTACCCTTTTATTTTGTTTCTTTTTTTTGGGTCATAAAATAAATCAGTCATTGTGGAAGAAGAATATCCATTTCCCCATAGTTTGCGTAGAATTTCATTGAAACCACCTTTACCACTGGAAGTCAATTATGGCCGATGAAGGCGACATCACTCTACCGAAACCAATACCATCAGTACCTCTGGTGAAGCATCATCTTCACATGTACCACAGTCGGCACAATTTGTTTCTACAAATCCTGTTTGTCTACTGTTGTCGAGACGGAGTCCTCATAGCTACCCGTGGACATGATACATCCAATCGGCGAGACCATACCTCCTAAACCCAGCATTGTTTAATTAGAAGTTGATATAGATCCTGGCACCTTTTTTCTAGAACATCTGCATCCCGAAGTCAAACGACCGGAAGTTTTTCCTGTATTGGTCACCCCACAATCTATTGTAGCCATTGAGTCTCCCATATCACGCAGTCAATCTCCTGAAATTACTTTGGGCCTCACGGTGAAATTATTCCACCTGGTTTAATTTATGTTGAAGAAATCCCACAAGATGAAACACCTTTAACCCCAACCCATTTTGGGGAGGATCTTTACCTGTACGAGTCTTTTCCTCAATCACCTGCCTCTACTTTTGTTGATCCTGTTCCTATTCAAATTCCTGTCGATTCAAAAGGGTATACATTTGGTCAAGTAACCATGCCTGAACCAACATCTTCGATTGGACCATCTATTCTGATTGTGTTAGAACCTACTCTTGCTACCTTGTCGATGTTCACAACTTCACTATAGTCATATTTACATGGTGGCCCTATGGTCCCATCAGGTTATAAATCTTTATCTGAAATTTTCTCTGGTGCATATTCAAACCCACGGACTTTACCAATGTCATCGTCTCATATTCTAACTAGTAAACCTATAGTGAGTACTGAACATCTTGATCCTTTATATCCCCATTGGGGCAATACCAAGCTGGTCCATCTGGGTCTATTCCATCCAATACCATCTTAACTAGACTCCTTTCATTTGGAGAACAATATTTTATGTCTTATTGTACTCTACATGCTGGGGGGAAACCTATGGTCACCCAATTTGACAGTACTCCATCATTGTTTGGTCAACCTAATGTCGAAATGAATGTTTGTCAACGACAACCCACTCTGTCTATCCAATCACAAACGGTTGTACACTCGTGTCAACTGGTTCAAACTGTTACACAAACATCATTTCCACTTGTTAATACATCTTTACCCCTATTATAGACTCAAATTTTTGTACAACAACCGTTTCAGGCAGGTCTTTCAACTCAATACCCTCAAGTATTGGGCCCTCGGACTCCAACTCCTTTGGCCAATTTAAAAAAACCTGTACCTGGAATAATTTATTCACAAGCTGGAGTGCCATATTATGGGATGTCACAGCCACAAACAAGTTATACCTATCCTCAACCGAATCCAAGTTATTGTAATTTGGGTTATAACATTGGTGGATAGACCCATTGGCAGCCACAGGCGCAAATGCCTCAACTTTCATTTCAACAAGTATCGTACCCAGGTTTTGGTCAACAAAATCCTCAAGTGTTTTCCTATCAAAACAACCCCTATCTGGGTTACCAGCAACAGATTCTTTATGTTGGTGCTCAAAGGCCTGTTTCCCAATAAATTCCATCATACCCTAGCTATGCTCAACCTGACCTTAATCGATAGTGTTACACCATTTTTTTGGTCATCTAACCTATTATCATTAGATGAACCCAAGTACACCATATAAGACCAATTTTACCCTAAGTAAAATTGCTTTCACCACATGAAATAACTTATTTGTTTATATTTCCCGGTCACATTTAACCCAAAACAAGGAAATTAATTAAATAAATCCTTATTTATTTAATTATTTCCTAAGAATAAGTTATTTAAATCATTATTTAAATAATATTATTAGTTAAATTTGACTAAATCACATATAAATAATTAAATAAACCATTATTTATTTAATTATATTCCCATCATTTCCCTAAAATAGTAAATAAATCATTTATTTTTTTTATTTATAAATAAAGGAATTGACCCAAGTCAAAAATCCTTTTCCCTCCAACACATATAATAAAATATTCCTAAAGGGTGATTCTAGAATTTGAATAATAATATTTTATTCATGCACCGAGTTCTAGAGCACCCCAATATTTTGTTATAGATAGAAGGTTTTTCCCCATTCATTAGTCACCTCCATTGCATTAGATCACTCTAGATATACTCTTGGTCACCTTTTCCATTTTTTTCCTTGTGAGCTCCCATTGAGTTCTATGTTTGTCTGGGTTTTCCACATCAATAGGAGAAAGGAATTTTAGATCTAAAATGCTGAGGACTTTCAAGAACCCATCCCATTGAGGAGAACCAGAAAACACCTTTCTTTTTTTCCTCTCAGGTGCCCCTTTTTAATACAACATAAAAATTCTTTCAAATACATTGTTCTTGTCTTGTCTATTGGATGCATGGAGCCATATTTTAATTTATCTGCTTAATGTCTTTTATGTTTAGATCTGTATTTGTGCAGCATTATTTGGATCACCTAACTTTAGATTTAAAGATATTTTGCAGCCATAATTGTTGTTAGGGCTATTTTTTATGCGTAGCTAAAGTGATATTTTATGACGAAAGATTCATACTAACAGACAGTTTCCCTTTGATGCAACTTTAGAGTTACCATATTTAAACCGACTCACCAACGATCCAATCAACTATGTGTTGGGAAGGTAAATCCTCTCTATGGATAGAGATGATCCCTCTAGCCCTAGAGTGGGTCTAGCAACAAAGGGACAAGCTAAAGTGTAGGTTCCTTAATTAATGAATGAAAAGGTCAAAGTAGATTATCCAACGAATTCCAATGTTGTCGTCATTGTAGTGGTGGTGGCCTCTTGATATCTGCTTCGACAGGTCATAATCCTTGCACAACAATGCTCGGATACCTATAGGAATATCAACAAACAAGAGCAAAATACAAAAAAATGATTTAATTAATAATCAACTAACTAGTCAAGGAGGGTTAAGCATATTTCATCAAATAAAACACATTAACGCAAGATGGGAACCAGAAAATAGTCATGTATATGTATTAATAAAAGAAAGAGTTACAACTGAAGCCTTGACGTTGCAGCCTCCTTTAGCAGGGTTCAGTCGAAGCGTGTCTCGATGAATCGTTGGGGAATTTGTATGGGATGAAGACACAAGCCTAAGCTCTCTCAACGAAGGTCTCTCCCGTTCTATCTTTCTATAAAAATGTACATGAATCTCTTCAGCGTTTCTGCTATAATATGTTTAGTTCAACTAGCTCATCAATGGAAGAAGAGGCCAAAGGAGGAAGGTTGTGGTTATTCAGTCGAACCACTCTAGATGACTCGCCCACGAAGTTGTTATGATGGAAAATTCGCCTCTATTTTAAAAAAAAATTCCATAAATAGGTTGGCGCGGGTAGCTCACTAGGACAGAGCACCAATGGGCATGGGGCCCAGTTTTTATTTCCTCATCGGTGCGAGGGAATAATGGTCTACTAGCGCTAAGGCAAAAACATGTGTTTCTGATGGTCTGCTCAGGAAATGGTCAGCAGAAGGAGTGTTGTCCTCATGGAAAGGGATGCAATGATGGTCTTTGCAAGGCATGACACTTTATTTTTGTCACAAAAATGAGCCTCCAATGTGCAGGATAGGGATTGCAGGGACAGTGACAAAATGCTATGTAATTGATGCCCCCTAAAGCATGAGGTCCGAGAGAGAGGAAGGGGTGAAATGCTTACGATAACATGTTCAAACCAAACATTGTTGTCGGAAGACCTGCAATTACAAATACAAATGATATCTCTGATACGTGGACATGTGGCATGGGCACAGCCATCCATAATAGAGTACATATATAAACTGAGATCCAAGGTATGGACGTAGCCATCCAACAATGAGGATAAAAAAATATACTCAAGTATGGTTGTAACCATCCAATCAAAAGATTCATTCAATAAGGTCATGATAAACCATAATAACCTGTAGCCTGGATCTTATCATAGAAAACCCAGGGTCTTTCGCTCCATCTCGACCCGAGCAAGTAAAAATTCAAGCATGTGAATATGTGAGCTAAAGTCGAACATGCATGAAAGTCACCTGATTACCAGCCAATGATGAAAGTTGTTAACAGGCACGAGAGAAACCACCAATAATGAAAATGGCTCTCAAGGTACAACAGGTACAATCCAAGTAATTTGAATAGTGATCTGGCATCAAACACTCGTAGAATCACTCGATCGAAGGCCAATTATGTGGACCTATCATCGAATGCGAAGAAATTTCCATTGAGGCATGCAAGCTCCAAGGTACTGGAAGGGAGTCTCTAGATCAAATTCCTGGATAATGAGCTGAAGTCGATAGGAAGTGACCCGGTTGAAGGAGGGCCATAATGTTTCCCACATCATCAAGACAAGATAGAGGAACATGATGATAGTGAATCAGGACCGAACAGAGAATCAGAGGGAGGTTGAAAACTGCAGAGGCAAACTTCTCTTGAACATATCAGTGACACAACTCTGGATTTGGTAGTATTTGAAATCAAGGGATCTGAGGTCATGATTACATGGAAAAGAGTAGATGAGAGGTCAAAATAGATTACCCAAATCCATCTAGGAAAAAAATGACGAAATGAGATGTCCCCAACCCGACATGAATGCAGACAAATGTCATGTTCAAGAGCGACATACTGCCAACACAACTAAAAAATGGTTCCATTTTCCCCCACCATTTCTGGTGAGTACCCCAATTATTTTTGGAAAACAAGCTTGAAGGCGATAGCATATGCTTGTAATGTAAGGTTTTCCTTCAGAAAAATCCATCCTAGTACATTTTATGATCCCTAGGAAGGAGGAACTCGAGTAACGTCATGGTGACGATGCCCGATGCCATCAGGGTTTAACAAGTCTGACAAAGGAAGAACTCAACATCTTTTCATATTTAGAGAGTTTAAAAATAGGCAGAAAAGAAAACTCCAATAGGTCCCTTTTCGTAAATAGTCTGTCATATTCGAAAAGGTAGAAAACTATTTATGAGAGAACCTCTTAGTCACGATAGGCTAAGGTATTCCTTTTTCGTAAATAATCTATCCCATCTCGAAAAAGGGGTAAAGGTATAGTGGGTAGATATCGTTTCGCAGCCATTTAACAAGTTCAAAATGACAAGAGTCTCGACAATATTTTCATTTTTAGAGAGTCAGAAAAGAGCTGAAAGATGAATCCATTAGTGACTTTTTTGTGTTTGTACCGAGTCTGAAAAAGTAGAAAATATAAATCGTTACTTCATCGCTATCTCATTTAACGACCTGTCGCTGCACAAGAGACAAACATAAAACCCATTTCTCGAAATAACATAATGGAATGAATGAAAAACATGTCTTAAAACATAATTAGGGTTTTGAAAAGTTATAAAATGCCAAAAATGGTAAAAAATAATTACTTTTCACTTTTACCTCTTGTGGAGCAATAGCTACCCGTTTCAAGTTGTGATTTGGCGGGGACGATAGTGGGTGATCGGGCAAATCAATCTCGAATCCGTCATTTCCAAGTAAGAGTTGACATCCTTCCATACATTTTAATTCCTCTTTCATTACCTGCAACCCCAAGTTTGGAATCTTGTGGGGAAATTGTAAAAAATAGGGCACAACAGTTGGTGCGAGTATCAGGCACGAACTCGGCCAATTGTCCAAATTTATGAATTGGGGCATGCCCATTGGCGCGAATGTTTCCAAAACAGTCACACCAACCACACAAACCTTTTTTTATACTCACAATGTAAGTAAGAAGACCCAATTTCCACAAATCAAAAGCTTTTAATTTGGCTAATGAGGTTTGTATGAACATGTTTGCAGGTGTAAAGCGAAAAAGTGGTTATCGAATGGAAAGAACGGGAACACAGTGAAGAAGAAGAGCTTGCCATGGATAATGAGAGATGCATGGAAGCTCTCAGAGACTGTGGACTGAAAAATTTCTTCATGACACCGTGCCTCAGAGCTCAACCAAAGCTACTACAATACTTTCTCAGTATCTGGTATGAGGATCAGGAACTCGAAATTGATGTTTCAGACATTTACTTCGTAACAGGACTGTCGCAGAGGGGTGCAACACCAGTCCCGATCGGCACTCGGCCCACCATGGAGAACATGAGCATGGTGATAGACAAGGTATGTCGAGGGACACGAAAAGGATCAGGAAGCAGGAAAGTGGATATCTAAACTATCCCGGACTTGGCACTAGAAGTAGTGCTACACACCATCACGTGAGCTGTGGTATTGCAAGCATCACACAAAGCAACAAAAAAATATCTCCTTCTTGCAATAGACTGTCTGAAACCAACCCTCTACAACTGGGCTGTGGCAGTGACAATTAATATGAAACGTCAACTGACGAAATTCAAGAAGACCAAACTAAAGTAGTTCGAATATGGATCATCCTAGTATCATTCTTCCTAGAACGACTACCAATTTTCTAGTGATAGGAAGTGATAGTCCCAACACCACCAGCACAAGAGCCACGGAAGGCCCGTTGGGCAGCACTAATGCCAATGTCAGGGGGTAGCCAACAGATGTCCTAGCGACCGAAGTTCTTTAATTGGCTCCATCAACATTTGATTGTCATGGAGGATTGGCCCTACTCTGGCACAGATTTCACTGGTGATTTGCACCTCCCACTCCCAAAAGGAGAGGATTGGGATGAAGCACTTGGTAAGACTCATTTTTTATTTTTATGATTATTGTGATTTTTTTTTGTTATGCGTGTTCTGACATTAAATTTATACGTTATGCAGATGTTGGACCAGAAAGACCTGCAGGCATGTCCCCGATAGTGAGACAAATCCCTCGCGACTTTGATATTGCCCTTCATGGTGAGGGAGGTGAGGAGGACGAAATCGTGCACAACCTAGAGGGAATCTCCCGCGGGGTCCAAGACTATGTGCGATTCGATGATGTTCCTCGTTCATACTAGAGACACACTGTAGGGGTGTCAAACCGAGTTCACTGCTTGCTGAGGCAGCTTGTATGGGCAGTGACATGCTATCATGATCATCACACCGATTAGACAACTAGGATTTAATTCTACATATTTTGAGAGACATGATGTCTCAGGATGTAATAGAAACATACAAATTTTGTACTTATGATGCACGCTCTATTTTCATATATGGATATTTTTCGTATGATTATGATTTTACAGAATACGCAAATGTCTATATAATACAATGTTAGCCAGTGTATCAGTTAATGCATTCATTCGCATAGTAATATATTGATATGTGATGTAATCAAAATGTCTTTCCAACAAACAAACACGTAAATACAACCTTAAAATATGAGGGTTTCTAACTGAATAATGTCCATTAAGTTGAAGAAAAACAAGTTGTGAGTCCAGATTTACAACCTATGCATGAATGCCGAGGGTCATCGCCTCGGTTAATAGCTCAATGACAACACTGTACTTAGTGGAATTGTTTGTAGCTTGTCCTAGACAAATACCTTGTAGATCTATCAACTCACCAGCAAGATCATAAATCACCCAGGCTACCGAGGACAAGTTCCGGGTACTGCGGGAAGCACAATACGTGAAACCAACATAAGGGGTAATAGAAATCTACACAATAAGTAATGACCCAATAAGCAGGAAAATGCTTGCAAAGCACACCAAGCCAAAAATGTACAAAAATGAAAAAAAACACCTATGTACACAAAAGATGCACGAATGGCTTATGCATAATATTTTTTGAGATACAACCCATTTCTGGTTTGATCTAGAGGATGACCTTCATAATCAATGAGCTCATAGGCCCCACTCCACAAGACATGTTTAACAATGTAGGGCCCATGCCACATGGGTTGAAATTTTCCTACCCCCAACTTATCATGAACTTGGTTGTATAAGAGGACGAGGTATCCTTCTACAAAGGAGCGAGGGGAAACCAACTGGTCAGAATGAGCTTTGACCCTCTTCTTCTATGCCTCGATGACCAAAGTAGCCAAGCAACGGGTTTCATCCAGCCTTTCTATGTAGAAAATATGTTCTTCCTTTGGCGAAGTGTTCGGAAGCAATTCAAAAGCCAACTTGAGCGAAGTATTTCACACTCAATATGAAGGGTAGCTTCCAGATTGTAAACAAGTTAAAATGGAGTGAATCTGGTCATATATTTAACTGAGGTTCAGTATTCCCAAAGAGCCAAAAATAACATGAGATGCCAGTTGGATTTTTGCATCCCAATCATATGTTGAAGCATGGTGACAATAAATTTGTTCATGGCTTCAAGCTAGCCATTGGCCTGAGGATAGTACGACGTTGAGCTATTGTGATGCAAGCCCAACCTGGAAGTCAACTATGCCACCATATAATGCCAAAAATGGGAACCATGATCGGTAAAAATGGTTTGAGGGACACCAAACCTAGAAATAATGTGATTGAATATGAACTGAGTTGTTGTCATACCGTTGGTTGAAAGTGTAGGCATTGCTTCAGCCCATTTGGTGAAGTAGTCAATGGCTATGATGATATAAGCATGCCAACTGGCCGAGTGAGGGTTACACGTCAAAAAATCGATCCCCCACTTCGCAAAGGGACCAATGGTAATGACAAGGTGGAGATGTGAAGGCGGCGTGCGCATCTTGCGCTGATAGATCTAGCATTCATGACATTTTCAAACAACAACAATGCAGTCCTTGAAGATGGAGGGCCATAAATATATAGTACAAAGAATCTTCTGTGCAGTGGCATAACCATACATGTGACCGCCACAGGTGCCACTATGACAGTTATTCAAGGCTTTCTCAGCTTCCTCGAGATTCAAACACCGGCAGAGAATGAAATCTACTCCGATGCAGTAGAGTGTATCTCTGACTATACGATAAGGTTGTGATTGATGATGGATGCGTCAGCGAGAATCCTTCATCAACTCAGATCTAAAAGTATAAGTATGAAGATATACTATGATATCACTGTACCAAGGATCAAGGGTGCTAATTAGAAAAATAGAATCGTCTGGAATGCATTCCTCAGAACCAGGCGAAGCAGAGTTAGAGGGGAGGGAATAGATTAGATTGGAAAATACTACTAATTTCTTCGACTTGGCAATAGTAAACTCCAAATCAAACTCTTGGAGGATCACGATCCACTTCGAGTACTTGCCCCCCATCGAAGTTGTGATGAGTTCACAATAGTCAATCTAGATCAGACTCAACGACATCGAATCTCCAAAAGAATCAATCAGTTCAGGAAAAGTGATGTTCCATGGGTCGTTAGACTGAGAGATCATATTGATTTGAACATTATGGGGTGGAGGAAGAGGAAAAATACCCATGAGAGCAAGATCTTTGAAAATACCTGGCCCTACGCTCTCGTAGGGAGTAGGAATCTGATCCACATGCAGAATGTTGTTCATGGAAGAAGAAGTGAAGAATGAAAATTGATTAATAGTAACAATATTTTCTTCATGCAGGAATTTCAAAACACAAAAGAGAGTGGATGGAATGCACAGCATGGCGTGAGTCCAACTATGATCGAGGAGAATATTGTAATTGAGCTTAGTGTCAAATACTTCAACCTTGACATTGACTGTCTTCCCTTCTAATGTAATCAAAAAACTGGTGAGAACACCAAGAGGTTTTGATTCTCTTCCATTAAATGCTTCAAGGGCATTTGGTGACGAATTCAAAGCTGGAGAACCAATGGCTTTCTACCAGGTAGATGACATGACGCACGTAGATGCACCCTCTTCCACAACTGCCCGATGGATATTTAGACCATTAACACCAACTTGTATGATGAGCGCAATTTGGTGCGGGAGTCGTGGGATGAAATTCTCTTTGTCAAAAGCGAGAAGGCTAGTATTAGCAGGATCAACCTCGTCGATTGCAGATAACAAAGCCTTTTGTTGAGATAGACAAATCTAAAGTACTTCTAATGCAGACATTGCATATGGCACCTGTGCCAAATCCTCAACAATACTGTAATGTTGGGTAGCACGGGCGTTAGGATTATAAGAAGACTTACAGAGTACACCTTTGTAAGGTGGTCGTACAATGGGCTTAGTATTGGGCCTTTTGATCTAAAGAGGACCAGAAGCAGGTAGAGGAGGATGGCCATCGGTGATATCTTTCCCTCCTGCTTGATGCGATCTGCCATAATCTTTCGACCAAGTAGTGATAAACATGGATGCAGAACCATTCATCATGAAAACCTGAGAGCCAAATGGGGCAGAGGGCTAAGGCTGCTCTACCATCTGGGTCTGCTGAGATGAAAAAGGTTCTTTGAGAATAGCCATAGTTCCCTGGGTTCCTTTGAGTAGTCTACTTACTTCGGACTGTCGAGGACAATCCTTGGTGTAGTGCTCTTCATCACAAATCAAACAAGGATACTTCGGCTTATGCTATGAACCATCATCAGCATGAGATTTAGACGAATCTGGTTTCGGGGTATCGGCTTTGGCCTTTCCTTTACCCTTATTTTTCCCTTTGGAAGCCTTATCTGCTAGATTGGCTTGAATGGCATTGACTTCCGTGGTTTTACCAGGATTCGGGGTCGACTAATAAATAGTATCATTGGAAGTATTAGACTTTTTCTTCCCAGGATTTGAAGGAGAAGACTTTCGAGAAGTCTGAGACACTAAACCTATGATATCGTCGACGAATGGTGTCACCGGTGCCTTGGAAGTTCCAGGTCGAGGAGCATCAGGAAAGATATCATACAACGTGCCAGACTGAGATTACACGATATCGAGGTACTGGGCACGAGAAATGGTCTGTTTTTTGGTTACACACGCCCCCATAGCTATGTCTTTAGCGATCTACTTGAAAAATGAGGTAGTGAACTAATCAGTCATAAGTTGATCAGGAATTTAAAACTTGATCAAGTGATGACAACACCTCCATTCACGAATATGATCCGAGATATGAGTAGCTTGGTCCTGTTTCAAGGATGTGAGGAGGTGTGTCTCGATCTCATAGAAAACTGGTAGCTGATAATGCGTAAGAAATGCCATGGCAAAAGAGTTGAAATCTTGAAAAATTCCATGAGATAATTCAATGTACCACTTCGCAGTGACACCAGTAAGAGTCCGTTGGAATAGACGGAGTCGGATGGAATCGTCAACCCAAGAGTTAGAGGAATACCACAAGTGGTATGTCATAACATTCGCTTGGGGGTCTTCTTCGGACTTGCCCTCAAACTTAGGACAATCACCAGGAATCTTAGCTAGAACTAGAAGCCAATACGGGTTATGAAGAATTGGATCGTTCGTTAACTTTGACACATCTGGTAGTTCCAACGTAGTGAGAAATGGTAATTGAGGATTAAAAGGCATAGGAGGTCTTTGATAAGGACCCATGTTAACATTCCACCTAGTTTGAGAGAAATGTTTCCCCCATATTTTTTGTCCCAGAGGATTCTGACCATAGGGGTTATGAGCCTGAAAGTTCTGCCCATACTGGGGTTGAGGACTAGGATACTGATTCTGAGCATACCATTGAGGTCTTTGCTGAGCAACGTATGGATTCTATTGTAGAATGTAAGTATTTCCTTGAGGTGGATAATACACCATCTAGGATTGATTTTGAGGGTAATAAGTAAAACCTTGGGGCACACTATATACCGCCTGATATTGACCTTGAGGAGGGTAAGTAGTGCCTTGAGGTTGAGAAGGTGGACCTTGCTGAGTAGGTCGAACGGGCTGCTGAGCTTATTGAACAAGTTAAATTGGTTGTTGGGCTGGCTGAACAGGTTGAACCGGTTGTTGGGCTGGCTGAACAGGTTGAGCCAGCTATTGAGAGGGTTGATTGGCTGTTGAGGCTGGGCAGGCTACCCCTGCCGAGCATGTTGACCTGGATACTAAGGGCCACTGGATTTCCCTTACAGAAGAGGTTAGCCTAATGGTTTCGATGGACCAGGCTGCCCCTGATAACCAGGTTGACCCAGAGCAGGACCGTAGGGTTGTCCTTTTTGCACAAAGTTCTGGCCTTGCTAGACGTAAGGTTGCTACTGTTTCACAAAAGGATTTCCCTATGGTAGATACATTTCCCCCCCAGGAACATAAGATGCTGCTAGTTTATATTGATATTGAGGGTAACCAGAAGGACCGTAGGGTTGCTGGACCGAAGGTTGACCCTGAAAGGGTTGTCCTTGCGGACCATAAGGTTGTCCCTGTTGGATCAAAGGTTTTCCCTCTGAGTTTTGTCCTTGTAGACTAGAGGGTTGTCCTTATATTACCAGCCTTCGATGAGGGACGGTTCAATAAGGATCAGCCGGAGGCAGATAAACAACCTGATTAGGATCAATAGGAGGCAAATAAACGGGGTTACCGTAGACATCATATTGATGTGGAGTATTGATAGGAGCTTGGGGCTGCTGAGAACCCTGAGAGTTCTGCTGCTGAACAACTAATAGATACTCTTCAAAATTAAGGCCATCAAGGATCATAGGAGTAGAGGAAGTCGCAGCCACACTAGAAGCAAGTGTAGCCTCTGTTGCGTGGGGTTGTGATTTACTTGGGCCGGGATTGACAGGCCACGTAGGGTTAAGAAAAATAGACATGCGAGTGTGAAAAGATCCTGATGACTGATGTGTAACAATCGATGTAGACGAAGCCACACAAACAGTAGGTTGGACCGGGATAGATGTAACAACGACTGATGAAATAGATGACGACGGTGATAGTCCTAATGAAGGAAGAACCGAACTCCTTGGAGGAGTCGAAGTACTAGAAGATGCTATGGACGCAACACCAAAAATAATCTGACTCAAAGTTCGATAACTGGGTGGAAGTGACACCGATGGAGGAGAAGATTTATTGGAGACATGCAGGAGATATTCAAGAAAAAGCTGATATTCCCATGTAGACATAGGCATTTCTTCACTGTCGACAAGACTTGAAGAATCCATATCTGATGAAGCTGTAAGATCTTCAAAAAGACGATGAGGGCTAGAAGGTATGGCAACAACTATAAAAGGTGATCTTGAAGTAAGAGGAGGGAATTCTTCCTCACTCCCAAAACTAGACCAAGCACTCTGAGGAGGCCAATTTAACTCAACTAAATATTCAAGGGGAGATCGGGTAGCGAGAGGTTGAACACTCAGGAGAATAAGCTGCGCAAGCTCGACAGACCTAGTGGACTGAGGGGTTTCGAAAGAAATGTCAGGAAAAGAACTACCACTAGGAGGCAGTGAAGAAGATGATGAAACTGGTGGTTCCATCACTGTGACCATATTTCAACACAGGAAGGAAAACAAGATAACCAATTCAAGTATTCAAGAGAAAAAACTAAGGAAGTACAAAAAATAAGCCAAGTAAAAAATTTTTAATGGGCACGTGATCATGGGTAATTAATTCTACAACACTAGAAAAAAACTTTGTTGTTTCATGTTTTAGGAGTCAAGAAACAGACAAAAGATGACTCTAGTCACTTTTAATTTTAAACGAGCGCGAATTGACAAGTGCTCGATGGTCTCTTCTCTCTTTAAGGAGTCACAAAAATATTGAAATGACTACTCAGGTAATCTAAGCAAGAGGGTTTACCAAGTTTTCGTGAACTACCATATACACCTTGGTGATCAAATGAAAGGTAAATGACCAAGGAGTTAACGTACGTGCAGGTAATCTCCCCGAATGTTGTGTTCGGTGTATCACGGTTATAGGGAGGCAGACTCAGCTTCCTATGGATAAAAGGATATTGAACCTATGAGGGTCTCCCTTTATATACACGACTTTATGGGGATAACAAGTTCGTACTAGTGTTGTCTAAAGCTAGGTGGCGAACGAAAACTACTAGGTTTAACGACGCCGAAGCACGTCACTAGCCTAGACCTCTAAAATTTTGTGTTAGGTTCCAATGCTTCCTTAGGTTAATTGAATAAATTTTACAGTTGATCTTGAATTGATGTTTCAATTTCAAGGCCCTACCAAATTTGATCTCAAATTTCCTAAATGCAAGCTGCATGCAATAGAACACCATTTTCCGTTCAATGAATGCTAACTAAGAGAAGGATAGAGATCTTTCAGAAAGCAGCAAATAATGAAATCACACGAAGAAGTCCCCTAATACATCTAATACAATTGAAAAGAGAAACAAAAAATTATTTCCTAGATGCAAGAGCTAGTTATGCAAAAGCCTTTTTCATTTCCAATGCAAACGAAAGGATGCAATTTTTTGTTTTTTGAATGCATGAAGCACACAATGCACTAATTACATCAAAAATCAAATCAAACACTAGTTAAGAGCTCTATGGAGGTAGAGATCTCAAAATGAATGATTCAAAGAAATACAAACACAAATGCACTCAAACCAATGATGCACTCTTTCAAACAAAGAGAAAGCTTTCAAAATGATCCAAATGGGAAATGTGATCTATGCTAAAAAACTAAGAGATGGAGAGTCAAAGAAACACAAAAGTAATCTCTCAACAAACCAAAAACTCAAAGGATCAAGAAAGACTCAAGCAACTAATTAGGGTATCAAACCAACAAGAAACCAAAAGAATCGACCTTCAATCAAAAGGCTTAGCGAGCGAAAGACACCTAGAACCCTAGGGCTATGAACCGCACCGATAGGAAAATAGACAATCAACTAAGAAGAGCGAGCCTAAAGAAGTAAAAAAAACTCCAAAAATACCAACTACAATCCAAGAAACAAACCAGAGTCAAGCATAATTGACCAAAAAATCAGCAAAAGGGTCAAACCAAATCCTACATGATTCAGCGCGACTGTGAGGCAGTAATCTACACCAAACAGGGGTTAGAGCTACTGCAACAAAAGCAACCCACACTAATTGGCGTGACTATTCAAGAGAAAAGTGTGCTAAGCCAGATAACTATGTGAGGAGGGAAGAACCAATGAGAAGAGGCCAATCTTGACACTC
This sequence comes from Pinus albicaulis, assembly GCA_034641835.2. NCBI lineage: Eukaryota > Viridiplantae > Streptophyta > Pinopsida > Pinales > Pinaceae > Pinus > Pinus albicaulis. The sequence goes on from CM076578.1 coordinate 1,992,941,059, forward strand.
TAGAGCTGAACAGGAGGATTCCAGACAACCAAACAATCCAAGAAAGATAGACAAGTAAGCAAATGACCGAAGTCAACTTGACAAGAGAAACTCCTAAAAGGCAACAAAACGACAAATTCACACCGATCCTCAGCGAAGTCGCCAATTTTTTGGGAAGGTAAACCCTCTCTGCGGATGGAGATGATCCCTCTAGCCCTAGAGTGGGTCTAGCAACAAAGGGACAATATAAAGTGTAGGTTCCTTAATTAATGAATGAAAAGGACAAAGTAGATTGGCCTACTTGAATTCCAATGCTATCATCTCTGTAGTGGTGGTGGACTCTTGATCTCTGCTTTGACAGGTCACAATCCTTCCAAAAAAATGCTCGAATTCCTGCATGAAGATCAACAAACAAGAGCAACATACAAAACAATGATTTCATTTATAATCAACTAACCACTCAAGAAGGGTTAAGCATATTGCATCAAATAAAACACATTAATGCAAGATGGGAACCAGACAATAGTCATGTATATGTATTAATAGAAGAAAGAGTTACAACTGAAGCCTTGACGTCGCAGCCTCCTTCAGCAAGGTTTAGTTGAAGCGTGTCTCAATGATTCGTCGGGGAATTCAGAGGGGATGAATATACAAGCCTAAGCTCTCTCAATGAAGGTCTCTTCCTTTCTATCTTTCTAGAAAAATGTACAAGAATCTCTTTAGTGTTTCAGCTATAATATGTTTAGTTCAGTTATCCTTTCATCTACCTCATCAATGGAAAATGGATTTATTTATAGAGGGAGAGGAGGAGGTTGGGATCCCTACAATGGTGGAAGGGAGGCCTTATCCCTTGGGAGGTTTCCCCAAAAGGTGGAAAAAAGAGGCCAAAGGAGGAAGGTCGTGGTTATTTAGTCGAAACACTCTAGATGACTCGCCCATGAAGTTTTTATGATGGAAAATTCACCTCTATTTTTAAAAAACATTCCATAAATAGGTTGGCACGGGTAGCTCACTGGGACAAAGCAAAAATCGGCGCAAGGCCTAGTGCTTATTTCCTCATAGGTGCGAGGGCATAACTGTCTACTAGCACCAAGGCAAAAACATGTGTTTCTGATGGTCTGCTCAGGAAATGGTCAACAGAAGGAGTGTTGTCCTCATGGCAAGGGATGCAATGATGGTCTTTGCAAGGTATGACACTTTACTTTGGTCACATAAATGAGCCTCCAATGTGTAGGATGGGGATTTCAGGGACGGTGAAAAAATGCTATGTAACACTATGCTCCTTGGTGGCCGGTGATACCTCATAAATTACCCTCAGATATTCCTAATTTGATTGGAAACCCTGGAGAGGACCCATCAGATCATGTTATGACTTATCATTTGTGTTGTTTATCAAAATCCCTAGATGATGACTCTGTTCGACTACGTCTTTTCCAGCGCACACTCACTAGTCCAACTACATAATGAAATTAGTTCTTTTACTGTGTCAACCTCATTAAAAAATGAAACAGGCCATGAGAATAGTTCCTTTTCTTGCATCAATATCATTAAAAAATGAAACAAGGTTCCATGAGCATAGTTCTTTTCCTGTGTCAAGCTTGTTAAAAAATGAAACAAATCCTCTCCTGCTTAAGACGATTCTTCCATTTGATCTTGTAAATGAACCTTCATTGCATCCAGCTATTAGTAACCCATAGTCTACTTAGGTTAATGAAATGAAGCTTGGGGGGCACCTACTCTTGCAGGGGGAATTTGATGTGTGATATTTCATTGGGCATTCAAAACATTCTTACCAATTTCACCCAATCAACTACTGAAGTTCGAGGACAAAAACTGGTTCAGAGCTCCAAAATCCAAATGGTAACTTTCAAAAACGAAAAAGAACTTGAAGTGCACTATTATTTCTTTTTCGAGCTTCGATAACAGTGAAAAAGGAACCCCTGGAGTCTTCTTTTAGCTCTTTTCAGACTCCAATAATGTGAAATTATTGTCGTGCACTTGTCTTTTTGAGCTTGTAAAAGTAAATGAATCGATATCTACTTAGTATAAGTTTAACCCTTTTCCGGAATGAGATAGATTATTTACGAAAATGAATGCCTTAGTCGAACATGGCTAGGAGGTTCTCTTAGATATTATTTTACACTTTTTCGGATCTGAGCGACAACATTATGAAAAAGTACTTATGGATTTTTCTTTCATCCTCTTTTTCAAACTCTCTAAATATGAAAAGGTCGGCATGTCACTGTCGTTAGGCCTTTTAAAATATAAAATAGTGATGGGCTTGTCGATAAATGCAAGAATCGAGTTTCATTCATTGCTATAATCATTAAATTATTAAATAGCAATGCATTATTCGCCCGAAGGGTTGAATTATAGATCAAGCATATGTTATCCTCCTCAAGCTTGTTAAAAAATAAAGAGGTACTGGTCAACAAATGATCGGGGAAAATTTGGGAAAGTGAACATAACTTTTCATGGTAGCAAGGTCGCTCTTGAACATGACACCTCACTCCATCACTGTGACTGTTTGGGTTGGGAAATATTCTTAACAGTTCATTCATACCTATGGTTCATCATACCTTCACTTCGGTTTTGGGTCAATGCTGCCAACTCATCTCAGTATCGCTGATATGTTCAAGAGAATTCATCCAGTGAATACTCATCCATCTGCAATACTCATAAACCTTCATTCTCATGACATTCATCCCTGAACATTGCTACATCAGGTCATATTTTGTCTCTAAAATCAATAACTCTTGTTTCACAATAAAGTGGCTTCCTATCGATGTCAAACCACCATCCAGGAAGTTCACTTAGAAACATCATCTTCCAGTACCATGAGGCTTGTTACAACATCGACAAGATCCTTGCTTCCATACTTTTGACCGAAATATTTTGTTTGGCGTTCAACATCAAATCATCTATTCAGACCTTACAAAATGTATTAGATTACCTTGAGGTCCATTAACATCAATGGTGGTTCTCTCACATTTGTTAATAGCTCACATCATTGGGTGGTAATCAAATTATGTCTTACCATGTTCGACTACAAATCATATGTTTGCATGGCTAGAATTGTACCTGAACGATCAAGTGAATGAGATAAGAAGACCTTAGATCTAGTTTCAGCCATCTGGTATGCAATTTCAGGATCTTTGTACACATCATCTGTAAGGTGACCTTACATACAGATCGTCATCCGAACATGGGCCTATATTTGTAGGCATGTCTGTATTGGGCAACATTCCAATGTAGATGACTTTTTGCACTATGTATATGTTATTAGATAGTTTATGTGTTGAGCATGGGAATGCCTTCCCTCAGCAATTCGTGATCAAGATGATATAATAGGATGTAATGTATTGTAAGATTGATGCAGGTCGCCAGACCACTTTAGCTCTAGTCCATCATAGTGTAAAGCATCTCATTCAAAAAATATTGTTATTATTATTCTGACTTCATGCTTTAGGGCGGAATTATTATAGGTCAATTTGGGCACCATTCCGAATTACCTAGTTAAACTAGACATCATCCCCAGAATTAATGAATAGGGTTTATCATTCCCTATCATTGCAGTTTCTACATGCCCTAATACAAAGCACAAGAACAAATCATCCATGACTTCCATTGAAAGGTTTCCAAGATTTTAAGTACATGTTATATCACCTATGAGCTCACCAAAGCAGCCTCTCAAGGGACTAATTTCTTTGCATATGCAGTTACCTCCATTCAAGGTTGGTCTGAAAAGCACTTCACGACATTCAAGAGTGTGTTGGTCAATTGGGAGATAAATTCTCATTGTTCCGGAATCTCCACATGGCCAGTGTCTTCCAAAAGAGTCCATATGTGTTAAACTTGGAATCCATTTGTCCATTCAACACCTCTGAGCTTGGGAACATGTCTTGCCTGTTATTAGAAAGTCATTGATTGTGAAACTACCTTCAAGTGATCTATAAATTGAGCACAGAGCCTAGTGCTTGAGAAGGAAGAAATTTGGTAGATAAATGTTGTTGGATTCTCAATTTAGCATCTTATTTGAGTGATGTTGTAGGTTTTAACCCTAAACAGAAATTATCTACACACAAATCTTATAACAGAAAATAAACAATAGCGAGAGCATAAAACATAAAACAGATAAACACAGAGATTTTCCCCTAGATCCCAAATCGGAACGACCAACTTGATTTTTTATTATATTACTTTTAGTGTTACAACACATATATATACATGCCAAAGCATACATAAACCCCAATCCATAAACCCTAGATTAGAACATAACCGTAGTTCCCTTGACTAGATCTACAAAATACCAGGGGCCGAAAACCATCGTACCCCAAAATCATGTGTAAAAACATGGGTGCAAACTACCCACCGGAAATTAGGGACCAAACAATTTTCGCCGGGGTACTGCCTCGGACCCCGACAGGGGGGGCTACTGCCCCCCCTATGACCCCCCCGTTGCGCCCAGCGCAAAGGGGGGGTTATCGCCCCCCCTCTTACCCCCCCACGCGTGCTTAGTCGTGGAAAGAATATAACACATACCCAAAATCCTCCCACTTGTTGTTTTCTTTCCGCAAGGGGCCACAGGAGAGCTTAGTGATTGGGCCAATTCTTCAACACCCATTGTTTCTCTACACCAAGAGAAATTTTGGGTGCTCACAGACTTCGTCAATGCATATGAAACAGTCTTCAAAGTGTCCACCTTTACCAACAACACCCTTCTAGCCTCAACCATATCTCTAACAAAGTGATATTGAACATAAATGTGCTTTGTTTTTGAATGATAAGTAGGGTTCTTAGCCAAGAAAATTTCACTTTGGATATCACAGTCTATCCTTATAGATTGTTGTACCAACCCCATACTTGAACATAATCCCTACAACCAAACTGCGTCCTTGCTTGCATGAGTGGCTGCTATGTATTCTGCCTCTGTAGTTGAAAGAGCCACTATAGACTGTTTTTTACTCATCCAACTGACTGCGCCTCCAAATAGGCTAAACACATACCCACTTCTAGATCTTCTTTGGTCTAGATCTCTAGCCCAGTTTGCATCAAAAAAACCACGAATGTCCAACATTATTTCCAATCCTGGTCTTCCTTGGTAGCGCAAGCCATAATCACTAGTGCCACGTAAATATCTGAAAACCCGTTTCACTGTTGTCCAATGCTCCTTCCCTGTGTTTGACATAAACCAGCTCAATAATCCCACTACATGTGCAATGTCTGGTCTAGTACAGACCATTGCATACATCAGGCTACCCACTGCACTTGAATATGGAACACGAGACATATCCTCCTCTTCTTCTTGTGTCTTGGGACACTGTTCAGCAGATAGCTTTACACTTACAGGAATAGGAACATTCACCGGCTTACTATCCTCCATATTGAACCTCTGCAATATAGTCTCGACATAATTCTTCTGGTTTAACCAGAGCTTCCTCTTTGCCCAATCTCTCATAATTTCCATGCCCAAAATATAGTTTTCAGCACCAAGATCCTTCATGTCGAATTTGGAGAACAATTGGGTCTTCAAATCTTGGATAATTTCTTTGTCATTTCCAATCAACAACATATCATCCACATACAAGACCAAATAAATAACACGGTCACCAATTAATTTAAAATAAACATAGTGATCCCCCTTGCTTCTAGTGAAGCCAAGTCCTCGTATATAGGTATGAAATTTCTGATACCACATCCTTGGTGATTGTTTTAACCCATACAAAGACTTCTTCAACCTACACACCAGTTTTTTCTTACCCTTCACCATAAAGCCCTCAAGTTGCTTCATGTAGATCTCCTCTTCTAGATCCTTGTGAAGAAATGTTTTCTTCACATCCATCTGTTCTATCTCAAAATCAAATGCAAAGAAAGAATGTATAAAAAGTAATATAATAGAAATAACTTATAAATAAAAAGAGAGTAGGCCATCAATAAAATCGATTCCCGGCACCTGGGAATAACCTTTTGCTACCAACCGAGCTTTGTATTTCTCCACCTTTCCTTCTACATTCATCTTCTTCTTAAACACCCATTTTCTCCCGATGGGCTTCCTTCCAGCTGGAAAATCCACCAGATCCCATGCCTAATTTTTGTGCAAGGATTCCATTTAATCAACCATGGCCTCCTTCCAGAGTTTTCCATCCTCTAAATATATTGCTTCCCTGACAGTTCTGGGATCATCATCAGTTATAGTTAAGGCAAAATTTGAACAAAAAGCAGATGGAATATACCTTTCTGTTTACCTTCTTTCACGAACTGATCTTCTCATAGCTAGAGTTTGTGGCTCTTTCTCTTCTGAATCTTCTTCTACTGTAGAGTCTGATTCATACTCCTTTAGCTCAAAATCTATCTTCTCAGGTTCCTTTGGTATGACTTCATGTTTAACAACATTTTTCACCTCTCTAAACACCACATCTAGGCTGTACACAACCTTCCTTGTTTCCGGGTTCTAAATCTTGTAACCTTTAAACCATCCCGTACCCAATGAAGATGCACCTTCGCATTTATTATCCAACTTGTCCTTTTCTACATTGGAACATGTACATATGCATCACATCCAAATACCCTTAGATGTGAAAGAGAGGGGTTTTTTTACCGCTCCATACCTCATGTGATTCTTATCCTCCAACACCGATGAAGATGATCTATTTGATCTATTGTAACTGCATATCTTGCTTCCACTACTTCCGCCTAGAATTCTTGTCCTAACCCGGCATCGCTCGAGCATGCTTCTTGCCTTTTCCATCGTTGTTCTGTCATTCTTCAGAATCTATTTTTCTGAGAGGTGTATGGAGTATCTTTATGCCAAAGGCTATACCACACTTCTTACAGAACTCTTCAAATTCCTTCTTGTATAACTCCCCACCATTATCTGTCCTCAGTGCCTTTATCTTCTTCTCTGTCTGGTTTTCCACCAGAGCCTTAAATTCTTTAAATCTATCAAAGACTTCAGATTTCTTCCTCAAGAAATATATCCATGTATTCCTTGAGAAGTCATCTATGAATGAAACATAGTACATAGAATTTCACAGTGAAGGAACTGACATAGGTCCAAACACATCACTGTGCACAAGTTCTAATATCTTGTTCACCCTCTTAGCGCCAGAAGGAAAAGTCACCCGATTTTGCTTCCCATATACACAATTTTCACAGGAAATCGAATTCCAGAGAAAAATTAGACATACCTTCTACCATACCATTTCTATGCAATATCCGAAGGCCCTTCTCTCTAATATGTCCAAGCCTTTGATGCCATAGCATGGTATTTTTTGCAAAGACAGCTAGGCTTTCCGCTCCACTTTCAGGAACCATAGTACTGTTACTCCCATCAAGAACAGTGCTAACTTGTAGCTTGTATAGAGTTCTAGTCCGAACTCCCTGCATTAATACTAGCGCTCCCCGAACCATCTTGCAGGCATCTTTCTTGAACATTGTTTTAACACCTACATCATCCATCTTGCTTACAGAAATCAGATTTTTGGCCAATGTAGGAATATGCAGAACACCAAGAAGTGTTCTAATCCTTCCACCTTGCAGCTTCAGCTTGACCTTTCTACGTCCAACGATTTTGGCCTTGCTATCATCCCCTAGGAATACATCATCGCCATTATATTTCTCATACTCGCAGAACCACTCCCTATGGGGAGTGAAGTGAAAGGATGTACCCGAGTCAATCAACCATGACTCATGATCTACATGTTAATTTGAAGAAGAAGCCAAATACACATCCCCGCCTTCATCTGATGTGGTTTTTTCCTCTGCAGAAGAAGCATCATCAGATCCCTTTCCTTTCTTAGGAGCTTTAGATCTCCAGTCCTTTTTGCAGTGCCCTTCATTTCCGCATTTCCAACATACCTTTACAAACTTTCCAGGAGATTTATATCTCCCTCTAGATTTGGATCTCCTACTAGAAACCTTATTCCTGTTTCTATTTTGGGACCTTCCTTGTACAGATAAGGCATCTCGATTCTGGCCCTCCATATTTCTCCGTCTCATTTCCTCTGACAACAAGGCTGAGATAATGTCATCAAAATTCAAGGTAGTTGCATTGCTACCTATTGCAATAACCAGACTGTCCCACGAGTCTGGTAGAGAACACAACAAACTGATGCACTTATCTTCATCTGAGATTTTAATATCAACAGATGACAACTGACTTACCATAGTATTGAAGGCGTTTAGATGCTCTGTCACCGAGTCTCCATCCTTCATCCTCAGGTTATACAGCTTTTTCCGCAGGAACAACTTATTCACCAGAGACTTCAATTGGTACAAAGTCCCAAGTTTTTCCCACAAATTCTTTGTTGTAGCTTCCCCAGATACATTCAACAATACTGAATCTGAGACACACAACCGTAATGTGCTCTTAGCCTTCCGATCCAGTTTCTTCCAGTCTTCATCTGACATTACTATTGGTTTAGTACCTGGATCTACCGTGATCCACTGATCTTTATCCACCAGCAGATCCTCCATCTTGAGATTCCATAACTCAAAAATCTGACCATTAAATTTCTCGATCTCTATCTTCCCGCCGCTCGCCATCTTCTTTCACCGCAAGAATCGATCTCGCAGATCTCCCACTGAACAGGGTCTACCTCAAGCCCGAGAAAAAACCCTCGGCAGCAAAGGCGTCCCCTTGAAGTTGAAACAGCTCTGATACCAAATGTAGGTTTTAACCCCGAACAAAAATTATCTACACACGAATCTTATAACAGAAAATAAACAATAGCAAGAGCATAAAACATAAAACAGATAAACACAAAGATTTTCCCCTGGATCCCAAATCGGGACGACCAACTTGATTTTTTATTATATTCCTTTTAGTGTTACAACACATATATATATACATTCTGAAGCATACATAAAACCCAATCCATAAACCTTGGATTAGAACATAACCGTAGTTCCCTTGACCGGATCTAAAAAATACCAGGGGCCGAAAACCATCGTACCCCAAAACCATGTGCAAAACCATGGGTGCAGACTACCCACCGGAAATTAAGGACCAAAAAAATTTCGCTGGGGCGCTGCCCCGGACCTCAACAGGGGGGGCTATCGCCCCCCCACGCGTGCTTAGTCGTGAAAAGAATATAACACATACCCAAAAGATATGCTACTAGAGATATGTTCATTATGATGAGGCTAGGATGATGCTAGAGTTGGTGACATCAAATCAATTGTTGGTCGTAGCCTCCCCCTTCTATCCATTAATAAATATTGCTGCTCATTTTCCCACATATGTATCTGTATAAGCTTCTATATTTCATATTATGGATTCTTAGCTGATTTATATGTTTCATGTTTCATTGATTTAACTGATTAAGATAAATATCCATCTGTATATTGCAATCTCTTTGTTGTTTAGTGTTTATACTTGCGAGAATTAGTATGGTGATCAAAGTTGGATTGGAAGCTATAGAAAGAGCGACAAAAGAAGAATAGGAAGTGCTTAGACCCCAAGTAGGTTTCTCCAACTTTCTTTGTGTGTATTTAATCTTAGGAAAAGTGTGTTCAAAGTCTTTGATCTGTTGTTCTAAATGCATAGCACCACATTTAGGGAATGTGTTTGATCTATAATCCATAATTCCACATAACAATGCTCATCATGCCAGTTTATTAATACTTGCTCCTCATTTGAGTCTCCTTGAAAGTCTTCTTCCTAGAATTTTTTCATGTGTGGGGACAATTTATTTTTCACCCTCTCTGGTTGTTAAACATGGATGTACTGGGGGGTTGTTATCTACACCTAATTTCTCCTACTCTTCATGGAAGTTATCTTGGAAATATATGGACCCAATTGTATAAGAGTTTACCAAATTGTTAGGAGAATTACCTCCTTCCTCTCCCCATGTACTTCTTCAACCCGATTGATTATCATTGGCTTGTCCTGCAAGTCTCTCTGAAAAACATTGTGTTATTTATCACCATCTATACTTGATGGCTCAGATCCTTTGTGGGTGCTCTCCTGAAAGTTGATGAACTCAAATATAGATGAATCCCAAGGATATGAAGAAATATCCTCTAATTTTTTCCTTGTTGCCTCCTTTTTGTCACTTGGACATGAATGGTCAAGTTCCCAAGGACCCTTAAAGATAAAGCATAGTCCTCTCCTTCCTAGTTCATTATTGGTGCATGTTTTACTACATTTTTTCTTTATTCCTCCATAAATCCTTTTAAGTTCCTTCTTAATCAATACCCTTCTGAGAAATTTTATGTTTTTCATGATCAAATTCTCTTCTATATCATATGTAGATGGTGATACAATTATTCCCTTTCTCCAAATGGTCAGCAGGTTGGATCTTATGATCTTGCATATGTGAACATCTCCTTCTAAAAACAGGGACATAATAGTTTGTATTCTCATTTCAATATTTTTTGGATGATATGATGTAATGTTGGTGTAAAGTTCTACAACACCTAGAAGATCAAGTCCTCGCATTCGAGATTCAACATGAATGTGCCAAAGCTTAACTCTACCATGAGTTCCGATATTTTGTGCTGCTTCTAAAAGGTAGGAAGCATGATGTTGTTCAACCCTTGAAGGGATTCTACTATTAGCTGTAATATCTCGTTCATGATATCATTATTGTAAGGTATTAGTGGTGATGTTATAGCTATGATCTTTCTTTGTTAGGTCCCTATATCACTAGTATAGTCCCTTATTAATGTTAGTGTAACCCCCTTATTGTTATTTTTGTACCCTTGTAACCCCCATTTTGTTATTATTGTGCCCTTAAATTATTATTGTTAGGTTGGCTAGGATTACATTGTGGCCCACTAGGATTACATTATGGCCCCATGGACTCCTATATATAGAAAGGAGGTTTTGTAGATTGTATCATCCAAGAATTGTTCGTTCATGTAATGTATTGGAGGTTGCCCCCTCAAAGTGGCTTATTTCTAAGGCGTTGATATCTCTTTTCTTCTATTTTTGGAGCTAGTTACACAACATTCTTAGAAAAGAAGAAACAATGAGCTTGACCTCTTCACAAGGATGTTCCCAAAGTTTGGGTTGTATCAAAGCAAGCATGGATGGCTTGAGACCCCAATTGTGTTTCTTCCATTCTGCCTTCCCCACCTCCAAGATACATTTGTCTAATTCCTCCAATTTATGAAGGTCTATGACTAGCTTTTTTTGTTGCAATTCATATCCAATTGTGAAGATATTAGCTCCTCTTCCTTGTTCTTCCTTCACTTCCCATGGGTGCTTCTGCTACAGAATGACATGGACCCTTTTTTAGAATGGTTTGCTGCTTTGACCATCATTTTAATATATGGAGGTTTTTTGTGTAAAGTACCATATATTCTCACTTGTTCATTAAAAACATTCTAGGTGTTTTCCAAAATCTCTTCAAGACAATCCATCTTCTCCCATACCAAAGCAAGAAAATACTAATACCTTCACTTCAACAAATTTGGCCTACTTTTTTTTTGTAATAATAATAGGGAGAAATTCAGGTTTAAAAAATATAAGCTCAAACATAAAATATAATTATCAGTGTAGCCCAAATCAAATGGTTCAGTTTTAAAATGGAAATTAAGCCCAAAAATTAAGCGCATGTGAATGGGACAAGCATATAACTTTACAACCAAATAGGCAGCACATTGAAGATAAATTATGATGGTGCCCAGAATAAAACTCTAATCCAAGTGCTTCTTACCAACACACTTATTAGCCCCACCATAAATTATACGTCAAAATTGATTCCACTAATAATTGGGTTCGGTTGGGAATGCAACCATAACCTTGGATTTGTTGTTAAAGAGCACTTCCAACCTTCCCTACACTCACCTAGATGCGATTGTTGTTCAACGTGCACCTGAAGACATTGCTTGGATATAAATCAATTAAAAATCATTTTGGGGAGACCACATATGATGTCCATGACTTGTGAGATATGTTTGTCATCCCTTCTGCATCGCTTAGTGATCCTTTGGCCCTTCTACCATTCTTGGTGATGTCAACATTTTATAAACCCCACTTTCACATGAGAATTGATGGAAAACAAACTCCACAACACCTAAATAGGTGAAATTTTTTAAATATTCTTGTTTACGCACTGAATTTCATAAGTATGTTCATTTAAAACTTTTCTTTAGGCACCGAATCTGAGACATATGGACGCCAACCTATCCATAATTGCGCTTAATTGCTTCTTTCATTAAATTATATTCTATGCATAATGCAGCTGAGGAATCTTTATGTGTAAAAATTACCCAGGATTATTCTTAGTTTCTTCTTCCATTCAAGTACATACACAGTGAAATTGAGGAATTTATCATCATAGTTTTATATTTGATCTATACTCTACTTTGGCTCCTGGGGGTTGGACTATCATGGAGATAAAAGTACTCGTTCAACAACTTTTCATAGGCGACCAATGTAGAATCCCTCTCAAAGGAAAACGTCTATATGATTAGTCATTAAATATGGCCTCTCGGACTTTAAGCCTCCATGTGAAAAACTTTTAACTAATATTCAATGGCCCTGAACTTCACGAATTCACTTCCTCAACACAAGATATAATAAAATTGTTTGATCTAATCCTTTGCTCCTAGATATTGGAAGTTAATTCCAACTGCACAGTCTGCAGGGGAAGGAGAAATTGACAGAGCCAAAGGACATCAATCGCAGAGGTTTGCTGGCACTCCACCTCTCATTTAATTTTTGAACTCTGCAAATCAATTTATCTTCAAGGCCGTAGCCATACCTCTGTGCAGAATTCTTTGAATAATCGTGGTTCTCCTCACCACGCAACCAGTAGTTTAAACCTGCTCCATGCCGCCTCTTCATAACCACACCAACCACCATAACTCTTTCGCACCGTTGTTTGAACTTTTGAATGAGCCCACGTCAATGTTGGGGGAGCCCACAAATCCACGTCAACCATAACAGCTAATCAGAGCTTATCGTGCAGTTTTGGTGCTGACGTCACAGAGCAGTTTTGGTACACGATAAATTTTTACAAAGGAGCTTAGTTTTCAATTTGAAGTCCGGGGGTCCCACCGCCAACCAATCACAGAGTGATTGTGTAGGTTTGGGCCCTGACGTCATCAGGGAAAACTAGTATGTGAAATCCATTTGCAAAGGAGCTTAATTTATTGGTTGAAATCTGCGACAAATATTAAAACCTTAGGATAAATTTATTTTATGGTTTAGTTCCTTTTTTGGTTACGACAACGTATTCTTTCACTTTTTATAATATATATAAAGGTTTTAATATATATTATAAACTTTATATAATTTTTTGTTTTTTTTTATATATATATATAATGTAACACAACAATAGTTTTGTACTATGCATTGTATTGAAAAGAGCCCGAAGGCATAAAAGGTTGTTGTGTATTTGTTTTAAAATGACAGTGTTGAAAAAGCAGTGTGTGGACTGCGCATTGAAAAAAAGGGACAAAGTATTGTATGCAAAGTGTGAGCACTGTAGTGAATCTAGTAAAAGCCAGAAGGAAGATTACACTATGTGTATGTGCATTTTTGTAAGTGACAGAGAGTAGATTTTTGCACTGTTTTTTTGCAGCAATCAATAGAAACCTTTTTTTTGTAAATGCCTGAACAACAGTTCTGTTGCATCCTCTATAATAGATTTTTAAGTTTAATGAAATAGTTTCTTGTGTGCCATCTCTGTCCAGCAATTTTTTTTAATCTCTGTGTTGAGAGGAGGAATTATTTTTATTCCTCTGTGTGTTTTGGAATACTCAAAATTTCCAACATGGTATCAAAGCTAGTTCAGGCTCTTTGAAGTTGTCAAAGAAGCTAAAGGAAGGAGTTGTTGAAGTAGTTCTCTAGTAGTGTGAAGGCTCAGCAAAAGTCCAGGTATTTGAAAAAATAGAGTTTTTGTTTTGTGTTTAAAAAGTGCAGTCCAGAGAATTCTTTCTGTAGACAGAGTTTAACTCTCAAGCAGTGAAGAGGTTTATTTAAAAACACAGTCAAGTTTAAAGCATATTTCAGTGTGCTAGCCATGGCAGGAGCTTGTTAGGGTCCCATGATTTGGCAGATTAGCAGGCCAAATGAAAGGGTAACATGGAACCAAGCTTTAGAGTCCGAGGACCTAGCCTTCCTGGACTCAGAGAGGTATCTCTCTATTGGGTGCAAAGGATGTGTTCTTTTTGCTCTGGGGTTTTGATTTTAGACTAGTTCTTAGGTGTAGGGTTTGATGATTGTTTTGGTTGGGAAAGATGGTCAAATGGAATAGGTGGAGTGAGAGTATATCAAAGCCATTGAGATGTGGAGTCAAGCGAAAGTCAAGAGTGTCTAAATGAAGAAACAAAGTGTGTTGTAGGGCCGATTTAGCAAGGTCAATGGATCCTTAAGGTGATGTATGATGTGTAGTGAACATTAATTTTGGGAAAGACTAAGAGGTATTAAACATATATAGTTTAAAAGTTACAATCCATGAGGTAGGGCAAACCATTAAGCTTAATAAACCATAATCTAAACTAATAAACATACAAGAGTAACATTCCAGTGATACATAGAGAGAATAAGAGCTTCTAACTTTAGAAAATCACCTTCAGATTTTGGGAAAACACATAAGACAATAAAAATAACTCAATTTATGGAGAGGGAACTCCTAAACAGCATATATCAAGTTATGGGGAACTCTGAAACAAGTTTTTAAGCATCGACAAAGGGTAAGATCAAACGAGACCTCTTTGACTTAACCTAACAATCAATATTTCATAGAAAGGCTTCAAGGTAGGGTTTTGAAAACTTCAAATAACCAGGGCATACCATGAATCATACTTGTAAGCTAGCATAATAACCATACATGAAACAAAAACAATTTTTGGTGGACCTAAGGAGCAGTAAATAATTCCATAAGATGGCCAAAAGAGAAAACATAGAAGCTATAAAAAACAGGAGGACTGAGGTGCCTCAAAGAACATGTCTCAACCTATATTTTTCTATTTAATAGCAGCCAAGAAACATGAAACATAATGATAAGAAAGGAAACAATAGAAAAATTAGGAAGACATCACCATTCACCAAGCTATGGAATCCTGCAAACAAGCTTCTTCATCATCAAGCCAAACAAGCCATTCATCCACTTCACAAAACCAATTTCTTCTCCAAGCTCATGAAGCCATGTATATTTCTCTTCAAGCTCATCAAATGCCAACAAAATATATAGGGGCCTCATGCTCTATTTATGGAGCAAATGAGGACTAAAACCCTAAATGTGTTAGGAAAATGTCAAATATAGTCATAAATATCATTTATGGCCAAGAGACCATGCAAGGCCCAAGGCACATAATATCCCAAGAAATAAACACTAAAATAACTATTTGCACCTAATTATAGCTTAATTTGCCTCAAAAAACTCAAAAATATCTATTTGCAATAAATGAGTGTGTTTTGTTGACTTTTGGTCCAAAACACACTAGGCAGCCTCTGTGTGTAGCGCTAGTTCAACATAAAATATGGTCTCCTGCAGCTGAGTTTTGGACCCCTTCCTGACACCGGATTTGGCTCTGTGATGGCCTGTTGGAAATCCTGATGAGTCTACTTTCCAGAAATGCTTGCGTTATTATGAGTAGATGTCATTTACCTATCCAAAAATCAAATCTTCCAAAACTGCTCTGCGCACAGCACCTGGTCTGAAATTGAGGCAGAAAGGTCAAATTTTTGATGTTTTTTGACCTTTTGAGGGGGTAAAAATGATCCAAATGATCTGAAAAATTGGTGAGAAGGTTGCTGGTTATCTGATAAATCCAAAAAGGTAAACTTTGAGAGCTGGGGATGCACCAATTTTGTGCGTAGTGCCTAGGGTGCTGCGCAAAGAGGGGTCAAAATTTGGAAAAAACAAAAACTTGTCCAATTTGCCTCAAACTTTGTGGAGAGGTCCCTCAAGAGGTCTTGGATACCTGTTGAGAAGCCTCAGCCAAAACTCCAAGGTTGTCTTTCTTTTTTTCCTCTTTTAGGTTTTTGATCTCTATGTGGCAATTCTGGCGAAACTTCTCCTGTGCGCAACGCCATCTTGCAGAGGGCATTTGGAGGCCTTCCCGGTGTCAGAATTGGGCTCGTGATGGCTCGTTGGAAATCCTGATGATTATAATTTCCAGAAATTCTTGTTTTTTCTTGATTAAGCTCCTGTATGTTAGTCAAAATTCCAAAATCCCACCATTTTCTCTGTACGTACTGCTACTTCAACAGAAAAATAAGGTGTTTTGTAACCACGTTTTGGACCACTTCCCAATGTTGGATTTGGTTCTATGATGGCTTGTTGGAAATCCGGATGATTTTAATTTCCATAAAGGCTTGTGTGTTCTTGATCTAGATCTTGTAGCTTAGTCAAAAATCCAAAATCCCAACATTTCTCTGTGCGTAGTGCCACTTCAGCAAAAAAATAGCTGTACTTGCAAGCCTGTTTTGACCTCCTCCCCGATGTCTTATTTGGCTCCATGATGGCTCGTTGGAAATCCTGATGAGTCTAATTTCCATAAATTCTTGTTTTTTCTCAATCTCGCTCCTGTAGCCTAGTCAAAAATCCAAAATCCCAACATTGCTCTATGCGTAGCGCAACTTTAGCATAAAAATAGGTGTGCTTGCAGTGATATGTTGACCTCATTCCCGATGTCATATTTGGCTCCGTGATGGCTCGCTAGAAATGATTTCAAGTATATTTTGCACTTGAATCATCAATAAAGTCATTTGGACACTACAACTATGAGAAAAATGGATTTTTCCAAGGTCACTCCAGCAGTGCAGAAATTCTCCAGTGACACCTGTAATTTTCACATTGCTCCCAAACCATGATACCTGTGTAAAAAATGAAGGAGGTTTTTATTCTTGGCCCTATGATGGATAGAAAAATCTATCAAATTTAGAAAATTCATCTCTGTTTAGCCAGAAACATATTTTGAGCAAAACTGGCCCTAGGTGTGGCAAATGACTTGGCCCTTGGAATGAATTATTGGAAAATGATGGAGGCATGATGTTTATGCATTGGTATGGATTCATGATTGATGATATGACCTACCATATGGATATTTTTCTCTAATTCCTCTTTTCCATAGAAAACCCTAGCTTAGTTGGAAGAGGAAATTAGGGTTTGGTGTAGGGAAATTAGGACTGCCTTGTAGAGGGAGGGGAATGAATGGGTAAAGGGTTGTATAAATTCTTGGGGAACTTTTTGGGAATAGGGATCAATGTTAGGGAGTAGAGGAAAGTGGAATTTCAAGGATTTAGTGAAGGAAAATGGTTCAAAAGGTCAAAACACAAGCCTAGTCTCAAAAAGTGTCAAATTGAAGCAATAGGCTAGGTTTTGTAGAAACATGATGAGTTTGAGGGATAGGAGTGATAGGAAGTTTTTATGAAGGTATATTAAGGATAGGAGGAGGTGTAGGAGAATCATGATACAAGCCTTGTCGATTTTTTAACCATGGAGGTCATGAAACCAAGAAAATTGCCCTAAAAAACCCTAGTTTTCATGTCTCCCTTGCTGCACGATGCCATCATTGAGTGGCAAACCTCTTACCTTACCAATTTCATCTTCTAGTTGGCCTCTTATTACTTATGAAAAAGTTTCAAGATAGACCATTACCTTATGTGCAGAATTTGAAGCTGAATGGTAGTCTTTTTGAAGATGGTGACCTTGAAATACATGAAACCCTAATTGACCTAGTGGGGATTCTTTGACCTCTCTTTGACTGTAAATTGGTTTGGAATATTCAAGTGTAAAAATAGAGTACTGAAAAAGTGGTGTATTGAAGATCCAAAATTCAATGTACTTGATTTATTTAAAGAGTCTACAAAGATAGTTTAGGGACCATCAATGCTTGAGGGACTTGGGGATCATGGGCATGAGTTAAGCTTGTAGGAAACCCTAGGTGGAAAAAGGAGTTATGGGAAAGGAAAAAAATAGAGTGATGAGGTTATAGGTGGGAAAAATAGGATGTAGATGAGTGGCATAAGCCCATGAGGGGTTTTTTAGAAGTGGTAGGTTGACCATGGAATGGGAAAATAGTAGAATAGTGAAAATTTGTTCTAAGGATAATGAAGGCAGTGAGATCTATAAAACTCACGATATCTAGGAATTTTTTTTTTTAGAAATATATAACCAATATATAGTCATATACAGATAGAAAAAATTATGGATGACTAATAGAGCCAACACAAGCATGAGTATTGGAAATACTCAACTCCCACAGTTCATTGGGAAGAACTATTACTATTGGGCAATCACCATGAGAGCCCTGTTTGCCTCTCAAGACTTATGGGAGCTTGTTGAAGATGGTTTTGAAGAACCAACAGATGAAAAATGCTTTTAATGCCTTAACACAGGTAGAGAAGGATTTTTTGAAGAGCAATAGGAAGAAGGACTCAAAAGTCCTCTTCTATCTCTATCAAGCAGTGCATGAAAGTGTGTTTCCAAGGATAGCAGTAGCTAAGAGGTCCAAGGATGCATGGGATACCCTCGAGACTGCCTATCAAGGTATGGAGAAGGTGAAGATAGCAAAGATACAATTACTGAGGAGAGACTTTGAAACTCTCTGTATGAAAGAGTCAAATAACATAGACTCATTCTTCACACATGTGATTGGGTTGGTTACCCAGATAAGGTCTCATGTAGAGACACTTGAAGAAATAAGGATAGTGGAGAAAGTATTGAGGAGCTTACCCTCAAGGTTTGATGTGATAGTCACAACCATTGAAGAGACAAAGGATCTCCCAAAGTTTACAATTGATGAGATTCATGTATCATTGATGACTCATGAAAAAAGATTGGGAAGAACAACAAACTCATCCTTGGAGCATGCCCTCAAGACCCAAATGCACTTTGGAAGAGGAAGAGGTCAAGGCAGAGGAAACTACAGAGGAAAAGGAAGAGGCAGAAGCCAAAACAGAGGAGGGAGAAATAGCCATGCAAATGAAAATGGAAGGGGCAACAATCAAAATTAGAACTAAGGCCAAGGCAACAACCAGCAAGGTGGAAAAAATCAAGGACATGGACAAAGGTATGATAAATCCCAAGTCCAATGTCATTACTGTAAAAAGTATGGCCATTATGCCAATGAATTTAGGGAGAAATAGAGTGACATGGGTAATAGACCCAGTGCTAATTTTACCAAAGAAAATATCAGTCAAGAAATTTTTTTTTGAGCATGTAATATGGCTGAAGAAAAGAATGAAGATAGATGGTTTCTAGATTCAAGATGTAGCAACCATATGACTAGAAAAATTTCCATGTTTTCCATGTTAGATGAAAAATTAAAGTGTCAAGTAACATTGGGGACAGACAGTAAGGTCTTTGTCATGGGAAAAAGCAGAGTGAATGTTTTGACAAAGAAAGGAGAAGGAAGATCCATATTAGATGTATATTATGTGCTTGGTATGAAGTGTGACCTCTTGAGCATTGGACAACTCATTCAAAAGGGCTACAATGTTTTATTTGAATATGATGTATGCACCATCATGGATAAACCACCAAGTAAGCAATGCATTGCACAAGTGAAGATGACAAAGAACAGAATGTTCCCTCTCAGGATGAGAGCAGATTTAAGGAAAGGAGTTGAAATGGCAGCAGTGACACAAGAGACTTATGAAAGAGAAGAAAAAGATGAAAATTGGTTATGGCATTTGAGATTTGGACATATCAACTTTGGAGGTCTGAATTTGTTGCATAGGAAAGGAATGGTAAAGGGATTACCATTGATTGAGAAATCGAAAAACCTTTTTGAAGGCTGCATCTTGGGCAAACAACACAGAGAAAACTTTCCATCTGGAAAGAGCATAAGGGCAAAGGCACCTTTAGAAATTGTCCATTCAAATTTGTGTGGACCGATGCAAACACCATCACTAGTAAGCATCCACTATATGATGACTTTTATTGATGATTTCACAAAAAAAACTTGGGTGCATTTCTTGAAATATAAAAGTGAAGTGTTTGAGAAATTATGCCACTTTAAGGCTCTTGTGGAGAACCAAAGTGGGCATCATATTAAAGTTTTTAAAACTGATAGAGGAGGTGAGTATATCTCAAAATAATTTCTGCATTTTTGCAGAGAAAATGGCATACACAAGAAATTTACAGCAAGGTATACACCGCAGCAAAATGGAGTTGTTGAAAGGAAAAATCGAACCATCATGGACATGGTAAGAAGTATGCTGAAGGAAAAACATTTGCCAAATTATTATTCAGCTGAAGCTATACATTGTGTAGCATACATATTGAATATATGCCCAACTAAAGTTGTGATAAAAAGAGTTCCGGAAGAAGCATGGAGTGGCATAAAAAAGGTGCCACCCACATGAGAGTTTTTGGTTGTGTGGCTTATGCACACATTCCAGATCAGCTAAGGAAGAAGTTGGACAGCAAGGGGGAGAAGTGCATATTTATTGGATACAGTGAAGAATCAAAGAAATATAGGTTGTATAACCCATCCACCAAGAAGTTTGTTATAAGCAGAGATGTGCAGTTTATTGAAGAAGAAGCTTGGGATGGAAGCATTGAGAAAACAGTCAATGTGAAGAGTTGTTTGTCTCATGATGATAATGAGGAAGAGATGGCTGAAATACATCCCTCATTAGCAGCACCACCTCCACCAACACAAGGACAACAAGGAACACCACAAGCAGGTATGAGAACACCCTTGAGAAGTGATAATAGTGTTTCTCCAAGCAAACCACAAGGAGCAGATTTGAGTGCTTCTACAAGCACAAGTACACCAAGTGAAAGAGGAAAAAGATTCAAAAATTTGAATGAGATTTATTAGCAAGAAGCAGAAAATGAAGGTATGAACTCTTTATTTGCATTATATTGTCATGTAGATGATCTTATTCATTTTGAAGAAGCAGTGAAAGATAAGAAATGGATAGATGCTATGGATGAAGAAATGAATGCCACAGAGAAAAATAAAACATGAGAATTGGTTGATATCCCAAAAGGCAAAGAAATCATTGGAGTGAAATGGGTATACAAGACCAAAAGCATTGCCGAAGGTAAGATTGAAAGGCACAAGACCAGACTTGTTGTCAAAGGCTACAAGCAGCAACATGGAAGAGATTATGAAGAAAATTTTGCACCGGTTGCAAGAATGGAAACAGTGAGAGCAATGTTATCCATAGCAGCACAACACAAGTGGAAAGTTTACCAAATGGATGTTAAATCAACATTCCTAAATGGAGTATTGATGGAAGAGGTTTATGTTGAAAAACCTTTGGGCTATGAGAAAGAAGCCCAAGAACACAAAGTTTGCAGATTGAAGAACGCTCTTTATGGGCTGAAACAATCACCAAGAGCATGGTACAGTAGGATAGATGCCTATCTACTGGAAAATGGGTTTGAAAAATGTGAAGGAGAACCCACATTATACATCAAGGAGAAAGATGGTAAGATGATGATTTTTTTTTTATATGTTGATGATGTGATATTTATAGGTAATGATTCTTACCTCAATAAGAATTTTAAAATAGTCATGAAGGCTGAAATAATTCTTAGGAATAGAAGTAGAGAAAAATGAAAATAAATTTTTTATCTCTCAAGCTAAATGTGTAAATAAAGTTTTGGAAAGATTTAATATGAAGGATTGCAAGGTAGCAATTAATCCTACAGTGATGGGATTGAAACTCAGAAAAGAGGACAACAACAAGGATTTTGATCCTAGTTTGTACAAGAGCATAGTTGGTAGCCTCATGTACTTGACTGCAACTAGGTCAGATATTATGCATGCTATGAGTTTAATTTCCAGATTTATGGAAAGGCCAAAGGAGGCACATTGGCAAGCAGCAAAAATAATTCTAAGGTATGTGAAAGGAACAAAGAGGTATGGAATTTTATATACCACTTCAGAAAATTCTGAATTGATTGGATACACTGATAGTGATTGGGCTGGAAGTATAGATGACCGGAAAAGCACCTCTAGTTATGTTTTTCATATGGGTTTAGGAGTCATTTCATGGGCTTCTAAGAAACAACCAATTGTGGCTTTATCTACAACAGAAGCAAAGTATGTGGCAGCTACAACAGCAACATGTCAAGCAGTTTGGATGAGGAGAATGTTGAGGAGTTTGTGTCATGAACAGGTAAAAGGCACAAGAATTTATTGTGACAATAGCTCAGCTATAGCATTGTCAAAGAATTCAATGTTTCATAAAATAACAAAACACATTGATGCCAAGTATCACTACATCAGGGAACTAGTGAACAATGGTGAAATTATTTTGAAACATTGCAGAACTGAGGAGAAGTTTGCAAAAATTTTAACAAAACTATTGGAGCAAAAGAGTTTCAATTATTTGAGAAAATGTTTGGGTATGCATGAAAATCCAGCAGTTGAAATTAAGGGGGAGTATTGGAAGATAATTCCAACTACACAGTCTGCAGAGGAAGGAGAAATTGACAGAGCCAAAGGATAGCAATCGCAAAGGTTTTTCGGCACTCCACCTCTCATTTAATTTTTGAAATCTACAAATAATTTTATGTTCAAGGCCATAGCCATACCTCTGTGCAGAATTATTTGAAGGATCGTGGTTCTCCTTACCACACAACCAACAGTTTAAACCTACTCCATGCTGCCTCTTCATAACCACACCAACCACCATAAATCATTCGTGCTATTGTTTGAACTTTTGAACGAGCCCACATCAATGTTGGGGGAGCCAACAAATCCACGTCAACTGTAACAACCAATTATAGCTTATCGTGCAGTTTTGGCGCTGACGTCACAGAGCAGTTTTGGTACGCGATAAATTTTTACAAAGGATCTTGTTGGAATATTGAAAAATTCCAAAATAACAATGAAGAGAATAAACTCCCTTCTTTTAACACAGAGAAATTAAAATATTTCTCACTGGAAACAGAGTTTCAACTCATAAAACAAAATTTTATTCCATAAAAAATGTTGTTACAACTTCTTCCTCTAGCAGAGGGATTAAAAACGTGACTACTGCTACAACACAGTGCACAAAGAACACCTTCCTATCTCTCAAAATAAACACTCTGTCTCTCTGAAAAATACGCTCCTTTATATTTTCAATTTCGCACTGCTGTGCATAAAAACGACTTTGTTCTATTTAAAAATAAAACGTTGTTATCAAACAGGCTCTCGGGCCTTTCTTTTATAAGTGGCGTGCACATATTAAAACATAAAAACAAAACATATAAACTTATCAGGTCTGCGTGTTAAAACAATTTCAAACGGCCCAACTTAAACTGCGATTGCGATTTTGCGATGTGCGATGGGATCGCATCGCAAATATTTGCGATCAAGCGTATGGCGTAACAAACAAAAGTGCGATGTTGCGATTTACGATGGTGCAATCGCATCGCATCGCATCTTTCAACCGGCGCATACACATATATTTTTATACTCCTCCGTTCCTTTGCGATTTGCGATGATCGCATCGCATCGAAGCTCTATCACATCCGCAAGACATTTGAACTTCGGTTATTGCGATATGCGATTTTACCGCCTCTGCCATTACTCCGCCGATTTAAATTGGTAAGGCTTTAAAGCCTGATTCAACCTGTAATCAAAGCTCTACCCACTGGCATGACTTTGAGTCTTGGCCATTAACTCTGTTGTTAATAAAAACGGCTACTGCCTTTGATAAAATATCAAGGGGATCAAAAATCCGATCTGTTTTGTACTGCACCTGTGCGGCTTTCCAATCCTTTTGCAATTGGTTCAAGACATCGGCAACCGACTTTGCCCTGGCTTCAATGTGCCATTGTTCTTTCACTTCTTCATTTATTGTTGATTGACTTCAGCAGTTGGAATTAATTTCCAACACTCCCCCTTAATTTCAACTGCTGGGTTTTTTTGCATACCCAGGCATTTCCTGAAATGTTCAAAGCTTTTCTGCGCAAGTGGCTTTGTGAGGATATCTGCAAATTGATCCTCTTTTCTACAATGTTGTAAAACGACTTCTCCATTGTTAACCAATTCACGTATGAAGTGAAACTTGTTGTCAATGTGCTTTGTTCTTTTATGAAAAACAGAATTTTTGGACAATGCAATAGTTGAGCTATTGTCACAAAAAATCACTGTCCCTTTTACCTGTTCTTGACATAAAATTCTCAACATTTTTCTCATCCAAACTGCTTGACACGCTGCTACTGTAGCTACCACATATTCTACTTTTTCTATAGACAACGCTACACTGGGTTGTTTCTTAGAAGCCCATGAAATGGCTCCTGAACCCATATGAAAAACATAACCAGAAGTGCTCTTCCGATCATCAACACTTCTAACCCAATCACTGTCAGTGTATCCAACTAAATCTGAACATTATGAAGTAGTATAAAAAATACCAAACCTTTTTGTACCTTTAACATACCTCAAAATTCTTTTTGCTGCTTGCCAATGTACATCCTTTGGCTTTTCCATGAATCTAGAAATCAAACTAACAGCATGCATAATGTCCGGCCTAGCTGCAGTCAAATACATAAGGCTGCCAACTATGCTCTTGTGTAAGCTAGGATCAAAATCCTTGCTGTTGTCCTCTCTGCTGAGCTTTAATCCCATCACTGTGGGAGTGATTGCTGCTTTGCATTCCTGCATGTTAAATCTTTCAAGTATCTCATTAACATAATTTGCCTGTGAGATGAAAATCCCATTTTTATCTTGTTCCACTTCTATTCCCAAGAAGTATCTCAACAAACTCATATCAGTCATCTCAAATTCTTCTTTCATGACTGTTTTAAAATTTTCAATAAGGTAATCATCATTACCTGTAAAAATAACATCATCAACATATAAAACTACAATCAAGATTTTACAATCTTTTTCTTTGATGTAGAGGGTGGGTTCTCCCTCACACTTTTCAAAACCATTTTCTAGTAGATAGGAGTCTATCCTACTGTACCACGCTCTTAGCGCTTGATTCAGCCCATAAAGAGCTTTCTTCAACTTGCATACTTTGTGCTCTTGGCCTTTCTTTTCATAGCCGAGAGGTTGCTCAATGTAAACCTCTTCCATTAACACTCCATTCAGAAATGTTGACTTCACGTCCATTTGGTAAAATTTCCATTTATTTTGTGCTGCTATGGACAGCATTGCTCTCACAGTTTCCATTCTAGCAACCGGTGCGAAAGTTTCCTCATAATCTATTCCATGCTTCTGCTTATAACCTTTGACCACAAGTCTTGCCTTGTGTCTCTCTATTTTTCCTTCAGCATTACTCTTGGTTTTGTAGACCCATTTATCACCAATGACATCTTTACCTTTTGAGAGTTCAACCAAATCCCAAGTCTTGTTTCTTTCTATGGCATTAATCTCCTCATCCATAGCTTCTATCCATTTCCTATCCTTGATAGCTTCATCATCAACATGACAATATAAAGAAAACAAAGAATTGATACCTTCATTTGTTATATCTTATTCATAAATATCTTTCAAACTTCTAAATTTCTTACCTCTTTCAGTAGGTGTACAAATGCTTGAAGAAGCACTTGAATTTCCTCCTTGTGGTGTGCTTGGAGAAGCACTTTCATTTCTCCTCAAGGGTGTGCTTTGCAGCTCTTTTGTTGGTGTTGCTATTTCGGGATGTATTTCAGCCAACTCATCATCATTTTCATCATCATATAAACAGTGTTTAACATTCACTGTCTTCTCTATGCTTCCATCCCAAGCTTCCTCTTCAATGAACTGAACATCTCTACTCACAATAACTTCTTAGTGGATGGGTTATACAACCTGTATGCCTTGGATTCCTCACTGTATCCAATGAAGATACATTTCTCCCCCTTGCTTTCCAACTTCTTTCTTAGCTGATCCGGAATGTGTGCATAAGCTACACATCCAAAAACTTTCATGTGTGTGACACCTTGCTTTGTGCCACTCCATGCCTCTTCCGGCACTTTGTTCATAACTTCTTTTGTAGGGAACCTATTCAAAATATACGCTGCACAATGTACAGCTTCTACCCAATAATCATTAGGCAAATGCTTTGCCTTTAACATGCTTCTTGCCATGTCCATTATAGTTCTATTCTTCCTTTCGGCTACTCCATTTTGATGCGGAGTATATCTAGTTGTAAACTGATTTTGAATACCATTTTCTCTACAAAAACATAGAAAATATTTAGAGATATAATCACCTCCTCTATCAGTCCTTAAGACTTTGATATTCAGCCCACTCTGGTTCTCAACAAGTGCTTTGAAATTTCAAAATTTTTCAAACACTTCACTTTTGTTTTTCAAAAGGTAAACCCAAGTTTTTCTTGTAAAATCATCTATAAATGTTAACACATAGTGGCTACTTGCAAGCGATGGATTTTGCATCGGTCCACATACATCTGAGTAGACAATCTCTAAGGGTGCTTTTGCCCTTATGCTTTTCCCGGAAGGAAAACTTTCTCTGTGTTGTTTCCCCAAGATACAACCTTCACAAAGGCTGTCCGGTTTCTCTATCAATGGTAAACCACTTACCATTGCTTTTTTGTTCAACAAGTTAAGACCTCCAAAGTTGAGATGTCCAAATCTCAAGTTCCATAACCAATTATCATCCTTTGGTTCGCTTTGGAAAGTCTCCTGTGCAACTGCCGCTTTCTCTTCACCATTCTTCAAATCTGCTCTCATTCTGAGAGGGAACATCCTATTCCTTGTCCTCTTTACTTCAGCAATACATTGTTTGCTGGGTGGTTTATCCATGATGGTACAAACATCATTATCAAAGAAAACATTATACCCCTTATGGATAAGCTGTCCAATACTTAAGAGGTTACACTTCATTCCTGGAACAGAATACACATCTGCTATGGATTTCCTTTCACCTATCCTTGTTAAAACATTTACTGTTCCTTTTCCCATAACAAAAACTTTGTTATCAGTTCCTAGTGTGACTTGTGACTTCACACTTTCATCTAACATAGAAAACATTGCTAAGTTTCCTGTCATATGGTTACTACAACTGGAGTCTAGAAACCATAAGTCTTCATTATTTTCTTCAGCCATATTACATACTAAAAAAAAATTATTTTGGCTGACATTTTCTCTAGTGAAATTTGCACTAGTTGTACTTGACATTTCTTGCTTCTTCGTTCTACATTCATTAGCATAATGACCATATTTCTTACAATGGTAACACTGGACATTGGATTTATCATACCTTTGTCCTTGAGGATTTTGCTGACCATTTTGATGGTTGCTGCCTTGGCCTTGATGCTGATTTGGATTGTTGCCCTTTCCTTGAGCATTTGAAGGACTGTTCCTTCCACCTCTGTTTTGGCTTCTGCCACTTCCTCTTTTTTTTCCTCTGCCTTGCCCTATTCCTCTTTCAAAAGACATCTGGGTCTTAAAGGCATGCTCAAGAGATGATTTTTCACTCCTACCCAATCTCTGTTCATGGGTCATCAGTGATGCATGTAGTTCATCCACTGAAAACTTTGTGAGATCCTTAGTCTCCTCTATGGTGGTGACAATCACATCGAATCTTGAGGGTAAAATTCTCAAGAGTTTTTCCACAATCCTCTTGTCTTCAAGAGTCTCTCCATGAGATCTTATTTGTGTGACCATTCCAATCACATGAGTGAAGAATGAGTCAATGGTATCTGAATATTTCATACAGAGAGTTTCAAAGTCTCTCCTCAGCAACTGAAGTTTTGCTGTCTTCACTTTCTCCATGCCTTGATAAGCTTTCTTGAGAGTTTCCCATGCTTCTTTGGATCTTTTGGCTGCTGCTATCCTTGGAAACACACTGTCATGCACTGCTTGATACAAAAAGAAAAGAGCTTTGGAGTCTTTCTTCTTATTTCTCTTCAGCATCTCTCTTTCTGCCTGAGTTAACATATTAAACTCAAGTTCATATGCTGGCTCTTCAAAGCCTTCCTCAACAAATTCCCATAAGTCTTGGGAGATAAATAATGCTCTCATAGTTATTGACCAGTAGTCATAATTTTTCCCATTAAACTGTGGGAGATGGATATTTCCCATACCCATACCAGTGCTGGCTCCAGCCATTCTGCACTCTTAACTATGATTCAAAAACACTTGACTGTGTATATAAAATGACTGACTATTCTGCAACAGTAACACAAAAACTGTATAGAGAAATACCTTTGGATTATTTTTGTCTGAGTCTTCACACTGTTGGAGAGGCTGCTGCAACAATGAACTCCTTTCCTTCATCTTATTTGACCTTCAAATAGCCTAGACTAGCTCCAATACCATGTTGGAATATTGAAAAATTCCAAAATAACAATGAAGAGAATAAACTCCCTTATTTTAACACAGAGAAATTAAAATATTTCTCACTGGAAACAGAGTTTCAACTCATAAAACAAAATTTTATTCCATAAAAAATGTTGTTAAAAATTCTTCCTCTAGCAGAGGGATTAAAAAAGTGACTGCTGCTACAACACAGTGCACAGAGAACACCTTCCTGTCTCTCAAAATAAACACTCTGTCTCTCTGAAAAATACGCTGCTTTGTATTTTCAATTTCGCACTGCTGTGCATAAAAACGACTCTGTTCTATTTAAAAATAAAACATTGTTATCAAACAGGCTCTCGGGCCTTTCTTTTATAAGTGGCGCGCACATATTAAAACATAAAAACAAAACATATAAACTTATCAGGTCTGTGTTTTAAAACAATTTCAAACAGCCCAACTTAAATTGCGATTGCGATTTTGCGATGTGCGATGGGATCGCATCGCAAATATCTGCGATCAAGCGTATGGCGTAACAAAAAAAAGTGCGATGTTGCGATTTGCGATGGCGCAATCGCATCACATCGCATCTTTCAACCGGTGCATACACATATATTTTTATACTCCTATGTTCCTTTGTGATTTGCGATGATCTCATTGCATCGCATCGGAGCTCTATCACATCCACAAGACATTTGAACTTCAGTTATTGCGATATGCGAATTTACCGCCTCTGCCATTACTCCGCCGATTTAAATTGGTAAGGCTTTAAAGCCTGATTCAACCTGTAATCAAAGCTCTGCCCGCTGGCATGACTTTGAGTCTTGGCCATTAACTCTGCTGTTAATAAAAATGGCTACCGCCTTTGATAAAATATCAAGGGGATCAAAAATCCCATCTGTTCTATACTGCACCTGTGCGGCTTTCCAATCCTTTTGCAATTGGTCCAAGATATCGGCAACCGCCTTTGCCCTGGCTTCAATGTGTCATTGTTCTTTCAATTCTTCATTTATTATTGATTTACTTCAGCAGTTGGAATTAATTTCTAACACTCCCCCTTAATTTCCACTGCTGGGTTTTTCTGCATACCCAGGCATTTCCTGAAATGTTCAAAGCTTTTCTGCACAAGTGGCTTTGTGAGGATATCTGCAAATTGATCCTCTGTTCTACAATGCTGTAAAATGAATTCTCCATTGTTAACCAATTCACATATGAAGTGAAACTTGGTGTCAATGTGCTTTGTTATTTTATGAAAAACAGAATTTTTGGACAATGCAATAGCAGAGCTATTGTCACAAAAAATCACTGTCCCTTTTACCTGTTCTTGACATAAAATTATCAACATTTTTCTCATACAAACTGCTTGACATGCTACTGTTGTAGCTGCCACATATTCTGCTTCTGCTATAGACAATGCTACAATGGGCTGTTTCTTAGAAGCCCATGAAATGGCTCTTGAAACCATATGAAAAACATAACCGGAAGTGCTCTTCCGATCATCAACACTTCCAGCTCAATCAATGTCAGTGTATCCAACTAAATCTGAACATTCTGAAGTAGTATAAAAAATACCAAACCTTTTTGTACCTTTAACATACCTCAAAATTCTTTTTGTTGCTTGACAATGTGCATCCTTTGGCTTTTCCATGAATTTGGAAATCAAACTAACAACATGCATAATGTCCGGCCTAGTTGCAGTCAAATACATAAGGCTGCCAACTATGCTCTTGTATAAGCTAGGATCAAAATCCTTGCTGTTGTCCTCTCTGCTGAGCTTTAATCCCATCACTGTGGGAGTGATTGCTGCTTTGCATTCCTGCATGTTAAATCTTTCAAGTATCTCATTATAATACCTTGCCTGTGAGATGAAAATCCCATTTTTATCTTGTTCTAATTCTATTCCCAAGAAGTATCTCAACAAACCCATATCAGTCATCTCAAATTCTTCTTTCATGACTGTTTTAAAATTTTCAATAAGACAATCATCATTACCTATAAAAATAACATCATCAACATATAAAACTACAATCAAGATTTTACCATATTTTTCTTTGATGTAGAGGGTGGGTTCTCCCTCACACTTTTCAAAACCATTTTTCAGTAGATAGGAGTCTATCCTACTGTACCACGCTCTTGGCGCTTGCTTCAGCCCATAAAGAGATTTCTTCAACTTGCATACTTTGAGCTCTTGGCCTTTCTTTTCATAGCCGAGAGGTTGTTCAATGTAAACCTCTTCCATTAACACTCCATTCAGAAATGTTGACTTCACGTCCATTTGGTAAACTTTCCATTTATTTTGTGCTGCTATGGATAGCACTGCTCTCACGGTTTCCATTCTAGCAACCGGTGCGAAATTTTCCTCATAATCTATTCCATGCTTCTGCTTATAACCTTTGACAACAAGTCTTGCCTTGTGTATCTCTATTTTTCCTTTAGCATTACTCTTGGTTTTGTAGACCCATTTAACACCAATGACATCTTTACCTTTTGGGAGTTCAACCAAATCCCAAGTCTTGTTTCTTTCTATGGCATTAATCTCCTCATCCATAGCTTCTATCCATTTCCTATCTGTGGAGCGATAAAAAGGTGTCTTTGTAACTCCTAATTACCTCACATTAATTGTCAACCCAGGGACGAATTTTTATTCCAAGAGTGTACTCAGTTTGAGGCGGCTATTTACTCAAGAGTAATGTTTTGCAGTATAGTGCTTAAAATCCAAAAGTAAATGAAAGCTAGAAACAAAATCTAATTGGAACAGCAAGAAACTGAAATGTTCTAAACTAAATCATTCATTCGGAAAAATAAGCAATGTATCAGTCAAGGGTTTGACAACAATAGCCCATCCCTTTGGAAACTGATGGAAAGGAAATTAGAGCATAGACCACGGGTCTGGGAGCTAGACAGTGAATGCCGAGGCTCACTACAGCCTTAGATCGTCTCTCACACCAAACAACAAATGCGAGTAAATGGAACGGCAGATAGCAAAATAGAACAACAAAGTAAATGGGCAGCAAACTGTAATTAAAAGAATCTGGACAGCAAACTCTAATTAATGGAAATGAACAATAGCAAAGCCAAATTAATAGCAATCTTTACTCTAAGAATAAATCGAACAGCACAAGGAAATAGAACAACATTGATTAATGAGAGGATATAAAACAACGCTGGAAAGCCAAATACAAATGCATAATAACTTAACATACGGCACACCTTAATAGCAATCTGAGTCTGATACCGCAAGTATTAATCCTGGTTAGAAAGGGTAACGATTACAATTCATAATGGAACCACAATGTCAATTGAATAGCAATCGTATGAAGTATAAACCATAGAAAAATACAGTAATACCAGCTTAAGAAGGTTACAACTTGGTTACTCTGCAATTAAACAGCAATAACGTTATGTGGAGAACAGCAATGTTACATTAACAACTTTAAAGGAATAGCAATACGTTAGAATGCACATTACGATTTTCTTGTTGCAGAGAACGAAATAGGAAATATAACAGAGCTGTAATAAAACACACCAGATTACCGATTCAAGCTGATAAGCAAAACCACGCAGAAATCAAAGAGATAATATACAGCGGCAAGTGTCCTCTGGGGCCGGGCCCTTAGCCTCCAAGGGGACACCGCCTTAAGTTAATCCAGATGCCGAGATGAGAGAACCACCAAGCTTATATTAATGCATCGAACAGAAGTACAATGAACCAGTTCTCACAAGACTTAATAATCAGAACTGATGTTTAACAGAAAATTACATAAAAAACGTATCTCCAATCCTCCCCCTCTCTGATCTCTGTTCTGATTTAAATAAAGAGAGATCAGAGAGCAGTTACAATAAAGATAGGTACAACATGATTTCTATTACAAAATTAGATTGTTTCCAACCAATTGATCAACAAGAAGAAGGCGAATTTGGCTTTGCAGCTGAGATTTGGAGGACGGCCGCAACAACAGAACTGAGAAAATCGTGCTTAAAGAACTCTGCGAATCTCTCAACACAGGCCGAATTTGGGCAAACCATTCTTTAATAAAGTTAATTGGGTCCGTTCTGGACAAAACCCATGTTCCGGATTTTCCAGATTCGTCTTCATTTGCTCAGAATCTCAACCGCAAAACTGTCACTCCTTATTCCAGCGCATTTCTAAGTTGGCACTTTTAATGATCAAATCTTCAATCTGGAAATTATCTTGGAGGCTAAAAATGGTGAATAATGTTATAACCAACTTATTAAAACCATCATTGATAAAATAATTCATAATTATCAATTTATTAGAAATAAAGGAAGATAAATAATATTCATCCATAAGAGCATAAATCATTTATAAAATGGATTTAAATAATAAATTATAATAAATGACGTGATGAAGAATGGTAGAAATGGGTGGAATAAGCGTTCACAAGTGATAATAATGATGGCATATTAACGGCCCAACATACCCCCACACTCAATATGTTGCATGTCCTCATGCAACGAAAACCTGAATATATTGCATGTCCTCATGCAACCCAAAGACAAAAACCCATGTGTTAACCAAGCAATAAAAAATATGTTCATCTCAGCTGATGAAATGGATAGAACAAATGAATTCTTCCTTAATTAATGAATATTCACTTTTAGTAATCTTGATGAAGGCATAACAATTTTTATATTGACATTCAACTATATGTATGAAGTTGCAGCAAAATATGATATAAGTAACAACAAACTTCATTAACCATTTTCTCAAAAACTACAAACCAGCTTTTGCTGAAATTTGGCAAGTAAATTTATAATATATGAATGCCTTTATGATCCAAAAATCAGATCGTTTTGAAGCACGGATCATGAGATATAAACAAAATGGCTGTAGGTGAGAGTGCATGATTTCCGAAATTTTATGAACCAATTTATCTTGAAATTATCTGGGTTTGTATTAATGATACGTCTGTGTTTTCCAGAAATCACAAGAATTGAGTTCATGGTTTTTTTTTTTTTTTTTTTTTTTAATATTATGGAAATCAATTTCTGCATTGTGTAAAAATGAAATTGTATGCCTTAAATGAGAAAGAAAATTGAAAACATCCATCATGCGTAGCAATTCCTCCCCCTCTCTGAAGAATTAGCATGCCCTCATGCAATGCTAGAAAACAAATAGAGGTGGTTGCTACCATCTGTTGAATTCTATGCTTGGTGTAAAACAACATGGAATAATGGAGGTGTTGAGAATGAATAAGAATAACAATGGATGATAAAGAATATGGATGACATGGTCATAAGAAAGAAATGAATGAAAGGAACACTCCCCCATACTCGAAAATGATATGCCGCTGAAAAATAGGGAGTGGTATAGATGTGGACTGAATGATGATAAATGATGCTCAAAATGGATTTTCATGAAATTCTCCTAAATTTGTAATAAATCAGAAAATTATGCTATTTTACCTCAAGTTTTACCTCCAAAAATGTGGAATGACATATATGCACTGGCAGTTGTTGAAGCTGATGTAGGCAAAGTTGGTGCTGAAAGTGATGCAAAAGGTGGAATCCAGGTAAGCACATCATGTCTGAAGAATTGTTCACGTATGCAAGTTGCTCGAGCCTCTTCTGTTAGTTGCAATACTGTAGTCATGATGTGAATAGAATTCTGCCCATACTTGTTGTTTTTCTGCAAACAAAGCACTATTTGGCATACAATGTTCTTGAATCCATAGTGTTAGGTTTGAATAGCAACAGATAAGATGCATGCAAAACTTTCAATCAGAAAAACTTTTGTCAAATCAACAAGTTATGGCAGAGTGCAGTAATCATATCGCATGCAATCCCATAATGCATACATTCCCCCCTCCAATTGGAAAAGGAATTCCATGACCATAAATCATATGAAAGGTGTTGTGATGATGGCAAGGCAAGGGAATGAACAATACAGCAGTAGAGTACACAAATCAATGATAGGACAGCGAGAGTTATGGTTATAATGAAAGCAGAGTGTGTAAGGATAGTTATGAATAAGAGATAGGACGCTTTGGATTGATGATAGTTTATGCAAAACGAAAAAGGACAACAATATGCTAAAAAGATGCTTAACTGACAACATTCTAGCTGAAAATGATGTGATTGATCATAAAACAATTTCTCATGCATAAAGGTTCAAAACAGGGAAAAAGCTAAGGAAATAACTTCTCTGATAAAAAGAAAAAAATAAGAAAAGGGTATTATAATAATAATTGATGATAAGATATAACTTCAATACCATAAGCAGAGCCGCTGCTGCCAGCAGGCGTCCATAGCCTCGACAGGGTTGCTTTTTAACCCATATGAGCCAGAATCCTCAATTTATAACTAGAGAGTTACATTGTTGTTCTACAGAAGAGATCAATGTGCTGGCGTGGTAACCAGATAACCACACTGCCATTCACTGGGATGTAGCAAAAGTGATCAGGCCGACTCGTGATGAGACCTCCTGCTCCAAGGATAATTGGGCTATCCAATGGATCATAACCCTGGTGTGGTGGCCATAATGGGAATGTCACTTTGTTACAGCCTTATGAACATGGTAGGCTGGCTCGTAATGAGACCCCCTATCCTCCATCTGCGAACAAAATTTTGTTATTATTACACATTTTTATGATAAAAAAGAGGGAGGCTCAGCACTCCTTAAGAGCAGGGATGGTGGAAAAAGTTGAACATGTCAATAGAAAAAAATATACCCATAATCTCATTTATTACAGACAGAGAAGATTATAATCCAGAAGGGTGGAACCAGCATGGTATTAAGATGATCAATCAATATCATGTTCAACAGAAAACAATGCAGTAAAGTAGTATGTAAATAATTGTGTTCCTTTTGAAAATAATCTATCATCAAGGAGTTGTCCTGTTAAAGATCATAACATGAATGATATTAACTTGCTTCAATAGAATCCATAATTCTTGTCCTCATAAGTAGTGTACTTCATGCCATGAAAGGGAATCAATAAAATGTGGTTGAGATGAACTAGGAATAATCCCACAAGAGGAAGGAAGGGTTGCTCCCAAAGTGTTGCTTCTTTGAAGGAACAGCAAAAACACTCAAAAAAAAGTGTTGTTCCTTGTAGGGAACAACAAAGGAAATGCATACAAAAAAGCAAAAATACACACAAAAAAAAGTGTGAAAATGCAAATGTCGTTCCTTTGGAAAAAGGAACAGCAAAAACACTCAAAAAAAGTGTTGTTCCTTGTAGGGAACAACAAAGGAAATGCACACCAAAAAGAAAAAATACACACAAAAAAGTGTGAAAATGCAAATGTCGTTCCTTTGGAAAAAGGAACAGCAAAAACTAAAAGTGCCGTTCCTTTAGAAAAGGAACAGCAAAAACGCAAGTACCGTTCCTTTGGAAAAGGAACAGCAAAATGGACAGTCATACAATGCAAAACATGCAAAAAAACAAATTAGCTGTTCACGGTATTGATGCTGAGGATGAGTTACACTTTGAATGAAGCAATACCTGAAACAAAAAATATAAGAGAAATTAGAAAAAAAAACAACAAAAACAGTATGTAAATAAATAAATTAAGTTACAACAGCTATGATGTTATGTAAAAAAAAATGATCTCTTTGAAAAATGTTTTGGCAGTAGTGATAAGACATGAATCTTCAAATTGAAATCAATTCTTCATTTCTTCTATTACGAATCTGTTGGGTAATGAGTTAGATGAAATTCCTTTGTTTCATAAAATTTCTTTCAAAAATCACTCGTCCATAAATTGACCTTCTTTATTTTCCCAAGACCTGCAAAAAACGAGTGTCTACCTGCAAGAAAACATTAAATCATGGAGAAAGAGAGGTGCGCGGGCTCCCCTAATCCAAGAATTATGCAAAAAACAACAAGTAGTTACTCTGTATAACAAATCCATTGAGAGAATAACAAAGTAAAATTTATTTGTCACCTGCGGGAGAGCAGTGGTCGACCATACTATCCAGCAGTGTTTTAATCACAACTTCTTTGTTTTTCATCGAAATTGAGTGATTCCAAAGCCAAATGAGAGCTAATTCAAAGGTTAATCTCCAATAGCAACAGGTTTTAAAAATTCAATGATATGATATGTCAATTTTACTTAGAACAACCTGCATAACAGAGTCATTTTCGCTTACCCCACTTAGAACAACAGTGAATGTTTTAAGCATAGATTCTTCGTTTGATGTCGGATTCGAATGATTCAAATTGGAAATTAAATTATATTCATTTATTTATCTCCAATAGAAACATGTTTTGAATACAAGAAGAATTGATAGGTCAAATACTGTAAGGAACATCCAGAAAAACAGAGTTTTAAGGGTGCTGATTTACGATAGACAGTCAGTATGTTGATCATAACTTCCCCATACGATATCGAAAATGAGTGATTCCAATTGCATTGGAAACTAGATTCATAGGGGAATCTACCATAGAAACAGGTTTTAAAAATATGGTCATTTAGGCCTCCAAAAACTGACTGTCCCAACTCTGTTCTTGAGCTGCCCGCTAGACATCCGGTCAATGTTTTGGTTCTAACTTTTTCGTTTCAAATCCAAATTGACTGATTCAAATTGGGTTGGAAAGTAGACATCAAGGGCTACCTAGGGTAGAAAAAGGTTTTAAAAATATTCATTTTTGGTCCCTCAAAACATGACTGTCCCGACTGTTTTTCCAGAAAGTTCATCAAGCCCGCAAGCCAAAAAAATGATATTCAAGCATTTTTTCAAATTGGTGATAAAAAATGAATATGAGTGTTTGTAGAGCTATTATTTCCATTATAAGTCATCTATATACACAAATGAATTAAAAAAATTATCACCAATGTTGATTTGCATAGAATGTTGCAAAAAAAAAAAAAAAACAACTAGTTTTACATAAAAAAAACAAAATGCATTTATTTATTCCCTTATTTATTTTATTTTCTACACTAACCTATTTTAATTTGAAAAATGAATATGACTACGTATATGAGTACTTCCAGTGGAGCCATTTTCGAAATAAGGCTTCACGTATACACATACCCAAATTTGAAAAATGCATATTAATGAAAATCAAGGTATGAGAAGCCAACGTCCCTTGAAAAAATGGTATCAAAAATTGTTGAAGCATAGAGTGATGTTGCAAACAAATGATGGAGTGAAACCAATATTCAATATATCCTTTACATTCTTGATTTCTCATAGCCATCATATCATGAAGTTCTTGAGCTTTTAAAATAGCTTGTTGATGCATAGTAAAAGAAACCTCATTTTCTTCCATAGCTTCTACAATTTTTGCAGTTGAAACAATCTGAATCTCATTGTAAGTTTTCTCTAATAACACATGTGAGATAGAATGGGTGGGAAGGGTGGGTAAATTTGGCAGTTCAACATTGTAAGTATGTTGTACTGGTTTATTATAGTGAGGGTGTGGAATTAGTTGAGCAGGAAATTCAAAAGTAAAAATGTTGGACAGTTTCTTACCATAACAGAAGATGTCCTTCATGTGTTCCTTCAAAGCTCCTTCTTCCAATGTTCCTGTCAATTAGTTAGTGAAATGGGTGGTGCTTACATCACCACTTGAGTGAAACCTTGTGATTCATTTTCCAAAATTTCTATTTTTTTCCTAGTCATTCACACAAAAATTCAAACATCTATTTCTACCTAAAAAAAGCAACAACAAATCTGTTAGGAAAGCGGACAGTGGAGCAGGGCTTTTACATGCTCCGCACGTAGGTTCTTACCTTCCGTTTTTAAGATCCAACTCTTCCCTCGTAGGCACTCATCAGATTCACACTACTCTTTAGAAATGGCTACACTCTCCCCGGCAACGGCGCCAAAATGTGGAGCGATAAAAAGGTGTCTTTGTAACTCCTAATTACCTCACATTAATTGTCAACCCAGGGACGACTTTTTATTCCAAGAGTGTACTCAGTCTGAGGCGGCTATTTACTCAAGAGTAATGTTTTGCAGAGTAGTGCTTAAAATCCAAAAGTAAATGAAAGCTAGAATCAAAATCTAATTGGAACAACAAGAAACTGAAATGTTCTAAACTAAATCATTCATTCGGAAAAATAAGCAATGTATCAGTCAAGGGTTTGACAACAATAGCCCATCCCTTTGGAAACTGATGGAAAGGAAATTAGAGCATAGACCACGGGTCTGGGAGCTAGACAGTGAATGCCGAGGCTCACTACAGCCCTAGATCGTCTCTCACACCAAAACAACAAATGCGAGTAAATGGAACGACAGATAGCAAAATAGAACAACAAAGTAAATGGGCAGCAAACTGTAATTAAAAGAATCTGGACAGCAAACTCTAATTAATGGAAATGAACAATAGAAAAGCCAAATTAATAGCAATCTTTACTCTAAGAATAAATCGAACAGCACAAGGAAATAGAACAGCATTGATTAATGAGAGGATATGAAACAACGTTGGAAAGCCAAATATAAATACACAATGATTTAACACACGGCACACCTTAATAGTAATCTGAGTCTGATACCGCAAGTATTAACCCTGGTTAGAAAGGGTAACGATTACAATTCATAATGGAACCACAATGTCAATTGAATAGCAATCGTATGAAATATAAACCATAGAAAAATACAGTAATACCAGCTTAAGAAGGTTACAGCTTGGTTACTCTGCAAATAAACAGCAATAACGTTATGTGGAGAACAGCAATGTTACATTAACGACTTTAAAAGAATAGCAATACGTTAGAATGCACATTATGATTTTCTTGTTGCAGAGAACGAAATAGGAAATATAACAGAGCTGTAATAAAACACACCAGATTACCGATTCAAGCTGATAAGCAAAACCACGCAGAAATCAAAGAGATAATATACAGCGGCAAGTGTCCTCCGGGGCTGGGCCCTTAGCCTCCAAGGGGACACCGCCTTAAGTTAATCCAGACGCCGAGATGAGAGAACCACCAAGCTTATATTAATGCATCGGACAGAAGTACAATGAACCAGTTCTCACGAGACTCAATAATCAGAACTGATGTTTAACAGAAAATTACATAAAAAACGTATCTCCAAATCATCCCCCTCTCTGATCTCTGTTCTGATTTAAATAAAGAGAGATCAGAGAGCAGTTACAATAAAGATAAGTACATCATGATTTCTATTACAAAATTAGCTTGTTTCCAACTAATTGATCAACAAGAACAAGGCGAATTTGGCTTTGCAGCTGAGATTTGGAGGACGGCCGCAACAACAGAACTGAGAAAATCGTGCTTAAATAACTCTGCGAATCTCTCAACACAGGCCGAATTTGGGCAAACCATTCTTTGCTAAAGTTAATTGGGTCCGTTCTGGACAAAACCCATGTTCCGGATTTTCCAGATTCGTCTTCATTTGCTCAGAATCTCAACCGCAAAACGGTCACTCCTTATTCCAGCGCATTTCTGAGTTGGCACTTTTAATGATCAAATCTTCAATCTGAAAATTACCTTGGAGGCTAACAATGGTGAATAATGTTATAACCAACTTATTAAAACTATCATTGATAAAATAATTCATAATCATCAATTTATTAGAAATAAAGGAAGATAAATAATTTTCATCCATAAGAGCATAAATCATTTATAAAATGGATTTAAATAATAAATTATAATAAATGACGTGATGAAGAATGGTAGAAATGGGTGGAATAAGCGTTCACAAGTGATAATAATGATGGCATATTAACGGCCCAACACTATCCTTGATAGCTTCTTCGAAATGAATAGGATCATCAACATGACAATATAAAGCAAACAAAGAATTGATACCTTCATTTTTTATATCTTGTTCATAAATATCTTTCAAACTTCTAAATTTCTTACCTCTTTCAGTAGGTGTACAAATGCTTGAAGAAGCACTTGAATTTCTTCCTTGTGGTGTGCTTGGAGAAGCACTTTCATTTCTCCTCAAGGGTGTGCTTTGCAGCTCTTTTGTTGGTGTTGCTGTTTTAGGATGTATTTCAGCCAACTCATCATCATTTTCATCATGAGATAAACATTGTTTAACATTCACTGTCTTCTCTATGCTTCCATCCCAAGCTTCCTCTTCAATGAACTGAACATCTCTGCTCACAATAAACTTCTTGGTGGATGGGTTATACAACCTGTATGTCTTGGATTCATCACTGTATCCAATGAAGATACATTTCTCCCCCTTGTTGTCCAACTTCTTTCTTAGCTGATCCGGAATGTGTGCATAAGCTACACATCCAAAAAATTTCATGTGTGTGACACCTTGCTTTGTGCCACTCCATGCCTCTTCCGACACTTTGTTCATAACTGCTTTTGTAGGGCACCTATTCTAAATATACGCTGCACAATGTACAGCTTCTTCCCAATAATCATTAGGCAAATGCTTTGCCTTTAACATGCTTCTTGCCATGTCCATTATAGTTCTATTCTTCCTTTCGGCTACTCCATTTTTCTGCGGAGTATATCTAGTTGTAAACTGCTTTTGAATACCATTTTCTCTACAAAAACGTAGAAAATCTTTAGAGATATAATCACCTCCTCTATCAGTCCTTAAGACTTTGATATGCAACCCACTCTGGTTCTCAACAAGTGCTTTGAAATTGCAAAAAATTTCAAACACTTCACTTTTGTTTTTCAAAAAGTAAACCCAAGTTTTTCTTGTAAAATCATCTATAAATGTTAACACATAGTGGCTGCTTGCAAGCGATGGAGTTTGCATCGGTCCACATACATCTGAGTGGACAATCTCTAAGGGTGCTTTTGTCCTTATGCTTTTCCCGGAAGGAAAACTTTCTCTGTGTTGTTTCCCCAAGATACAACCTTCACAAAGGCTGTCCGGTTTCTCTATCAATGGTAAACCACTTACCATTCATTTTCTGTTCAACAAGTTAAGACCTCCAAAGTTGAGATGTCCAAATCTCAAGTGCCATAACCAATTATCATCCTTTGGTTTGATTTGGAAAGTCTCCTGTGCAACTGCCGCTTTCTCTTCACCATTCTTCAAATCTTCTCTCATTCTGAGAGTGAACATCCTGTTCCTTGTCATCTTTACTTCAGCAATACATTGTTTGTTGGGTGGTTTATCTATGATGGTACAGACATCATTATCAAAGAAAAAATTATACCCCTTATGGATAAGCTGTCCAATACTTAAGAGGTTACACTTCATTCCTGGAACATAATACACATCTGCTATGGATTTCCTTTCAACTATCCTTGTTAAAACATTTACTGTTCCTTTTCCCATAACAGAAACTTTTTTATCAGTTCCTAGTGTGACTTGTGACTTCACACTTTCATCTAACATAGAAAACATTGCTAAGTTTCCTGTCATATGGTTACTACAACCGAAGTCTAGAAACC
Source organism: Pinus albicaulis (assembly GCA_034641835.2). Lineage (NCBI taxonomy): Eukaryota > Viridiplantae > Streptophyta > Pinopsida > Pinales > Pinaceae > Pinus > Pinus albicaulis. Next base: position 1,992,982,458 of record CM076578.1, read on the forward strand.
ATAAGTCTTCATTATTTTCTTCAGCCATATTACATACTAAAAACAAATTATTTTCGCTGACATTTTCTCTAGTGAAATTTGCACTAGTTCTACTTTCCATTTCTTGCTTCTTCGTTCTACATTCATTAGCATAATGACCATATTTCTTACAATGGTAACACTGGACATTGGATTTATCATACCTTTGTCCTTGAGCATTTTGCTGACCGTTTTGATGGCTGCTGCCTTGGCCTTGATGCTGATTTGGATTGTTGCCCTTTCCTTGAGCATTTGAAGGACTGTTCCTTCCACCTCTGTTCTGGCTTCTGCCACTTCCTCTTTTGTTTCCTCTTCCTTGCCCTCTTCCTCTTTCGAAATACATCTGGGTCTTAAAGGCATGCTCAAGAGGTGAGTTTTCACTCCTACCCAATCTCTGTTCATGGGTCATCAGTGATGCATGTATTTCATCCACTGAAAGCTTTGTGAGATCCTTAGTCTCCTCTATGGTGGTGAAAATCACATCGAATATTGAGGGTAAAATTCTCAAGAGTTTTTCCACAATCCTCTTGTCTTCAAGAGTCTCTCCATGAGATCTTATTTGTGTGACCATTCCAATCACATGAGTGAAGAATGAGTCAATGGTATCTAACTCTTTCATACAGAGAGTTTCAAAGTCTCTCCTCAGCAACTGAAGTTTTGTTGTCTTCACTTTCTCCATGCCTTGATAAGCTATCTTGAGAGTTTCCCATGCTTCTTTGGATCTTTTGGTTGCTGCTATCCTTGGAAACACATTCTCATGCACTGCTTGATACAAAAAGAAAAGAGCATTGGAGTATTTCTTCTTATTGCTCTTCAAAATCTCTCTTTCTGCCTGATTTAACATATTAAACTCAAGTTCATCTACTGGCTCTTCAAAGCATTCCTCAACAAATTCCCATAAGTCTTGGGAGACAAATAATGCTCTCATAGTTATTGACTCGTAGTCATAATTTTTCCCATTAAACTGTGGGAGATGGATATTTCCCATACCCATACCAGTGATGGCTCCAGCCATTCTGCACTCTTAACTATGATTCAAAAACACTTGAATGTGTATATAAAATGACTGACTGTTCTGCAACAGTAACACAAAAACTGTATAGAGAAATACCTTTGGATTCTTTTTTTCTGAGTCTTCACACTGCTGGAGAGGCTGCTGCAACAAAGAACTCCTTTCCTTCAGCTTATTTGACTTTCAAATAGCCTAGACTAGCTCTGATACCATGTTGGAATATTGAAAAATTCCAAAATAACAATGAAGAGAATAAACTCCCTTCTTTTAACATAGAGAAATTAAAATATTTCTCACTGGAAACAGAGTTTCAACTCATAAAACAAACTTTTATTCCATAAAAAATGTTGTTGCAAATTCTTCCTCTAGCAGAGGGATTAAAAACGTGACTGCTGCTGCAACACAGTGCATAGAGAACACCTTCCTGTCTCTCAAAATAAACACTCTGACTCTCTGGAAAATACGCTGCTTTGTATTTTCAATTTCGCACTGCTGTGCATAAAAGCGACTCTGTTCTATTTAAAAATAAAACATTGTTATCAAACAGGCTCTCGGGCCTTTCTTTTATAAGTGGCGCGCACATATTAAAACATAAAAAAAAAACATATAAACTTATCAAGTCTGCGTGTTAAAACAAATTCAAACAGCCCAACTTAAACTGCGATTGCGATTTTGCGATGTGCGATGGGATCGCATCGCAAATATCTGCGATCAAGCGTATGGCGTAACAAACAAAAGTGCGATGTTGCGATTTGCGATGGCGCAATCACATCGCATCACATCTTTCAACTGGCACATACACATATATTTTTATACTCCTCCGTTCCTTTGCGATTTGCGATGATTGCATCGCATCGGAGCTCTATCACATCCGCAAGACATTTGAACTTCGGTTATTGCGATATGCGATTTTACCGCCTCTGCCATTACTCCGCCGATTTAAATTGGTAAGGCTTTAAAGCCCGATTCAACCTGTAATCAAAGCTCTACCCGCTGGCATGAATTTGAGTCTTGGCCATTAACTCTGTTGTTAATAAAAACGGCTACCGCCTTTGATAACATATCAAGGGGATCAAAAATCCCATCTGTTTTGTACTGCACCTGTGCAGCTTTCCAATCCTTTTGCAATTGGTTCAAGACATCGGCAACCGCCTTTGCCCTGGCTTCAATGTGCCGCTATTCTTTCACTTCTTCATTTATTATTGATTGAATTCAGCAGTTGGAATTAATTTCCAACACTCCCCCTTAATTTCAATTGCTGGGTTTTTCTGCATACCCAGGTATTTCCTGAAATGTTCAAAGCTTTTCTGCGCAAGTGGCTTTGTGAGGATATCTGCAAATTGATCCTCTGTTCTACAATGCTGTAAAACGACTTCTCCATTGTTAACCAATTCACGTATGAAGTGAAACTTGGTGTCAATGTGCTTTGTTCTTTTATGAAAAACATAATTTTTGGACAATGCAATAACTGAGCTATTGTCACAAAAAATCACTGTCCCTTTTACCTGTTTTTGACATAAACTTCTCAACATTTTTCTCATCCAAACTGCTTGACACGCTGCTGCTGTAGCTGCCACATATTCTGCTTCTGCTATAGACAACGCTACAATGGGTTGTTTCTTAGAAGCCCATGAAATGGCTCTTGAACCCATATGAAAAACATAACCGGAAGTGCTCTTCTGATCATCAACACTTCCAGCCCAATCACTGTCAGTGTATCCAACTAAATATTTCGATCAATTATGCAGATTTGGAGAGGGAGATATTTAGGGACATCTTCCCTGCCAATGGAAGATCAAGATTGGAGAAATATTGGAGAGATTCAAGGCGGTTTTCCACCCTCCTTAACTATCAAAGGCAGCCAAGAAAACTGAAGACGAAGTGCACTCAATCTATGGTTTACTTGGAGTCAAAGTGGACTTAATCACTATTCTCTAGGGAGCTGTTGGTAGCTTCTCTTGAGGATAAATAAAGCTGATCAAGAGCTAATGAGGGTGGATTCTGGGCGATTTTGGTTCGATTTTATTCCGTTCAGAACTTTTATTGCAAGCTATTAAGATTTTTATTATTGTACTCATTGATTAAACTTTCATAAATGTAACGAGGCTATTCTCTCCGAAAATGAACAGATAGACTCCATTTTACTGATTTAGTTCGAGAGATTTGGGCTCATGGGTTTGGGCCCAACCCATGTTCCTCAACTTATCTGTTGTTTTCATTATTTTCTTTCATGTCATTTATCTAGTTTTTCTTCTAAACATTTAGCTAGTGTGCTGGTATTTTCATTGATGTTTTAGTTTTCTTCCCGTCGTCTTTTGCTATAGATTTAGTCTGGTTATAGAGTGGTAGAATAATTGATAAACTCCATAAAGATGTGAGGCCAGCCTTCCCCTCTCAACTCTGTCAATAGAGATCGAGGAGGGTATACCTTTCCCCACAAACCAAAAATGCTTTCTCGGTTATGATTTTTTGGAAATAGATTAGATCAGTGCCTTTATTTTCATGAACATATTGTCTATATTTCTTGCATAAATAGGCAGGTTGATAGCAGGTACGGGCAGTATAGCCCAGGGGGAAGTTCTCCAACACCTCTTGCTTCATCTTCCATCTTCCTTCCATCTCTATTTTTATTCTCTCGTACATTGTGTTACGCCCCTGTGCATAGTGCTTATGCCTTCTATTCATTTCTTCTCTCCTTAGCAGCTGCCACACCCTTTTTATTCACAAAAACCAATTAAAATTTTGGCCTCTGCCTTTCTCCTTGAAACTCTCGCTCATTGTACTTCGCTCATCACAAATCTTAGATCTCTTGCATTCTCTATTTATGCTCTCCCATTCCAAGCACTGGTTGTGATATTCCTTCCATACTCCGCCACGTCATCTAACTTATCACATTTATCATTTCTCTCCACTATCCCATCACATTTCGTATTTCACTGTTTCTTTCCCATCGCATTTCACATTTTGCTCCTGCTACTGAACAACACTTCTGCTTCTCCACCATCCTTGCGATATTTCAGTTTTGTGATATCGCATATCGCATTGCCATCATCCCATCGCATTTCGCACCCCTTTCCCTTTTTATTTTTCATACTTACTGCAATCACAAATCACATTTTCATTTGGTTCCCATTAATACTTACCACTCTTGATGTCGATTGTGATATTTTCATCGCACTCTGCCACCAGTACTACTGCCACGTAACCCTTCACATTTCGCATTTCACGGTCTTTATCCCGTCACATTTCGCAGTTTCAGGTATATCGCATATCGCACTTCACACTTGCCTCCCTATTGCACTGCTACTTCTCCTCCCGATTTACGATATTGTGAATTGCAATTTTGCACATCGCATATCGCATTTCTATCTTCCAATTATAACTCTACCATCGAAGATTTTAAGCCTCCCACTCCAAAGCATATTTGTGATCTCATAAGGTTTAATGAAGTGTAAATCCATCTCTTGGCCTCCAAGCCTTGTCCCATGTGTTAAGCCTTCCATTAGAATCTTTAACCTCTTTTTTCTCCAAGTTGCAAGTCAACACTTTCTCAATTAGAATTAAGTCATGGTTAGATTAGCTACATGGAAAGAAGCATGGTAGATATATCATAATATAAGTAGGGTGTGTTTAGCCGATTGGCCAAGTTAAGTGTGGTTTTGTTGTACGGATTAATCAATCTTAGGGATAAGACCGATCTCCGTAGTACCAAAAATTAATCTAGCAACAAACAACCAAATGAAATAACCTTTCTCTAAGCATATATGATTTACAAAAATCACTATAGAGGTGTAAAAGACTTACCGTAGGTCCAGTGCTTGTTCGAAGTCGTTTTTGTCCCTCGTGCACTTGAAGGAGTTATCTTCGTAAACCTGCAGTCACAAACAAGCACACATTAAATAGCACCTGTATAGTAAACATGATAAACCATGCTTATCATAGTGATTAAGGAATCTATGAAATAAACAGTTAAATTAACAGTTTATTGAGAAAAATGAATTCATTTGTGTTAATTTCAAAAGAAGGAAAACCTTACAACCTTAGCCTTGATGCTGAACAGGCCTTCCCAGGGTCTGAAGCCGGAATCTTCTCTACTCTGATAAGCTCTGCACTCCTCCAATCGAGACAGATAGAGGTATGTGATCTCTCCTCACAAAAATCTCAGTTAAATGAGTCTGAATCTCAATAGCACTTAACCTCAAATAATTCTAAAGCTTCCATTCCCCTTTGAGGCTACCCAATGCCTCTTTTTATAGTGGAAAATAGGAGGTTTCAGTTCCAACTATGAAGGGATAGAATCCTCCTTCAAAGGGATAAGCTCCTCACATCAAGGGGTTAGCTCCATAAGGTAAGGGATACATGAACCTCAAAAGAGCGGTTCTGCCACCGCAAGATTGTTTCTAGAAGCTTCTAGATTTTACTGAAAGTGATCTTTTTTGAGTTTACTTGCACCTTTTTTATCTTTACAAGGGTCCGCACCCATAACACAGACAAAGTGCGTTCAGATACACAGGAGACATGAACATTAGGTGTGGGACTGCTGGAAAGATAGAGAGAAAGTGCGACACCAAAGTTAAGGAGATTTTTAGGAACTTTTCTCTGATTTTCATGGCTTGACATGAGGAACTGATATGTTAGACTTGCAAAGGAGGAAGTATGAGAAACAATGAGCTCATACACATAACATAATGTCAGGATGACAATTTTCAGTGTAACAGATTGCCCCCTAAAGTGAAAAGTCTGGAATAGATGAAGCTGAAGTCTGTCATATATGGAGAGTGCAATACTTTATCATTTCAAGGATCATCCTGTGGAAACCCCAGTCGGAACCTATAAAAACATTCAATGCAAAATATATATGTATACATATCATTGCTGAGGTAGGAATTCCCATACTCAGATCAAAACTAACTAGAAACTGATTCAAATTGTTCTGATACAGGAATTATTTTTAATACATCACAGTATAGACATGTGAAGACACAGTATGGACGCAACCATATGTTTATAAATAGTCCACTGTATAAATGATAACAAAATTCCTCGCAGCCTAGATGGTAGAAACTAGATCCAGGGTCTTGATTTCTGCATCTCGAACTAGTACGATTCTATCCATGTGAATGAATGTGTCGAAGTCGAACATGGTAGAAACCACTTGATTACCATTCCATGATGTAAACTGTTATCAAGTGTGAGAGTAACCACCAGTAATGTCAATGGCTCTCAAAGTACTCAGTACAATCCATGAAATGTGAATGAATGAGCTCAAGTCGAACATGTCACGGAATCATTTGATCGAAGGTCAATGATGTAACATATTGTCAAAGGCGAGAAACCCTCCATTGAGACATGCAGATTTCAAGGTATTTCTAGACCAACTTCCTAGATAATGAGTTGTCGTCGATAGAAAGTGATCCGTCGTAGGAAAGCCCACAACACGAAATCATAGATCAAGTTTTGAAAATATATTGGCAAGGACTGACTCAAGGATGGTCAAAATGGATGACAGATATTTTGCAAATGAATGGTTTGTTTGAACTATCCTCTTGAACACATAATGACACTGAATATGGCTTACTGACATGACCCAAAGCTAATACCTAGAAACCAGATGAAAACTTTCAACGTGGTTTGATTAACTGTTAGGTAAATGATTTCCCAACTCAGGTGAACAAAAAGTGTCGTGTTCAAGAGTGGTTAACTAGATTTTTGAAAAATAAAAATACAACAAACAAGTCCATTTTCTCTCTTTTCCCCCACCATTTCTGGCAAGTACCTCTTTATTTTTGACAAGCTTGAGGAGGATAACATTTTCTTGTTTATAAGCTCATCCTTCGGATGAGTCCAACTTAGTTTAATATTCGAACCCTAAAAAGGAGTGGTTTGTTCCTGTTTGAAATTGAACAAGTCCTTTACTGTTAAATTTTAGCGAGTCCAGTATAGGAGAAACTTGGTGTTTTTTTTAATTTTAGGGAGTCAGAAGAAAAAACTTAAGAAAAATCCATAGGTGTACTTTTTCGTAAATTTAGTCTCTCGAGCCCGAAAAAGGATAAAATAATGCAGGAGAGAACTCTATTGACCGTAATTAGTCAACGTATACCTTTTTCGTAAATAGTCCATTTCAGTCCGTAAAAGAGGTAAACTTATACTGAATGGAAGATCATTCAAGTGCTCGGCAATCTTTTCATGTTTTGAGAGTCTGAAAAGGTCTTAAAAGAGGACTCCAATGTTTCACTTTTTCGTAAATTTTTTGAAAGAGTCCGAAAAAGTGATAAAAGTATGCTCTTTGTTGAAAAATGATCAATTCTCCTGAAAAATCCAATTTCTGCACAAAAACTTGAAACATTACACATACATGTTTGAGATAAATAAAAATTCTCTCAAAAATAACCTTTTTAAAGTGAAAAATAAACAAATTAAAAATTTATTTATTCGAAAAAACTTATAAAAAGGACTTTTCTAACTTCATTTTTATCGCTCGAGTTCAGAGTGAAAAGTAAAAGCTTTTGAGTAAAAAAGTTCTTGTGAATATTCTGGAAAATCCATCCAATGAAATCGAGAACCATCAGCTCTAGGTAATCCACAACCTCCTAATCTTTCATTTAATCTGTTTACATTTCATTTTTAGGCTTTAGATTTCATTTTTATGAGAAAAATATGTTTTTAAAAAATTGCCCGTGGGGGTCCGCAGGTGCAACACATGGGCCCTGCGGACCCCGACTTTTTCCTATGTAGAAAAAATTCGTGGGTTTTCACTTGTCCCGCAGTTCTCGTGTGTTCCTACGCACTATGTATGAAGACAAAGTGTGGTCCCCACGCATTTGAAATTTCAAAATAAAATTTCTCATTTGCCGCCCAAAAATTTTCAAATTAGATTGTTCTAACATATCTTTTTATGCATTGTAGGATAAACAAGATGCTAATTTGGAGAGAACGTGAGCATGAAGACGTTGATGACGCTGCAATGCTCCATTTTCTCACAATGCAAGCATTAAGAGCATGCGGTTTGTATAAATTCTGGGCCATTCAGGGCATGAGGGCACAGGTAGACCTCCTAACATGGCTGGTGAAAAGGTGGAATGTACAGGACTAGTGTTTCATTATTGGCGGCCACCGGCTCGAAATTGAGCTGAAGGATATTTATTTTCTGACTGGTTTGTCCAAGAGGGGCGAACAAATTTCTCTGTTTGGGACTAGGCCAGGTGGCCAGACTATCGCTAGTCTTCAACAAGAGTTCTGTAATGATTAGGTAGACCCCAGGGACAAATGGATTGACATAAAAACTATCATCCGTCCCGAGCTAAAATTTATTGCATTTACTGTTACCAGACTCTGTGGGAGTGCAGCGTTGCATGTGGCTACCGGTTTTCAAATGCGCATTGTTGTAGACTATTTTCAAGGCACCATTTTCAACTGGTGCAAAGCTGTGTTGGCCAATGTAAAAGGCCAAATAACTAGAGTAAAGAATGGAAAAATAAATAACTTTGGATATGGATCCATTGTAGTCACCTTTGCTCTAGAGAGGATCCCCATGTTAGCTTCGTAGAAAATTCCTGTTGATGCTGGTCGACCTCGAGAACCTAGGATGGTTCGTTGGGTTGCATTGATGGCTCGTCATGCTATTGAGGGCGTCGAGATTGTTCGATTTCCTCCTTCATATTTTCGTTGGTTGGAATGCCAACTTTTTGTTATAGAGGATTTTCCATATGCTGGGATAGATTTCCATGGCGACCGAGAGATGACTCTCCTAGCAGGGGAACAATGGGATGAATCAGGTCAAATCATTCTCAACAATTTTTAAGTTCTATTTTTTTTTTTTTGTATTTTGATTGTCTTGAAACTAATAACCAAAAGTTTTAAATACAGATGTGGGTCCACGGCGACCAACCCATCTCCAGCCTTATGAAAGAAGACAACCAGCTGCAGCCGCACCAGCCCCAACAGGCCAATCAACAGAGATCCTGTCTAATTTAGAGCATCACCTAGAGCGCCTGACTCTAGACATTCCAGAGACAAACATAGATGATATTCCACTCAGATTACAGAGATACATGATTTGTGTCCCAGGACCTTTTAGGAGGTTCCTTTGTAGGGTGGCCCAGGCAGTGGTCTCTTATCGTGATCACCATCAGTGATAGGATGATCATGTCATAGACTCATATTTTGACATTTTGTATTATTATTTTTTCCGATCATAAGGTGTTTCCAACCTATGATCGAAGACGATGTATATATTTTTTGAAAACATTTCTATACTATGATATATCACTATTTACTGGCTATCTGTGTACATGTTATGAATGTTGTTTGATTTACTATTTTTATTACTGCAAATGTTGATTTATCATAATAGAAGCAACTGCATCTGCTAATGTATTTAAATGTCTTTTAGAATATGCTGATATTCAATGTAATAAAATTCACGTTCCAAGAGACGAAATATTAAAAATAATCGTAATAAAACTGGATTTCTAATGACATAAACTCTGTTAAGTTGTAATACAACAAGTTCAGAATCCAACCTAAAAATCAAACTCTGAATTCCAAATTATATGGATTCAGATAATAGCTCAATCACTGCACTATACTCTGCAATGTTATTCATTGTTTGACCAAGGCTTACCCCATGCATGTATACTAACTCGTTAAAGGGTGAATAGATAACCCAAGCTATGGAAGAAATGTTCCATGTACTACGACAAGCACCATCAGCAAAACCAATGTAGGTTTGAAGAGACGTCGACATCTGCAATATCAAGAGTAAAACTCAAATAAGCAGGAATAGTGATAAAAACACACTTCTAAACTGGGAACGCTTTTCTAACCTAAGAGACACCAACAGTAAAGAAATCTAATCTAATAAAAAATCTCCACACCATGTTTAAGCATAATATCTCTTTAAATAAAGCCCATTTCTGGGTTTATCTAAAGAGACACTGTCAAAATCTATTAGCTCATAGACCCCTTTTTGCAGCTTTCGCTTAACAATGAAAGGACCATGCGACATAGGAACGAATTTTCCAGCTCCTAGCTTATCGTTGGCTAGATCATAAACTAAAACTAGGTCTCCTTCTAAAAAATTTCGAGGGGTAACACTTCTGTCATACTGAGCTTTTATTCGTTTGACATGAACCTCGTTTGCTATTGTAGCAGTTCGTCGATTCTCAACTAGCTGAGCCAAGTACAAAAAACGTTTCTCCTCTTCAGACGTAGCTGGGAGTAATTCTATGGCTAATTTCAATGACGGAATTTCACATTCAATTGGAAACACAGCTTCCAAACCGTAAACCAGTTGAAAGGGAGTGAAACCAGTTGATGTTTTTATTGAGGTTCGATATGCCCAAAGTGCTGAAAATAACATGGAATGCTAATTCGTCTTGTGAATACCAATAATTCGTCTGATAATAATGACTAAAACTTTATTAATAGCTTCAACCAGACCATTAGCTTGCGGATAATATGGAGTGGAACTATCATGGCGCAGGCCAAGTTGATCTGTCAGTTCAGTCATCATGATATTCCGAAAATGACTTCCATGATCTATAATAATGGATTGAGGAACACCAAACCTAGCAATTATGTGATTGAATACGAAAGTTGCAGAAATCTTGCTGTTAGCCAAAAATCTAGGCATCGCCTTGGCCCACTTAGTAAAATAATCTACCGCTAAGATAATATACGCATGCCCCCCGTCCGAGTGAGGGTTACATGTAATAAATTCAATACCCCATTTCGCGAAAGGACCGACAGCAATTATAGGGTGAAGAGGAGCGGGTGGCGCACGCATCTTACGATCAAAAAGTTGACAATTGTGGCATTTTTGGACTGCATAGATACAATCTTTGAATAACGACGACCATAAATAACTAGCACGCAATATCTTTTGGGCTGTGGCATACCTAGACATATGACCGCCACATGCTCCAGAATGGCAGTCATTTAAAACCTTCTTAGCTTCTTCATGAGTAAGACAGCGTCGGAAAATAGAATCCACTCCACGACGATAGAGTGTATCACCGATAATATTGTATTTTTGGGATTGGAAATGTATTTTCCGTTGCTTATATCATGATATTTCAAGCCGAAAAGATTGGGTTTGGAGATAAATTATAATATCCCCGTATCATGGATCAAGAGAACTGATAAGAAACAAGGATTCGTCCGCAATGGGCTCCTCCACCATAGTTTCGGTATCAGTAGAGGGGAAATCACACATCAATTCGGAAAAAACCAAAGATTTCTTTGCCTTGGATTTCTCAAAATCCAAGTCAAATTCCTATAGGATAACTATCCATTTGGAATAATTTCCCCCTACCAATTGTTTGGTCAAAATGTACATCATAGGGTTACAGTCAGAAATTACTGTGGTTTTGCATAATAAGATGTAGTGTCTAAATCTTTGGACAGCTTGAACAGCTGCCAAGGCCAATTTCTCCACATGCGTATATTTGATCTCAGTCAGATGTAGATTTCGACTAAGATAGTAAATCACATGTTTAGTGTCAGATTCTTCTTCCTGAACTAAAACCATCCCAATGGTGGAATGAGAGGCAGCGAGGTATAAAACGTAGTCCTAGTTGTAGTTGGGAGGATGCAATAATGGTGCATGGGTCAACGCGTGTTTAAGTGCATCAAAAGATCGATCAAAAATCTCATCCCAAAAGAATGGAATGTTCTGTTTTAGCAACCAGGTAAAACCCTTTGTAAACTCGGCGTAGTTAGGAATGAACCGACGTAAAATGTTTGCTTTCCCCTGCAAACTTTGGAGTTGGCGTAAAGTCGAAGGAGGAGGTAAATTGACAATAGATTCGACCTTTGATGGATCAACACGAATGCCTGCTTTCGAAACAAAAAATCCCAGTAAGCGACCCGATTCTACATAGAAAACACATTTGTGTGGATTCAGCCTAATTCGATAATGCCTACATCTCATAAAGATATCTCATAAATGAGTGAGATGATCAGCCCTACGCAATGAATGAGCAGGTAAATCATTGAGATAAGGATGCAAAATGTGCTTAATGACATGAAATGCGTAAGACATAGCCCTTTGAAAAGTTGCTCTAGCGTTCTTCAATCCAAAGGGTAGTTTGCAATAAGCAAATGTCCCCCACGGACAAATGAAAGTTGTTTTTGGCTGATCAACAGGGAGTATGTTTACTCGATTGTAACCGGAAAAACCATCCATAAAGGAAAAAATTTCACTGCCGGCACAATCATCAATTATTTGATCGATATAGGGGGTTGGATAATTTTATTTAGGACAAGCTCGATTAATATCCCTATAGTCGATACATACTCGTATCGTTCCTTGTTTTTTAGTAACAGGGACAATATTCGATACCCAATCCGTTAAAGGAATTGGATAAATGAAACCTGCACGAAGTAATTTCTCAACATCGTCTTTTATAGTAGCAGCTTTTCTAGGATGTATTTGACGTAGACGCTGATGGACAGGTTTGGCATCTGGGTAAGTCTTGATTTCATGTACGACAATTAACGGATCAATTCCTGGCATTTCTTCATAGGACCAGGCAAACACAGCTCGAAATTCTTGAAATAGGGCTTTATAAGTTTGAATTTCATCTTTCGTACAGCAAGCACCTATATGAATGTTTTCAATTATTCCTGGCTTTACTGAAATGTGAATTGGAATCGTTCGAGAGATATTTTCAAATTTAACTTAGAATTAGGATTTTGCAATGGATTCTGCGGTTATTTAACATATTCAGCAGTAAAAATTGAAGCGAAATCATCTTCAAAATGATCCAACTTAGGTAAAAACGAAGATCGGTGATGTAGATCTTCCCATTGTAAATCGTCAACAGACAAAAGTTCACGAATCTTCTCATCAGTATGAACAAGATCAGGAAATGTCATTGTGGCTGAACTAGATATAGAAAGTGATTCCTCATGGATCCCATTCATTGGATCAGTTTCGGTTGAAGAGTGGTCAGAAAGTGACTGTACAACCTGATATGAAATTTCAAATGGACTCAAAGGCATCATGCCATCAAATGAATCTAACTTGCAGTCAAAAGGTACGATCCAAGTATCATCAAACATAACAGTATTTGACGAAATCATATGAATAGTTGCAATAGAAGGCGATACGTTAGGAGGAGGAAAGGAAAAAGTTCCTAGTAAACCAGAATCTTTAATCAAACCTACTCCAACATCCTTGTAAGGGATAGCCGCTTTACCAACGTGCTGGATTGTTTCTGTAGAGGCCGGATCGGAAGAAAAACAAGTTAACTGATCTATTGTAACGATATTTCCTTGATGTGGAAATTTTATGAGCCGAAAGACCGAAGAAACAATAGCAGTCATAGCATAAGACCAACTACGACCCAGGAGAAGGTTGTAATCTAGAGGGGCATCAACCACTTCCACATCTAGATTTACGGTTTTACCTTCGACCCCTATGGGTAAATCCTACAAAATACCAAAAGGATGGAAACCTCGGCCATCAAAAGCCTTTAAAATCATCGGAGACTGATTGAGTGTAGGAGAACCAAGCGATTTCCAACACTAAATCGACATAATACAAGTTGAAGCCCCCTCATCAATCACAGTCCGAAAAATCGGTCTATTTTTTACTAACACTAGAATTTGGAAAGCCATTTGGTGAGGTAGGCGAGGTGTACTATTTTCTAAATCAAAGATTATAAGGTTTGAATCCTGAATATCGACAGCTCCTATGGCAGACAAAATTAATTTACGCTGTGCTAGGCATGATTGCAGCACTTCCAAAGCTGACATTGTTGAAGGGGAAATAGCTAAGTCTTCAACAATGTTGTAATTCTGAGCAGCTCTCACATGTGGTTTGAAAGCTGATTTACGAAGAACACCTTTAGCAGGCGGTTTGATTATTAAGTCTGGATTTGGTTTCTCGATCTATAGCGGACCAGAAACGGGAGGAGGTGTAGTTGATGTGTTTGCACTAGAATATTCTGCTTCTTTACCATCAACAGGATTCTTAGTACCATAATCTTGCGATCGAGTCGCAATCCTTACATGAGACATCATCAAAATAGATTCTTCTGAGGCATTCAAGGTAGAACCAACCATCTTACTATCTTGAGTTGGAAAAGGATCCTTCAAGACAGTAGGTTGTTGTGAACCTTTAACGAATTTTGCAACCTCTGCTCGATGTGGGCATTCCTTAGTAAAATGATCCTCGTCCCAAATGTAACAAGGATAGCAAGGTTTGCGCTTTTCGTCATTGGATTTGTTTTTATCAGTTTTTTCTTTTGAATTCTTTTTGTTTTTATTCTTCCCTTTATTTTTACTACTGGATTTAGATTTGGTCGTAGATGTCTCTACGACATGAATGTCAGTAGGAATTTCGGGGGAAGACTCTCCTTTCGGGGAATCAGGTAAAGTTATAATAGGAGAAGAATTCTTTGAAGATTTCTTCTTGCTTTTATTATTGACCGTACCAATCATACCATCAACGGCATGAGACCCTAAAGGAGCTGCAGCTATTTGACCTTGTTTTGGAAGATCGGAGATTTTTTCATGTAAAGTACCTGACTGCATATAAACGAGGTCAAGGTACTGAGCTTTATCAATTACTTGCTCTTCAGTAACAATGCCAGCCTTAGCTACGTCTTCAGTGATTTTGGGTAACAATGATTTAACAAACCATTCCGCCAAAATTTTATCCGGAATGTAAAATTTCACCAAACACCTTCTACGTCGCCATTCATGAATATGATCAGAAATATATGTGGACGTGGATTGCTTTAGTGAATTTAATAGTTTCATGCCATTTTCATATCTGACAGGCAACTGAAAATGAGTTAAGAAGGCAGTTGCTAACTGATTGAAATTATTAAAAGAGCCTCGTGGTAACTCAATGTACCATTTGGCGACAAGACCAATAAGAGTTCTTTGGAAAAGACGCAAGTGAATTGAATCATCAATAATTGAATGAGACACACACTAGAGGTGATAAGTCATAACGTGATTTGATGGATCCTCTCCGGACTTACCTTCGAATTTTGGTATATCACTGGGCAACTTATGTGGCATTGGCGGCCAGTATGGATAATATAAAATTGGATCATTCATAAGGCGTGTCAAATCAGGTAAATCCAAAGTTGCCAAAGCATTTCCGGGAGGAGGATACCCCAGATAACTAGGAATCGGATTTGCATTAGGAATTTTGTAACCTCCCGGGTAACTAGGATTAACCGGGCCAAACTGGGGTTGTTGAGGTTGTTGATAAGTATAGCCAGGGTACGGTTGATACTGATAATTTGGATTTTGTGAAACAAGACTGAATTGAGGCTGTCCCTGGTATGGTTGATACGTGAATTTCGATTGACTTGTGACCACCATACTTGTACCGGTTTGTCCCGCAGGCATCTGAACCAAAGTCTGAACTGAAGGTCTTGACTGGGGTACAGATACTTGATGAATTTGCATGGATGCAGGGATAGAAGAACTCGGAGCTACAGATACTCCAGAAATAGGTGTTATAGGTTGACATACATTGCAGCAGTTGCAGCAGTTTGAGGCGGAGTCTGAGGTGTACTAGGCCCAAACTGTTGAATAGAACTAGGTGCAGGAGTTTGAATATTTGGGTAGAAAGGTTGCTAGGTTGGACCAGAAACCAAAGGTTGTCCAGGTTGAGAAGGAAACTGCACATTAGGCTGCATATGCTGTTGATATTAGGACGGATCCCACACCATGTTCATTCTGGGGTATTGTCCCATAGAAGGTTGAACGTAAGGACCATATCCTAGTTGAACATAGGGTTGATAAGTAAGTGGTAAATTTCTAGCTCCTTGTACAGATGATTGACCAGAAGTATGTTGGAAACCTTGAATTGGGTATTGACCTTGAGGTTGATAACCCTGAGGTGCGTACTGAAGCTGGGGTTGATAAGGACCCTGAGGAGAATATTGAGTTTGGGGTTGACCTTGGGGTATGTACTGTCCTGAAGGTTGATAACCTTGAGTTATGTAATGTCCTTGGGGTTGTCCTCCAAAATAATATGATTCTACAGTTTGTCCTGGGAAAAATCTACCTTGAGGTTGCCCCCCAGGTGGTAACTAACTTCCTGAAGATTTCCCCCCAGGTGATAATTGACTACCCTGAGGTTGCCCCCCAAGCGGTAACTGATTTCCCTAAAATTTCCCTCCAGGCAGTAATTGACTGCCTTGAGGTTGAGGATTCAGAATATTACCAGACATCATAAAGATTTTCTCTGCGGTCGACGTTTCAGTTTTAAATCCATTAAGACTAGATGATAATGTGTTTTCAATCGGTTGAGGAGCTGCTCCAAAGAAAGTACCAGACAGAGCCTGATATCTCGAAGGAACAGAAGGACCACCGTGTAAAAATGCTTCTGGTGTCTGCGAAAACATGGATGACTCTCCTGCCATAATGGATGACGGATAGTAACCTCTGGGTGTATGATGAAATGGAATTCGAGGTGGAGAAAAAGCAAGACCCGGATTCTCTAAAAAAAAATTCAAGGATAGATACCAAGTGTCAGTTCGAATAAGGCTGTAGAAAATAGATTCATGCTCCCTAAGATTTAAATACTGAGGGGATTCGGGAAGAGATAACTCTTCGTATGGACTAGTAATTTCTTCAATAGAAATAAGGCCAGATGGAAGATCTTCAGTGACAATATTTCTTACCCTAGGTGAACCAGGATCGCTAGAAGTTGGTGTAATAAATCCTGAGGATGTTTCCAAAATAGAAGGTTCAGTTTCAGGTTCAGATATTTCAGGTTCGTCAGCTAGTTTACTGGAAGGAGAAATACAACCAGTAATTTCAGAAACTAAAATCGGTTCTTGAATGTGTTATGTTGTGGGTATTTGATGATTAACATGAACAACTATAGATGAAGTTCCAATTTCTGTTGATCTAATCCTACCACTACTAGATGATACTAGAGCACAAAGCCCTTCAATCTAACTTGGTGTATATTCAGGAGGTTTTCCTTGAAGTCTCTGGGATTGTCTCAGAAATTCTGCCACGATTAATTATTAACTAATCACACGCAAACAAATAAAAATTCAATGAAAACACCTAAAGTCTCTAAAGAAACAAACATCTGAATCACACGATTACAAATCTAAGAGTTCAAACCACACACAAACAATAACTTCCCGTACTAAAAACACTATTTGGTGATGAAATCCAACTTAGTAGAAATTTAATACAGAAAGGGCGGTTGGAACAGTTACCCCGACAACCTGCTTAATGAAACAGACTGGCACAAGTTTCTTCAAAAAACCATCTCGTGTGAAGAGAACCCCCCAGAGATTCCAAGTGAGTCTAGTCGACGTTTGCTCCAAGTACAGTGAGATATTTCCTTCACCGTCACCTTAGGAAATAATCTTAAGCTTATGGACACTAAAGTTACCAACAGTAATAAATACAACTGGGGGATCAACAGTCTACAATCCGATCCCACGCACAAGGGTAGAGTAAAAAAGCTCAATCCCCTTGAAGGTACCTTGACATGGTCAAACTGCGGTTTACCGACAAGTGACCCCAGGCTCCTCGACAATGGTTAATCCGAGGTTTACCATTTGTAATGCGCGCAAAATCTTCTATCTTCCCCAATGAAACAAAATTGATTGTCTCAAAGGTTCGGACATGATCTCGTGATTGAATTCTTTAAGAGAAGCTTCTCAGATTGTACCAATTACAATTGGATTTATTTCCTACCACAAGATTTATCTACTTGTTTGTTTTTACTATCATGGAGAGTTAATTACTCCCTACTCGAAGATACTAGCCTAAGCTATGTTGGTGATAAGAGCCCTAGAAATAAAAATATTACTAGATGAATTTTAATTAAGCGTTACTTTATGAGTTTTTTCTTAAGTCAATAGGTATGGAAATGAAACTTTGATGGTGTGAAGACTCGACTTCCAAAAACACTTAAAATGCACCTCAAAATGATAATCAATTTGTTTTCTTTCAATGAAATTATAGCTAAAGAAAGAGTTCGAGAATGCAATTCTTTTAAGAAACAATTCTTTCTTTGAACATAAAGAATAACTGGAAGAAAATATTTTTTTCTTTTCAACAATAACTCAAAATGAGAAAAATGATCAAAGCTCACAACAAAATCCTTCCTCTTTCAAAAACTTGAAACTACAAAAAACAATTTTCCTTCAAAAGAAATCTACAAATTTTAAAAGCACTCAAAACTACAAAACTAATTTTGAGATCTACAAACTTTAAAAATCTAATTGAATAAAAGCTTTAATATTTTTTGAAGAATGTTTTACTTAGTTTTTCAGTAAACTAAGGATCTATTTGTCTAGAATAAAAAACAAATAAAAAACACTCAGATATGTTTTTTTTGTAAAAAATTAAATTCAAAACCTATAACAAAGTTTTTTCGAAGATTTGCAAAGAAACAAATAGATCTATTTCTCAATAAAGGATAGATTTCAAAATCAGGTCAGAATCAACAAGAAGGAAAAAATACCAATGTCATCTGAGGTACTTCAAACTGCTAATGCTTTGAATCACTACAAAGACCAAGTGAAAAGCAATCCAAAACGCAAAACTTCTAGAAAATCATCAAAACACAAATACTGCTGGAATTCATTCACAAAAGGCTTTTGATAGAAACAATCATCAAACTGGGAAAAAAACAAAAACTTTAAATCAAAATATAGATAAACTAAAGAAAGAAATCTGAAGTTTTTCAAAATTTTAACAGGGTCCGCAGGCTTCCAGAAGTAACAGGTGCGGTCCCGCACTGTTTACTCAAGGAAAGTGCGAAACTGCCTGCACTTTGCAAAAAGACAAAGTGCGGTCCTTAGAAAAACTAAAGAAAAACACAAAAGATTTCAAAATTTTCAAAAATAGAGAAAACCTAAGCTACTCAGACAGATATCTATCAATCAAAAACCAGGAAAACTTTTCCTCAAATCAAAATAAAAGAGAACCAAAAACAACAAGTTTTTCCCCAACGGAGTCGCCAATTTTTTGTACGGATTAATCAATGTTGTGGACAAGAGGGATCTCCCTAGTACCAAAAAATAATATAGAAACAAATGGCCAAATGAACTAACCTTTCTATAAGCATATATGATTTACAAAAAGCACTATAGAGGTGTAAAAGACTTACCGTAGGTCTGACGCTTGTTCGAAGTCATTGTTGTCCCTCGTGCACTTGAAGGAGTTATCTTCGTAAACCTACTGTCACAAAAAAGCACACATTAAATAGCACCTGTATAGTAAACATCATAAACCATGCTTATCATAGTGATCAAGGAATCTATGAAATAAACAGTTAACTTAACAGTTTATTGAGAAAAATGATTTCATTTGTATTAATTTCAAAAGAAGGAAAACCTTGCAACCTTCGCTTTGATGTTGAACAGGCCTTCCCGGGGTCTGAAGCAGGAATCTCCTCTACTCTGATAAGCTCTGCACTCCTCCAACCAAGACAGATAGAGGTATGTGATCTCTCCTCACAAAAATCTCAGTTAAATTAGTCTAAATCTCAACATCACTTAACCTCAAATAATTCTAAAGCTTCCATTCCCCTTTGAGGCTACCCAATGCCTCTTTTTATAGTGGAAAAGAGGAGGTTTCAGTTCCAACTATGAAGGGATAGAATCCTCCTTCAAAGGGATAAGCTCCTCACATCAAGGGGTTAGCTCCATAAGGTAAGGGATACATGAACCTCAAAAGAGCGGTTCTGCCATCGCAAGATTCTTTCTAGAAGCTTCTAGATTTCAGTGAAAGTGAGATTGTTTGAGTTTACTTGTGCCTTTTTGATATTTACAGGTGTCTGCACCCATAACACAGAGAAATTGCATTCAGATATGGAGGAGACATGAACATTTGGTGTAGGACCGCAGGAAAGTTAGAGAGAAAGTGCGACACCAAAGTTAAGGAGATTTTTAGGAACTTTTCTCTGATTTTCAAGGCTTGACATGAGGAAGTGATATGTTAGACTTGCAAAGGAGGAAGCATGAGCAACAATGAGCTCATACACATAGCAAAATGTCAGAATGACAATGTTCAGTGTAACAGGTTTAAATTAGTTTCATTTCTACAATTTAAATTAGTTTCCTTTATGTCATTTCCTTTTATAAATTTAGTTTAGTTTCCTTCCTGTCATTTCTTTTCAAAAATTTAGTTTAGTTTCCTTCCTATAATTTATTTTCAGCAATTTAGTTTAGTTTCCTTCCTATCATTTCTTTTAAGAAATTTAATTTAGTTTCCTTCTGTCATCTGCTTTCTGCTATTTATTTTAGTTTCAGTGAAGTGTGACAAACTTCATTGAGAACCCCTAGAAGTAGCACCCTTTCGTAGAGGATAAGAGGATGACATGAGTAGAATGCATCTACTGTGTATATAGCACTGTCACCTCCAAGTTTATAAAAGCCATGGGTTGATAAATTAGAGTAAGGTAGCCCCTGGGAGTTGCAAAACTCTTGGTGCAATACCAGGTATTATCACTGGAAAATCGTACAAGCAAAGCTGACATTATTTAATGTCAGGCAGAATAATTTATACGGCTAAGAGACATTAGAGAATCTGAAATTATTTAAAAATCTCTAAGGTCTGAGGAAAATTCAAATGGCGTACAAGAAGGACTAGCCAAATATTCTTTTGCACGTAAAATCCTTCGATAAATGTGCCTTTG
This sequence comes from Pinus albicaulis, assembly GCA_034641835.2. Lineage (NCBI taxonomy): Eukaryota > Viridiplantae > Streptophyta > Pinopsida > Pinales > Pinaceae > Pinus > Pinus albicaulis. Next base: position 1,993,003,133 of record CM076578.1, read on the forward strand.
CATGGCTTTTGACCCAAAACGCACGCAATCCTAGCAGTGGAAAAAGTCACTTTCTGGGACCACAAAGGCACACTCTAGGACATTGATTCCACACTTGAAGCCACCTAAGGATAGCCACCCAAGCCTCCTAAGGACGTCAAGGGAGAACACAAGGGAATAAATGTGGCACACAATGGAATCACCCTCCTCTCTTGGGTCACCATCCACAATGTACCAAGACAGGAAGGGAGGATTTAAATTCTCCTATAAAATGCCACCAAGAGATGAATAACATGAGAGAACATTGTTATGTTGGCCATAATTTCCCCAAGCGATACCAGCAGTGTGTGATCTAGAGCAGAGATAGAGGGGACTCAATTGTTGCCCATCCAACAAATCTAGTCCACCATAGTAGAGAAAGGGAGACTTTGCGCCAAGGCAGTTCAGAAGTAAAGACATCCTTGCATTGGGACTTACAACCCCTAGTTCTAAGGGCCCCTTGGCATGTGAGTTAAAGTTTCATCCTCATTTCCTACCAACACTCAATAAGAGGGGACATAAGCATCACCATTTGGATTATTGAAGTTGTTTGACTCTATTTAGAGCCTTTTTATTATTAGTTTTAGATTTAGTTTAATTTTTATGTTTGAATATTCATGCTATCTCTCTATCTAGTGTGTTTATGTTCTAGCATGTTCCACTAACTTTCTTGACTCCATATATTTTTTTCCTGTGACCAATAACTTAAGAGGGAAATCCACACCCATTAAGTTGGTGTGTTTTCATACATACGTGCACCAAACACACTAACACAGTATTGGCGACTCCACTAACTTTTATTTCCAAGTTTATGTGGTTGTGCCTTTTTGCAGAGACCTCCGTCTGTGCTGTGGAGTTGGGATAGAATTGTCCCCTTCCTCTCCTTCATTGTCTGATTCATCCCAAGTTAAAGACCAAAGCAGAAGAGCTCCAAAAAATTTCATTGCAGGAATTTGCACACGTTTCTCACATACAGGAATGCCCAAGGAGTGCGTTCGGAGCTGACCCACGCACAGACAGTGCACCTATTTCAATTTTTTGCGCACAAAAAACTGAATGAGAATTTTCTCCAATATTTCCATATTTTCCTGCTTGTAAAAGTTCCTGGCGGCCCATAATACATCTGCCAACACTGGTTGAGGTGCCCTGAATGATCCAGGTGGATATTAGTGGTCACCCACCTATTCCACTTGGGGCTCCACCATTGTCTATTTCAGTTTTTCAGTTTCGGCACAGTTTACTATTTTTAGCAGTTTTTCGGGTCCTAAACTTCCGGAGCCGTTTTGAGGCCCTAAACGACATTTTTTGGGAAAACGGAGAGCAACATGGGTCCATGGACCGATGTTGCTCATTCAAAATTTGTAGTCCTCGGATAGATCTTTCTAACGAGGTATGGTACGCGTCAAACGGAGATCGTATGCCAAAGTTACGCCCCTGGGAAGTTGAAACACCAATTTACCCAAACAGGGCCCATAGTTTTGGCGCTTCATCTCCTAGGGTTAGGGTTTTGGTTGTTTAGGATTTCCCATTGTTTCTAAATAATAAATAGGTCCTCGAGCCTCATTGTAACTCAGTTCAGAGGCCTGTAGCCACCACATCTCTTCTCAGAGATAGCTACCAGCGCCCTAGCTAGTTTTATTTCCATTCTGTCTGTAAGCAAATTTGAGTTCTTTGATATTAATGAAATGAAGTGTTATTTCCGCTGCATCTCTGTATTTATGGTTATATTTTTATTCTGTTGCGTTCCTACATAAATCCGGATCAGTGGTATCAGAGCGGTCTGCTTTTTCTCGATCCTTCTTTGCATGTCCCCAACGAGGTCGGGGTATAAGGAGCTAGGGCTTGATCTGGTGGAACCTTTGCAAGATCAACCTCGCAAACCTCGACGGATGCCCATGGGGGACAAAAAGAAAGATGAGGGAGCAGGAGATCCTATCAAAATATTGCTCGAAGAGGCCCTCGAAAAACAAAGGAACGCGATGATGGATAGCTTTGCTCAGATCCTTCAACGGCTGCCCACCGGCGGCGCATCTGCATCCAGTAGCCACTCTGGAGTTGCGACTCCCTTTTAAGGTACAAGTAAATTTTGACATTCCCATATTTGAGGGTCAAATAGACGCAGATGCCGTAGATAGATGGTTGAATCTGTTAGAAGGATATTTCTCGGTTCATGACTTTTCAGACCGGGAGAAGATTATTTTGCACTCCTCAAAGCTACCCCCCATGTTAAGGACTGGTGGGAAACCTACTGTGAGAACAAGGACCAGACAGAACCCTCTCTGTTCTCGGCCGTACCAACTTGGAATTCTTTCCGAGACGCCGTCAAGGAACAGTACTATCCCGTGGGGAGCTATGAGAACAAGTACATACAATGGACCACGCTGCGACAACAAAGGGATCAAGATGTGCATGAGCTGACGAATCTGTTCCATACCCTGCGCACAAAGTTGGGTATCAAAGATTCAGAGAAACATCTGGTGCTAAAGTATCGCAGCTGTCTGCACAAATACATTCAGGAGGAAATGGAGTTCCTTGACATCTTCTTGCTTGGTATGGCATACCGGTATGCTGCCAAGATTGAGCAGAAATTCAAGCAGAAGAAGCGAGACTTTGGATCTGCGAATCAAAAGCAAGGGAAAGGTGCTTCCAAACCGCAGAACAAAGGACCGAGCCAAGGCATGACGGCTAAAGACAACTCATCGAAGCCTAGGAAAGAACACCGCAAAGCAGAAGGACATGGGAAAGTGGTGTGACTTCCACAAGAGCTCCACTCACAACACAAGTGAGTGTCGGGCCAAGCAGTCGCTAGTGGCTGAGATGAGGGCTTCCGAGTCAGATGCATGCTCCAACTCTGAATTAGAACCTGAAAAGGGGAATGAAAAATGGAAACAGATTATTGATGCGGAGCCCAACGCCATTGTTGCCTTTGCAAAGATCAAAAGGAGGAACCGGAAGATCAGGAGGAGGAGGAACGTCTCTTCCACTCGCACATGTGGGTAAAGGGCTCCCCTGTACAGTTCATTGTCGACAATGGGAGCCAAAGAACCTCATTTCAGCAGACGCCGTGAAGCGGTTGGGCTTGCCGACCACAGCTCACCCACATCCATACACCATCGGGTGGCTTCACCAAGGACGATATCTCCGCGTCAGCCAGCAGTGCCGCCTTCCCTATAGCATCAAGCCCTTCACGGATGAGGTATTATGTGATGTTGCTCCTATTGATGTTTCCGATGTATTATTAGGACAACCATACTTGTGAAAGTGTCATGCTATGTATGAGTCTCGACCTCATGCTGTTATTGTTACTTTCGGAAATAAGTTGTACAGGATACCAGAGGTACCACCTCCTGCGGCTATCTCTTTGGTTACTGCAAAACAATGGAGTAAGCTCATTTCCCAAGCAAGAAGTGTTTTCTGATGGTATGAGGAGCAAGAAGAAAAACATGGCCATGACCTGGACCTCCAGAAAGGGCTCTACACAACAACAACAAATGGATAAGGTTGTTGTGAAATGCAGGGACATATTCACCTCACCCACGGGGGGTTCCTGCGCCTTGTCGGTCGAGCACCCAATTGATCGACCCCTGGTGCCAGCTACCTAATGGGCCAGATCTGCTCGGCTCCTGTTACAAGAATGGTGAGAATCAAAGAGTAGATTCGGGTACATTGCGAAAAGGTCATCGGACAAGTTCATCGCCTGTTCGCAGAACCCCAATTGTGTTAGTACGGAAAGAAGGATGGGACAGTGGAGACCTACTATTATTGTTCTCAGTGTTGAGCAGATCATTATCAGACCAATTTTATTACAAATCCAGTTGATGACCTTGGACAATAAGTTCATAAATATTTATTGAGTCAGACCTGAAGTCTGGGTATCACCAAGTACCAATTGAACCCTCCGATGTGTGGAAGACTGCCTTCAAAGCCAAGGAAGGCCTTTTCGAATGGCTGGTCATGCCTTTCGGGTTGACGAATGCTCCCACCACCTTCATGAGGATGATGGATGACATCTTCCGGCCATTCACCAACTCATTTGTAGTGGTGTACTTGGATGATATTTTGATCTTCGGCCAGACTTGGGAAGAGCACCTCCACCACATCCGACAAGTCCTCCAAACACTGCGGCAACACAAGTTGTGTGCCAATTTGGAGAAGTGCACTTTTGGCATGACCCAGGTTCAATATCTGGGATACATTATTGATAAAAGGGGGGTGCATGTGGATCCAGCCAAGATCCAAGTCATTCGGGATTGGCCAGCCCCAACCACTATAACAGAGCTTCGCAGCTTTCTGGGTCTTGCTAATTTCTATCGAAGGTTCGTGTTGGGATTCTCTCATATCACTTGGCCCTTGAGTCAAGTCACCAAGGGAGGAGCGAGAGCAAAATTTTTTTGGTCGGAACCTCAACAGAAGGCGTTCACAAAACTGAAAAACCGCCTCTGTTCTGCCCCAGTGCTCACTTTACCAGACTTGCAACAACCATTTGAGATCGAGACAGATGCCTCTGACTATGCTATTGGGGCAGTTCTTACTCAACAGGGACATCCAGTGGCATTTCACAGTGAGACATTGTCTGACACAGTTCGCAAGTATCCCACTTATGACAAAGAAATGTATTCCATTGTGCAAGCTTGTCAACAATGGAAGCATTACATTTTGGGGAAGGAAACAATCATCCACACAGACCACCAACCCCTGCAGTTCATACAGACACAAGGGAAGTTGCAGAATGATCGCCATCATAAGTGGTCCACATATCTGCAACAGTTTCATTTGAACATCAAGTACAAGAAGGGTAGCACCAATAATGTTGCAGACTGCCTCAGCCGACCACCGATCGTGGCGCTCACCACCATGCTCAACTCTTGTGGGCACGAGACTTCTGATTGGCCGCTTCTCTATGAGAGTGACCCAGAATTCGGCCACACTTACAAGGCACTCTTGGGGGGTACGCAAGTTCCAAATTTTCACCTCCCAGATGCACTTTTATGTCACCTGGGACACCTTTGTGTTCCTTCAAGCGAGCGTGCCAAGATGATATGGGAAGCACACTACAGTCGAGTCGCTGGGCATTTCGGGGTCGAGAAAACAGTAGCAATACTACAGAAGTATTTCTATTGGCCGAACATTCGAAAGGATGTCGAGAAGCACATCAGATCCTGCACTGCTTGTGCCATTGCCAAACCGACCATCAAGAAGCAAGGCCTATATACTCCTCTACCTACCCCTAGTCGACCTTGGGAATCCATCTCCATGGATTACATGTCGGGCTTGCCTTCTACTAAGCAGGGAAATGACTGTGTTTTTGTGGTCGTCGACAGATTCTCGAAGATGGCCATTATGGCAGCCTGCAAGAAGAATATCACAGCAGAAGCCACTGCTAAACTCTTCTTTGAACGAGTGTGGGTGCACTTTGGGATCCCATAGTCTATCATATTAGATTAAGATAGCAGGTTCCTCAGCACATTTTGGTCCAGCCTCTGGTCAATGTTGGACACAAAGCTCACCAAGTCCACAGCTTTCCATCCCCAAACAGATGGCCAGACAGAGGTCGTCAACAGAATGATTGTACACATTCTGCGCATGTAAAATTCAAAGCATCCACGCACATGGGACGAGAGCCTCCCTTATGTACAACATAGTTATAATCGGGCTCTCCATAGTTCAATTGGCCATAGCCCCTTTCAGGTGGGCTTGGGATTCCAGCCACTATGCCCCATTGACGTAGCCATGCCATTTGCAGCTGCTCAGGCCAATTCAGCTCATGTCCAGTCTGAAGTTGACAAAGCCAATAGCTTCATCGAGTGCATTCAACACATCCGCCAACAGGTTCATGATATATTGGACAGAGCCAATTCCAAGTACAAGCAACGCCATGATCAACACCGGGTGCCACACAACTTCCAGGTGGGTGACAAAGTATGGCTACATTTGCAGAAGGAGCGCCTCACTGGACCCCACCGCAAGCTTCGCCCACTCCGATACGGGCCGTACACCATCACCAAGGCTGTAGGGAACAATGCATTCGAGCTCGGTATTCCACCATTCCTTGGTCTGCACCCAGTCTTCAATGTGGATCGCCTTCGTCCTTACTTCCCACCTCTACTGGACACCTCGGACATTGCAGAACAACTCACACCAACTGAGTTAAATCCAGACTGCATGGAACAGGCCACCACAGATTGCATCATGGACATGCAAATCAAGAACACTCGCCAGCAGAAGATCCAACTATGTCGGGTTGTCAAAGCTGGCCAACTCCTGCACCAAGGAAAGTGGTTCACCAGGGACCAAGTTCAGCAGAAATTTCCTCATCTCATGGAGGAACTTAACGCAATGGGGACCATTGCTTCCTAAGGGGGGAGGAATGATCCGGGTGGATATTGGTGGTCACCCGCCTATTCCACTTGGGGCTCCACCATTGTCTATTTCAGTTTTTCAGTTTCGGCACAGTTTACTATTTTTAGCAGTTTTTCGGGTCCTAAACTTCCAGAGCCGTTTTGAGGCCCTAAACGACGTTTTTTGGGAAAATGGAGAGCAACATGGGTCCATGAACTGATGTTGCTCATTCCAAATTTGTATTCCTCGAATATATATTTCTAACGAGGTATGATACGCGTCAAACGAAGATCGTATGCCAAAGTTACGCCCCTGGGAAGTTAAAACACCAATTTACCCAAACGGGGCCCATAGTTTTGGCGCTTCATCTCCTAGGGTTAGGGTTTTGGCTGTTTAGGATTTCCCATTGTTTCTAAATGATAAATAGACCCTCGAGCCTCATTGTAACTCAGTTCAGAGGCCTGTAGCCGCCACATCTCTTCTCAGAGATAGCTACCAGCGCCCTAGCTAGTTTTATTTCCATTCTGTCTGTAAGCAAATTTCAGTTCTTTGATATTAATGAAATGAAGTGTTATTTCCGCTGCATATCTGTATTTATGTTTATCTGTTTATTCTGTTGCATTCCTGCATAAATCCGGATCACTGAAACTTGCTAAATCTCACTCTTAGCTTCTTTTGGTAGGCTTGGTGTTAGTTTTATTTCAAGTTGATTTTTCCAAAGTTCACACATAGTTTAAGTAAGGGGCAAATTAACTTGCATTTCGAAAACATTTTATTTTTTGCAAATTTAGGTACCAAAACACCTATATAATTAGCCAAAGTAAGTGGCCCAATTCCATGCATGGTTATCTAGTTCCTTTTCTAGTGTAAGAGTCATTAGCTCAGTTCAATTTTTGCACTAGGATTTTGGGACCGGGATTGAATTGTTGATAGAAGAGAAATTAATCTATATTGCCTTTGAACCCTTTGGTGATCCTAGGAAAGCATATGAACACTCTCTACTCACAACTCACCATATCCCTATAGTTGATCACATAGATTAACTAGGAAAAATTGAAAGCGACCCATTTTTTAGCAAGGAATAATAGAACATAGTTTAATAGGGGATTTTGAAAAGGATCATCGCATATCCACAGGTTCAAACCATGTGCTTGTTCACTTTTTTCTCACACACATCCACACAATAAGCAAAGCAAAGAAACCTAAAACTAACTTAACAAAACTCACTAAATTCTCCCCACAGGGGCCACAAAAGAATTTATATTGTAAGTTAGGATCAAGGGGGTAGGCATCCAATAAGTTGCCTTAATCATTCTTCATCTTGAAAAATATAAGTTTATTGTTCAGGGAGCTTTCAAATCCCCCTATTAGCCCATGGAAAAGAAAACCTGAGTGTGTTAGAGACCCGATTCATAGGGGGTTATGCTTAGGCGCAGTGTGTGCGGCATCAGTTGGGGCTACCTAACCCGACTGATACTCGGTATTGCTAGATGAACTACCAAGAAGCCCAAGACTCGAACGCTCATGTGGGGTGGTGGTGCTTAGTGGCCAAAATTAGGGCATCCTTTCCCTATAGGTGACTGTGCAGGTAAACACTAGATCCTCTACCCTTACCTTGGTGGATTTTCTTCAGCTGACTGGGGACGTCACCAGCTCTTACGGGACGTTGTGCCAGCACTTGCAAGATATCTTCTCAAGGCCCAGTTACATTTGAGTGTGTGAGGACGATTAGGTCTTCTAGGATTTGAGTATCATATAGAAACAACCAAAAACTATATTTTTTGATTTAATGATCGCATATGATTAATCTAAAGGGAAAATATATTTTATTTTCGCTTTGTTTTATTAATGCGATCGAAATTTTGTTTTGATTATTATCTCTATCCTCTGAAATATTTCCATATCCATACCTAGTCGATGCTAGAACGGACCCAACGGGACCTCATCGATCTAGACATATTTTTGACCTCCCCCCATTACCCAGAGGGGTTCCAGGTATTTTTTCATTTATGTGTCAAAGATGGAATACTACGACCATTATTGGTTCATCCTTTATTGGGGCATATTTATTTGGGGACCTTGGTTGGTCTCCCAACACCACACCACACACCACTCCTCCCATAACCCCTAGAGGGTAGAGGAGTGCTACCAATTCAGGAAGCCAGTTGAATGCACATCAGGGTGTGTCATAGACAAACCCTATTCCTAGCCAGAACATTGTGTTTTCACAAGTGGCAATTGCTACAACCTCACAGACACCTTTTATAGCTTCGTTGAATCTACCAGATTTAATGCTATTAACGAACGACACCATTTCACACAACTCCATATGGCCTCACATACCCACAAAGCTCCCATCATACATTCCAAAATTTGAAGGGAAGCCAACGGAAGACCCCGAAAATCACGTTATGACTTTCCACTTGTGGTCTTCGTCGAATAGCATCGTTAATGATACTATTCGACTAAGACTGTTTCAACACACTCTAACTGGAGTATTAGAGAAATGGTATGTGGAGCAACCCTCTACTACACATGGAACCTTTAGCGCCCTTGCCACTGCATTCCTAACCTATTTTCAATTACCCATCCACAACAATTTCAAAATGGAGTTACTGACCCACTTTAGGCAAATCCCCGTCGTTCATATCTCAGACCATCTCCACGAATGGTGGTGGTGTTGTAGTTTGTGTAAAGCCAAAATCGATGGTCAAGTTCTATTAGACCTATTCCTGAAAACTCTCACTACAGAGATTACAAAGGATGTGGTGCACCAAAGGCCCATATCCAAACAAGATGCCATTAGTAAGGCCCAACAGCTCAAGCTGATCTATATGCAGTCAGGGTATATTTACAATATCCTGCCTTGCGTCTCGCGCCTACAAACTTACAAATAATTTCTAGGCATGTCAAAATCTGTAGACGGTTTAATTGGGTTATTGACCCAAAGTTACCCAGGCAGCAACGTTCAAAACCCTGGTTACGTGTATGATTCTACCCAGAACGTACCACAACCCGGCTTCCAAAGTCATCACATGCCTCTGAAAAATTTTACCAGTAGGGCATCGTCATATCACCATCAACATGGAGGACCCTATCCTCTGGCTCAGGGTTCCCAGTACGTAGATATATATACTGATGGAATTTCTCCCCCCCAACAGACATTTTCAAACTAAGGACCGCATTATGCATCATCCCCAACACAAGACCTGCCCATTCAGAATAATGCACAGACGAAATTTGTGTAGCCTTCCCAAAACCAAATGCGCCAACCATTTAACCAGGAGAACTACACTCCTAACATGGTTAAGAAAAAAGGAAAAAAAAAGCCTAAAGGAAATCCTAGGCAGGGAGGCACCAACTAGAAACACCCTCCTTAATCTCAAGCTAGAGGCATCTCCAACCAAAATCAAAACTAGGAGCCAAGAAATTCCCAACGGTAGAACAAAAGTCCACCTCTTCGAACAAACCACTCTTTTTCAATTTCTGGTGAGTACGGCCATTACACTCACCACTGTCCTAACCTCCCGGAGCTAAAGAAGTTTTAGGGTAACCATGGGCAAGGGGGATCCGCTCAACAGCAGGCAGTCATGCAAAAGCCCTTCCCCCATCAAGGGACAGTTAGGACTTAGCAACAAACTCCCAACGACACCGGAAAGAACAACCAAAAAATCTACATGACTGACGAGGAAATGTTTTTTCAAACACAGAATTGAAACTACGAAACCCCACCAGACACCAACATGTCAGGGGCTAGTGCTAGTGCACCAACAACACCTTTGACCATATCAAAGATTCCTATTGAACCCTTACCCAATATGGCTAGGGGACCAACTAGGTGGGCAGGAAACTATTCCAAAGCATCCCATAACTATAGGATTGTGGATGATCTAGCTCAATCTCCCACTGCCATGTCAGCCTTGGAAGTATTATAGTCATGCCCAAAAAAACGGAAAGCATTACTTTCTGCATTATCTGCTATCGACCCTATCGATATACGCCTAATGGATTTTGACTTAGACAAAGCCACCCCTAGGCTTCCTTCAATGGTCGCTTTTCAGATACTAGTATTGGTCCAAAATATTACCATTCATCGATGTGTCATTGACAAGGGGGCATCCACATGCATCATGTCAAAGAATGTTTGGTAGAAGTTAGGGTCTCTTGAACTAAAACCATCAGTCATCATGCTTAGAGAATATGATGGTCACCCTTCAACCCCCATTGGTCTCTACTAAAACATCCCATTCTGCCTAGCCAGAAAAACGGTCCTTATAGACATTGAAGTCTTGGACACTCACTTGGACTCTAATATACTCCTTGGTCGGAGTTATATGTATGCCATGTTAGCCATCTCTTCCTTCGTCTTCTGCACTATGATGTTCCCCCATGAGGACCCATCGTTACTGTCAACTAATTGATGCATAGAAATAAGCAACCCCTAACACATACTGATGTCATTATACCCTACGTAGATACATTTGTAGACATGCTTTCACAGTACCCAGAATATGGCCCTGGCCAGTTAAAACCTTCGTCCATCCTAGGATCATTCCTAGGAGATCCCCTCATCATACCTAAGTCATCACCTAATGTCACAGGAGCTCTGGTGTGCATGATGTCCACATCAAGTGCCGAATCTAGTCTGGACATGGACACAAGCGGTAATGACACCAAGTCCTCAGCCACGGCAACCTCTCTAGCCTACGCCACTTCCCAAACCCCTTTCCTCTACCCCCCAGCTGGCTTCATATCCCAATAGGTTTTAGCAATAGTGGTGTTACAAAACATCTCTTTCGCAATACCATTTTGGTACCTCATTCTCGCTACTGGGATAGGAGCCACACACATCATTGCCACAGGGTTAAAGCCCCTTAGTCCCAAGGAGGCCCCACCCATACAAGAGACTATCAAAAACATCCCTACAAATGAATTTCCATTGCAAAACCAATTATTACAGCCAAGTAAACTGAGAAATGAAAGAAGATGGAGACTCTTGCCATACAAATGGAATCACCCGGCTGCGCCATATATGACGTAGTAGGACACCCTTCCCACATCTACCCAGAGCTGGATGAATTAAATCCACTCCTTAGCTCTAAGGCAAACACCGCAACTCCGCGTTCCCGTAAAAAGGAACCTGCCACCAAAATTAAAGGTAAAGCTTTGCGTACCAATCACGCGTGTGCTTTTTGCAGCAATTATGGACACCCTACCCATCATTTCCTAGAAATATCGCGATATAGGGATGCCTTAAACGCCATCGAGCGATCCTATCAAGAGGATCCCTCCACCTAGTCATCTGGAGATGAACCTCGTACCATCCTGTACCTACTGGAGGAACGACAGTCACCAGAAAGAATCTCGTTCATATATACTCCTCCTGTCATATGCTGCATGTTGTGTGATGAATGTGGTCACACTTCATCGAAGAATGCGTAGCCCTGGAAATAATCCATAGATGGTATCCCATAGAACGGGTTTATTATGTCGGTTTGTAGGCAACACAATTTACATGCCCTTTTTGTGCCAACAACCACCTTTTGGAAAATTGCCACTATATCCCTCGATTCCAATTAGCACTGGCTAGTTTTCGCTCAGCCATAGTCTACCTCTCCTAAGAAGATGGCATGGACTCAGAATCCATGAAGTTCTAGACAACCCAATAAGATGTCACAATCATATCCATCCTCTTCTTTTCAATTAAAAAGCAACCAATCAGGGAACCCTTATCTACCCCCAACCTTTCCCTACAGAGAAGAACAACATGTGCGTTATGCAAAACGCCCAACCATGTGGTCACCACTTGCCCTGATTTAGCAGCATTGCGATGTTGTTACCCCACTAGACCATAAACTGAGCACGACGGGACCCCTATATCTAGGCTATTTTTCCCAGTATGTCAGGTAAATCACTGTGGACAACGTTGTACCTATATCTCACAATTTTTTCCTCTCATTTATATGATTCATACAATAGAGAAAAAATAGGACGATCTTCTCAAATGATATAGAAAGTACATCACCCCTAAGCCAGCAACCCCACACCCACATCAGTATGATGGGAAAATTGGGATAGCATGTCAACCAAGCATGACCAAGGCCAAACCTAGGATAATATTCGGACTATGTGACCGGATTGACCACTGGGTCAATCAATGCAAAGAACTGAAGCCCCTCGCAAACAGCATTCGCAGTCTCTTCTCTACCACAAAAAATTCCCTCTAACCAAGAGAATATCACGTGTACTTATTGCTAGATTTGTTCACAATTTCATCATACAATTAAATGTGAGCATCTCCCCAAGCTAAGAGCGGCAAGAGCAGTGTTAAGTCTACACTCCCCAAAAGAGTTAGACACACCCAAGCCAACAACATAGAAATGAAAGCAGAAGACCTCATCTTCTACAACAGATCCTTTTCAAGCATCCACATCTAGGACGACGAGTAGTGTTGATTCTCATACAATATACTCAGTTGGCATTGTGGTACCATGCACCATTTGCACCAGCCAAAACCACGAACCAAAGGCATGCCCGCTAAGGAAACATTCAAGCACCTATGCAACAGGCAGAATTTCCACCAACATGAAATTGACCATCCTAACGGGGAACCTAACCTTGCACTCACACAAACTCCCATCACAAAGATTATTCCCCCACTAAACACAGACGACAAGATACACCATATATGATTCATATCATCATGTATTGGAACTATGACTTGATTTGTCTGCTCATCTTCCATAGGTGTCGAGTTAGCTGTAACTACGAGAGTAGTTGTACCTACGACGTTGCAGAGCCAATCTATCTACACTCTATCGACCGGTTCTGGTTCCACCACATGGATGATGGAATCCTTCTTTTGTCTCTAAACCAGCTCTGTAAGTATTGAACCTATTCAGCATAATATTGCATAGGATCAATCCCCCTTAGGATCCCTATTTCATTCAGATGAGGACATCCTTGAGGCAATGACGAAGCCAGATTATTCATAGGATGCAATGCATCACCGTTCACTTTTTCTCCCCAACCACATGTTCAATCCTGACAAGAAAAAAGAACAAGATATCTATGCGATCGAATCAAAATATTTCCTAGCATCAGGAAAAGTCGATTGCCTCAAAAGCCCCATCCTAGCACCCGATGTGTTCGAGGAAGGAAATATGTCAAAGATCTCACCTACTGTCAAGGTGAACATATCCCAAAATCTTGCAAAGGTCGAAGAAATCTCACTAGGTATAGCATGCTATCCAGAAGAAATAGACTCTTATACCCAATTGCTACAAGAATATCAATATATCTTCACATGGGACTACTCAGAAATGCCTAGGCTTAGTCTCACTATCATAGAGCACCATATTGACACTTGGCCTGACGTACCTCCAATACGCCAGAAACAACATCAACTACACTCATCAAAGGTAGAAGCAATAAAACAAGAAATCGATAAGCTTCGCAAAGCCTGTTTATCTACCCCATCGCTTACACATCTTGGGTTTCCAACCCTGTTCTCGTTATGAAAAAACAGGGCACCATACGCGTTTGCTTTGATTTTCGGGATTTGAATAAAGCTTGTCCCAAGGAAAATTATCCCACCCTATTCATCGACTAGGTCATCGATGCTTGTGTGGGGCACAAATCTCTCTCCTTTATGGATATATTCTCTAGGTACAACCAAATTCAAATCTGCCATACATACTGGTACAAAACTACATTCACCACACCCTGGAGCACATTCATATACAAGGTAATGCCATTTGGCCTAAAAAACACTAGAGCCACCTTCCAAAGGGCCATGAACTATATATTTCATGACTTGGCACACCTTATCCTCGCCTACTTGGATGACTTGACCATCCACTCCAAGATGCGCTCAGACCATCTTGAGGATTTGTGATTTGTATTCCAACGATGTTGTCAATACAACCTACACTTGAACCCCCTCAAGTTTGTTTTTTGCATCATAGTAGGTAGAATCTTAGGTTTTATGGTATCCCAGAAAGGGATTTGTGTGGACGCCCTCAAGGTCCAAGCTATCAAAGAGGTACCTCCACCTTGAACCCTCAGGAAACTGCAAAGCCTACAGGGGAAGGCCAATTTCCTGAGACGCTTCGTCCTAGATTATGCCACTTGCACTCAAGGGTTCCTGTACTTCCTTTGCCAGGACATCCCATTCAAATGGGATGATCACACCCAACAAGTGTTTGATGCACTGAAATAAAAATTATCTTCAGCACCCCTCATCAGTCCCCCAGACTATGACAGAGATTACATCCTCTATCTATCAGCTTTTGAGTCCACCTTAGCCGGAGTCTTGATCCAGGAAGGCCTAGATGGGAAGGAGCACGTAATTTATTACGTCAGTAAAACATTATCATGCCCAACACTAAGATATGAGCCTAAAGAAAAGACTACCCTAGCATTAATACATGCAGTCTAGAAGCTTCCCCACCACATCATCTTAAAAACCACTACAGTTATCGCAGATATTAATCCCATCAAATACCTGCTCACATGCTGCCTAATGAACCACAAGTACGCCCGCTGGATAGTCATTCTCCAAGAATACGACTTACAGTTTCGCACCCCTCAAAGTAAAAAGGTGCTTATCTTAGCAAAGTACATTACAAACTTCCCAAGGGATATCAAGGGATCACCAGTAAATGATTCGCTACCAGACACGCATCTCTTCTTCGTAGCAACTGACGACCCATAGTAAGGATACATCCTCCTCTTCCTACGAACTCAGGAGTTCAGACCTCATCTCACTCGAGACGACCGTCGGTGCATACGCAAACAGGTCCCCCGGTATCTCCTCATGGGAGATGTCTTATATCGACGGGGCATCGACACCATTTTATGTCGATGCCTTACTCACGACCAAGTGGAAAAATCCCTCAATGACTACCATGGAGGTGCTTGCGGCTGCCACTTATCTGGAATTGCCACCGACCAAAAATTCCTATGGGTAGGATATTTTTGGCCCTCCCTATTTCACGTTTGCGTTACAACAGTCAAGAGATGCGAGCGATGCCAGCGCATCGCTCATAAAGCAAGAGCTCCCCCCGGTCCCCTGCACCCTATCATCATCACTGGCCCCTTTTGTAAATGGGGAATTCACTTCATGACTTGCAACCCCACATCATCGAGCAATCATAAATATATCATAGTGGTTGTCGATTATTTCACCAAGTGGGCAGAGGCCATGCCCTCACACAACAACATTGCAGAAATTTCCGCTCAATTTCTGTTTAACCACATGACCGCCCGGTTCGGCATTCCTAAAGAGTTAGTCTCTGACCATGGGAAACACTTCGAGAATGAATTTTTCGAGGAGATATCTCACCACCTCGGATTCACCCATGAATTCGCTTCACCATACTACCCCCAATCCAATGGACAGGTAGAAGTTGCAAACAAATTACTCAAAACTATGTTACAACGCATGGTAAATAACCATAAAACCAACTGGCACCATATGCTCTTTTTTTCCCTGTGGGCATACCGCATGGCTATGAAGACATCCACTAGTTTCACTCCCTTCCACTTGGTATACAGGGTCGAAGTCGTGATTCCCATAGAAAACGAGATCCTGAATTTACATGCCGCCATTGAACTCCTCGATGATACCCACCCTCTAGAACAGCATATAGTAGAACTAGAGCTCATCGACGAAAGTTGACAATAGTCGCTTCACACAAAAAGGCCCACAAGAAATGGGTAAAAGCATCGTTCGACCGCCACATCAACCCTCACTCATTCACTGAAGGAGAGCTAGTCCTTCGCTATCATGTCACAAAATAAGCCCTAGGGCCAGGAAATTTTGAAACCTTGTGGAAAGGACCCTACATCGTAAAGAATTACCTCTGCAAGGGGGCATACATCTTGATGTAACCAGACGAGACATACCTCAGCAACCCCGTCAATGTCCTCTACCTCAAGAAATTCTATCCATAAGGTCTAGTTAGGCCCTACAGTAGATTCAATGTGCACAAACCCAACCATTTTAAAATTTTTGACAAAAAGACATTTTACAAAATGCGCTTGAGTGTCACAATGGATTACCAACCCGAACCTTACTTTGGATTTGCCGATGGAGCATCACGATGGTCTCAAAGTTTAGCAATAGCTACCTGGGTCATCTATCACCCTGACCAATCACCACTCTGCACCAATGGACTATGCATATGTTCATCAACAAAAAATCAGGCAGAATATGATGTCGTTATTAGACTTATGTGCGACGCCCTCCATCAGGGCATACGCCATATGCATGTCTACCTCGATTCCCAGTTAGTATTATTGCAGTTAAACCAAACATTTGAGATAAGAGATTCACATATATTTAGAAAATATTTGTGTGCAAAAATATTAAGTAGAAAATTTGACTAAATTACATTCACACATGTACCAAGGAGTCAAAACCAAACAGCTGATTGCATAGCTAAAAATATTCTAAATTGGAATGCATCTCAAAAAAACCATCATACATCAAAAACAAAAAAAAACATAGACATCCATCAGCATAACATAATCCATAAGCAGAAACAAGGGGCACACCATGTAGAGCCGCAATATATATATATATATATATATATATATATATATATATATAAATATATATATATATATATATATATATCATAGTGTATGTGTCTGAGTACAAAAATAGTGTCTCTGACCCATCGGTTAGCCCAAAAAGATACACAAAAGTCATCAAAAAAGGGGGAATCATCCTCATAATGGGTGATTTATCCATGTACAAAAAGACTCTAGGGAGGTGCTCCCCTAGGTGGGGCACCTAGACCCACTTTCGCTCCCGTTACCACTATTGAAACTGACATCAAAACTGATACAACCACCTGACATAAAACAGGTCGATAGTCCCTCTCCCGGGCCATCCACATCTCCATTCACACCTCGAGGTCATCCAGAAAGCCTCGAGAAGGCATCCCCTGGGTCAATCGGTCCACTCGATCCTAGGCATCCTCCAGAACTGACACCTGCGTGGTCAGCTCAGTAATGCGACCCTCAGCCGCATCATCACACGTCACCTCTGCATCGGCACAAGCTTGATTAGCTATAGCCTCTGCAACAGCTGAGCTATTGCCATCCCCTGAAGGATTGGCTCCAACACTAAGTCCACCACCCTAAGGCTATGCAAGATCTCCTTCAAGCCCCCCGTGAGCTCCCTAAGGTCTCCTAAGAGGACCATGGCCAACCAATCGAGCCATAGGGCGACCAACCACACCAACATCTGCAAGAGTAACTAAAACTATGGCAGTGCCAGCGTAAAAACACATGTAAACATAAAATACTCAAATAAATACAGAAAACAAAAAGCATACCTATTGGCCCCCAAGCGTAGTGAGGAGGGGGACCAATCTTTGGATCCCCTCGAAAGTCCATCCCTGGATATGGGAATGGCAGAAACATCTGGGGGTTGGCTTCAAACCAGGCCTCAGTCATAACATTCAAGTAACGCCCACCCTACCTCCACCGCCTTGCGGCATCACAGGTGCCCACCTCCTTATACGAGGCACCCATGGCCCCCTAGCAGGCACCGCCACCACCGGTCTCAACAGCACCACTAACTCATACATAATGCTGCATAAAATGTTGGCATACGTAAACAGCTTCGATCCATTCCAGATCTTGAAAATTTTTGTCACCATCCCATCATAGCAGAAACGGGAAAAATAAAAAAAGTGCTCGGCCCTCAGCTGGCACAAGACTCCAACCTGCAGGCCCGATGCCCGATGTGGAGCCAACGACCCTATGATTCGCACGATAGCCTCCAAAGCTGTAATATTCCTAAATTAGCATGCAACTAATTGGAATACTAAAATCTAATTTTTCTTTCTTGTCTGATGAATAAGTAGGTAGGGAGACCCACAAATCTCTTTATTAGGAATAAAACCACCTCTCATGTGAAGGTGGATAATCTTTTCAACTTAATAAATCACCCTAAGGTGTGAATAGGGGCTAGAGCATGTGGACTGGGTCAACTTTGACCAAATCAATAGCGCTGTCATGGAGGAGTGGACATTTATGGAGAGACAACGCAATTTTAGATGGAACACATTGCATGGAAGTAGTGTCATTAATAGATGGGGCTTAGGGTTTGGAAGCGCATTTCTTATATAAGGAATAGGATGGAAACCATATTATTCATGTTATGATATGTTATGTTTTAGATTATATGGTCTATTTAGATATATATCTTTCTCTAGTTGTTTAGCTGAGATTGAGCGTTGTTTAGCACCGGGTGTTCCTGATCGGGAATCACACCTCTTCCATTGAGAAGCTATTGTAGGAGTTTGCACTAAATTTCCACATTCAGGTTTCATACCAAGCTTCAGTCTTGTGGTATAGCACAGTTTCTGTTGCAAGATGTGCCAAGTTGTAGGGTGCAGCAGTGGAAGATTGTATTGGGTGTTTTCTGAGCTAGTTTTGCAGTGGAGGAAGGTTTCCTTCCATTGGGAGGCTAGTAAAGGAGCCCCTTAGGCTTATTTGATATATTTGGCATCAGTCCAAGGTTATTTTATCCCCTACAGCGTAGTTCCAGTCCAAATTTGCATTATTTTAGTGAGTTGTTACAATGGGCAACCCAAAAATGGTCGAAACTCCAAATTTAAAATCTGACCAAACCATTTCTGGGTTTTTCTAGGTTTTTTGAGTATAATCTATGGTTAGAACACTAGATCATTCTGAGCACTCTAATAACCTTCTGCACATGGTTCTTCTCCTAAGAAGTAGTAGTTTCCAACAGTTGCAGTTTCCTTAGTAGTAGTAGTTTGCTTTCCATTGAAGGGATCAACCCTTCATTGAGAGAGTCATTTTGGAGGAGTTAATTAAGATCTACATTAGATTTAGCCACCTCCTTCTATGTGCTTTAGTTTTAGTGCATCTTCAGCCCTAGGGCTTTAGATCCACCATTCATATTTAGTGTATTTCTAGAAACCCATCCTGGGTTGTCTTGGAAAAGTGTTGAGGAGCATAGATCACTATTTTTGGCCCTGTATGAGTGTTGGGCCATGAATACAACCACTTTTTAACACTTATTTCATTCATTTTTACTCTTCTTTATCATGTCATTTATTATAATTTATCATATAAATCCATTTTATAATGATTTATGCTCTTATGGATGAATGTTATTTCTTCTCCTTTATTTTTAATAAATTGATGGTTATTATGCATAATTTTATCAATGATGGTTTATCAATATATTTTGTAATATCACTCACTATTTTAGCCTCCAAGATATTTGCTAGATTGCAGATTTGATTTCCAAATCATCATCAAATATTCCAAATCAGAAATTCGCTGGAATAAGAAGTGATAGTTTTGCGGTTACGATTCTGGGCAAATGAAGAAGAATATGGAAAATTTGGAACATGGGTTTTGTCTAGAATGGGCCCAATTAAGGTTTCCAAAGAACGGTTTGCCCAAATTTGGCCTGTATTGAGAGAATCGTAGGGTTCTTTGAGCACGATTTTCTCAAATTTGTTGTTGCGGCCGTCCTCCAAATCTCAGTTGCAAAGCCAAATTCGCCTTGCTCTTGTTGAAATATTATTGGAAATGTATTTTCTAGTTGATCAAGTTGTTGGGAACAATCCAATATTGTTATGGGAGATCATATTTGCTATTTAATTTCTCCTCCTTCTGATTATAAAAGGAGAGCATGTATTGTGTATTGAAAAACAATGGATGACTATTGAATTCCTCTTGTAACATTGTAATTCCTTGACTCTTGTGATAAAATAGCAGTTGATGTAAAAGCTATTCATGTTTGATTAATAAAAAGAGGCGTTCTCATTCCATTTCTATAGCTCTGCAGTAGACCGGCGACGCTTTCACCAGTGGTTGAGGGCCCGGCCCTGGTGGAGTGATCCGCTGTTTGTATTTCTATTATTTAATTATTGTTGTGTGATAATTGTGTTTGGTTTCATTACAATTTCAGAGTTAATTATTTTTGAATTACTTATTGGTATTGTTGTGTTATATTAACGAATTGCGTTTTTGTTTCTTTATGATTTAACAAGAATCTCAACACTGTATAATTTATCTTGTTAATACCTTAACAGAGCTTCGTTGTTCTATTTCCATTATGGTTTCATTCCACTTGCTATTCCGTTTGATTTATATTCATTACAGATTGTTGTTCAATAGGATTGGTTATTCAATTCCTTTAATCACAGTTTGTTGTCCATTTACATTATTGTTCACTTCAGTTGATTAATTGCAAAGAGTTTGGTTTTGAGAGCTTTCCTAGTTTCCTTTCATTAGCATCTTTTAGTTCAATTTCTATTTCCTTTTAATTTCTTTCAAGCAAGACTATCAACTGTAGAGAACATTGGTTATTGCTTGCTCGTTCCTAGATTGATGGTCTCGTTCCAGTTTGATTTCAATTGCATCAATTTCTAGAAGATTGAGTTTGCTTTCATTTCGATTGTTTTAAGATCACCAACTGTAGAGGACAGAGGTTATTGCTCCCAAGTCCCCAGATTGGTTATCTTGAATTGATTTCTAAGGGAAAGAGTTATTGCTACTGTATCCCTGATTGACATTTTGCAGTTTGATTCAATTCAAGTTTCAGAGCATTTCCATTTGTAATTAGGTTCCTTTACCAGCATTTGTTTATTCTTGAATTTAGAATTTTGTACCACATCTTCACAGCATTGCTCTTGGATGAATTGTAGCCTCAGACAAAGTACACTCTTGAAATAAAAAGTCGCTCCCGAATTGATAATTAATGTGAGATAAATAGGAGTTAAAAAGACACCTTTTATACCTCAACAATGATCATGATCTTATCATATCCATTTATATATATGTTCCAGCTGCAGTATTAGTCACTAAAACTGCATTGTGCTTCCTTCAGTACTTTTTTTAACAATGTATTACATGTTTGGGTTCATTTTGGCATTGGAGGCTTCTTTTGCCTATCTTGAGGGGCTGGATCCCCAAGATCTTGTACTTATTTATTAATGTTATATGTAATACCATGGATCTATCATTTGGCTCACATGTAATGTGTTAATATTTTATGCTATTTCCATTATTATGAGCTATATTCCTGCTTTTCCCATTTGGGAATATTACAGTGTTATAAGAGCATAATCTTGGCTTAGCCTGTGAAGACATTGCATCTATGTTATTAGAAGAAGAAGAAGCTTATCACAAAAAAGAGAAGGCTTATAGAAGGGACAAAAGCAAGTCTCCATTATTTTGAGAAATGGAAGGAAAGAAGTTTTCAGAACTTATTCTCCAAGCTATGCATGAGCTTAAAAGAGAAATCAAGGGAATGAGGAGGGAAAGACATGAAGGTAAATCAAGACGATTTTCACATGAAGAAAGCTCCAGTTCTTCATATTATGGGTGTGAGTATTCAACCACACAATCAAATCTACAACGTGGTACCATTACTACTTTCTTGGCAAGAGAAGAAGAAGGAGGAGAAACACCAAAGGAGGAGACTCTTGGTGATTATCTCCAAGAATATGAATCTCATTCTAGAAGACTCAAGGAGCATCTAAGTTTTCAAGGGTTTTGTAAAATCAAAGAAGATAGAAGACCCAGTAACTACAATAGAAGAAGAGGGTACATGCAGCACACTTTGAGTAGATTCTTTCTACCTACTTTTGATGGGTCACCCAAGAGCACAGCCAAGGCTTGGGTAAAGAAGATAGACACATATTTCTAGCTGCATCAAGTTTGAGAAGAGGAAGCCATTAGAGTAGCAGCGCTGAATCTTGAAGGTAAGGCTTATGCCTGGTGGTTATTTGAATATTATTCATTGAATAATGCAAATATATCTACTTATGAAAAGTTCACTAGGAGGTTAGTGAAAAGATTTGATTTAAAAAAATATAAAACTTCCTTGGGAGAGAAAACTGAGCCCAAGAAATCAGAACGTTTGCATGAGTTGGAAGGATCCATGAAGCCGACTCCATTTCAGAACATTTTTGAGGGGGTTAAAGATCTGCAACATGCTTTACCAAGGGCAAAGGCCCCACTTCAACAAGAAATATCTTCTCAAGAGGAAGACATGAGGATTCCTTCTTCAAGAGGAGATCAAGACACATGACCTCTTAATGATGAGGTATTATCCCTTGATGAGGAGGAGGAAGAGGAAGAGCTAGAAAGATCCTCCAACGCTATGACAACATGAGGATATCTACTTCTATCTGGAGATGGAGATGAAGCAATTGCTTCAACTAGAGGAGCTCTTGCATCTTTTCAAGAAGTTCCAAAGGATCTTACATATGAAGATCATGAGCAGCATGTGTCTATGTTGATTGGAAATGAGATAAAACAATGGAGGAAGTGTGTTCCAACATTGTATGCAATCTTGGGGACACACACTATGATAAATCATTCCTTTGTGATCAAGACTTTTGACACCAATGAGATGTTGGGTGTACATAGATTGATTACAATTGAAAAAGACACCTTAGACTGTGAGATCTTGCAGAAGGTAGGAGGAAATGAGGAGGGCTAGCACCGAATGATTGGGAACACATACACCCATCCTTTTCAGGAGGTTTATGTATAGAAGCAGGAGGATTATTTGCATAGTGAGAGCAGGGAAAAATCAGTCCAATCACATTTACAACTTGCTCTAGGCCTTGATGTTTCATTACATGGAGGCATTCCACTAGGGAGACCCCCTGATTGGAAGAGGATCAAAGAGTTATCTCAACATGTTTTACCACTCATAGATCCAAGAGGAGTGGGAACAGTGGGAGGTCATTGTCCAACGCTGAGAGTCTTGGGTTGACTCAAGGAGGAGGGAGACATTCTCCCAACATCATCATTACCCACTCTCATTTTCAGATTCTGTGTTGTGGGAGGAGCAACATGGGGGGGATAGCATCCTTCCAATATGTACCTTTGGCATGGGATATGTCAAAGAGGAAGTGAGCCATATGACAGATGTTCTTTGTGACAGATCATTAGCACTGTCACTATGGAGGATATATCCATATTGGAAATCCCAGCTATTGGTGGATTGTTCCAAGGATCTTTTCACATGCATGATACTTGATGACTAGCTACATGAAGAGGGCTATTCAGTCCAAGATGAAGTCATCTATTATCATGGAAGGATCTTCTTATCTAGAGCCTCCAAGCTCAAGGAGAATTTTTTACAAAGAGCACATGAATATTTTCTTTTCAGCCATACTTATTCCATGAGAGCCTACAACACTATCATGGAGAACTACACTTGGGAAGGCTTTGAAGAGAAACTATATCAGCATTTGAAAATATGCAAGGACCATGTGGATATGGGAGAGACACATAACTCAATGAAGGAGTTATTACAACCACCTCTTTCATCTTTTGAAATGAGATGGGATCTATCTATGGACCACTCCATTTGTATGGGCAGAAATTTTGGTAAGGAACATGATTATGTACATGATGTTTCATTTAATGATTATTTTCATTCCTTTACCATGTATATGCAAACCATTGCTCCAAGGAGGAGCATTCTTCCATATAAACTTCATGGCCAATTTTGGGCCATAAACATTTTTGAACATGCCCACTCCCTTGGATGATATAGGGAGATGTTGTATCACTTTGGGTGCACTCCAAAAGGACCAAACATTTCTCACCTTTTCAACCATTGTGAGAAGAATTCGGCAGTAAGTAAGTGGTGGGGAAACCACTTACCATATCACTATCTGATGTAGTCAGGAGATATACTATGCTGGTTCCACACGTGGGACTATGATCGACCTCCATTATTGAATTTGTTTGTTTATGTATCATTGGTTTTGATCCCATATGTTGATGATGTCCTTATTATTGTTGCGAACATGATTGGAGGGATGACACATTGGTTGGATGTGTCCATTGGGAATGAAACTTCCCACATTTCTTCATGCTTCAAGGGGAGCATGGGACATTATATGGATACTACATTACATCACTTGTTTCCTTATGAAGGGAGCCATATGATTGACTTATGTCTTTGGGAGGATCCTCTCACATGGGTGGAGCTTTTCTATGAATTACCATCCTGGAGGGTGATTCATTTCATATGGATTGATAGCTTGGAGGATGGAGCTTCACATGGGGATGAAGGTTACCTATATTTTGTAGAACTATCCTTGCAGTTGCTTGAGGACAAGCAACATTTTGGAGGGGAGGATTGTAGTATTCCTAATTTAGCATGCAGCTAATTGGAATATTAAAATCTAATTTTGCTTTCTTTTCTGATTAATAAGTGGGTAGGGAGACCCATAAATATCTTTATTAGGAATAAAACCACTTCTCATGTGAAATTGGATCATATTTTCAGCCTAATAAATCACCCTAAGTGTGAACAAGGGCTAGAGCATGTGGAATGGGTCAACTTTGACCAAATCAATAGTGTTGTCATGGAGGAGTGGACATTTATGGAGAGACAATGTAGTTTTAGATGGAAACACATTGCATGGAAGTAGTGTCATTAATAGATGGGGCTTAGGGTTTGGAAGCTCATTTATTATATAATGAAGAGGATGGAAGCCATATTATTCATGTTATGATATGTTATGTTTTAGATTATATGGTCTGTTTAGATATATATCTTTTTCTAGTTGTTTAGCTGAGATTGATTGTTTATTAGCACCAGGTGTTCCTGATCAGAAATCCCACCTCTTCCATTGAGAAGCTCTTGGAGGAGTTTTCACTACATTTCCACATTTAGGCTTTAGACCAAGCTTCAATCTTGTGGTACAATGCAGCTTCTGTTGAGATATGTGCTGAGTTGTAGGGTGCAGTAGTGGAAGATTGTATTGGGTGTTTTCTGAGCTAGTTTTTTAGTGGAGGAAGGTTTCCTTCCATTGGGAGGCTAGTAAAGGAGCCCCTTGGGCTTATTTGATATATTCTTCATCATAACAAGGTTATTTTATCCCCTACAGCGCAGTTCCAGTCCATATCTACATTATTTTAGTGATTTGTTGCAATGGGCAACCCAAAAATGGCCGAAACTCCAAATTTAAAATCTGGCCAAACCATTTCTGGGTTTTTTCTGGGATTTTTGAGTAAAATCCGTGGTTAAAATACTAGATAATTAGAATCACTCTAATAACCTTCCACACATGGTTCGTCTCCTCAGAAGTAGTAGTTTCCAACAGTTGCAGTTTCCTCAGTAGTAGTAGTTTGCTTTCCATTGAAGGGATTAGCCCTTCATTGAGAGAGTCCTTTTGGAGGATTTCTTTTATATCTACATCAGATTCAGACACCTCCTTCTATGCACTTCAGTTGCAGTGCATCTTTAGCCCTAGGGATTTAGATCCACCATTCATATTTAGTGTATTTCCGAAAACCCATCTTGGGTTGTGTTGGAAAAGTGTTGAGGAGCATAGATCTCTATTTTTGGCCTTGTATGAGCATTATCTTATCAGATCCATTTATATATATGTTCCAGCTGTAGTATTAGTCACTAAAACTATGTTTTTCTTCCTTCATCACTTTGTGTAATAGTGTATTACATGTTTTGGGTGCATTTTGGCATTGGAGGCTTCTTTTGCCTATCTTGAGGGGCTTGATCTCCAAGATATTGTACTTATTTAATGATGTTATACATAATACCATGGATCTATCATTTGGATCAAATGTAATTTGTTAATGTTTACTTCTGTTTCTATTATTATGAGCTATATTCTTTATTTTCCCATTTGGGAATATTACAAAAGCGCACTGCTCGGCCAAGTTTGTCACTGAGGCAACGGCTATGCACCCCTCCATAAGGGGCACCCCGCCATAGTGACGCACTTGGAACCTCTCAAAATTCACCCTCCCAGATGAGAATGGATACCGCAATGCCTCATCCTGAGGCAGTATCCTGGTCACAAAGTATATATCCGTCTCAGGACTGATAGAAAGGTCACACCCACGCAACACAAACATATTGCGACACCTATTCCAGTGCTCGATCAGGTAATGCAGCAGTTGGTCCTGTGACCGAAGAAGGTCATTCTCCACAAAATTTAGGAGACCCCATTATGCAAATTGTTTGCACACTTGAACATCGACAGCTAAAGCAGTACGGAGCTCGGGCCAATTCCGCTCCCTCCACAACATCCTTTCAACCAAACAAGAACACATGAGTAGCATAAAAACCTCAAAAAATTAGGCAAAATTTTCAAAATTTTGGAAAAAACTACCTCAGCCTTTTGCGCACATGTCCCTCAGACATGCACACTGAAGGCGCACTTGTATTTCTCATAGGAGGGTAAAAGGCGCGCCCAAAGATGAGAAAAATGCAATTAAAGAGTTAAAAACCCTAGTTTTTTGAGCAGAAGGCACGCTCTTACCCTGATTGCCCACACAATCTAGGGTAATATTGGCTTAGAATCCATAAAAACCAATTTTTTATGGACCCCAGAACCCTCTGACTGAAATAATTAAAATGTAGGATGTCATGGAGGTTACTTGGGCATTATATCGCTAATCCCTGGTGCTCAAGCTGATTGCAATGGCAAGAACTGCACTACAAAAGCCTTTGACCTCTCAAAAACTCAACAAGCACAAATGAATTGAATTATTGCCATATTCACCTATATATCACCATTTTCAAAAACTTTGGAGGACCACAACGAGAGCTCAGAAGGTCCAATCTCTAAACCGAAAGCAACACTGTGATCAACACTCCATAACGAACAGAGGCGATGTCACACTTTTTCACTCCAAAATATAAAAAATTCAACGCCGGCATGTATGCCCTCTATCATCTTCTTTTTAAATCATATTTCTTTCAATAATATTTGATAAATAATATGCTTTCACTTGAGGTAGTTGATTTTGCAGGTAGTATGCAAACCATCCACAACTCCATCTACTGAAAGTTCCAGAGCAGGTATCATTCTACCCCAAGCATGATAGAGTCCCAGAAAACTCTACATTTCCTGACATCATTTCTCCATCATAAATTAACCATAGGTTCCACACATCCGACCGTGTTTATCATCACCTCGCCTTGCACATGATAAGCATTCTCTTTGGTTGGTAGAGCCTCCCCTCCATGGCGCTTGTCACCCAAAGTAGACCATATATCACAAAAAATAGTGACACCATGTCCATACCGCTACAGTCCTGGAATAACCTCATGCCCATTCATTCACCATGCATAAGGTGAAGTTTTACCATATGAAATAAAACCCCTTTCCTAAACTACCAGGTTGTACAAGCAAATCAAAAGCACACTCTCGTGCCTCTCATTTGGCCCACCATACCTCCATTAGCATATTCCCATCTGTGGTACTTTTTCATCCGCTTCATCAAACTCACACATGAGACCAACCAATGGGGCCCCCACCCTCAGCAAAAAACCTTCCTTACATCATCAATGAGTGAGCACTTTCATGTTTTGGGGCACCCGTCTCTGTGTTTTGTATAAAGAAAACCCCATTATTTTATTCTTTTGGTAAGTGTACAAAGACTGCAAACGATGCACTATGTCCACCACCCCCTCATTAATTTTTTTTTCTCCCATGGTAGTAGTACCTACCCACCCTTTGTTGGAGTATACAATAAAGGCCACTATGACATTCATAGCCAGTTATACCCACCCTAGAAGTCCTAACAACTCCAGGGATTTCCCCATCATAAATAGTTATGACTGTCGCCAAGCTGATTTTTATACTCTAACTGTGGGCCATTGAATCCCCATCATCAGTTTTCAGTCACCCCTCGCCATCATGCCTATGTTAAATCCATCACATCCAGGATCTTGACCCTCTGTATCAGTGACCCCCTCGTTCGGTTGAGGCTTCCTTTTTGTCGACTTCAACACCTATTTTCCAAAAAAAGAAGCAGTACCTTGGATCACCCCTCTCCACAATAGGGGCGTCCTCGGGTGACACTGTGAGAGAAATCATTGCCCACAGATGTCATCGATCCTCCTTACATTCAACTACAACAAAATATTTCATGTCAATATGGTATCGTACCTTACCACCATTACACTTTGATCAAATTCGTCAAAGACCCGTGCCTTCATAAGCATCTCTTTCAGCAATGCCTACACGGGAAGGTCCCAGCCAGTGCCCAAGCGTACAAATGAGAATTTATATGACATACCAATTTTACGCATATGGGTACCACATTCCACCTATTTCCAAAGAAAAAATGCCCCTACGGGCGTCAACAGTCATCGTCGTCAACCAATCACTACCATATTAGTGACACAGATAGAACATGTATCTGTCAAATAGATTTTTTTAACTAGCCAAAGCATTACAAGCATGGTACATGCCCACCTCATAGAAAATTTGTATATATTGTATTATAACATCACTTACATGGGTCCCATAGGACATGGTCTCTCTTCGACTCGGTGCAGGATGTCTTGAATTCCAAGCTACAGGCAGGTCTCTCTCTCTCTACGCACAATATACAGAAAATAAGCTATAATGTATTTTGGCTATACATTTCTTCCTAGACCTCACACATTAGGGGGCAACTGTTATCACTAGAAAATCATACAAGCAAAGGTGACATTATTTAATGTTAGGCAGAAGGATTTACAGGGATGAGAGACATTAGAGAATTTGAAAGTATTTAAAAATCTCTAAGGTCTGAGGAAAAATCAAATGGTGTGCAAGAAGGACTAGCCAAATATGCTTTTGCGTGCAAAATCATTTGATAAATGTGCCTTTGCACACCTTTTGACCCAAAAATCGCACAACCCTGGGAGTGTAAGCACTGTCGTTTTGATTATTGAAGCTGTTTGACTCTATTTAGAGATTTTTTGTTATTTATTTTAGTTTTAGTTTAATTTTTATGTTTGAATATTCATTCTATCTCTATATCTAGTATGTTTATGTTCTAGCATGTTCCACTAACTTGCTTGACTCCATATATTTTCTTCCTTTGACCAATAACTTAAGAGGGAAAACCACAGCCCTTAAGTTGGTGTGATTTCGTACATGCATGCACCAAACACACTAACACACCAAGGACCACCACTTTTTGGCGTTGTTGTCGGGGAGGTGTCTAGTAGATTCCTTGATTATGTTTTAGCATTCTTTTATGCTTTCCATTTTCATGTTGTTTCCAAAATATTGAAAAAATACAAAAAAAAAAAACTGATTTTCATGCCACATAGGAGTAGGAATACTCAAATTTTTTTTTTAAATACTTCTCCAATACCCACCCTGCCACTTAACCATGTGGTGCAGTAAGAACCACATCGCCATACACTTTTGAAGGTAGAAGAGATGGATGGATATGATGACAATGAAGAAGATCTTATTGGGTTTCCCATTCAAGATATGGACATGAGGGTACATATGAAGAACATCCCTCCATATTTCCTTCCCAAATTCCATGGTATGAGGACAGAAGATACAAAAACATTTCTCTTTGAATTTGAGATACTTTGTAGATCGTATGGCTACTTATCACACACTCAAAAACTGATATTGTTTCCTGCAACATTTAAGGATATAGCTCTTAAATGGTTCATGAGTCTAGGTGCTAATTCAACAAGATCATGGAATGATTTGCAAAAGATATTTCTAGAAAAATATAAAGATCGTGATATTAAAGAATACATTTTTAGAATGACTCAAAAAGAGGATGAGAGCCTTGAGGATCTCATAGATAGGTTCATGTTTAATGTTAAGAGGGAAAATTGCATCATTTAGGATTTGACACACTAAAAACCCTCTTACTTAGAACAATTAGGGATGAGTATATTTATCTCCTAATCTCATGAGTAGAGGAGATGTATACCAACTATCATTTGAAGAAAATTTTCAAACATGCAAGTACATATCAAGAGGAAGGGAAAGAGTAAGTAAATCTACCTCAACATTGGTAAGGTGATATGAACTTGGAAATTTGCTTGACAACTTTAAAACAAAAATTCTTAGCAATATAAGTGAACAAGTAGAAATGTTAAGAATACAAAATGAGAAAAAATAAGATGTTGTTATTTTTGTTATCCATGTAGAATCATATGCTACTAAATGTTTTCCATCATTCCCCAGGTTTAAAGAAGTTTACCAGGAAGACAATGGAGCAAGGCAATCACAAAAGAAGCTATGTTATGTAGCTCCAAGGATACCCTGACAACCTAGTCAACCTGATATAATGCAAGGTCCCACTTCACAATTTCAATATTATCCACATCCATCTCAAACTAATTGGGACACACTCCCTCCTTGGAAACCTTGGCCATCTCAACCCAAAAACCAATCTTGGCAACATGGTTGGTAAGGTCCTTATTGGGAAAATCCTCAACATCCTCAATATTTCCCTCAATATCATCC
This sequence comes from Pinus albicaulis, assembly GCA_034641835.2. NCBI lineage: Eukaryota > Viridiplantae > Streptophyta > Pinopsida > Pinales > Pinaceae > Pinus > Pinus albicaulis. The sequence continues at coordinate 1,993,033,768 of CM076578.1, forward strand.
ATACCCAACTCCATGCTATCCCTACCATCCACCTCCACCACAACCACATCCATCTAATATATCCAGCCCAACTCAACTACCTATACCACCATTTCCAAACCCACACCATGAAGTATCTCATCTCACTTACAATGTTGAGGTACAACACTACCGAACATATCCTCTTGATCTAAATGGTTTGCATATTAGTTCAAGAAAGGTACTACAAAGAAGAGATTTTCTTAATTTCATTGAAGGGCAACATCAAGAAGGAGAAGATCCAAATGAGGAGATCAAAATATCAAGGGCTGCACTTGATAAAGAGTGGGCATCAGAATGAAATGTTGAGAATGTTTCCTCATGTTTAGCAGCATTTCCTCCATGTGTTCAAGAGAACAATCAGAAAAAAGAGGAAGATTTGAATTTCATAATAGAAGAGGACATCCAAGCTGATCCAACTCAGCAAGTGGACCAAGGGCATCACAAATATATTGACAGATGGTTCCAAACAATCATTAAGCTGCAGCAACATGCTCTTCTCCATAGTACTTGATACAATCCCAGTCAAATCAATTCATCTCTCATATTCAGGTACATGTCAAAGCATGTATTCCAAGTGTGCACCTGAATTTATCTGTCATATTGGTGTGAACATGGCTCCTTTGGAAGTATTCCTATACTTGAAAAAAGGTTTTTTTTTTTCAAGTAGAGTGGGAATTGGTGTGAACATGGCTCCTTTGGAAGTATTCCTATACTTGAAAAAAGGTTTTTTTTTTTCAAGTAGAGTGGGAAAGTGAAAAAGAAAAAGAAAAAGAAAAAAGGGAAAAGGAATAAAATCTAAGGTGAAAACCTCTTTTGAGGTGTCTGAGATTGGCCCACTAATTGAAAACCTCCATGAGGCATTCATTGGGTTGAAAAAATAAAATATCCTAGGTGAAAACCTCCTTTGAGGCGCCTAGGCAGATCTACTAGTGGAAAACCTCATTGAGGGAGCAAGAAGGCCTTAAAAAAAAATGCATTTCTCCATGTATCTCTCTCTAATGAATTCAGATGCTCTCCAACTGTTGTAGGCAGAAAAAAACAAGTTGGAACAAAAATAAAATTTGGTCAACACCCTGGTAAAAGGTAGTCAAACTTGGACTTCCTCCTCCTATGCTCAGAAGCTCCGAAATAAACTCAAGCAGATTATCACACGCAGCTTCAGAACCACTGAAGACAGCTTCAAAAGCCATAAAAACAACTTCAATATCACCTGCAAAAACAAATCAATTTTAAGGTTTAGGTATGAAATCAGATAACCCTTTCTTCGAATCTATTTTAGTGTAAGAAAATGTTAAAAAGTGTGAGAAGGAAATTTCTTATATATATCAAAAATTACTAGAGAGAAACCTCAGCCTTATCTAGTGACTAGACTCACTTTTTCCACCAAGAAGAGGAACAAGACAAAAGTAAGAAGGACTTGAGAAAGTGGGTAGTAAGAAGTTCATTGTAATGGAAGACAAGGAGTGCCAAGGGGTAAAAAAGGGTTAAATCAATTAATGGAAAAAGAATTGTGCTTTATTATACATGTAATTAAAAAAATAAAAAATAAAAAAGAAGAAGAAGAGAAAATCAAATAAAAGGTGGATCAACCACCTGTTGGAATGCGAAACAGATTTTCTTAAGGCATTTGAGGACCTCCATGAATCACCTACAAGAAGAAATGCAAGAAGAATAGCAAGAAGATTAATAGGAGGAGCAGCGCATGGGCCAATAAACAGAAAACGAAATAAGCCAACATGTAGGAAGAACCAGAAGGCAGGAAGGATGAATAGGTTGCTCAGAGGATGAGCATTAGTTTCAGTATGGGGGTGATGATGGGCCTCTAAATTAGACATTAATTAAGGCCCATATAACCTTTCTTAGGCCCATCTACCTTCCTTATGCACATGAAAATATATATTAAATCTCTCCTTCTGCACTTAATAATGTTTTATTATGCTTTAATATGTTTTTAGGAAGGATTAAAGGTAATTGCATATTTGTGCCTAATATTGGTTATTTTTGTAGAATATTGTGAGAATATTGTGCAGATTATGCAGATTTCGAGAGGGAGATAGTTTAGGGACTTGCTCCCTACCACTGGAAGATCAATATTGAAGAATAAATGAGCAAAATTTCAGGAAATTATGGAGAAATCTTGAAGAGATTCAAGGGGGTTGTCCACCCTCCTTAACTATCAAAGGCAACCAAACAAACTGAAGATGAAGTGCACTCAATCTATGGTTTACTTGGAGTCATAGTGGACTCAAACACTATTTTCTAGGGAGATGTTGGTAGCTACCCTTGAGGATAAATAAAGCTAATCAAGAGCTAATGAGTGTGGATTCTGGGTGAATTCTAGTCGATTCGATTCCATTCAAAACTTTTGTTGCAAGTTATTAAGCTTTTTATTATTGTACTCAGTGATTAAACTTCAGAAAGGTAATTAGGCTATTCTATTCCTGAAATGATTAGATACACTCCATTTAACTGATTTAGTTCCAGAGAGTTGGGCTCGTGGGTTAGGGCCCAACCCATGTGCCTCAGCTCCTCTGTTGTTTTCATTCTTTTCTTTCATGTCATTTAGCTAGTTTTTCTTCTGAACATTTAGCTAGTTTGTTGGTATTTTTATTGATGTTTTAGTTTTCTTCCCGTCGTCTTTTGTTGTAGATTTAATCTGGTTACAGAGAGGTAGAATAGTTGATAAACTCCATAAAGCTGTGAGGCCAACCTTCCCCTCTCAACTCTGTCAAAAGAGCTCGAGGAGGGTAGACCTTTCCCCACAAACCAAAAATTATTTCTTGCTTATGATTTTTTGGAAATAGATTAGATCAGTGCTTGTATTTTCATGAACACATTGTCTATCTTTCTTGCATAAATAGGCAGGTTGATATCAGGTACAAGCAGTATAGCCCAGGGGGAAGTTCTCCAACACCTCTTGCTTCATCTTCCATCTTCCTTCCATCTCTGATGTTACGCTCTGGTACACTGTGTTACACCATTTTACATAGTGGTTACGCCTTCTATTCCTTTCTTCTCTCCTTAATAGAAACCACACCCTTTTTATTCACAAAAACCAATTAAAAGTTTGACCTTCGCCTTTCTCCTCAAAACTCTCACTCACCCTACTTCGCTCATCGCAAATCACAGATATCTTTCATTATCTATTTATGCTCTCCCATTCCAAGCCCCAATTATGATATTCTTTCCGTACTCTACCACATCATCTAACTTATCGCATTTCGCAATTATCTCCACTGTCCCATCGCATTTCACATTTCGCTCACGCTATTGAGCAACACTTCCACTTCTCCACCAGCCTTGTGATATTGTGGTATTGTGATATCGCATATCGCATATTGCATTAACATCCTCCCATCGCATTTCACACCCTTTTACCTTTTTCCTTTTAAGACTTACTGCAATAGCAAATTTCATTTTCATGTGGTTCCCGTTAATACTTATCACTCACGACGCCAATTGTGATATTTCTAACGCACTCTGCCACCGGTCTTACCACCACATCACCCATCGCATTTTTCATTTTGCAGTCTTTACCCCATTGCATTTCGCATTTTTGGCCGTATCGCATCTTGCACTTCGCACTTTCCTCTTGATTGCACTGCTGCTTCTCCTCCAGCTTTGTGATGTTGCGAATTGTGATTTCGCACATCGCAAATCACATTTCTATTCGCCAATTATAACTTCGCCATCGCATATTTTAAGCCTCCCACTCCAAAGAATATTTGTGATCTCATAAGGGTTAATGAATTCTAAAACCCATATTTCTGCCTCCAAGGCTTGTCCCATGTGTTAAGCCTTCCATTATCATCTTTAGTCTCTTTCTTCTCCAAGATGCAAATCAACACTTTCTGAATTAGTTTTAAGTCATGTTTAGCATAGCTGCATGGATAGAAGCATGGTATAAAGAGCATAAGATAAGTAGGTTGTGTTTAGCCGATTGGCCAAGTTAAGTGTGGTTTAAAATATTTTCCTTTCTGCAATTTAAATTAGTTTCCTTTCTGTCATTTCCTGTCATCAATTTAGTTTAGTTTCCTTCTTGTCATTTCTTTTTAGCAATTTAGTTTAGTTTCCTTCCTGTCATTTGTTTGTAGTAATTTAGTTTATTTTTCTTCGTGTCACTTCTTTTTAGCAATTTAATTTATTTTCCTCCTCTCATTTCCTTTCTGCAATTTACTTTAGTTTCAGTGCAATGTGACAAACTTCACTGAGAACCCCTATAAGTAGCACCCTTTCATAGAGCGGAAGAGGATGACATGAGTAGAATGCATCTGTTTTGTATTAAACATTGTCACCTCCGAGTTTGTATGAACCCCGGGTTGATTAAGTAAAGTAGGGTAGCCCCTTGGAGTTGTAGCATTCTTGGTGCAATACTAGGGCTCACCACCTACCACTAGCCCAAATATTTTCCTAGCGAGCTATATTATTTTGAAAATTTTGCCTGTTTGGGAAAATGAATAGAGCTCATTTCTAGGAACATATGGTGTCATTTTTCCATGAAATAAGTTGTGCCAGATTTAGAACAATAAGATCTACATAGTCGTTCAGGTCCCACACCATTCCGACAACTTTCAGTTTTGGGAATATTTTTAAGCAGCTAATCACTCATCTCAACTGTAAGCTTTTCGACCTAAAAATATCACTTCCAGTTGTTCAACAGATGGGGGTACAGTTCCCTCACCTTTCCAATCTTGATCCATTTGGATTTGCTTGGATTTTTTCCTTTGAGCCCCACATAAAGGTGATCCACATTCCCTTGTATTGAAGACCTTGTTCTTTTATCAAGAATGGTGTCTTGTTGTAGTTCATCGAGGTATTCAAGAGAAAAATCCTCAATGAAAGGAATATGAACATTTTCTCCTTGATCTTCAATTAAAGGAGGCTCATACAACATTAGTTTCTCAACATTAGCAACAATATAAATTTTCATATACGAAGGAAAATCCAACCTGAAGGCATTATCACCAATATTTTCTAAAATTCTGAATGGACCATATCGAATTGGTTTGGTTTTTACCTTCTCCCTGAAGCCTTTCCTTGTTAATGTGAATCCAAACTTATCACCGACTTGGAAATTTTGATCTACACGATGCTTATCGTGCCTTTTTTTGTACTTGACTTGGCTCTTTTCCAGTTGTTCTTGAACTATTTGATGTACCAGTTGGATTTGTTCAATGAACCTTTTAGATTTGTCTATGTCACTATGGCCATCAAACGTCCTTTCCAAAAATGAAAACCAAAGGATATTTAAGCAAGTATCCCAAACATGCCTCAAATGGTGATGTTTGATTTGAAGAGTGCTTGCCCTGGTTGTAAGCATGATGAATATAGTGCGAATGTTCATCCCACATCTTAGGATGCTTTCTGCAATAAGAATGAAGAAGATGTATCACCTTCCTATTCACCACCTCTGTTTGACCATTTTCTTGTGGATGAAATGTTGTACTCTTTTTCAATTTGGTGTTCATGAATCCCCACAAGCTTGACCAAAAGTTCCCAACAAATCGATAATATCGATCACTAATAATGGATGTGGGAGGTCCAAAATGCACCCATACATTCTGAAAAAATAATTGAGAAGCTTGTTCAGCTGTAATTTTCTTTTTACATGGCCTCAAAATACACATTTTGTTAGACATATCCACAACTACATAAACATAATGATGATTCATTTTTGACATAGGAAGACGTCCAAAAAAGTCCATGGAAACACTCTCCCATTGACGAGAAGGTACTAGAAGTGGTGTGCACAATCCTAACTTTCTATTATTAGGCTTACTGAAATCACATAATGAACGCCCTCTAATAAAACCTGACACACTTTCAAGCATACGAGGCTAATAAAAATACCTTTTTAGATGTTCCATCGTCTCACTTACACTGAAATGACCAACAACAATAGAATTATGTGCTTCTCTCATGATGTTGACTCTTTCTCCCTGTGGAATACAAAGCTTACCAAGATGGTACAACAAGTTATCATGCATGTCATAATCCAATTCATCTACTTGGTTCTCTTGAGTCAAGTTTGCATATACATCTCGAAAATCACTATCTAAAGCATATTTATCAACATATCTATCATGTAAGACAAAAAATTTCTTAATAATTGTAGCAAAACTAACAATAGGCCTAGAAAACATGTCAACAACTTTAATGTAGATACCTTTCTTATACCTTATCACCAAGTGGAATTGTTGAAGAAAACCCATCCATCGAAAGTTCCTTGATTGCTGCAACTTTGTTTGTGATTACAAGTATTGAAATGGTTGATGATCAATGTGAATGATTGTTTCCTTACCCATCAAGTAGTGTTTCCACTTTTTCACACTTTGCACCAATGCATATAATTCCTTTTCATATGTAGGATAATTAATCAAGCACCATTAAACGTTTTTGAATGAAAACATATGAGCTTACCATGTTGCATGAGGACTACACCCATGGCATAATCACTAGCATCAGTATGAATCTCAAATTATTGTCTCAATTTTGGAAGTGCAAGTACTAGGGCTAAATTGATATTTTCCTTCAATGGATCAAATTCCTTTTATTGTTTTACCTTCCCACTTTAAGACCTGCTTCACTCTTGTGAATGCATGCAATGGAGCTATGATAGAAGAGAAGTTAGCAATAAAATTCCTCCAATATTGGGATTCTCCCAAAAATCTTCTTTCCTTGTAACTGTTTTGGGCTTTGGCCAATTCAAAATGACATCAACCTTGGAGGGATCTATTTTCAATTCACCTCATCCAACAATATGACCCAAATACACTAAAGAAATTTTTCCAAACTCACACTTTGGCATCTTAAAAAACAATTTTTATTTATTCAAGACATCAAGTACCTTTTTGACATGCATAACATGTTCTTCATGAGATTTATTGAAAATCAATATGTCATTGTTATGCCAAATTGTGATCTACGGATAGATCAAATTCCCTAAATGTGGTGCTAGTCACTTAGAACAATAGAGGAAAGACTTTGCTATATTATTCCCTAACATAAGCAGATACACAGAATAATAGAAGAACCTACTGGTGGTTCAAGCGCTTCTCCTTCTCCTTCTGTCGCTTTTTTTGTCGTTCTCAATCCAACTCAAAACGCCGGATCGATTCCTCCAAACATAAACAGAGAACAACAAACACATGAAATATACAGATATCTACTTATCTTAATCACTCAAATCGATTATATATGAAACATATATATCATTCAAGAATCCATTGCATAAGATACAGATACATATAAATGCACATATATGGGAAAATGAACAACAATATATATTAAAGAGTAGAAGGAGGAGGTTACAACCAATGATCAATTTGTTGTTGCTAGCTCGAACATCATCTCAGCCTCATCATATCCAACATCATATCAATAGCATACCAATACTTTCACTCTCCCAAATGAGAATCCAACAACATTTATTTACCAAAATTCTTCCTTCCCTAGCACTAGGATCTGTGTTAAATTTATAGGGAAACTCATGGTAGTTTCTCAATGAATGACTTTCTAAGAATAGCCAAGACATGTTTCCAAGTTCAAATGTGTTAGATGGACACTTGGATTCGAATTTTGACACATATAGACTCTTCTAGAAGGCACTGGCCATGTGGAGATTCCCGAAAAAATGAGAGTTCTACTCCCAGGTGTCCAACGCACCCTTGAATGTCGGGAAGTGCATTGCAGTGCACCCTTGAATGGAGGATGTTGCATATGCAACACAGTTGGTCCTTTTAGAGGCTGCATTGGTGAGTCTATAAGTGATATAACATATACTTCAAACCTTGGAAATATCACAATAGAAGTGATCTGAAAGTGGGTTGGATAAATTTTTATGCTTTTCAAGAACCTCCCACTCAGTTAAAAAAATTAAGATCTAGCTTATTCTTGACTTTTGAGGAAATGAATACTTGAAACAAGTGTAATTTTTTTTACCGTTTAAGTGCTTTAAGAACATTTTTTTTCTAGTATTAAGCATGTGAAAAAACCATATAATGCAGCAAATAAGCATCACAAGATAACAAAAAATTTAATATAGGAGTTCACCCGAATATCGTGGGTTACGTCTCCTTGAGCCTTTGTCAACTGACTTGGCTCTTTGGGATTGTGATGTGAAATTTCTTTTACAAGTTAATAACTCAACTCCAATGGTTATCTTAACTGATCCATTAGGTTCATAACATCATCATACCCATGGAATGGTTGCAATATTTTTGAAGATGAACCTTGGCTCCCTTAGACTTGACTCCTTGAGTTGGTGCCCTTAAGCTTCCCTAAGCTTATTTTTGGCACTAACTAACCCATAATCACTTTTATGTCCCTGAAATTTTTTTTAATGTCTCCATCATACATCATACATCCAAAATAGGTTGTTCATTTGCTCCAAATGAGCATTGGCTTCCCAATCTATGCCTCCAACCACTGATGGCCCTAGGCTACCCAAAACTTCCCTGTGGATCTTTAACATTAAGAATTATTCAAATGGCTCTAAAAATTCCTTAATTGGATTCAAAATGTCCAAAATAGTTAGAATAGACTATTCACTTGTAGAAATTGGCCTCCGGTTGCTCCGGTTTCACCTCCAACACTTGGTGGCACCCCTTGTCTCTCAGGTCATTGAAAAATTCCTTGAAGCATCTCGACTTTCAGAAGTCATAAAAAGGTTTTGAAAATTCCTCCATTGGATTCAAAATATTCATTACAGTTATAAATTGCTATTTATTTGTTAAGAATGGATACTGCTTGCTCTCAATAGGCCTCATTCTCCTGCTAGCACTGGATGGCCCTAGTGGCCCCTGGAATTTATCTGAAGCAAATCGGTCTTCAAAATTCCTCTAAATGCTTTGAAAATTACACCATTAGTTCCAGAATGTCTGAGACATCCAAAATTGACTATTGGATTCCTGAATAAGGCCTCTAGCTGCCATGGCTAGGCCTCAAACTGTTGTTGGCCCTTGGTGGCCCTAGTGGCCCCTAGAAACTTTCTGATACAAAATCATGCTCAAAATTCCTTTGATGGCTATTAAAACCTCAAAAATGAGTCTGGAATTTCTGAGATAGTCAAAATTTACTATTCACACCCTTATAATGGACGAATCTATCTCAAGATAGAGCCTATTCAAACTGCTAATGAGTATCCAATCTCGCCTCCAACACCTGGTGGCACCGCTAGCTCTCGGGTCACTGAAAAATTCCCTGAAGAATATCAAGTTTAAGAATTCCTCAAAAGCTTTTTAAAATCATTCCATTGGTTTCATAAGACTATTTACAGTCAGAAATGACTATTGGTTTGCTGAGAATGGATATTGGTTGCTCTGGATAGGCCTCATTCTCCTGCTGGCACTATATGGCCCTAGTCCGCTAGAACTTCTGAAGCAACTCAACCTTAAAAAGTCTTCTACAAGCTCTGCTAACCACACCATTAGTTCCATAATGTCTGAAAAATCCAAAATTTACTATTTGATTCTCAAATAAGGCCTCTAGTTGCCCTGGCTATGCCTCAAACTATTGTTGGCCCCTGTTGGCCCTAGTGGCCCCTAGAAATTCTCTTTTGAAAAATCATGCTCAGAAGTCCTTTGATGGCCCTGCAAACCTCACCAATGACTCTATAATGTCTGAGATAGTAAAAATTTACTATTCACACCCTCATAATAGACGAATCTAGCTCAAGATAGAGCCTATTCAATGTTTGTCTAGTGTCCCCTAGAAAAGCTCCACCAATTTTGGTGAACTACACTTATCTGGAATTAAAATAGGGAAAAATGCCCAAATTTGGCACACCCGCCAGCCTAAAACACCAAAAAAACTACAATATTTAATTTCAAGGGCATCACTTGACCCACTCTGCGGTTTTCGTTGGAGGTTAGCATTGGAGCGGAACCATAGGCTTAAACTACGAGTTGGTTGAACCGGACTCCGATTTAAAGGTGGGTTCAAATGATTTTAACTTACTGCATCGAGAAACCAACCATAACACATGTGACCACATAACCATAATGTCGACGGTTGCAGGTTTTGTCGACTGGTGGTTTTAGGCCCTTGGTCCATGGGCTAAGGTCCTATGGGGGAAGGGATAGCCTCTCTGGCCCCCCAAATGTGAAAACCTTATTCTTTAATTATATGCTGCAATATGTTATGGTTAAGAACCATTGTGTAGCCCGAGGGGTAAGGCAACGCGTCTGTAGGTGAGAGGTCTTGGGGTCAACTTTGGTGGAGTTTGACCAAAAATTTACATACCCATTCCGAAGCCACGTGGCAGCCTCTAGGCCTTGCACGTGGCAGCCTCTGATTGGCCAAAACCACATCGTATAGCAAACAATGAGTAAAACCCTACCACTTGTCCAAATATGATTGGCCTGGAAGGAATATTCTAGGGAATATTTTGAGGAATATTCTAGGAATATTCCTTGGAATATTCCTTTTGCTGATTGTACCCTTGACGAGTAAAACTTGGTCAAATGCCAAAATTTGCAGTTTACTCGACTTTTCAAATCGCGATAACTTATTCATACGGTGTCAATTTTTCGAACCATTCATGGCACTGGAATTAGGAAGACAGGATCTATCTAGTCGCTAAGGGTCGACACACTTTTGAACACTTTGAAATTTGAGCTATCACTTAGGTCCATGATCCAAATCTGATCAAGAAGCCATGAATGAATTGTTCTTCTCGTAGGTCATATAAAAACTAAAATATGAGGGAATGATAGACCCTATTTCATTGGTCCTGGGGATGATGTCTAGTTTGACCAGGTCATGGGGGATGATGCCCAAATTGAACTATAAAAACTTCCCCCTAAAGCATGAAGTAAAAATAATAATAATAGTATTTGGATGAGATGCTTTACAATGTGATGAGTTGGAACTAAAGTGGAGTGGTGACCTGCATCAATCTTACAATACATTACATCACGATATTTCCTCTTGATCATGAATTTTTGAGGGAGGCATTCCCATGCTCAGTACATAAACTATCTATTAACATGTACATAATTCAGAAGTCATCTACATTGGAATGTTTCCCAATATAGAAATGCCTATAGATATAGGTTTATGTTCAGATGATGATCTATATGTAAGGTCACCATAGATATGATGTGTACAACAATCCTAAAATCGTAGCCTGAATGGATGAAATTAAATCCAGGGTCTTCTTATCTCGTTCACTCGATCGTTCGGGTACAAGTCTAGCCATGCGAATATGTGATTTGTAATCGAACAAGGTAAGACATCATTTGATTACCAACCAATCATGTGAGTTGTTATCAAACACGAGAGAACCACCATCATTTGATGTCAATGGCTTTCAAGGTACTGAAGTACAGTTTTTAAGGCGTGAATAGATGATTTGATGTCAAACGCCAAAAAAAATATTTCGATTAAAGGTTCGGAAGCGAGGATCTTGTCAATGTTGTAACAAGCCTCATGGTACTGGAAGATGATGTTTCTAAGTAAACTTCCTGGATGATGATTTGATGTCAACAGGAAGTCAATTTATTGCGAAATGGGAGTTATTGATTTCGGAGACAAAATGTGACGTGATATAGCAATGTTTAGGGATGACAGTCATGAAAATGAAGGTTTAATGAGTATTGCAAAAGGATGAGTATTCACTGGATGACTTCTCTTGAACATATTGGTGACACTAAGATGAGTTGGCAGCATTGACCCAAAACCAAAGTGAAGGTATGATGAACCATAGGTATGAATGAACCGTCAAGAAGATTACCCAACCCAAAGAGTCACAATGATGGAGTGAAGTGTCATGTTCAAGAGTGACCTGCTACCATAAAAAGTTCTGTTCACTTTCTTAAATTTTCCCTGGTCATATGTCAACCAGTACCTCTTTATTTTTTTAACAAGCTTAAGGAGGGTAACATATGCTTGATATATAATTCAACCCTTCAGGAGAATATGCATCACTAATTAATAATTTAACGAGTCTAATGATAAATGAAACTCGATTCTACCATGATCGACAAGCCCATCGCTATTTTATGTTTTAACGAGCCTAACGATAGTGAAAACCCAGTATTTTTTCATATTTAGAGAGTTTTAAAAAGAGGAAAAAAGAAAACTCAATGAGTCCTTTTTTTCGTAAAGTTGTTGCTCAAATCCGAAAAAGTGTAAAATAATATCTGAGAGAACCTCTTAGCCATGTTTGACTAATTTTTTCCTTTTTCGTAAATAATCTATCTCAGTCCAGAAATGGGTTAAACTTATATAGATTAGATGTCATTTGATTTACTTTTACGAGCTTGAAAATATAAGTGCTCAACAATGTTTTCACATTATCGGAGTCTGAAAAGAGCTAAAAGAAGACTCCAAGGGTTCCTTTTCCGTTCTTATCGAAGTGTTATCACTCTAGTAATTCTAAAGTTGTGAGATTTTGATTTTTAGTCAAAGAATAGTAGAGGTAACCACAAACCAACTTCAAACTCTAGGATCTAGCCTTCCTGGGGTTCAGAGAGGGCTCTCTCTTTAAAATTTAACTTTGTTTTGATTTTTAAATATTAGGCTAGCTATGAATGTGCAGTTTTGGTTTGGTTTTGATAGATTTTGGTGGGAAAAATCACTTGAAAGGATGGATAGTGGGAAATCTATTTTTCCATTGGGCTAAGGAGTCAAAATCAAGAAAACAAAACTAGGATCAAGGTCAAAAAGCCAAATGGTTTCAGAGTAAGATAAATAACCCTTGGAGATCTTGGAAAGTTGTTTTTATGATGTGGTATGATCGGGATAAAGGGAAATTAAGAATCCTTCGATCCGGAAAAGGAAGTAGTAGGAAGAGGTCAAATGAGAGAGGGAGCAATGAAGGGTTCCCTACACTGGTAATCAAAGGAAAACATATAAATGATAACTAGTTAAAAACATGGTGATTTCAACAAATCCCGTAGTGATGCTCCTAGTTATTCATTTAGATTTAGAAAAAACATAGATGGATGCATGTAACAAAGAAAGATAACAATGAAAAGTAAGGAAATACTTCACTCCAAATAGCTCATCAAAGGAATCCTGAAGTATGATGCCAATTGGTTTGATCCAGCCTACTAACTCGAAATTTGACAAACAAAGCTTTCAAGTCCAACAAAAATGACTATAACAATCTCCAACAATTTTATTTCACACAAAATACTTCTACAGATGAAGTATTTATACATAGTTCTTTTACAAAAATATCCTAGAAAGCTTCTAGGAATTATCTTAGGAAAATAAAATACATTTACAACACTAATAGAGACAGCTGCTTAACAAATCAGCAAGTTGTCCTATTTATCCAAAAGAAATAGAAACTATTTTGAGGATAAGATGCAGCTGGCTACCTTGGTGTCCTCCTTGCTAGCTCTTAGATATTTTTTGGAATCTGATCTGCCTTGTCTGATACTCTTTCTTGGATACTCTTTATTCACTGATACTCTCTAAACTCTGATACCTTTTAACCATAGTCAAAACTGTTTACTGCTATAAAAATCTATTTTGACTGTAAATCACCAAACAGTTTTCTTCTCATTTCATCTATTTGTCTTTTATCCTTCATAATAAATCTGTGAGTGCTTTCTAATCCTCATCTTTAGGAATTTGTATTTTCTTTAATTTATTAAAGTTTTCATCAGCTTTAGTATATTTAGCAAAGGTTTTCTTGATGACAAACAAGTGTTTTATCTCATGTTGTAAATAGAATAAGTCTTCAAAGCTTTTGAGTAAGTCTTTTCCAATTGGAATGCCTTGTCCTTGTGGTTTATTTACCTGTTCTTTTGCAAACTCTCTAATTTTCTTATCATAGTCATTCTGAGGCATCATTTTATCATTAATGACCATAATGTCAGGCAATCCTTTTTGCCTCAAATTTGTGAATTTGACCATAAACTTGGTTATGGCAGTATTCATACTCTCACATTTTTCTTCCAGTTGCCTCATCAGATTCTTCTTTGTAGTAACTTTCTTAATTTCTAGGATAGTTTCAGCCCTGTCATTAATCTTGAGCTCTTCTAACTCCTATCTATTTTTACTGTTGAGGAATGTGATCAGCTTTAAAGCTTGTTCTGGTTTGTCAGCCATCTCACTTTGAGTCTTTTGAATTTCTGCTTGGGCCTTCAATAATAACTCTCTCTGTTCAAAAATTACCTGAATTGAATGTGATACATCATAGATGGCTTCAATGACATTGTTCCAAAGATTATTTTTGATATATGCTATTTGTTCTTTCAATGTCAATTCCTTTTGCAATTTCTTCAACTCTTCATTAAGTCTGATGGCATTTTTTCATGTGTCTTTGCATTTATCTTAGCTAATCTATTTGAATTCTCAAGATTGTCTATCACCTGTTTTAATTTATTGATCTCATTTGTATTAAGAGACATTTCCTCCATATCTTTTACTATTTTTCTTGCTTCATCTGTATGGTGGACTACTGTTGTAGATGATTTAGTAGCTTAGGTTGTGGAAGAAGTTACTGGCATTGCAGTAGCTAGTGGTTCTTTCGGTGCCATCTTTTCAACTAAAATTGAAGGTAATGTTGTAGTGATTACTAGAATAACTGTAGGAATCTCTGGTACTTTAACTGTTTCCTTCTCCTAGACAAGCTTGTCCATCTGAATCTCCATCTCCTTAATCTGTCCTGTAAGTTGTAAGATGATGTTCATCATATAATCATTGTCATTCTACTTCTGTATGATTTCTTTAGCCTGGGGATGTTCACTTGGAGGAAGCTTAAGCTATTTCCTCAAGGCTGCAATGTCTTCATTCTTCTTCAATAATAACTCTGCTGCATTGAAAATTGCAGGGTCATATCCTACTTTAATTACCAATTCTTATAAGGATTTAATTCTCATATCCTTAGCATATAATGAGGCTTTGTCTAGTTTCATCTGATCTTGCATGTTAGTGATAGTGTTCTAAAGTTTTTGAACACTCATGGTCTTTGTTGTAACAGTGGAGTACAACATCTCTGAACTCTACCTGTGAAACTTTATTTGATATAATTCATGAATACTGTCTAGTGCTACTTATAGATAATAATAAAAATTATAATGAGCAACTGTCTTTGGAATTGGCACTATGGGCTGTAATACTGACATGATCAGTTTTTTACTTGAGTAATCAAATGTTGATAGGAATCTGTTTGGTTACCTAGTTTTTGTTTCAAAACCTGAGAATAGATTTCAGTTTTGATCTCTTCATTCTTGGATTTAATTTGTTTGTATATTTCCCTAATATCCAAATATTCTTCCTCAGTTGTTTGGGATGAGGAAGCTTCCATGCTTTGTTTTCTTTCTATCACTTGTGCATCCTCGTTATTAACCTGTTCTTCATTCTAATTGTTAGTGACTGGCTTATTGATGATCACAGTAGCAACATTTGTCTCTGGCAAATCTGTATTGGTCTCCATAAGCTCTGTTTCTTCCACATCAATTGTTACTTTTCCTTTACTTGCTGAATCTAACTTGGGAATTTTTTTATTTATGAGCTTGAAATTAGTTTCAGTTGTAGTTTCTGCCACATAGGCTCCTTCTTCCCTTACTCTTCTAGTGGACTTTTCTGGCTGATTTGCAGTTTCTAAAGTATGACTAGTATTACCTTTGTTCACTGCATTTGTTAAGGTATTTTCAATCCGCTCAATCTGATTTGAAAATTTTTTTATTTTTGTTTTTGCTTCATGGATGAAGGGTGTTAACTTGCATTTAACCCTTAGCTTACTCAAGGTCCCTTGTGGACCATAATTCCAAGGAAAACTATTTTCAAATTTGTAATCTAATTGTTGCTTAGTTGCCTCTTTTTCTGCATCCCTGTGATTACAGATGAATGGCCCTATCTGATTCTTTAGTTTGAATTGAGTTTTCTTCTTAGCTGCCATGAAATTTATGGAATCAAAGTTTAGGATCTACCTGATATAATCCAAGGCAAATATCCTCATTGAAGGATGTTTGGGTAATTTGTAAGGCAACAAATTTGACTCAAAGAATCTGATCTCAATATATTTTTCATACAAATACCAATCACCAACCGTACTCTTCTCTGGAAACTGCAATATCTTTTCATTTCTTCATTTATTCTTGGATGCTCTACTTTGGTTAAAATTGTGATTACTGGATGTAAAAATAACTCTGAATATTCTGAATATGTGAAATCTACACTTTCTTTTCTGGGCAAAGATGTCCAAAAAATGACAGAAAGTGGACTTCCCTCTATGTCCATCTTGTAGAGAGTAACTGGAAATCTATCTCATTGGAAATATAAAAACATATGGAAGAGGAAAGAAGTGTATCTGAACACTCCTTCAGTTGGAAATTTGATCAATTGATCATGGATACTATCTGCAATATAACCAGCATAATCAAAGATTACATATGGGGGTTGACCCGGGGTGAAAGTGGATAAGAAACCTAGGATGGATTAATCAATGTGGTCATAAGTAAAGTACCCCAGGATAAATGAAAGCATAAATATCACTTGCCTTGAACCTTCTGGGAATTCAACAGTAGAATATGGGGGATTTAGTTTTGTAATTTCTACATGTGAGGGCATGAATGTCTGGAAAATCATGAATCTCTTGGGAAAATCTAGGCCAATGTACAGCTAGGTTAAGGGCTCTATGGATAAAGGGACTGATTGAGGGTCAGGTTGAAGCTGTAACATTTGATTGATAGATTGAGCAGTGATGGTGAAAAGTAATTTTTTATTAGCATTGACTATGGCTCTTTGATTAGGTACATAATACTACTAACACAATATAATGACCTCCTGAAATGTTGAGTTAATGGGACAACATATTTTGGCAAATGAGATTCCCAAATCTAGACTTCTCCATCATTATCTAATGATTTCTCATAGCTCCAATTATGAATATCAAGCAATTTAAATTCAACAATGGGATCTACTATCTTATAATCAGTATCATCTAGTGGGATGTGTTCAACATCAACAACAGGTGGTTGAAGAGGATTTACCACTATGGCAGTCTTAGAAGTTATAGCAGGGGTTGGTTTAGGCATTTTGGAACCATCAGGCTTGCTTGTACTCTGCTTCTTAGGCATTTTGGGCTACTTTCTACAAGTTTAGACAGTTTGCAGAAGTATTTTAATTTAGCAAAGGGTTTCTTTGGATAGATTAGGCAAAGTATAGCTTTTTCTTTGGGCTTTCTTTTCAATTAGGTCTGTGAAAGAGATTTACAGGCTTTTGACTGGTTTAAAACAAGAAACAAGGGTTTCTTGAGTCTCTTACTGAAAAATAGGGCTGAAAGTCTTTTGAAATAGGTCACAGAGGCTTAGGATACCTTCAGAGGTTTTCTGGTTTGATTTAGAGCTTGAAATGGTTCATAGGATTTGGAAAAACTCACAATTTTCTCTTACAATTGCGCACAGTAGTAAAATAGGGTTTCTGGAAAAAATTTGACAGGGTTTGGCCTGTTTTAGGACTATTTTGATAGTTTCTTTTAATAATTATGGATCTCTGAATGAAATTTGTTTTTTAAAAGGCCTTTAAAGTTAATTGCAGGCTCAAATTTTAGAGAAATACCCTTTGTATGTAGGTATCTAGGCTTCAGAATAGTTTCTGAGGTTTTCGGATGAGTTGATAACTTCCGTAGATTTTCTGGAGCAATGTTAAGCTCCTCGATAGCCTTCAACGATCACAGGGTAAATCTTGCAGGCTTTTTGACAAGAAAATGGCGAAAAAATGGTGTTTTTATAGTCGGGAGGTTTCTTGCAGGGTTAACGCGTAGAATAATGAGAAATGTATGCATTTTCGTAGGTGTATTAAACATTTTGGTTACTTTTAACTCTACATTGAATGATGGTCACATTGGGCGGGAGAGGTGGTTTCAGAATCGTAGGATCAAAACCATACGTGGTTATCGCGCATGTTTTTGGTGGTAAGTGGTATCAAGGCTAACTCACGCGATCCAACAGGAATCTAACACGTGGAGGAGAGATAAAATTACAAAACAGTCCATTTCACGCAGAAATGGAACGAGGGTGATTGCGCAACTTTTCTACGCGATATCGAGCTTCCACCGTTGGATCTAAGGTTCATTTGCGAACGGCCCAGATTAGTTGGAGAGATGCGTTGGAATAATGGTGGTGGGACCGGAGTTTCATAACAGAGCGAGATAGTTTGAACTTTATATATCGGATTTTAATAAATTTTTAACTCTTAGCTTTGATATAATGCGACAGGTGGATAATGGTTTATTTTTAAACTAAAACATTTATACAATGTTTCAATTAGTGCATCGGAGTGAACGTTTTATTATATAGTTTTATCAAATGTAATTAACATTTGTTAAAATACATGGGGCGGGATATTTGTGTAGATATATGTTTATACCAATGGGAAGTTTGGTGGGGTTTTGTATTTGCACACATGGGATATTAGACATTGGTATAAACTTAAAATAGTGGGTTTTTAGAGGGTTATTTAAAATAAAAGGTTTTAATATTATATGGGATGGTGAAGTTAGGGATTTAATACAATAAGTTAGGTGTTACTATGAAAAAAGGAATAGTATAATGAGCATAAATACATGTTAACTCTAAGTTAAGTGCTAAAAATAAAGCATTTCTTTATCTTTATTATATTTCACACTTTAACTTAGGATACACTTTTAACTTAGAATAAAATGTATTTTGAGGGGCTATGAATGATTTTTTTAAAGGGAATGAGATTAAATATTTAGGGTTTAGATTTTACTAAGTAAAAATGGATCATAATGTTGATGAATGTGGGTCTAGTGTGGGAATTCGATATTTTAACTAATCAGTCATCGAGCCTTCGGTCCGGTCCCAACAAAAGTCAGAGAAATACTCTAAGCCTTTTTGACTGATAGTTTATAATACTGAATACTTGTAGGAGAGGGGGAAATTAGTAATTTTTTTCCCGATGATGTTTTATTACATGATTGCTCAACTAATTTCTACCTCCCCGTCTTTATTTTTAACATTTTTACTTCATTTTCATGGGTGCATTTAGGCTTGCAACCCTAAAACATTTTTCTTTCAAAGCACAAAACTATCTAAGTCTATCTTATTTCATCCGAGGGCTCATATTAAACTGTTGAGCCCCTCATTATTCTCTACCTATCTACTGATTTTTCAAGTTTAAACTATTTTGACAAATCTTTATTCTCTATGTAAAACATGAAATTGGAAGCATGGAAAGTTAAGATTAAACTGTTTAACTGATCATGGATTATGGCATTTATTGACACTCTACACAAAATCATTATTCTTGCAATAAAAGTAAAAGTAGTGGCATTTAGATTTTCTCACTTTCAGGTCTTATTTTATCTCTTTTTTATTTTGGGGTCCATATTTTTCTAAGTCCTTTGAATTTTCTTTTAGGACTTTTTACCATCTTTTTGGCTTTTTATTAATTTTCATTTTTTCAAAATATGGGAAAAAAACTTGCAGAAAGCAAGGTATGTACATATTTACAAGACTATCAAAGTCAATTCAAAATATATGAACCCTATTATTATAGGACCCTAACACTGGCTCCACATGGGAATGGCATTTCCTGGTGAAATGTCAAGAACTTTAAGACTATTATCCTTTGGAATTTGACTGTGATGACCTTGTAAATGTCTTTTGATGTCTGCAATTTATTCATACTTATGATATTTACCTCTCAAAGCTTAGGGCCTTCTCTCCAGGCTTCAACTTTGTTAAGGAAACATCTAATCCAATATAAACTCTGCAATGTATATGTACAATGATCAAAGTGAATAAAATCTAACTATTTGTTAACTCAAGAGAGTAGTAGTGCTTTAGCATTCTACCATTTACTGGTCCTTATTGCAGATCTGTTCCATCCATTTCTTTCAAAAAGAAAGCATTATTACCTCTATATCCATAAATCACATAAGGTCCTTTCCACAGAAAATCAAATTTTCCATGTTTACCTTTGTCTTCTTTTGTCGAATCCCACTTTAACACTTTATCTCCAATGTAGAAATCATCCTCTTTACTCTTTTTATCAAAATCTTGATATTATCCTGAATGACTTGAGATTTGATATAAACTTCTTCCCTTGTTTTTTTCAAGTGAATAGTTTGATTTATCATTCTTTGAATATCATTTGTTTCAACTTGTAACTCTTGGATAATTTTCATCACTAGTGCACCTAGGGAGGATGGAAAAACAACATGCATTCCATAAACAAGTTGGTAAGGGGAAGTACCAATGGATTTTTTAGTAGTAATTCCATCTGCCCATAAGGCATTGACTAACTTCTTATTCCAAGTCTTTTTATTGTCTTCAAGTAACCTTTTGATGATGTTTACAAGCCTCTTGTTTGAAGATTAAACTAGGCCATTACCTTGGGGGTAATATGCATTAGAATGACCTAAGGTAATATGGTATTTGTGGCAAAATTCAATCATTTTCTTGGATTTGAATTATGATACATTGTCAGTAATTATCTTTTGGGAACATCCAAATCTTAAAATAATGTTACTTTATAGGAAGGAAATAATGATAGTATCTGTGGCTTGTCTGGAGGGTATGGCTTTGATCCACTTGGTAAAATAATCAGTGGCTATCAAAATCCACTTATGTCGGCCTAAAGAAGGAGGGTGAATTTCACCAATTAATTCTAAACCCCATTGTTGAAATGGAATTACAGTTGAAATAACCTTTAAGGGGAGGGGTAATAATTTCTTCTTACCCTAAAAAATTTGGCACTTATGATAGGAAGTTACATACTTTTTGACATCAGCAAACAAAGTAGGCCAGTAAAAACCAGCTCTTAGGATCTTGTTTGCAGTACTTTTCCAATATAGGTGTCCTCCACAGTCACCTACATGAAATTCTTCAAGTATTTTTTCAGTTTCTTCCTTTAATAAACAATTTAATAAAAATCCCACTTTGATCTCTCCAAAAAATTACATTGTCTAAAATGCAAAATCTTACTGCCTTTAGTTTTAAAAATATGGCTTTGGTTATTGATAATCCAGGAGGAGCTTGTAAGTTTAGGAGTACAAATATGATATCTGTATACCAAGGTGAGTCTGAGAAGGCTTCACTGATCATTGGAATCGTCATCTCTTCCTGATCATCTCTTGGACAATAAGATTTATGTCTAGGGTATTACAGTTAGATTCAGCCATAAGTCTAACTAATCCTTGACCT
Organism: Pinus albicaulis; assembly: GCA_034641835.2. Taxonomy (NCBI): domain Eukaryota; kingdom Viridiplantae; phylum Streptophyta; class Pinopsida; order Pinales; family Pinaceae; genus Pinus; species Pinus albicaulis. The sequence goes on from CM076578.1 coordinate 1,993,054,920, forward strand.
TTGATGAGATTTTTGGGTTTTATCTCTATGTCATATTCTAAAATAGTGGCAATCCACTTACCTCTTCTTCCATCAAGACCATCATGATTAAGAATGTCTTTTACTACATAATTTGGGACATAGGCAATGATGTGAGAATAGAGAATATAAACTCTGAAGTCTTTAATGGCCTTTACCAAAGCTAAGGCTTCTCCATGATGTTGTACTTAAAAGGGGAATCTCTAAGGGTCTTGCTAAAGAAAGCTATGGGTTTTTCAAAACCCTGGTCATTTTTCTGCAGTAAAACTGCAGCAATGGTGTGTTCTGAAGCAAATGAAAAAATTATGAAATCTTTCTTAAAGTCAGGACTTATTAGGACTGGATTTTTGGTTAAGGCTTGTTTGATGGAGTCAAATGACTGTTTTTTCTCAATAGTCCATTTAAGAACTGAATCTTTTTTAAGCATGTTATTTAGTTCTCTAATTATCTCAGCTAAATTAGATATGGATCTTCTTAAAAAATTAATCTTACCTAAAAAGGCTTGTAACTCTTTGATGTTTCTTGGTGGACTGATGTTAAGAATTGCTTCAATCCTAGCAGGATCTATTCTGATTCCTTCTTTAGAAATTATGTGTCCAAGTAACTTTCCTTATTCTAATCCAAATAAACTTTTCTTAGGGTTTAAAGAGATGCCAAATTCCCTTCATTTAGTAAAAACTTGTCTCAAATGATCTAAGTGTTCATTGTCAGTTTTGGAAAACACAGTAATTTCATCTAAGTAAATCACTAAGAAATCATGTATTTCCTTTGCAAAATCTATATCCATAGCTCTTTGAAAGGTTTCCCCTGCATTCATTAGACCAAAAGGCATTTTTACATACATAAAACTACCCCAAGGAGTAGTAAATGTTGTTTTGGCTTGATCTTCTTTTTGGACTAAGATCTGGTTGTATCCTGAAAAACCATCTAAAAGTGAAATCCTAGAAGAGCCCACTACCCTTTGTAATATGTGATCCATTTTAGGTAAAGGGTAATTATATTTTAAGGATACTTTGTTTAGATTCCTAAATTCGACACATAATCTTATCTCTCATGTTTTCTTTCTTGTTGGAACTAGGTTGGAAACCCAATTAGAATATCTGATTGGTGCAATTATCTGTGCATCATACATTCTTTTCACTTATTTTTCTATCAAAGGAAATAAAACAGGATTAATTCTTCTCAACCTTTGTTTAAATGGCTTTTGGTCTTATTTTATTGGAATTTTATGTTGAATTATGTTGATATCATAAGATTTGAGATCCTCATAACTCCAGGTAAAAACATCTTGATATTCCTTTAAAAGAGTAATATATTTCTCCTTTTCTTGTTGAGGGAAGGTTTTAGAAAGTTTGATTATTTTGGGTTTTAAATTTGTGCCAATATTTCATTATTCTATATCAGATCTAACTGGCTCCATTTTGGGTTTTCTAGCTACATCATTTGAGTCAAAAATATCTTCTAAAGGAGTTAAACCTTTGGGTAAGAAATTATCCTTAAGATTCAATATGTCAGATTCATCATCAATAATTTCTTCAATCTCTACTTTCTCTAATTTATCTATATCTGATTGACTAAATCTAGTTGGTTTAGAAAACATTATTCTATTTACATCTATGTTATTTAAATTTATTTCACAATCTAAATCTTGATCTATAGTATGATCTGTATCTATCTTACAGTTCTGAAACTCACCTTCATTGTTCATAAACTTGTAAATCTGTTCATCTTGAGAAAAATTTTGCCAATACTTAAGGTTGTCTGTAATTATTGGCCTATGCTTGACTTCAGCAGTATATCTGTGATTAGGTTGGAATGTTAAATTGCATGTACTAGCAAAGGTTGCAAGACAGTGAACCTGTATATTTTGTTTTCTAGGTATAGCAGCAAATTTACATTCCAATAAATCATCAGTTAAATCTAGCACAATGTCTCTGTATCGGCTTAATCTAGGATTGTAAACAGAATATACTCCATTTATTTGCTTTATGATCAACTCTGAATCTCCCATGATTAATATTCTTTTTCCTCCTGAGTTCCTAATAATTTGGAGTCCTACAATGAGGGCTTCATACTCAGCCATATTATTGGTACATTTGAAATTGAGCTTGAAAGCATGGCCTTCTGAGTGATTAGTCTCCATGTTGGTTATCCAAACTCCTGCTCCTACTCCTAACTTATTTATTGAACCATCAAAGTCTAAATGCCATAAAGATTCATGAAAGATATTATCATTGTTTGGTGTTTTCCTTTTATCTATTATTTCAGTTTGGATTTCATTAGTTTCAAAGTTACATAATATAAAGGAATCAAGGTCAGTTGGTGTAGAGTAAATTGGGTAATTTATAGATCTTTCTTCACTACTCACCATGAACTTCATCAATGTTTCCCTATATAACTTATTAGGATGACCAAAAATTGATATAGTAGCATAAGACATGTCCAATTGTAGAGATCCCTATAACTTTTCTCCCCATGAGTGAGATAGTAACATTCCATATTGAGGTGGGATATCATCTACTATAATGTCCATTAATATACTCTTACCAGGATATTGAACTAGTGTTATATACAAATATTTGATTAAACCTAGGCATTTAACTTTACTTGAATCAAATGAAAAAAAATATTTATAGGGCCTTGTGATTTCTAAATCCAGAGTTTCCATTATGGCTTTGGGAATTAGATTATGGGAAGCTCCTGAATCTAGCATGGCATTGTGTAAAATTTGATCATGAATGGTAATACTGATATAGAATGGAGGAATTGCTCCATCTACATTTTTTCCATTCACATCTGGGCCAAAAATCAACTCTGGCTGATCATCATTTAGATTTATGGAATCTTCTCCATCATTCATGTTTAATGTTTCAGTTATGGTTGATTTATACAAGTCATGTTTTATCAATTCTGTCAGAGGAATTGGTATTTTTAGCTTTGCAATTTTAGATTGTATGTTGAATGTAGGTTTTGATTGCTTATTTGAATCAATTCTTCTTTGGTAACTGTAGTTTGTGTTGGTTTGTCTTGTTTTTCTATAGTTATGTTTTCATTTTCAATTAGTTTGACATTCTCTATTTGAGTTTCTTGTGTTTTACTGCTCCTAATTTTCTTTTCAGGGATTGTTTGTGAAGCAGTGGATGTTCTTTCAGACTTGGAATTATTAGTAGGTGTTTTTGAAGTATCAGTTTTTGGATCCACTGATTTAGGATCGGCAGAGGGTATTTTAGGATCTAAATTTGTTGTTTTAACAGAATTAGAAGCTTTAGCAGCAGTAGATTTCTGTGAATCTTTTGTAGCTTGGGAAACTTCATCAGTAATATCAAAAATCTTAGGGCTTTGTACATTTTTAGGACTAGAAATGTTTTGGGAAGAACTAGAGTTTTGCTTATTTTCCCTTGGGAGAAATTGCAGAACTTTTGTTGTGGGAGCTTCTATTGTTTTCTTATTCTAAGTTTGGGAAGTTTTCTTGGTATAAGACTCATTTTTTTTCTTATTTATAAGGTTATATTGACTGTGTATTTCATTTATAGCATAATCATAACCTTTTTTATAATCAAAGGATTCATTTGAATCTAATTTGAGTTGTTGTAGTTCAAATAATTCATGATCTTCCCGAGTGAGAAAAATAGTATTATTATCATCTATTCCCATTATATTTATTGCATCCTCATCATCATCATTATTCTAAGAACTTTCAGCATAGTTCTCTTGGAAGAGGGACCTTATTGTCTGGTCTAGGGCTATTTCTTTTTCTTTTCCTAAATTTGTGTTTTCCCTAAAATTGAGATTTTTGATTTGTTGTTGATTATCCCATTGAGGTTTTCTCTCTAAGTTTTCTAGTCTATCCATCATCCTATCTAAAGTTTTAGCTAACATATCTATTTTTTAGTCTGAATTGGAAGTTTCTTCTTTAATGGTCACTCTTCTCTCATTTCTAAGTCTAGATTTTTTTGCTAAAATGCTTACTTCTACACTAACAACATCTGTTTGCATTCTATCTAAGGTTTCTGCATTTATTTCCCTCAACTGATAAGCCATGTCAGTATCAAATCCATTAGGGAATTTGAGAAGGACACAATCAGGAGTGGGTTTAATATTTGTAGGGATGGCGTTGTAAACAATGGTATATCTAGTGAAGTAGTCTTGGACTGACTCATTTTGAGCTCTTCTCATGGCATCAAATTCATATAATATCTGCAGTGGATTCTTTTTCTTTTCCCATCTAGTTAAAAACAATCTATGAAATACATCTATCTCAGTTGCACTACCAGCAGCAAGACCTCTAAACCACTATTTAGCTTCTGCTGTTAATGTTTGTGCAAATAACTTCATTTGAACATCTGAATCATCGATCTCATGGAGTTCAAAGAAATTTGTCATTTTAGTTATGTGTTGTTGAGTTGTATAATGGCTAGTGGCATCAAATTGTGGTATCTTACTCTGATAGTCTGGAGGCATATCATGAAGTTGTTGTGGTAAGACTAGGGGAGAATACCTAGCAGCCATAGCATGAAGTTTATCTTGGCTAGGAGGCAAAGTAGAAGTGCTTGGGGCTGAACTGGAAGTGATGGCTAATGAACTAAAAGTTGTAGTTGAGGTGCTAGGAAATGAAACTAGAATTTATATGGAACTACTAGGGAATGAGGATGATGTGTTTAAAAAATAAAAATGTGAGCTAGTGGATATAGTGGATGAAGTGAGTGGTAGAAATAGTACTCTAGGTTGTAAAGGTAATTTAGGGATAAATGGATCTATAGATGTGGTGGTATTGGAAGCTATATATGATGTAGCAGCATATAGAGATGAATCTACTCCTGGTATTATGGTGGTATATAACTGTGAAACTGAAGGTTTAGTGGTATAGGCTAATAATTGAGATAATTCAATAGCTTCATCAATATATTTGAGAATAGTAGTATTAAGTTCTTCAATTTTAGTCTGATATTCAAATTTCTTTGATTTAGATTTTACTGTAATATATTTATGTTTTTTTTCCAAAAATGAAATAAAAACAAGGTCTAAAACAACAATATAAATATCACTTTTAGATTGACTTCTAAACAAAGAATGCTTAAATTTCATATCAAAATCTATATCTTGAAAACATACTAATTCTTGTGCTAATGAATTGACTCTTTTTAATGATACTTCAGCTTCTAAATCTTCTATCTATTTTTTCTTTTTATCAATTCGGTCTGGGTTATCCACTATAACAACAAGTTTAGGATCCGCGTTAGACCTGGTATAGTAAATTTTCCTAGAAGAAAGAATTGTAGTTTTTAATACCCACAACTTATGAAATCAAGCTTAAAGTAAAAGGATGAATAAAAAGATTTCCTTTAAGACTAGTTTTATGACTGAGGATTGGTTAGTCCCCAGTATGGTTGCCAGTAATGTTATCACTCCAGTAATTCTAAAATTGTGAGATTTTGGTTTTTAGTCAAATAATACTAGAGGTAACCATAAACTAACTTCAAACTCTAGGATCTAGCCTTCCTAGGGTTCAGAGAGGGATCTCTGTTTAAAATTTAACTTTGTTTTGATTTCTAAATATTAGGCTAGTTATGAATGTGCAGCTTTGGTGTGGTTTTGGTAGATTTTTGTGGGAAAAATCACTTGAAAGGATGGATAGTGGGAAATATATTTTTCCATTGGGCTAAGGAGTCAAAATCAAGAAAAAAAAACTGGGATCAAGGCCAAAAGGTCAATTTTTTTTAGGGCAAGGTAGATAACCCTTGAAGATATTGGAAAGTTGTTTTTATGATGTGGTATGATCGGGATAAAGGGAAATTAAGAATCCTTTGATCCAGAAAAGGAAGTAGTAGGAAGAGGTCAAATGAGAGAGGGAGCAATTAAGGGTTCCCTACACTGGTAATCAGAGGAAAACATATAGATGATAACTAGTTAAAAATAGGGTGCTTTTAACAAATCCTGTAGTAATGCTCCTAGTTATTTATTCAGATTTAGACAAAACATAGATGGATGCATGTAATAAAGAAAGATAACAATGACAAGTAAGGAAATACTTCACTCCAAATAGCTCATCACAAGCATCCTGAAGTATGATGCCAATTTGTTTGATCCGGCCTGCTAACTCGAAATTTGACACACAAAGCTTTCAAGTCCAACAAAAATGACTATAACAATCTCCAGCAATTTTATTCCACACAAAATGATTCTAAAGATGAAGTATTTATACATAGTTCTTTTACAAAATATCCTAAAAATATTCTAGGAATTATCTTAGGAAAATAAAATATCTTTACAACAATAATAGAGACAGTTGCTTAACAAATCAGCAAGTTGTCATATTTATCCAAAAGAAATAGAAACTGTTTTGAGGATAAGATGCAGTTGGCTGCCTTGGTGTCCTCCTTGCTGGCTCTTAGATATTTTTTGGAATCTGATCTGCCTTTTCTGATACTCTTTATTCACTAATACTTCTAAACTGTGATACTTTTTAACCATAGTCAAAACTATTTACTGCTGTAAAAATATGTTTTGACTGTAAATCACCAAACAATTTTCTTCTCATTTCATATGTTTGTCTTTAATCCTTCATAATAAATCTGTGAGTGCTTGTCAATCCTCATCTTTAGGAATTTTTATTTTCTTTAATTTCCTAAATTTATCATCAACTTCAATATATTTAGCAAAGGTTGGCTTGATGGAAAACAAGTTTTTTATCTCATGTTGCAAATAGAATAAGTCTTCAAAGCTTTTGAGTAAGACTTTTCTAGTTGGAATTCCTTGTCCTTGTGGTTTATTTACCTGTTCTTTTGCAAACTCTCTAATTTCCTTATCATGGTCATTCTGAGGCATCATTTTATCACTAATGACCATAATGTTAGCCAGTCCTTTTTGCCTCAAATTTGTGAGTTTGACCATAAACTTGGTTATGATAGTATTCATTCTCTCACATTTTTCTTCCAATTGCCTCATCAGATTCTTCTTTTTAGTAACTTTCCCAATTTCTAGGATAGTTTTAGTCCTATCATTAATCTTGAGCTCTTCAAACTCCTGCATGTTTTTACTGTTGAAGAATGTGATCAGATTTAAAGCTTGTTCTGGTTTCTTAGCGAGCTCAATTTGAGTCTTTTGAATTTCTTCTTGAGCCTTTAATAATAACTCTCTCTGTTCAAAAATTACCTGAATTTAAAGCCATACATCATGGATGGCTTCAATGACATTGTTCTAAAGATGATTTTTTGATATATGATATTTGTTCTTTCAATTTCAATTCCTTTTGCAATTTCTTCAACTCTTCATTTAGTCTGATGGCATTTTTCTCATGTTTATTTCCATTTATCTGAGCTAGTTTATTTGACTTCTCAAGATTTTCTATCACCTGTTTCAATTTACTGATCTCATTTTTCTTAAGAGACTTTTCCCCCATAGCTTTTACTATTTTTCTTGCTTCATCTGTATGGTGGACTGCTATTGTAGATGATTCAATATCTGAGGTTGTGGAAGAAGCTACTGGCACTACAGTAGCCAGTGGCTCTTTGGGTGCCAAATTTTCAACTAAAGTTGAAGGCATTGCTGTAGTTATTACTGGAATAAATGTAGGAATATTTGGTACTTTCACTGTTTCCTTCTCTTGGACAAGCTTGTCCATTTGAATCTCCATCTCCTTAATCTGTCCTGTAAGTTGTAATATGATTTTCAACATATCATCTTTTTCATTCTACTAGTGTATGATTTCTTTAGCCTGGGGATGTTCACTTGGAGGAAGCTTAAGCTATTTCCTCAAGGCTGAAATGTATTCATTCTTCTTCTTCAATAATAACTATGTTGCATTGACATTTGCAGGGTCATATCCTACTTTAATTACCAATTCTTCTAAGGATTTCATTCTCAGATCCTTAGCATATAATATGGCTTTGTCCAGTTTCATCTGATCTTTCATGTTAGCGATAGTGTTCTCAAGTTTTTAAACACTCATGGCCTTTGTTGTAACAGTGGAGTACAACATCTCTGAACTCTGCCTGTGAAACTCTATTTGATCTAATTCATGAATACTGCATGTTGCTACTTCTAGATCAAAATTTTTTATAGTCAACAACTATCTTTGGAATTGGCACTATGGGCTGTAATACTAACATGATCAGTTTTTTACTTGAGTAATCAAATGCTGATAGGAATATATTTTGGCTACCTGGTTTTTGTTTCAAAAACTAAGAATATATTTCAATTTGATCTCTTCATTCTTGGATATAATTTTTTTGTATCTTTCCCTGATATACAAATATTTTTCCTCAGCTATTTCGGATGAGGAAGCTTCCATGCTTTGTTTTCTTTCTATCACTTGTGCATCCTCATTATTAACCTATTCTTCATTCTGATTGTTAGTGACTGGCTTATTGATAATCACAGTAGCAACATTTGTCTCTGGAAATCTATATTAGTCTCCATAAGCTCTATTTCTTCCACATCAATTGTTACTTTTCCTTTACTTGTTGAATCTAACTTGGGCATTTTGTTATGTATGAGCTTGAACTTAGTTTCAGTTGTAGTTTCTGCCACATAGGCTCCTTCTTCCCTTACTCTTTTAGTGGAATTTTCTGGCTGATTTTCAGTTTCTAAAGTATGACAAGTATTACCTTTGTTCACTACATTTGTTAAGGTATTTTCAGCCCACTCAATCTGAATTGAAATTTTTTCTATTTCTGGTTTTGCTTCATGGATGAAGGGTGTTAACTTTCATTTAACCCTTATCTTACTCAAGATCCCTTGTGGATCATAATTTCAAGGAAAACTCTTTTCAAATTTGTATTCTAATAGTTTCTTAGCTGCCTCTTTTTCTTCATCCCTGTGATTGCAGATGAATGACCCTATTTGATTCTTTAGTTTGAATTGAGTTTTCTTCTTAGCTGCCATGAAATTTACGGAATCAGAGTTTAGGATCTGCTTGATATAGTCCAAGGAAAAGATCCTCATTGAAGGATGTTTGGGTAATTTGTAAGGTAACAAATTTGACCCAAAGACTCTGATCTCAGTATATTTTTCATACAAATACTAGTCACCAACCTTACTCTGCTCTGACAACTGCAATATCTTTTTCATTTCTTCATTTATTCTTGGTTGCTCTACTTTGGTTAACATTGTGATTACTGGATGTAAAAATAACTCTGAAAATTATGAATATTTGAAATCTGCACATTCTTTTCTGAGCAAACATGTCCAAAAAATGATAGAAAGAGGATTTCCCTCTATGTCCATCTTTTGGAGAGTAACTGGAAATTTATCTCATTGGAAATATAAAAACATATGGAAGAGGAAAGAAGTGTATCTGAACACTCCTTCAGTTGGTAATTTGATCAATTGATCATGGATACTATCTGCAATATAACCAGCATAATCAAAGATTAAAGATGGGGGTTGACCTGGGGTGAAAGTGGATAAGAAACCCAGGATGGATTCATCAGTGTGTTCATCAATAAAGTACCCCAAGATGAATGAAAGCTTAGAAATCACTTGCCTTGAACCTTCTGGAAATTTAGCAGTAGAATATGGGGGATTTAGTTTTGGAATTTCTACATGTGAGGGCATGAATGTCTGGAAAATCGTGAATCTCCTGGGGAAATCTAGGCCAATGTACAACTAGGTTAAGGCATCTATGGATAAAGGGACTGCTTGGGGGTTAGGCTGAAGCTGTAACAATTGATTGATAGATTGAGCAGTGATGGTGAAAAGTAATTCTTTATTAGCATTGACTATGGCTCTTTGATCAGGTACATAGCACTGCTGACACAATCTAATGACCTCCTGACATGGGTGAGTTAATTAGAAAACATATTTGGGTAAATAAAATTTCCAAATCTAGACTTCTCCATCATTATCTAATGATTTCTCATAGCTCCAATTATGAATATCAAGCAAGTTAAATTCAACAATGGGATTTGCTATCTTATAATAAGTATCAACTAGTGGGAAGTGTTCAACATCAACAACAGGTGGTTGAAGAGGATTTAGAACTATGGAAGTCTTAGAAGTTATAGAAAGGGTTGGTTTAGCCATTTTGGAACCTTCAGGCTTGCTTATACTCTGCATCTTAGGCATTTTGGGCTACTTTCTACAAGTTTAGTAGTTGGAAAAAGTATTTTACTTTAGCAGAGGATTTCTTTTGATAGATTAGGAAAAGTATAGCTTTTTCTTTGGGCTTTCTTTTCAATTAGGTCTGTGAAAGAGATTTACAGGATTTTGACTGGTTTAAAACAAGAAACAAGGGTTTCTTGAGTCTCTTACTGAAGAATAGGGCTAAAAGTCTTTTGAAATAGGTCACAGAGACTTAGGATACCTTTAAAGGTTTTCTGGTTTGATTTAGAGCTTGAAATAGTTCATGGGATTTGGAAAAACTCATAATTTTCTCTTACAATAGTGCACAACAATAAAACATGGTTTCTGGAAAAAATTTGACAGTGTTTGGCCTGCTTTAGGACTATTTTGACAGTTTTTTTAAATATTTATGGATCTCGAAATGAAATTTGTTTTTTAAAAGGCCTTTAAAGTTAATTGTAAGCTCAAATTTCAGAGAAATACCTTTTGTATGCAGGTATCTAGGCTTCAGAATAGTTTCTGAGGTTTTTCAGATGAGTTGATAACTTCTGTAGATTTCCTGGAGCAATGTGAAGCTCCTCGGCAGTCTTCAATGGTCACAGGGTAAATCTTGCAGGCTTTTTGACAAGAAAATGGCGAAAAAATGGTGTTTTTATAGTCGGGAGGTTTCTTGCAGGGTTAACGTATAGAATAATGAGAAATATATGCATTTTCATAGGTTTATTAAACATTTTGGTTACTTTTAACTCTACATTGAATGCTAGTCACATTAGGTGGGAGGGGTGGTTTCAGAATTAGAGGATCAATACCATAAGTGGTTATCGCACATGTTTTTGGCGATAAGTGGTATTAGGGCTAACTCATGCGATCCAATAGGAATATAACATGTGGAGGAGAGATAAAATTACAAAACAACCCATTTCATGTGTTAGTGCCTAAATCTACCTCAGGCTAAAGGAAGGCAGAGTTCAGGGTAACATCAAACCACGCTCAATTTGGTAGCTAGCCCTACCAGATCAGAAGAGGGCTCTCTCCGGGTCAATCTCAGCAAAAGATAATCAATGGGGCTTGATATGACTTGAAATGAATGCTGATTTTAGGCTACGTATATAAGTAGGAGGGTTTGATTGAAAATTGTGGGTTGAAAAGAGCAAGAGAAGGGACTATTGGGCTATGAATTTGGAGGCTAGTTTCTGCCTGCAAACTTGGGGAAAAGTAAGTGCAATGTATAGCCAAATTAAAGATGTAATGAGAGAAGAAAATAGGGAAAATACCACTGCCCTGTAGGCTTCAATCATAGGATGGATCTACAGTGACAACTTTAGAAGAAAGAGAAGCACCGGGTTACTCAACAGAGCATCTAATAGAGGATGGATTCTGAAAAGATAACCACTACATCAAACAACATAATCATTGTGAGAGGAGAATCGTGCGTGGATGGATTTCCTAACACTTCCCTTAGAGAATGATGTAAACAAATTAGCAGAAAAAACAAAGCATGGAAATGAATTTACAAGAAAAACATGTTGCACATTAAACACCGTGATGAATCCCAAATTTAAAGAGCAGAAAAAAGCTTTATTAAAATAATATTCGAGGGAAACTTTACACAATCCAATAGTAGCCTCCCTCTGCTGCAAAAATCCAACCTCTACACTATGAAATTCATCAAATATATACATTTTCTCATCCTTGTACTAAGGGAATTGAGCTCAACCATTTTCTTAAAAATAGAATCAGTTACATTAAACTTGGGCCGAATTTCTGAAAATAGGTGTTGAAGATGAACTCGTATCTCCTAAACCATAGCACCTGTTACAAAACTGAAAGATTTTGTTTTATATAAGGTCATTTTGGAGAAACACCTCTCTCAAATTTTGGAAATTCGTTTCCAGTTGCTCGCAATCTGTTCCACAAAATCATCTCTAAAACAGAAAATCATTAAAAATTTAAATCTGTGAAAATGAGCTGTAAAGATCTAGTCACATATCCAAATTCGTGACACCTTTGAATAAAATGAAAGAGGTTTTTGTTATTTGGCTCGTGGTTAAAAAAAAAATCCTTGAGTTTTGCAGAATTACTTTCCATCTGTTGTAAAATGGCTGCGCACTAAAATGACTAAAACAGTAAAAAATATGAAAATTTTGCTTTGTTTTAATGTAGGCTCCAAATATAACTGTATATCTCCCACATAGTAGCACCTGTGCATAAAATTAAGGAGGTTTTTGTTATTTTCTATGTGATGAACTAAAACCTCTTTCACTTTTGAAAAATTCCTTACCATTATTTCACAAACTGATTTTGTACTAAACTTGTCATTGTGTGCAGCAACTGACCTCAAAACATGCATAACCAAGAATCACTCATTCATTTTGATCATATCTTCTAATCCCGGAGCCAGTTACGGGAGTGTGATATACCGTTGGAAATATTTTTATGAGATTCTTCTGATGGACACACTTGTGACATGTTTTTTGCTGAACATCATGTGCAAAACATCTGACAAAACCAGACATAGTAAGAGCTCATGTTGATCCCTGGTGACAGGCTACAAAGACTGGAACTAACATCAGCTCCAATGGGGATGGTAGCTCCTTGGAGGTGCCAAGAACTACAGATCTCTGGGAAAGAAGGCAGTGCCTTCATCCATTGGGCTATGGATGTTCAAACAACTGCAAACCCAAAACAACTCATACCAATCCAAAACATATACATACTGCAATATGTACATAAACCAACACCGGAAACTGAAATTTTTCCTTTGACAGCTTATTTATTTACAAATATACCCTACTTTGCTGTGAAACCAATAGATCAAGTAACACTGTAATGCCAGATCAACCAATCAAGTAACTGTGACAAGGATGTTGCTTGAAAGTGCTTCAACCAGGACACAAATGTAAATGCTGACAGCCATACATGCACATAACGAGTCTGGTTATGCAAAAGACAATTTTATCTATAATTCAAACTGAAAAAAATTTCCATGTACATTGCAATAGGATCGCAAAAGCCAGACTTTGTTTGCTGCCCCAACTCCGCAATACATACTTCCAGCTGCATGCTGTCAATGCAAACATCCACGGGAACCTCTATTGTTTCTTGTTTTGAAGGAGGGAGAGTTTCCAAAAATGTTTTAGGATCTCGAAATTCTTATGATTGGATCTGATCATTTAAATACTGAATCTCCTTCTCAAATTTTTCAACAACTAACTCAAAGAAACCAGTTTTAGCTTTAGCAGGAAACTTTGGAGATCTCAAAAATTGAAGCACGGCAATGAAAAATACTTCATCAATTTCAATATCCACTAACTGATCTCTAACTTCTTTTAAAACTTCACAAAGAGTAGGGTCTACCACATACCCTACCATTTTATTTTAGTGCATGAATGGATCAGTGAGCACTGGAATCTTTGGATTGAGTTGGAGTCGCCAGGTGAATGTTTCAGCCTTCATATGTCTGATCGTTGTCCACCATCAACAATCAGATCTGAACTTGATACACGTACCGGGGCAACTTGCAAGTCAGATGTTACGTTTACAAACTAGACCGGAGATTGACTGAAGCTGCGTTTATCTACTTCTGCTAATGCAAAGCAAAAGCGTTTCGAAGGCTACCTGGCATAACTTCAGGCTCCGTCCGTAGCTTACAAAACAAATAACACTAATAAACAAACCAATTTCTTCCCCAGTATGGTCGCCACTATGTTAGTGCCTAAATCTACCTCAGGCTAAAGGAAGGCAAAGTTCAGGGTAACATCAAACCACGCTCAATCTGGTAGCTAGCCCTACCAAATCAGGAGAGGGCTCTCTCCAGGTCAATCTCAGCAAAATATAATCAATGGGGCTTGAGATGACTTGAAATGAATGCTGATTTTAGGCTAGGTATATAAGTAGGAGGGTTTGATTGAAAATTGTGGGTTGAAAAGAGCAAGAGAAGGGAATATTGGGCTATGAATTTGGAGGCTAGTTTCTGCCAGCAAACTTGGGGCAAAGTAAGTGAAATGTACAGCAAAATTAAAGATGTAATGAGAGAAGAAAATAGGGAAAATACCACTGCCCTGTAGGCATCAATCAGGGGATGGATCTACAGTGACAACTTTAGAAGAAAGAGAAGCACCGGGTTACTCAACAAAGCATCTAACAGAGGATGGATTCTGAAAAGATAACCACTACATCAAACAACATAATCATTGTGAGAGGAGCATCGTGCGTGGATGGATTTCCTAACACTTCCCTTAGAGAATGATGTAAACAAATTAGCAGAAAAAACAAAGCATGGAAATGAATTTACAAGAAAAACATGTTGCACATTAAACACCGTGATGAATCCCAAATTTAAAGAGTAGAAAAAAGCTTTATTAAAATAATATTCGAGGGAAAATTTACACAATCCAATAGAAGCTTCCCTCTGCTGCAAAAATCCAACCTATACACTACGAAATTCATAAAATATATACATTTTCTCATCCTTGTACTAAGGGAATTGAGCTCAACCATTTTCTTAAAAATAGATCAGTTACATCAAACATGGGCCGAATTTCTGAAAATAGGTGTTGAAGATGAACTCGTATCTCCTAAACCATAGCACCTGTTACAAAACTGAAATATTTTTTTGTAGATAAGGTCATGTTGGAGAAAAACCTCTCTCAAATTTGGGAAATTCGTTTCCAGTTGCTCGCAATCTGTTCCACAAAATCATCTCTAAAACATAAAATCATTAAAAATTTAAATCTGTGAAAATGAGATTTAAAGATCTAGTCACATATCCCAATCAGTGACACCTTTGAATAAACGGAAAGAGGTTTGTGTTATATGGCTTGTTTTTAACGAAAACCTCCTTGGGTTTTTCATAATTACTTTCCATCTGTTGTAAAATGGTCGCGCACTAAAATGACTAAAACAGTCAAAAATATGAAAATTTTGCTTTGTTTTAATGTAGGCTCCAAATATCACTGTATATCTCCCACATAGTAGCACCTGTGCATAAAATTAAGGAGGTTTTTGTTATTTTCTATGTTATGAACAAAAACCTCTTTCACTTTTGAAAAATTCCTTACCATTATTTCAAAAACGGATTTTGTACTAAACTTGTCATTGTGTGCAGCAACTAACCTCAAAACATGCATAACCAAGAATCACTCATTCGTTTTGATCATATCTTCTAATCCGGGAGCCAGTTATGGGAGTGTGATATACCATTGGAAATATTTTTCCGAGATTATTCTCATGGAAACACTTGTGACATGTTTTGTGCTGAACATCATGTGCAAAACATCTGACAAAACCAGACATAGTAAGAGCTCATGTTGATCCCTGGTGACAGGTTGCGAAGACTGGAACTAACATTGTGCAAAAATGGAATGGGGGTGATCGCTCAACTTTTCTACGTGATATTGAGCTTCCGCCATTAGATCTAAGTTTCTTTTACGAACGAACCAGATTAGTTGGAGAGATGCGTCAGAATAAGAGTGGTGGGACCGGAGTTTCATAATAGAGCGGGATAGTTTGAACTTTATATATCATATTTTAATAAAGTTTCAACTCTTAGCTTTGATATAATGCGGCGGGTGGATAATGGTTTATTTTTAAATTAAAACATTTATACAATGTTTCAATTAGTGCATCAGAGTGAACATTTTATTATATAGTTTTATCAAATGTTATTAACATTTGTTAAACTACATGGGGTGGGATATTTGCATAGAGATATGTTTAGACTAATGGGAAGTTGGGCGGGGTTTTGTATTTGCGCACATGGGATATTAGACATTGGTCTAAACTTAAAATAGTGGGTTTTTAGAGGGTTATTTAAAATAAAAGGTTTTAATATTATATGGGATGGTGAAGTTAGGGATTTAATAGAATAAGTTAGGTGTTAATATGAAAAAGGAATAGTGTAATGAGTATAAAATACATGTTAGCTCTAAGTTAAGTGCCAAAAATAAAGCATTGCTTTATCTTTATTATATTTCACACTTTAACTTAGGATACACTTTCAACTTAGAATAAAATGTATTTTTAGGGTTTATGAATGATTTTTTGAAAGGGAATGAGATTAACTATTTAGGGTTTAGCTTTTACTAAGTAAAAATGGGTTTTTACTTAGGAAAAGGGATCATGATTTATGAATGAAGGGTAAATGTTGATGAATGTGGGTCTAGTGTGGAAATTCGATATTTTTAACTAATCAGTAATCGAGCCTTGGGTCCAGTCCCAACAAAAGTCAAAGAAATTCTCTAAGCCTTTTTGACTGATAGTTTAGAATACTGAATACTTGTAGGGGAGGGGAAAATTAGTAATAATTTTCCAGATGATGTTTTATTACATGATTTCTCAACTGCTTTCTACCTACCCATATTTATTTCTAGCATTTTTACTTCTTTTTCATGGGTGAATTTTGGCTTGCAACTCTAAAACATTTTTCTTTCAAAGCACATATCTATCTATGTCTACCTTATTTCATCTGAGGGCTCAGATTAAAATTTTGAGCTCCTCATTATTCTCTACCCATCTATTGATTTGTCAAGTTTAAACTTATTTGACAAATCTTTATTCTCTATCTAAAACATGAAATTGAAAGCATGAAAAGTTAAGCCTAAACTGTTTAACTGATCATGGATTATGGCATTTATTGACACTCTACACATAATCATTATTCTTGTAGTAAAAATAAAAGTAGTGGCATTTAGATTTTCTCACTTTCAGGTCTTATTCTATCTCTTTTTTCTTTTGGGGTCTATATTTTTCTAAGTCCTTTGATTTTTCTTTTAGGGCCTTTTACCCTCTTTTTAGATTTTTATTATTTTTCATTTTTTCAAAATATGGGAAAACAACTTGCAGAAAGAAAGGTATGTATATATTTACAAGACTATCAAAGTCAATTAAAAATTTATGAACCCTATTATTATAGGACCCTAACATGAAGCTCAAAAAATAGGTAAAAGTGTGCTTCGAGTCCTTTTTCATTTTTATCAAAGCTTGAAGAATAATGATAAAAGCATGCTTTGTGGTCAAATCATTCTTGAATAAGTGTGCACGACTAATCTGCTATATCAGCTATAAACCTATTCATAACAACATCAAAAGGATTAAAAATACATATTTCATGGAAAAAAAAAATGAATATAAACCATAGTCACAACAATAAATATGATTTTCAAATAATCAAATGACTAATTAAAAGAGTTTTACCATTCATTTTTACCATTTGAAGGTTACCACTTGGATTTTGGATCTCTGAACTAGTTTTTGCCCCCAAACTTCAATAGTTGATTACAATCAATTTTGTGGATGTTTTTCCTCGCTGTTCGATCCAGGTTGGAGCTATAAACCTCCTCTTTTCTTCAGTAGTCTTTATGTTTCATTTCATTGCAATTTTTTAGGGATTTGGGCCCCTTAGGGTAAATTTATTTTGCACATAGGGAAATGCACCCTTGAATTTTGAAAGGTGTGTTGCAGTGCACTAGAATTGAAGGCTAGATGCAATTGCAACACACTGTCTCTTGCCTAGGGGTGTGTTGGGTGAAATTTACATTTTTTTTCTTTGCAATGTGCCCAAATTTTTCATGGTTTTTAAAATGAAATGGGTCCTTATGTGTCTTATGATTTTGTTTCAGGGATTCAACAGACCAAAATGAAAATTACATGGAGGGAAAGATAACATGAGGAAAAAAACATGATTTCCCTAAATGATCCGAGCACTGTAAGAGCCCTCAGAGACTACAGGTTGTTAAAGTACATCATAATGTCAAGTATGAGACAAGAGATGGAACTATTGGAGTTCCTTGTTCACTCATGGGATCCAGCTATAGAGGAATTTCACATTGGGGACAAATTGGTCCCAATATTATTGGAGAATATCTATTTTCTCACAGGATTATCGACAAGAGGTCTGCCCATTTCTCTTTCAGGTTATGCCGTTGGAGGAGAGACAATGAGAGATTATATACTGTAGCACTACCATCCAAGTACTGAACCTAGTGAGGATGGGAAAATAAATATTCGTTATTTTCATTATTTTCCATTGAAAACCATCTTATTCAAAATCACGAAGCTTGCTGGTATGACTACTCTACATGTGGCAAATAGATCTTACATGCATTATGCACTAGAGTGCTTGGAACCAACAATTTTCAACTGGGCTGAAGTAGTGTTATCTCAGATGAAATTAGAACAGTTGAGTAAGGCAAAGGGAGGAAGAAAGAAAAATTTCAACTATGCTTTGATCCTCGTTTCTTTTGCCTTAAAGTGGATTCCATTGATGCAGCCCCAGTATGTGACACTGGATATATCTGGTCCTAGAGATCCATGGATGCAAAGATGGGTAGATCTGATGGCTATACATGGTGGCAAATTGACCATGGTGTTCTCGAATTCATTCTTCACCTAGTTTCGGTGACAAATAGTTGCATATCCAGGCATCGACTTCCGAGGAGTTCCAGATTTGGCTTTACTAGACGATGCTCAATGGGGTGCGATTGGTAAGAATATTTTTACCATGTTTTATTATTATTATAATGTTTATACATGTTTTTGTGTTTTGATGTTTTCCCAAGACTAAAATAAATTTTTGATGTATGCGGATGTAGGTTGAGCTCAACTAGTGGGACAGCCAGAGCAGGGAGTGGATGAGCCACCAAAGAGGGTTGTTGGGAGAGCAATCCTTTAGGATTTGGATATGGCTGAGACTCTTGTTGAACTAAAACAACACATTCAGGGGTTGACCTTCAGGATTCTTTATTTCCGGATCGAAGAGTTACCCATGAGACTACAGCGCCATACTATTGGCATTCCTAACCGTTGGATGTGGTTACTACGTAGGATAGCTAACTCAGTAGCATGTTACCATGAGAACCACTTTTACTTTTGAAATTTTTCATACATTTTGAGGTCACATGACCAATGTGTCTTGAGCACAAATTTTGTAAAAACCTATAACTATCTATGTATATGTTTTTAGTGTTTTCCTATGTTTGTTACGCAATCCTATATAATTATGTGATGTGAATATGTCTTTACATGTGTTGAAAATGTATTTCTATAAAATAATTCGCTAATGAATCAGTTAATGTGTTCAAGTTTCTGGAAATGTGTTGATATTGAATAAAATCAAAATGTCTTTCTGAAAGTCAAACTCTTAGGAACATATGATGAAGTGTTGGATTTCTGACAGTATAAACACTAGTAAGTTGCAGTACAACCAGTTGTGAGTCTAACCTTATGATGATATGGTTAATACCAACTGAAATGGAATCCAAGATAAGTTCAATCAACGTGCTATACTCAGCGATATTGTTTGTCGACCGACCAATACAAATCCCTTTAAAACTCACTAACTGGTCGTTTGGAGTGAAAATGGCCCATGTTGCAAAGGATAGATTATGTGTAATACGACTATCACCATCAGCATACCCAATGAATGGTTCCAAATATTTAGAAATTTGCGATGAAATGTAAATTATATTACTAACTTCAAGAAAAACTCTAGAAAAACAAACTAAGATAACAAATGCAAATCAACAACATATATACAATATAATACTACAGTTTACTACACTCATGTTTAAGCATAGTAACATTTGAGGTACAACCCATTTCAAGGTTGTTCCAATGGAATTCCATCATAATCTACCAAGTCGTAGGCGCCCTTAGCAAGAACTCTTTTGACAATATAGGGGTCATGCCATAATGGCTCAAATTTCCCTATACCTGTTACACCAGCTTCTTGATCATAAATAAGGACTAGGTCACCCTCTGAGAAGATGTGAGGTTGGACATGCTTGTCATATTGGGTCTTTATACGTCTATTATGCGCTTCGTTAGCCAATATGGCTTCACGACGCCTTTCATCAAGATGTATGAGGTTAAAAGACACTTTTCTTCATCTAAGGTGTCAGGTAACAATTCGATTGCGAGTTTTTAATTATGATATTTCACATTGGATAGGAAAGATAGCTTCCAGACCATACACCAATTGAAAAGGCATAAATCCAGTTGCGTTTCTTACCGAGGTTCGATATGCCCACAAAGCTGAGTACAAGATTAAATGACATTTTCATTTATGAACTCCTATCATTCATTGAAGCATTCATTTAAGAATCTTGTTAATAGCCTCAAATTTTCCATTTGATTATGGATAATAAGTTATATAACTATCATGTGACAGTCCTAGCTTGGAATTCAACTCATTCATCATATTATTGTGAAAATACAAACCATGATCTGTGAATATAGCCTATGGAACACCAAACCATGAAATGACATGATTAAAGAAAAACAATGCAGTTGTTTGTCCCGTGTTGTTGAATGTAGGAATCGCTTCGGCCCACTTTGTAAAGTGGTCTACTACGAAAATAATATAACAATGCCTCCCGGATGAATGAGGGTTACAGGTCATGAATTCAATGCCCCATTTTTCAAATGGTCCCACAGAAACAATAGGATGCATTGGCACTAGCGGTTTGTGGATTTTGCGATCAAATATTTGGCACGCATGACAACTTCTGACCATGAGGATGCAGTCGCGAAATATGGTAGGCCAAAATTATCTAGCATAGAGTATCTTTTGCTTGGTAGCATATCCAGATAAGTTTCCACCACAAGCCCCAACATGAAAATCATTTAAAACCTTTTTGGCCACCTCATAAGTGAGCCACCTTCTTAAAATTGTATCAACACCATGACGGCAAAATGTATCACCGAAGATCTTATAATATTTGGCTTGGTATTGAATACGTCATTGGTCAGAGCGATAGGTATCAGGCCGAAAAGTGTGGGTCTAGATATAAATGATAAAATATCCATACCAAGGATCATATTATCAGATCAGAAATAGAGACACATCAGGAATATATGGTTCTGATGTAGTAGCAGTACTATTTGAGGGAAGGTCGTAGAGAAGCTTAGCCAAAACTAAAGACTTTTTTGACTTGGATTTGATGAATTCCAAATCAAACTCTTGCAAAATGAAAATTCCATTTTGAATAATTTCCCCCTAGAAATTGACGTGATGAAATGTAAGTCATAGGGTTGCAATCCAAAATGAAAATGGTCTTTCAGAATAGGATATAGTGGCGAAATCTTTGGACAGATTGAACAGCCACCAAGGCGAGCTTTTCGACGTATGAATATTTTACTTCCGTATCATTGAGATTACGAATAAAATAATATATCATATTTTCTATCCCATTTTCTACTTGGACCAATACCATAGCAATGGTCATATCATTGCGGCGATATATAAGAAATAATCACTCTAATAATTGCGGGGATACATTAATGACATCCAGACAAGTGTATCCTTGACAACATCAAAAGAATCTTGCGTAAACTTATCCCAATGGAAGGTAATATCCATTTTCAAGAGTTGAGTAAATTATTTAGCCATTTTGGTGTAGTTGGGTATGAGTGTCCTTAGGAATTTAGCCTTTACCTAAAGTTTCTGTAACTGAAGAAAATTTGACGGTGCAGGAAAATCAAGAATAGATTGGACCTTCAGCGATTCGATTCTAATTCCTTCTTTTGAGATGAAAAATCCAAGAAAACGACCATAACCAACAAAAAACACACATTTATGTGGATTGAGGTGTATTTTGTAGTGTCGGTAGCGTAAAAAGATAGCTCTCAAGTGCATCGGGTGATCATTCCAGTTTCATGAAAGAGTGAGTAAAACATCTAGGTAGGGTTGAACAATGTGCTTGATGTCATTGAAAGAATAATCCAATGCTCTATGAAATGTTTCCCCGACGTTCTTCAAAACAAGCAAAAGTTTCTGATAAGAAAATGTGCCCCAGGATAGATGAATGTTCTCTTATATTAATCCTATGGGCGGATATTGATTTGATTGTAGCCAAAAAATCTATCCATGAACAAAAATATTTCACATCCAACACAATTTCCAATAATCTGGTCGATAAAGGGAGTAGGATAGTTGTCTTTTGGACAAAAAATATTGACATCCTGATAATCGACGCATACTTTGATTGTCCCTTGTTTTTTCATAATAGGAACAATGTCGGAAACCCACTCAATTAGTGGAACAGGGTAAATGAAACCAGCACAAAAAAGTTTTTCGACTTCTGCTTTAATGGCAGTGGCCTTCTTCGGATGAACAAGATAAAGGTGTTGATGTACCAATTTTACATCAGGGTACATTTTAATGGAGTGTTCAACAATACTAGTGTCTATACCTAGCATTTCCTCATAGGTCCAGGAAAAGATATCTCGGAATTCATGAAAGAGAGAGTGATAAGTTTTGAGTTCTGATGGAGAACAAGAGATGCTGACATGAATGTTTTCTACCATGCCAGGTTTGATCAAAATATCGATAGAAATGGTTTCTTCAATATTTGATAAATTTCGCGCAGATTTGATTGCATTAATAGGAAAAGAATTCAAAAAGAAAGTTTTGGTCGATGGGTGATATAGTTCAATGAGATTATCTTCTTCATAATCCTAAAGATGGGAAAAATGATGATGATCTTCCCATGGTTCTCCTTCTGGCATCATGGATTCCACTATGTTCCCATCTGTTAAGAAAATGGATGAAAAAGGATCGGATGGAGTACCAAAATCTAATGAACGATCGATCCAAATGATCGGCGACGATGATTTCTGATTCACCACCCAAGCCATGTAGATTGATTGCTATGACAACTCAATTGGGTTGGGCGGCAGCAATTCATCCAACGTAACAACTTTAGAATCACCCATAATCTTCCTTAAGCCAGATGGAGTGGAAGATATCATGTAGTAGGTCTCTATGCTTGCAATTTCTTCCGACGTCACAGGCGACGGTAATGTAAAGGTTCCCATTAAAGAGGAATATTTAAGAGTCCTACACCAATGTTTTGAAGTGTGAGTTGGGGAGCGTGAAATAACAGAACACTTCCAGTTACCTGGGAATTGGAGGCAAACAAGGGTAGTTGATTGATGATTGTGATAACACCATTATGTGGAAAGGTGATCACTCTAAAATATGTAGAAACAATTATAGTCATAGCATATACCCATGGTGTTCCAAGAAAAATATTGTATTCAAGGGGTTCGTCAACAACTTCAACTTCAACATTCATTGTTTTTCCCCCTAGTTTAACATGCAAGTTATTAATAATACTGCAAGGCTTATATGTACGTCCGTTGAAAGCTTTCAACGTTGTTGGCGATTGAGACAAGCGTGGCGAGCCAAGTGATTTCAATCAATTTAGAGAAATAATGCATGTATATGCTACCTCATCAATAATAGTATGTTGAACAAGGTGATTAAGAATATTTAATTGTATTGGAAATTTTGGCACATAGCCCGTATGGTTAAAGACTACAAGATTTGAATTTGTTGGATCAATTCCACCAATTGCTAACAACAAAGCATGTTTTTGGGAGGTACAATTTTGAAGCACCTCAAGCGCTGACATAGCTGAAGGGGATTGAGCTAGATATTCAACTATATTATAATTTTGAGTAGCTCAGGCTCGAGAATTAAATGTCGATTTATGAACAACTCCCTTTGGTGGCTTTATTGTCAAGTCAGGAAGAGCTATTGGTGGTATCGATTCTGTAGACGGATTCATGGTTGAGGTAGTAGGTTGATCAATAGCCTGACTACCGTAATATTTGTTTCACGTTGACAACAAAACATCAGCTAACGACTTTGTAATAGAAAGCATAGCACTTGGGAACTAGAAGCTAGATCCGTAGCAACCAAATTTTTTTTCTGGATTCAGAAATGGATCTGTCAACACCGCAGATGTAGGTGAGGTCTTAATCATTTTTCAGAGTTCAGCGTGATGAGGACAACCTATAACAAAGTGTTTCTTGTTACAGATTATTGAAGGGTAACGAGGTTTCCGATTTCCAGATGATTGATCAGATGATCAATCCTGCGGGGTAGAAGTTTTCTTTTTCTTTTATTTCCCCTTTTTCTTACTTTCGGGTTGCTTGTCACTTTTTCCCTTGTTAGATGACATGACATGGATTTCAGAAGAAGGCGCAGGATCCTATGCAGTAGAGTGATGTGAGCTTGTAGTACCGATCATAACGTCTCCCGCATGAGAATCCTTAGATGGAGGAGGAATAGTAAAATTAGATCGCGACGCATTGGGAATTTCCTCATAGAGTGTGCCAGACTGAGTATAAATCAAGTCTAAGTATTGGGCATGAGAAATGACATACTCTTCAGTGACGACGCCACCCTTATCCACGTCCTTATTTATATATGGTAATAGGTACTTAATGAACCACTCAGCAAGGATCTGATTAGGGACAAATGTCTTAACCATTCTACGGCGATGATGCCACTCATGAATATGATCGGAAATGTGAGTAGCATTAGGCTGTTTAAAATTAGTTAAGAGTTCCGTTACAGTTTCATATCGTATGGGTAACTATAAGTGGGTCAAAAATACAGTAGCTAAGGCAGTGAAATTATCGAATGAAGCTCTTGGTAACTCAATGTACCATTTCGCAGCCAGAACAGTAAGCCTACGTTGGAAAAGACGTAGTCGAACAGAGTCATCATTTAGGGATTTGGATTAACACCACAAATGATAAGTCATAACATGATTCGACGAGTCTTCTCCAGGGTTTCCATTAAACTTAGTAATATCTGAGGGTAATTTATGAGGTATCACCGACCACCAAGGAGCATAGTTGATTGGATCATTGGTAAGCCAGTTTAAATTCAGTAACTCTAAAGTTGCAACAAAGGGAAACTATCGATATAAGTCAGGTTGAGCATAGCCAGGGTATGATGGAATTTCTTGGGAAACATGCCTTTGATCACCAACATAAGAAATTTGTTGATGGTAACCTAGATCAGGGTTGTTTTGATAAGGAAACGCTTTAGGAATCTGTTGACCAAAAACTGGGTATGGTACTTGTTGAAATGAAGGTTGTTGCATTTGTGGTTGTGGTTTCCAAGGGGTTTTTCCACCAATATTATAGCCCAGATTAGAATAAAATAGACCCAGTTGTTGATAAACAAAACTCAGTTGAGTTTGTGACGTCCCATAATAAGGTTGTCTAACTTGTGAATAAATGAGTCCAGATACAGGTGGTTGATGTAAACCAGCCAAAGGAGTTGGGGTCAAATGGCCAAAAACTTGAGGGTTTTGGGTTGAAGGACCCGCTTGAGATGGTGGAGATAAAACAACTTGAGTCTATAACAAGGGTAAACATGTATTAACAAGTGGAGTAGATGTGGGTGCAACAGGTTGAACCGGTTGATATGATTGTACAACCGCTTGTGGTTGGATGGGTAGAGTGTGTTTCCACTGACGAACATTCATTATAACATCAGGATGACCAAATAACGAAAGATTACTATCAAAATGGGTGACCATAGGTTTCCCCCCACTATGAGGAGTAAAATAGGATGGAATATATTGTTCTCCAAATACTGTGAGTCTATTTGAAATCATACTGGATGGAATATACCCAAATGGACCAGCGTGATATTACCCTGATGATGTATATAAAGGATCAAGCCATTCAGTACTCATTAGAGATGTACCAGATAGAATACTAGATGATGACATTATGAAGTCTATGGATTTGAGGATGCACCAAAGAAGGTTCCAGATAAATATAGGTAACCTTGTGGGATGGAACGGCCACCATATAAATGTGACTCTGGTGATGTAGTAAACATTGACGAGGTAGCAAGAGTGGGTGTTGTCACAACTAGAATATATTGTACAACCGAAGATGTTTTCTCATCCATGGCTATTCAACCAAATGTATAACATATTCGATCTACGGGAACTCGAAAACACTCAGGATAAACAAAAGCAGAGGAAGGAAATTGAGGAAAAGACTTGTACAAGTAAATCTACCTCCCAAAATGAGTTGGAGTTAAAGGTGTTTCGTCTTGTGGGAATTCTTCAATAGAAATCAGACCGGGTGGAAGGATTTCATCGTCAGGCCCAAATTATATTTCAGGAGGTTGACTGCACAATATGGTAGAATCAATGGCTAAAATATATATGGGGCACCCGATACATGAACAACTTCTGGTCATTCGACCTTGGGATTCATATGTTCTGGAAAAAAAGTGACAGGATCCAGATCAACTTCCAATTGAACAATGTTGAGTTCGAGAGGTATGGTCTCACTGATTGGATGGATTGTGACCACAAGTAGCTAAGAGGACTCTGTCTCAAAAACAGTAGATGAACCAAGATTTGTAGAAATAACTTGAGCTGACTCTGGTGTATGTGAGGATGATTTCACACTAGAGGTGCTGATAGTACTAGTTTCAGTAGATTGATGTCACCTTCGCTGACCAGAAATGCCTTCCACTGGTAAATGTGGTTTCAGTGCTATTCTATGCAAACGATGGGGAAAGGGATGTTATTATTCCACGATGACTTATTTATTTTATGACAAAAAAAATGTATAAGAAAAATAAAATGGTATTTCTAGGAAAAAGGTTTACCAATTAATTATGAACTACAGAATACCTCCTAGCGAACCAAGAAGTACGGGTAGGCAATGTCCTCGAATGATGTGTTCGATGTATCACAAGTTACAAGGTGGTCGACTTGGTTCACTATGGATGGATAGCAACCTAAATTTGTCCTCCCAAATATACCCGAAGGTATGTGGAGGCCCAAGTTCATAATAGCGTTGTCCAATGTGAAACTGCACAAGGAGAGCACCCCCTTATACTTTTCGTACTAGAACACTGCCCTATATTCCCAAAGGTACGTGCACGAGCTCTGATATACTTACGTATGTGAAGTGAGGTATCACACTCGGAATGTATCGTAGATAAGTTAAATACAACTGCTACATTTTATAACGCTATAACATGTCTCTAGCCTAGACCTTCTAAATGTTATCGTTGCAATGATGTTTTAGGTAAATTAATGTAAATTTTAAGCTTATCTTGTTTATAAATTTTCCTTTTGAGGTTCACAACGTGATGTGATGGAAATTCCTAAAATGCAAATTAAAATGATAATAAAACTTTTCAATTTAGATTTTTCAATGAAAATCCTAGCCACTAAGGAAAGAGCAATCAATTTTGAGAGAAAACAACAAAGAGAACAAACTAAAATGTAGCTTTCCTAACTTTTTCCTCTGCAAAACACACAATTCACTATATGCACATGCTTTTTTTCTTTTAGCTCCTTTAATGTGAATGCAAGAAAGGAAACTATATGCATCAAATCAATAAAACAAGATGTTTTCTTCTTTGAGAAACGAGGAATTTAACAACAATTTCTATTTTAGGAAAAATGAAGAATGGAACTACAATTTTTCCTACAGGAAACGAGAAATTTAACAAAAAATTCCTTTAAGAAAAAAAATGGATCTAATGAAGAGATAAAATACTTTGAATTTGATTTTCCAATGATAAATAAAAACACTAAAGATACATTGAACAAATTTTCAAAGGAGGAAGAATATGGAAAGTTTACTGGTCTCTAAGAGGTATCAGACAATTGAAAAGACAACAAAAAAATGGTTGATAATGATAGCAATGAAAAATTTGAATGGAATTTAGTTGGCTAAGGGGGAAACCCAGTCTCTAAGGGGAGATAGTGCATTGCAGTGCACCCCTAAGTGGGAAACAGTGCACTGTAGTGCACTATGTCTTGACCAACAGTGATTTGGGCGTAGTAGTGATTTAAAATGCAAGCTACAGAACACACTTCTATTGCAAATATTTCATTCAAATTCCTAATAACTGAAATTAGATGTTATTGATGAGGATAATATAAGGTTAAAACATGAATAATGAGAGGATACTCCCCAGCGCAGTCACCAATTTCTTATGTAGAATTGTGATCTGTGAATAAATCAAATTCCATAAGTGTGGTGCTAGTCACTTAGAACAACAGAGGAAATACTTTTCTATATTTTTCCCTGACATAAGTAGATACACAAAATAATAGAAGAACCTGCTTGTGGTCCAAGCACTTCTCCTTCTCCTTTTGTCACTTTTTTTTTCACTCTCAATCCAACTCAAAACGTCAGATCGATTCCTCGAAACATTTACAGAGAACAAAAAAAACATGCAATATAATTATCTTAATCATTCAAATCGATTAGATATGAAACATATATGTCATTCAAGAATCCATTGCATAAAAGACAAAAACATATAAAGACACATATATGGGAAAATGAACAAGAATCTTTATTAAAGAGCAGAAGGGGGAGGTTACAACCAATGATCGATTTGTTGTCGCCATCTCTAGCATCATCCCAGCCTCATCAAATCCAACATCATACCAAGAACATACCAATTCTTTCACTCTCTCAAATGAGAATCCAATAGAATTTCTTTACCAAAATTATTCATTCCCTAGCACTGGGATCTATGCTCAATTTATAGGGTAACTAGTGGTAGTTTCTCAATGAATGACCTTCTAAGAATAGACAAGGCATGTTTCCAAGTTTAGAGGTGTTAAAGGGACACTTGGATTTGAAGTTTGACGCTTATGGACTCTTCTAGAAGGCACTGGCCATGTGGAGATTCCTGAAACAATGAGAATTCCACTCCCAGGTGTCCAATGCACTCTTGAATGTCGGGAAGTGCATTGCAGTGCACCCTTGAATGGAAGATATTGCATATGCAATGTATTTAGTCCGTTTAGAGGCTACGTTGGTGATTCTATAAGTGATATAACATATACTTCAAACCTTGGAAATCTCACAATAGAATCCATGAATGAATTGTTCTTCTCTTAGGGCATATAGCAACTGAAATATGAGGGGATGATAGACCCTATTTCATTGGTTCTGGAGATGATGTTCAGCTTGACCAGGTCATGGGGGATGATGCCTAAATTGACCTATAACATTCATCTAAGTAGACTATCAAAAAATCATCTAGAAATGGGCTCAATACATCATTCGTCACACACATGAAGGTAGCATTATCATTGCAAAGATCAAAATGCATAACTAGCCATTCAAAAAAACCTTGTTTTGTTTTAAATGTTGTCTTCCATATGTCACCTTGAAAAATTCTAATATCATGATATCTACTCCTTAAGTTCAACTTAGTAAAATAATTAGCATCTTTCAATTGGTCAATTAAATCATCTATTCTAGGAAGTGGGTAACGGTTCTTTACCGTAATTTTGTTCAATGCATGGAAGTCCACACACATGTGCCATGTTCCATCCTTATTTGGAACCAAAAAAATAGGTGACCTCAATGGAGAAGTACTTGGTCTGATGATCCCTTTGTCCAACAACTCTTGAATTTTTTTTTAAATTTATGAACTTTCCATCAATGAAATCATTTATATGCCAATGTTAGGAGGAACACAATCTTGCTACAATTGTATTTCATGTTGGATTCCCCTCTTGGGAGGCAATCCTTTTGGCTCTTAAAACATCTCATCATATTGGTTAACAACCTTAACCAAATAATATTTAAATCTTGAGTCAAAACCTTGAGAATATTAATTCTCAACACCATTATTTTGTTTGACCATTAAAAGCATACAATTCTTGCTATATTTTATGAGTCTCTTAATTTGTCTGACATTTACAAGTGAAATATGTAGTTTATGTTGATGTGCTCTAATAATGTACTCAATACCATATTTGAACAAGTGATACTTTTTTCCATGGTGATGAAAAATATCTTTCCTATCATACAAATATGGGCTTCCCAAAACAATTCTAGAAATATCAAGTGGAACTATATCAAGTTCAACTTCATCAAGAAATTTTGTTGTAATTGCAAATCTAAGTATGCATTTCCTTGTATCTTGTAAGTTTTCATTCTTGCATATCCAACCTAAAGGATAAGTTCTTGGATGAAGAATGGTATCTAAATTTAACTTCTTGACTAAGCCTTTGGAAATAAAATTTTCTTGTGAACCACTATCAAAGAGTATCAATTTTGGTATGCTTTGAAATAACCCGAATATGGAAAAGTTCAATTCTAATTTTCTTATCTTGAGTATCATTAGAACAACTTGAAGAGCTAGTGCTTTCTATGTCCTTCCTTTCATTCCCATCCCTATGATATTTGTTTCAACTCCTGAATCTGAGCCTAAGTCATGTTATGTAGTTGCAATTGTCGTTTGCTTCCCTTTGTTGTTAAACTTCTTTGGTTTCATCTCAGGATGAAGCTTACAAAAATGAGCTTCATCATGACCCTCTTTTGAACAATGTTTGCATGTTAATTTTTATCCTTCCTTCTTTAAGGATGCATTACTCTTCCCTTTGCATTTTAACTTACTCTTACCCTTGTCTCCACTAGTGAGTGGCTTCTTGCTACCCTCTTACGAAATGTTTTTCCGTCTTGCTTCAAGATGTGTTTCCTGAATACAAACCTCATCTAAACTTGTAGGATTAAACATAAGGATAGTATGTCTCAAATAATTGTGTAAACCCCCAATATAGTTGAACAAAGTGTTTTGTGATAGCAAGTCTACACCTAGTATCAAACACCTTCTTCTAAACTCTTGAGTGTAACTTTGCACACTTTGACCCTTTAGCTATATAAAATTCTTCCAATCCATAATATCCTTCTACATATAGGCTAATGAATAAAATCATCTTCTAAGTGTAGCAATAAAATCTATCTAAGAGGTTGAGACCTTACCGTGCTTTTTCATATCCTCTTATTTTTTCGCTTCCAACCAAATAATAACAACACTTTCCAACCTTAATGAAGACAACTGAATCATTGTTTCATCATCTTTGATGTTCTGAATCCTGCAATAAACTTCAAGTTGATGAACCCAATTATCAAGTATTTCAGCATTCACTTCACCATTATACATAAGCAGTTCGAATTTGATATCAAGTTTTAATAAGGGATTTTTACTATGAACCCTTGGGGTATGTGGATGTGTTTGAGTAATAGTTGTTGTGGAAGATGGAGAATATGAAGGTGAGGATGGAGTTGAATATGGTGGTGGAGAAGAGGGCGGTTTGTCACCATTTCCATTTCCTCCAAAAGAACCCCCTCCTTTTGAAGGCTTGGAAATTTCACCCTGCAATCTTGAATTTCTCTCTTCATAGAGAACCTTCTCCATTTTAGTCATGTCAAAGAAAGATTTTCTAAAAGTCTTCTCTTCATTTGACATATTATCAGCTCCTCCTTCATGAGACATTCTTATCGAATCTTAAAGTACAATTTGAGGTGAAACTTGTGGTGGCGATTGTCTCCTTTTCCTTGTCCAAAATTGAGAATATGGACCCACAAGTTTTCCTTCTCCTCTCTTGAGATTCAACCTTGTAAGAATCAGAAACACTTACAAAAAAATAAATCCTCACAACAACAAATAAAACCTAAGCTCTGACACCAAACTTGATATGTATGTGATCTTAATGTAAATGTGCTTGAGGATGTATAAATTGCAAGTGTAAAAATTAGTTTTATGAGCCTTTTTGTTAAATTTATAAACACATAGAGCATGAATTTAAGCTCTGAAATAACTTAAACAACATACAATTACACCATAAAAATAACCACAACACAACAAGTGATGAAGGATTTCACCCCTCCTAGGCTACGTCTCCTCAGCCTAGCTTCCAATGGCTTGGCCCTATATCATTATGCTAAAAAATGGTGATTACATTAGTTTATAGTGCTCATTTGGCTTCAAAACATGTTCCATTAGCTTCGGAACTGTAAAAAATTCTTGTCTAGCCTCTTTTTGCTCCAAAATTGGTCAAAAAATAAAGAATTTATGAGTTTCCTTAGCATTGCTACTAGTCGCTCTAAAAATTCCCCAAATTCTGGAATAGTCCTAAAACTGTGCCCTGAATTGCGTTAATGAAGCAAGAATTTGGCACATTTTTGGCACAAATTGTGGGACCGTTAAAATGCATTACGTGGCCTTAAATCCGAATTTAAACCCATCATAATCGACGATTAATTAATTTTTTTTAATTAAAATATTTTTATTAACATGGGCGCACCCCTGGTTCCACGCCAGTAGTCATATGGTGACATATGGGGGGCGGGGCTAAGCCTTGACCCCTTACCCCAACCTCTGTTCAATTAACGTTGAAATAAGGTTGGTGGCACATGGTTGAATAAAAACCATCATGGCCCAATAGTTAAGGGTTTACGTTGTTATGATGGAGGTTCAGCATTTGATTCCTACAGAGCTAAATTTAGACTTAACCAAAATTTTGGTGGTCCCCGTGTTACCACGTGGCGGCCTCCGGTTAGGCCATGTGGCAGCATGTGGTTGGCCGCCAACCAACCAATGAAATTTACGCATGACAGGACCATTTAGGGCTTGCCATGTGTCAGGATGTGGTAGGCCCAAAAAAATTTGACTTTCGACCAACTAGAAGAGGCCACGTGGAAGCCTACCACTGGCCCAAAATTTTGCCCAGTCAGTCGTCATTTTTTGAAAATTTTCATGTTTGGGAAAATGAATAGAAATCACTTCCAGGAGCATACGGTGTCGATTTTCTGTGAGAGAAGTTACGCTGGATTCAGAATGATGATATCTACGTGGTCGTTCAGGCTCCACACCATTATGGAAACATTAATTTTTTGCATATTTTTTAGCACTTATTAGTAGAGGAATCACATGCATCCATACCTCCATGTGGGAGGTGGGGTGATGTGAAGGGTGAGGTGAAGTCATAATCCCAAGAGGAGAAATTTGGGTAGGGTCCATTGAGATGCCTTGTCTCATGGATCAGTGCCTAGCTACGGGGGGCCACAATACACAGTAGCTGTATGGATCAGTATCAATTGATCCAATCATATGTCAGAGTGAAAAAAGTTATATACTGGAGCATAGATTAGAGCTGGCAATAGTGCAGATGGCACATATGCAGAGTCAGCAACACCACAGATTTTTCAGTAGAAATTGTAGTAACTAGTAGTAATCATAGACTCTAGTGACATGTGCATCATATTGATTTAGTTTGAATGCTTTTCAATTTTAGAAGTTGCAGGAGAGAAAACACTATAGAGAAGTGTTGCATGCAGAACATTCCAAAGATATTAGATTGGGATAGAGTTGAATTCCTTTCTTGTTGAGAGGGAGTGTTGAAAATGGTAACAATAAATATTGAAAATGGCACCCATGAGGCTTCTAGTTTAACTTTCCCTTAATTAAATTAGAACTAAATTGTAATTCCACGTCATATGATAACTTGTAAGTGTTAAATGAGTTCGGAAGATATGTTAGTTCAGTCAATTCGAGTTGGGGGTCAAACTAGACGCATGTAGATTCCACTCTAAGTATGGGGTCTAGTTACAGTTTTGTGTGAGTTGCAACTAGTTAACTCAATTATTTGAGTTAAAATCAGTTTTGTTAGCCACCTATAAAATTTTGGCATAGCAAACAGGTGGCTAAAAATGTTTTTGAGCCTTCAAGAGAGACATTTTCTTTGAAAATCTATCATCCTTGAAAGCCTCCATGTGTCTTTGTCCTCTGAAAAAAATCTTCACTGTTGTTTCCATTTGATTAGCCTCGGTGTTTGTGAATAAATTTCTCTCAAAGGCCTCCATTTCCTCTTTTTTCACTCACAAAGGAACTCCATTTTTCACCCTTATTCCCTTCTCAAAGTTCCCCTTTAACCTCTAAATCTCCTCAAATCACCTTTTAAACCATATACTACCCTTTATTTGGTTTAAAGATGCCTTCTTTCCTCTACCGGAACCCCTTTCTAAGCCTCAAAAACCTTCATTTTTGGCTTAAAAACCCATTTTTACATTGAGGCCTTAAGCCCCTTTCGGCTTAGCCCTTAGCCCCTTTTTCGCATGTAACCTGCGCCTACGACCAAGCGCTAAGGCCTAATCGCTAATCACAATCGTAGCTTTTTGTTACTGTGTTCCCTTTGTTTCTTCCTATTTTTCCGATGTGATGGGTCTTTCTCTGCTCGACCTTAGATTTAATCTCCACCGTTGATCTTATCAGATCCGATGGCCTACGCTAAATCGCATCGTGCCCATCCATTTCACTGCCCTCCGCCTATGCGACTCCTGACTAAATCTGGACCGTTGATCATCCACAGATCCAACAGCCTGCGCTCCATGGCACAATCGGTAATCGCAAGTTCTTTTTTCTTTGTTCCATTGCCTCCTCTGATGTCGATCCACCGATTAGATCTGAACCATTGAATCCACAAGAACCAATGGCTAGGATCTAATCGCACTCCACTCATAATTCTCCACCGTTACCTCGCCGATTTAATTTCCACCGTCGATCTTGTTCCAGATCGGACTGCTGGCGCTTAATCGTGCATCGCAAAATCTTAAGTGTCATCCCTTCGCCTCCTCCTATTTGCGATCCCTGATCAGATCTCCGCCATCCATTCCTATAGATCTGACAACTCCCCTTCTTCCCACTCATTCACTTGCCCCTTTGCCCCCCGCTTTCTCTTTTAAATCCCCACCGTCTGATCCGTAGATCCAACGATCAGCATTTAAACTGTCGTTGACTCTTCCCACCTTACCACCTGTGCATCTTTCCACATCGCGCTTTCATTCTCACTGTCAAATCTCCCCGCCCTCCATCCAACGGCTGATATGCATATCGCATTATTTTGGCATTCGAACGTTAAAGTTTTGAAATCGCGCGATATGAGTGGTTTTGTTTTTCCACGTGTCAGGTGCTGAATGGAATCGTGTTTTTTTGGAAAAATTTCAAAACCACTCCAAAGTTGCTTGAAAACCATTCCGCTTACCACCCTCCTCTGCAACTGCAACTTTAATCCTAGCCATTGACTGTTTTAATCTAACGGCTCATATTGTATCGCGTTCCCGTCCATTTTACATTCATCAGACCTCCCAAACGTATTCATCAGAAGATCTCTACCATTGATCTCTTCCAATGATCCAATGGTCCACGTTCAATCTTCCTCTGCCCTCCTGGTCCCACCACAAAATTCCCCCGTTTCCTCTCATTTCACCTTTTTCCTTTGTATTTGCCTCGGCGTTAACTTTTGCGTTTTAACACTAAAAGTTATTTTTTCTGCCTAATTCAGTCTAACCTTCTAAACAACTTCACCGGTGAATCCTGAAAGTAGATCACCACTGTTTAATCTGATTCGACGGTCCGGAATCCTCTTCGCACCAAAGCTCCATCAAACCAGTTTTCACCATTCCATAGCGATTTTCAGCCATTTTCCACTGCATCCACCATTTCCATCACTTGCGCCACCATCTCCACTGGCCTCTATAGCAATCCCACCCGACTCCCTATGGATTTCTTAATATGTTTATCATATTTTTGTAGGGTTATAGGTGGCGAAAATCACTCTCTATCTCACAATCACAGACAGGGAAATCTGGAGCGCGGAACGCCCATTTTCAGAGCCAAATATTGCAGGGAAGGTGCCTGAGAAGGTTTAAACATGATTTTCAGTAAAGATCAAGTTATTAACTCTATTTCAAACCCTCCAGCGCCATTAAAACTTGTGTATCCATAGACAAGACAGAAGAGAAGAGGCAACGAGTATCAGTGAAAAATTTAAGGAATTAAAGCCTACTATTGAAGATTTAATACTATAATCTAGTGTTCAAAGGACGAAGATACAGATTTAAGACCTTAAAAATGATATAGAAGGCCTAATAAGGCCAAAATCACATGAAACAAGCCATATTAGTGTCTCCACATCAGCATAATGTTCTTTCCCAAGAAAGGACAAGTTCCCATAGTGTTTTTTATTCCCCATCAAGTTCCTGAGAAGATCACCACCCTGACAGAAGTCCTAAGATCGCCAATACATTAGTTACAAAGTATGGAAGGCCTGAAATTCATTTATCTGCCTTACTTGTCTCAGTGTACAAACAAAGTACAAACTGCTAGAGAGTACTTTAAAAACATACCTTTGGAGTTATTATCAGCCTGCCGAAGACCCCTAATTCATCCAAAGAGTACCGAAAGTCAATACAGGGATAGTAAAATAGAATGGGCTTCATGGAATATTCTTCCTCTGTTTTAATGATTCATTTAAAATTCCATCTACCTCTACTGTCACTATTTCAGCTATAAGAACTCATGAGAAATACATTGTGGCAGGTTGGAAAAATGTGGACTGTAAGTTGTTTCTCTGAGAGAGAGTTCTGTATGTATTAGTTGTAAAATTGGCTAGGAGATGATTTCTAGTTGATATCAAGCTATTGGAAAATGATGTATGTGACTGGTGTTTCTCTTCTAATATGACAAGCATGTTCATTGGATCCTGATCTAAATCAGTGGTGATGTGTTCTATCTTTGTCAATGTTTTCCCTCTGTTATTCATCATATTTCATTTCTCTCATAAGAATCAGTAATCTAGCTTAGGATATACTGTTGTAAAGTACCCTAATGCTTCCTGCTCTTCTTATATTTTATGTTTTCTACTAATTGTGTATCCAAGAAAAAATTCAATATAATTTAACCAGTATAGTAGTTGGTTCTCCCTGCATACTGATGTATGAATTTAGAGTTTGTTTTTAGATGTTCTTGTCTGGATTTAGCTGAAATAATTGGGAAACTAGGAGATTCAGAGTTAGTTCTATCTCACTAGGGTCATTTTTCAATATTTAGCCTTTCTAAGATCCCTTAAGATGAATGTCAAAAGCATTGAAAGTTAAAATTCTTTCTCTGATCTTAGGCTTCATTTTGTGTCAAATCTTAAATGTTTTCTATTGTCTGAAGAGTTAGCCTCATAGGAGTTTTATCATAGATGGTTAAGGTGTACCCTGTCCCTAGATTTGCTCCTAAGTGGTCACCTTGGAAGGTTTCCTTGTCATTCACCTTCATTTCCTTACTATTTCATCCCATACTATCATATTTAGAGATCCTTTGTTTTAGATGACTAGCCCATTTGAAAGCCTTGGACATTGAATTGCAAGTAAACCCTTTTATGACCCCATTGCCCAATGGACTTGAGTTTTCTTTGAATTATCTCCCCATTGCCAAAAATCCTTCTTTACTCACCTATTTACCTCATATTGAACCCTTCTTTCATGTTTCCAACCAAACAAACAAAACAACAACCCTTGTGCCCTATAACTGGCCTAATACCTTAAAATTGAACTTCAAAGATATATATTTCTTTGCCTTTATAGAGAGATCCCTCTCTGGGTCCAGGAGGGCTAGATCCTAAGATCCCAAAGTGGTTTGATGTTGTCTTGTCTTTTGGTATTGCCAAACCTGCCAAAACACAGGAACCACAAAATAATGGCGACTCCGCTGGGGAACTTTATGTAAAACACTCCTTAAAACATATATAAGAACTCAAAGAAGACAATAGTAGCCTTGGTTTGGTAGTAAATCACTGTGGTGGACAATAAATTTCCTTAAAACATTATAAACCTTCCACTTGGCGACTCCACGGCTCCTGAATGACCATAAGACTTTACTGGTGATCAGTAGGCCTACTGATTATCTTTGTTTTCACAAGACTCCACTGGGAGACCAGTTTCATTACAACATCATCCATATCAAAAGAAATACATAGGATTAAGCTTCCTTGCTTGAAGACAGTTGCCACCTAACGACTGTCACATCTGGCTAACATTATTTGTTGATTTTGAGGACTTAACATACTGGCTTTAAGAACAATCCATACTAGAGCTTATCCTAATCCAAACCCACCTGAGAGAGTTGAAAACCCTGAGAGTATTCTTAGGAAGCCTTATACATATAGGGATCAAACTATTGTCAGACACATTAATAGAGCTAATTCAGCACCTGAAAACTTTGCAGCTCTATCAAACACTCAAATTGACTTAGACTTACCAAGTAATTTACCAAGAACTCAATCACTTAGTGCTATAGAACAGACAGACTTTGAGCCTCCAATATTGCCACCACATAGTGGTAAAAAAATTAGGGACAGAGAAACTCCTCCATCAACACCTCCTAATATTCATTTCATCCATAACTTAAGTCTCTCTCACCCTAGATCTACTCAACAGTTTGCTGTTGGTCCTAGCATTTATGTCATTCATATACCTACTGCTCAAGCCCAAACTTTACCTCCACAAAACACTACCATGGCTGCATGGTATGCTCCATTGGTGTTACCACAGCCTCTAGTGCCTTTAACCAATGATTATCAGTCTAAAATATCACATTTCACTGGAAAAGAGTCTACCACAACTCAACACCATGTATATAGGATGGAAGATGCCTTTGACTATATGGAGATAGAAGATGAGACAATCAAAATGAGAATCTTTGCTCAGAGTTTAGGAGGAGAAGTGAAGAAGTGGTTTAAAGGCCCACCTCCTAATAGTATCCATGATCTTCCCTCTTTACATCAAACCTTCATAAACAAATGGGAATTCAAAAGCAACCCTCTCCAAATATTAGCAGAATATAAGAACTTTAAAAGAAATCAGGGAGACAGTGTCCATGGCTATTCTACTAGATTTAACAGTGTCTACAATGCCCTTCCACCTCACATGAAACATCCCCAAGGAATGGCCTTAGTGAAATACCCTGAAGGATTTGATGCTAACATAGCCTATCAGTTAAGGGAGAGAGATTATAACACATTAGAAGACATGCAGAAAGGAGCAGTGAGTGTAGAAGAAAACCTGATTGAGAAAAGAGCTAGAATGAGGGCTGAAAAGAAGTTAACCTATAGGGATGACATTGCAGCTTCTTCATTGTTATAGCATCATTTCTCACCTTGACATGATTCATGATTGCTTCATGGCTTTATGGGCACCCATTCCTACAGACTTGGACAAATTCACTTAAAAACAGTGTAAAATCCTCCATACGCGACTATGCCCGTACTTTTCCGCGTGTATACGCGAGTCCAGCTAGACTTTTCTGCGTATGCCATTAA
Source organism: Pinus albicaulis (assembly GCA_034641835.2). Taxonomy (NCBI): domain Eukaryota; kingdom Viridiplantae; phylum Streptophyta; class Pinopsida; order Pinales; family Pinaceae; genus Pinus; species Pinus albicaulis. The sequence continues at coordinate 1,993,093,739 of CM076578.1, forward strand.
AAATGATTAAAAAATATATAATTATTCCCTATTTTCGGGCTGGGTTGATGGTTACTCAGGTAGTTCAACCACCCCAGCACGTGGCCAACTGTTTCCAACTGCTGAAACTACTTGGAGGGAGTATAAAAACCCCTCATGTGTATGGCCTAGGGGAGAGAGAGAATTATTGATATTATACTCTGTTGGTATTCCCTATCCAAGTCTGATTCCCCGTGCCTCCTGCACTTTCCCAGTTCATTGTAGGAAACCCTTGTTTCCTTGAGATACACATCCCTTTATATTTTATCTCGTATGCACCAGTTTGGAAGGAGTCTTAGCGAGGCAAGGGCTGGACGGATCCGGACGACGGTCTGCGAAGGCCTTGGAAGGATCAGGTGATCTCTCCACTTGATTACTTTTGTACGTACTATTTATAATACAGAAGTATCATGTTGTTCCCTAAATAAACGTGTTAGTGTATGCTTTTATGTATGAGAATATTTGTTATACAAGCATTCATTATGATTTATTTAATGTTTTATATGAATCTCACTAACATATAGAGTAGATATATGCTGTACAACTTGTCCCTTGTGCTGGTTTCTTCTTGTATTTCAGGTTAAGGAGGAAGGACGGTTGCAGGGAGTTTGGACTCCACGTGGATATACTTCAAACGTAGGACCAACGGGTAAATCTCTCATTCTGCTCTATTTAGTTTTTCTGAACGTGCATGGTTGTGTGAGTCTCTGTTAAGTAGTACGCCCCTGCTCTGTGGAGGTTGTATCCCAACCAACCTCTAGGGTGTTAATTCCCCGAAACAGAATTGGCGACTCTGCTGGGGATCACATTCTTGTGTTTCTCCTGTTGGGTTGTTTCAGCTGTTTGGTAGGTTGCCAACAGTTTTATCTGTCTTTTACAGTCCAGTTTATTTTCTTGCAGTCAGTCTGAAGTCTTGGTGTCTTTCCCAGGCTTGTCCTTTTTGTTTTTCATTATCTTTCTTTGTATACGCTCTTTTTTCTGCACACAGTCGCGTATACACGCGAGTCTGTCTAAAGGGATCCGCGTACACGCGAGTTTCCCTTAACACAGACGCGTATACACGTTGGTTGCATGACTGAAAGGTCGCGTATACCTAGGCAGATTTTGAATTTTTGGGTTTATTGGCTTTTTGGTCCTTTCTGGCTGTGGAGGCCTATGTCTACAGTGTCTCTATATTTACTGGAGTGTGAAGGAAGTGGTTTCAAGTCTTGTTTCTCTTTCGTTTGTTCGAAAACTAATCTTTTTGGCAAAGTGTTCTTGTTGGTGCTGGCACTCCTGGATTGAGTTCCAAGATCGCTTTCTGAGCATTCTTGGCTGTTCTGCTTTATCAGAACAGAGAGCTTCTGCTCACTGACTCGCTCCTATCTTTGTGTTGTGCTTTGCATTGCGATTTTTTCTTTGTTTTCGATTGGTTTTCTTGAGTTCCATAGGCTAGGGTTTTGTTGCAATTTTCGAAGAACTTTTCTTGCTTCTTTGGAGTCTTTTGTTGCAGCGAGTTTGCACTATTTGTCTGGGCTGATTGGCTGAGTTTTTGGTCTTCTGTTGCTCTTATTGATCTTGCTATCATTAGCTTTATAAGGTTTGGGAGCATTGTTGAAGTTTGTGCTTGAAATTCGGTCTCGTTTTGGCTTGGATTGTGATAGTTGTGCTTGGTCTTTTTGAGCTCTTGCTTTATAAAACTAAAAAGCCCAAAAAACATTTGTTTTGCTTTTTGTTTTTGCATATCAAAAACTCAAAAAACATTGTTTCTTGTTTTTGTTTTTGTTCTTGCCTTTTCATTTTCGTTTGGTTATATCTTTTGGAACGTTTTTGGAGTTTCTTGCTTCTAGTTTTTAGCTTGATTTTGAGGAGAGGTTGTCATTTGATTTCTTCTTCTTGTTGTTGAGTATTTTGGTGTCTTATATTGAGAGTTCTTCTTTTCAAGAATTGGCTTTCTGGACAACAAAAGATGAGTTAAAACTGAAGGAGCTTTTTTGGGAAATTTCACCTTGTTTCAAGAGACTTTTGCATCTTAGAATTTACATGCTTGTAGTGATTTGCATTAGGTGCATTGAATCATTTAGTTAGCTTCTTAGTTTTTGTGAGTGTGAGTTTGTAATTCGAAAAGAAAAATATAATTTTTTTTAGTCTCGTAGAACCTGTATAGAGATTACTTTTCATCGAAAGACAAAGAACTGCATGTGCATGTAGTCAGGTTTTTATTAATTTCTTTTGCGTCAAAACATCATTGGTTTCATCTCCATATCCTTGTGACTTAATACAACAGCCCTTAAAATAAGCGATTTAATCTAAAATCAACTAGCAAGTTTTATTAAGTGTCAATCACCAACTAGTTAGGTTGTAGGGCCTTGGAATAGGTGAGTGGAGAGTTAACTCTCCAAGGCCGCTCAAACAAACATAGAAGTTGATTAATTGAGCGAAATCCAACTCCGTGAGGTGGACTGGGAAAGCTCTCATCCGAGAGTCAAGAGCGAGGGGAAGTGAAGGTTGAGAAGAGGGATACCCCCCCTCCGATTAGCTGAATCTGACCTCAAGACCGTTCCGCCCAGCTTCTGATACGGATTGGTGTCCATAGTTGCCATTCCTAGGTTCCACACAGGTGACTGCGGGGGGGAATACCCGTGGTACCTGAGGCAGACGTCGCATCACTTTCAGCAGTACTTCTGGGGGGTGCCCTTGCGAAGCTTGGGTGCTTGAGCCGGCAAAGGTTGTCGTTAGGAGGTCGGTGTAACTGTTTCTGATACCTTCGCTAGTTGTTCTGGGCCCTAATCATCCCAGACTGCTTTCGGAAGGCCCTATACTTCGCTTTCTTGTATTTTGGTGTCCGGTCCTCATCACCCGGAGCGGAAATACTTGGAGGCTGTTTGCTTGCTGTTTCTCAGGGATTTTATTTTAGTGAGTGCTCTTTGCTCCTAACTTGCCTAGCTTTTCACTTTTTTGAGTCTAATATAATAAATCTATAAAAGTGGCTGATCAAGCGCCTCGACGTTCGAGGAGAGTCCGGGGGTTATCTCCCGAGAGTGCAAAGCCTTCTTTGAGAAGGCGTAGGAGCGATCTAGCTGGTGGTTACCACCCTGTTGAGTCTGACGCTGTGGAGAGTGATCCTCCACCAAGGTCTGAAGGTTTCATTTCTGATTCCGGTGTCGGTCCCGAGAGGAGCGTTCCGCTCACCTCGCGAGTTCTTTTTCCTCAGGAAGAAGATTTTCAAGTTGAAGACATACCTGAGCCTCCTGCTACAGGTCCATCTCCTCTTCCTCCTGATCATCCGTTTGTTCTTCAATACATCGGACCGAAGTCTGAGAGACCGCCGGATCTTCCATATCATTCTTATCTTTCGATGGCCACGACTGGGAACGCGGCTTCTACCGTGAGTGCTGCAGGCATTCAGACCCCTGCTTCTGTCGAGGCAGGGGGCACTATTGCTTCATCTTCGATCGCTTTTAGCACTGCTATGTCTGGCTCTGGGTTCACCCAGGCATATGCTTCTCATTCTGGTCCCTTCTGTTCAGGGATGTCCATTAGTGGAAATCCCTCGTTTTCCTTTTTCGCCGGTGCAGCTGGATCCACGCCCATGTCTAACATGGCTAGTGGATCAGCTTCGTTTCAAGGTTTCCCCTTTGGGACTGGGCATATTCCCAGTTCCAATCCTTCTTTAGGGTTGTTTCCTTTTACGTCCCAGACCCAGAGTTTTAACCCTTGGTCTGGAGGGCAAAGTTCGACCACTTTTACAGGATGGAATCCCGTGTTTACAACGACTGGGGTAGGGACTCAGTTCTTCGCGGTCAAGGGAATGCTTTTCCCTTCAACGAGTGCTTATCAATCTTTTTCTCCTCTATCTAATGCATGGAACTCCTACCAGGGGCTTACATCTTCAGTCAATACTTCAGCGGGGGGAACTAGTCTGGGTCTTGGTAACTCGGCGTGGGGAGGAGGTTCTTCTCCGTTTTCTACGGGTCCTTTCTGGCAGCCTGGTGCCTCATCAAATCCAGGCTATTCTTTTCAAAATGTTGGAAATCCATCCTATCAAGGATGGAATTCTCAGGCTCCGCCTCGATTACCATTTCTGGCAACGTTAAACTTGCCAGACTTGTCGAAGTTAACTAATGACCCGATTCGTTACAGTCAGGGGTGGCCTCCGGTTCCAACCAAACTTCCTTCATACATTCCTAAGTTTGAAGGTAAGAATGGTGAAGATCCGGCGGACCACATCACCACTTTCCACTTATGGTGCTCGTCGAACTCTCTGATCGATGACTCGATTAGATTGAGATTATTTCAACGCACCCTAACTGGGAATGCTGCCAAATGGTATATAGAGCTCACTGGGGGCAGTTTCGCCACATTTGGAGAACTGGCTGTCACTTTTCTTAACCATTTTCAGTTGCCTGTCAGAAATGAGGCTGGGACCGAACTCCTGGCTAATTTTAAGCAGGATGAGGCAACTCACATTTCTGATCACATTCAGGAATGGAGGAGAAGGAAGAGGCTTATCAAAGCCCATATTCCAGGTGAGTTCCTTCTCGAGTGGTTTTTGAAATCTCTGCAGTCATATATTTCAAAGGATGTATCCCTATCCGGGGTATTTTCTGAGGAGCAGGCCATCTTTAGGGCCCAGCAGTTAGAGTTGATCTATTCTCAGTCTGGGATGCTTTATAAGTATTTACCCAATGCTCCTCGCTCCAAATTGGATTTATCGAAACCCAAACCTGGTCCGCATGGTGACGGGCTTGTCATATCGGTCAATAGTAGTGCAGCCAGCCTGCTTTCTCAATTGCAGCAGTTGTCTTTACAATCTGCTCCTTCTGGTCAGGTTGTGCCTGCTGATTCATCACCTTCCCAGTCTTTGTCCATAAATGCTGTCCAATCTTCTGAACCCAAAGGAAATCAACAATCCGATGGGAAGAAGAAGGGACATAATAACAAGAAGAAGGGCAAGAATGGGAAGGGCAATGCAAATAAAACCAACGAGCGTGTTGGTGAAGGGAAATAGGAGAAAAAGAAAGTGAAGTTTCCGTGCAAGCTTTGTACTGGAGACCATCTCACACACCTTTGCCCGAAAATTCAGGATGCTCAGCGCCTGTTATCCCAGCAGGGTTCTTCTAGTTCCCAGGTTGTGCTAACAAACCCTTTTCCCCAAGGGCAACAATTGATTGTTGGCGCGAACCAGAATCCTGGGGCTTCCTCTGGAGGTCCCCAGGAAGGGGAAATTCCATCGAATATCTTTATGATGAGTGCTCACGTGGATGTCGCTACGAGATCCCGTGATTATGGCGGAGAGGAATCTTCGAAAGCTAAGGAAGTTCCTGATGTTACTGAGCCGCTTCATATCATGAAGCCAACTGTTGAGTCTATGCCTCGGATGCCGAAAGCATCTTCTAAGCGGTCAATGATTAATCCGAACATGAGGGCTGCCCAGAACTACTCGATTGTAGAAGATCTGGCGCAAAGTCCTTGTGCTATGTCAGCTTTAGAGGTACTCCAGTCTTGTCCGGCTCAGCGCAGTGCTTTGCTCACTGCCATTGGGGCTATAGATCCAAAAAATTCTCTTCTGATTACTTTTGATATGACTAACTTTAAGAAGAGACTTCCTCATCATATGGCCTTCCATATTAAATCATCGTATCGGAAGACTAATATCTTTCGCACGGTTGTTGATGAGGGTGCTTCTACTTGCGTGATGTCTCTCGCATGCTGGAAGACACTTGGATCTCCCAAAGTTGTTCCATCTAGCACTGTTCTTACTGCATTCGATGGTCATTCTCACAGACCCCATGGTATTGTCCCGGCTTTGCCCATCTGTGTTGGGGGAAAAACCGTTAACATAGAAGTTGAGGTAGTAGATGCAGCCTTGGACTACAACCTTCTGCTGGGGAGGAACTGGATATATGAGATGGATGCTATTGCATCCTCATTGTTTCGAATTGTATGTTTCCCCCACGAAGGGAGGATAGTCACAGTGGATCAACTGGACTGTCCTCCTGTAGACCTGGATGCGCCTCCTAACTCATCTGTGCCTAAGTTGGATAATACTAAGGCGCCTGTAGAAAATCTAGGAGTTGGAATGTATTCTTCCCTGATGGGTTCTTTTGATCTTCCTCCTCCTAAGGTGTCTATTAATGCTATTTCATCCTCCAAGGCTCCCCTTCGAAGAGAGTTCTTTCGAACTCATTATTTTTCGGACCCTTGGACCTTACCTTCCCCAACTGCCACATTGGAGGAAGGACAAGTGGGTGGAATGGCATTCCCGATTTCTGCAGCTGAGATTGCATATCAGTCTGTCGTTGACACTGCAGAATCTGATCCAGCTCCTCTTTCGCCGGAAGAGTTGGATGGTGATGTGGCTCCGGCTTGGACGCTTACTTCTTCTTCTGCCCAGGATTGTCTAGATACCACTCTTCCATCTGAAGAGGCCATCCCGGAAGCAATGACAGGTATAGAGAGACCGTGGGATGACTTGCATCATCGGTCTTACTTCCTACCTGACTTGAGCGAAGTCGAAGCTAGTTTTCCAAGTCCTCAGTCTCCTGGACCTGTTCACCCAGTCTTGAGCCCCTTAGCACCAGCACAGGTTTATGCTGAAGGGAACATGGCTATGATCTCTCCTACTATCCCGGTGAACATCTCCAGGAATCCCAATATTGTCGAGAATGTCTTCATTGGAGCTGAATGTTCCAGTGACGAGATTCAAATCTATACCGAGCTCTTCAAAGAGTATAGGGATGTTTTTGCTTGGTATTATGAGGAAATGCCTGGCATAGACCCATCTATCGTCCAACATGAGATCAAGACGTATGAAAACGCTAAGCCGGTCAGGCAAAAACTTCGTCCGGTTAATCCTAGGAAGGCAGCAGCTATCAAAGCTGAAGTTGAAAAGCTGCTTAAGGCGGGATTCATTTTCCCAGTTCCTCTGACTGAATGGGTTTCAAACCTCGTTCCTGTTGATAAAAAGCAAGGAACAATTCGAGTGTGCATCGATTTCAGAGACCTGAATAAGGCGTGTCCTAAAGATAATTACCCCACACCCTTCAATGATCAGATTATTGATGAGTGTGCCGGTAACGAAATTTTTTCCTTCATGGACGGTTTTTCTGGTTACAATCAAATTACTATCCGTCCAGAAGATCAACATAAGACCACATTTATTTGTCCCTGGGGTACGTTTGCATATAAGAAAATGCCTTTTGGTCTTAAAAATGCTGGAGCTACCTTTCAGCGGGCCATGTCTTACGCCTTCCACAACATCAAGAAGATTATCGAGGCATACTTAGATGATCTAGCTGCTCATTCTCGAAAGAGGATGGATCATCCTGGTCACCTCCGGCAAATATTTGAAAGATGTCGTTTTTATAAAATTCGTTTGAATCCGAACAAGTGCGTTTTCGCGGTAACATCCGGTCGGCTGTTGGGATTTATCGTGTTTAGGGAAGGGATAAGGGTAGATCCCTTCAAGGTTGAGGCAATACTTCGGTTGCCTCCCCCGTCTTCAATCCGTCAGCTTCAAAGTCTCCAAGGGAAGTCTAACTTTCTTCGGAGGTTTATCGTTAACTATGCTGAGATTACAAAGGGATATATGAGACTATTGAAGAAAGGAGTTCCTTTTCTTTGGGACGACTATGCTCAACACTCATTCGATGCCTTGAAAAAGGCATTGACCTCTGCTCCTTTACTGAGTCCACCCGATTATAGCAGAGATTTTCTTTTGTATCTGGCTACAGCAGAATCTACCATCGGTATGGTTCTGGTTCAGGAGGATGATGCTCTTATCGAGCATGTTATTTACTACCTTAGTCGAGGACTGGTAGGACCTGAACTGCGATACACCCCGATAGAAAAATTAGCCTTGGCAGCAGTTCATGTTGTGCAGCGACTCCGGCATTATATTATTCTTCGCAAAACTTATGTCTTGGCAGCTGCCAATCCATTTCAGTTTGTCCTCAGCAGGCGAGTGATTGGGGGCAAATATAATAGATGGATTGTGATATTACAGGAATTTGATCTAGAGTTCATGTCTGCCAAATCCAAGAAGTCATTAGTCTTTGCGGAATTGATCTCCGAGTTGCCTTGTGGTGAGGAGATGATCTATGATGAGTCCTTTCCTGACGAACACTTGTTTCTAATCTCTCCACAAGATCCTTGGTATGGAGACATCATTGTATATCTCCAGACTGCGAAGTTTCCCTCTTCTTTTTCGAAAGATGAGCGTCGTAAGCTGCGTCACTTAGCTAAAAGTTATCTGATTATTGGTGATGCTTTGTACCGTCGAGGGGTTGATTCAATCCTAAGACGCTGCTTAACTTTCGAAGAAGCTGAGGCCGTGCTCAATGATTCTCACGGTGGAGCTTGTGGGGGTCATTTATCAGGGCTTGCTACAGCCCAAAAGATTTTGCGTGCTGGCTACTTCTGGCCTTCGATTTTCAAAGATTGTATTGAATCGGTCAAGAAGTGTCATCCTTGTCAGGTGTATACTCGAAAAATGCGCGCTCATCTAGCTCCGCTTTTTCCAGTCGTTACTGTCGGACCCTTTACAAAGTGGGGTATGAATTATACTACTTGTAACCCGCCTTCGGCAAAAGGTCACAAGTACATTATCGTAGCAGTAGACTACTTTACGAAGTGGGTCGAGGCTATGCCTACTTTTGGGAACGATGGTGAGACTACAGCTCTTTTCTTCTTCAACCAAGTTATCGCTCGTTTCGGTATACCTAGAGAGATTGTCACTGACCATGGCAGTCACTTTCAGAATAGTATGATGGCTGAGTTGGCTCTTAAATTAGGTTTCCGGCAGGAGCATTCATCTCCGTATTATCCTCAGGCCAATGGGCAAGTGGAAGCCGTGAATAAGTCATTGAAGACAATTCTTCAACGGACGATTGATAAACATAGATCCAACTGGCACATTATGCTATATCCTGCACTTTGGGCATACAGGACGTCAGTTAAAACTGCAACTGGCTTTACTCGGTTTCAGTTAGTCCACGGGGTGGAATCCGTATTTCCCATTGAATGCGAGATTCCTTCCCTTAAATTAGCTGTTGAGCTTCTTGCTGACACTTCTAGTCTGGCAGAGCGGCTTCTTCATCTGGAACATCTTGATGAGCAGCGTCGAGATGCCGCCACGTTGAACGAAGCGCATAAAAACCGAGTCAAAGTTCAGTACGATAAGGCAGTTAAGCCTAGGGTCTTTTCCGAAGGTGACCTTGTTTTGGTCTATGCCCAAGAAAAAGATGCCTTGGGGGCAGGAAAGTTTAAATCGATGTGGTATGGCCCCTATATCATTAAAAAAGTCCTTAAGAAAGGAGCTTATACCTTGGTTGATTTCGAAGGGAACGAGTTGCCGGAGCCCCGAAATGGGCTCTATTTGAAGAAGTATTATGCCTAGGCTTTGGCCTGGCATGTTGCTTTTGTATATAGTAGTTTTTTCTTTGTACATATCTGATTGATTTTCGATTTTTGATGAGTTGGTGATGTTTTTGATCTGCTTTGGCAGGTTGTGTTGGATGTCATGAGTCATTTTGGTTTCGTCGATGGTGCTAGTAGACACACCCGGAACTTAGCTTCCGCGGCTTGGGTGCTTCATTATCCTTCCGGTCAGCTGTTGGTATCAAGAGGGGTCTGCATTGGTCCTGCTTCCAATAACGTAGCAGAATACACTGCAGTCATTCATGTACTCTCGGAGGCAATATCTTTGGGTGTTGATTCGTTGGTAGTTTTCTTGGACTCCCAGCTGGTGGTGTCGCAGTTGAACAACACTTATCGGGTACGAGATCCATTTTTATTACTATTGTTCTTGAGGGTACGTTTGTTACAAAGGTCATTTCAATTTTTAACATTCATTCATATTCCTCGAGCTGACAATTGGTTTGCTGACTCATTAGCTAATCAAGCTTTAGATTGGCATATTAATCATTCAATGCAATAAATTCTAATCATCAGAAACATCATACATTTGATACATTTATCACATCACATCAAATATCGCTGTATATATATCATCGGTATGTCAAAAAACTTTACAAAATTTGGATCCATAAATGCCGTACAAAACTTGGGCTTATGCCCCATCATGTTCAGTCTCAAAAATAATATACAGTCATCTAATATATAAAATCTGTCTACTCCTGAGGACCCTGCCCAGAAGTTGTGTTCCTATAGAACATCACTGCAGTGGCCACACGGCGGAATAGTCTAACCCAGTCCCGGGGTACTCCTACAACCCGTCTCTGGACGGCTTCTGGCAAGTCCTCCACGGCAGCCAGAGGGATTTGGCGGGTCAGTCCCTCCAAGTTTCTCTGCACGGCCTGGAGTTTCCTGTCAGAATCCGCTGTCTCTGCCTCACCTCTGCGGCGCTTGTGACGTGCTAGGCCCTCAGGACGAACTGGTCCAACATCTGAAACATGATCATTTTTTCATTGTCAGTCATTATGAATCCAATCCAAAAACATGTTTATTTTTCATTTTTCATATATATCTGAAAAATCCAAAAAAATCATATAAGTCAAAAATTTGTTTTGCAAAACTTACCGACTGCTCCCCATGCTGCTCCGGGTGGAAGTACTAGATCTGGATCTCCTCGGAAATCCATCCCAGCATAGGGATAGTCGTCCACTGCGATGATATGTTCTCTCCACCACAAGAAGAACTCATCGTCCCAGGTGGTTCGGGGTACCTCGCTGCCCCCCAGTCTCTTCATCATGTCTACCCAACGGGCAATTCTAGGGTCCCGCGGGCTGCTGATAGTCGAGATGACTCTGGGTCTCAAAGCTGGAACTCTCTCGAAGAAGAATGTTGTCAAAATGGTTCCATAGCCAAAGTGTTTTGTTTTTGTTTGGCAAATGGAGGTCAGTTGTTGTTTCATGTTCTGTAGCAGGGCAGTGCACCAATCGTACACATGAATTAAGCACGCTACAGCTATGCTCATGTGCGTCCTGGACGCCTGATGTAGTGAGGCAGATCCTGCCACTCTGCCGATGGTGAACAGGAGGATCTTTATGTGCAAATCCCTGATATCTCTAATTGCAATCTGTGTTCCAACCTTCTTGGAATTATCTACGCAATATATTTGGACATAGTCTTCCATGGTCAACCCTCCCAAGGGCTTTCCGTGCAAGTCCACTGGATCTCCCCTCCTGGAGAGTCCAGTGATGAAGTATATATCCTCCACTTCTATGCGTAGTGGTATCTGATCAATTATGAAGCAATCCTGATCTGGTTCCCAGTAATTTACGAGCATTTCAAGCAATCGCACATTACTTTTCATATTGGGCATTTTAAAGAATTTGAACAATCCACAATTTCGGAGGACATTTTGTGCTGCGCGATCCTGCATGACCTCTTGGTCTATTGCGCTATGCTCACGTTCCCTCCATGAGATGGTCATCCTGAGAAATTTCATCAAAATTTGCATTAGAAACACTTTTTGGGTTACGGACTTGCGCATACGCGACTTTTCCTGTGCACAGTCGCGTGTATACGCGACTTGCCTTCATTGAACCCGCGTATGCGCAGATACGCATTTTTTAAGAAGGGTTTCCAGGAAAAAAATCACTTAATTTTAATTTTCAAACGGACAAAATGAATAAACAGGATGATTAAGGAGCCTACCTGAAGTTTCGCTGAATTCCGATGGTCGGTTGTTCCTGATTTGACGAAACAAGTTTTTAGCTCCAGAGCTCTTTTTCCAAATCAGCTATGCAATAATGAACCAATTGAGAGGTAATTTGTGTATTTATGGCTAAAAAATTGAAAATTTTTGCAAAATTTCCTTATGCTTATTTTTTCGATCTATCTTATGTCGTATAACTTGATTGCTTGGAAGTGCCCAGTTTGGTATGTTTTCAGGTACATTTTGACGATTTTGAGATTTTTCTCAGTTTTTGATCCATGATTTCCGACTCGTCACGGAAGGTATATGATCTTCACTGGCATATAGGTTAGGGAATCACTTTCCGTTGCATCTTGCATACTAGCCTCCATACTGATCACTTGCCTTAGGGTCGACCCCATCAGGTCATGAGTATTACACCCATTTCACTCGCCGATTTTTAATCATGACTTGATGGTAGAGCCTTCCTTTACATGGGCTTCCTAGTTAGTTCCTCGCTATCACTTGTTGCCCATGCTGCTTTTTATGTAGGATCGGGAGTCCTCTTTAGTCCCGCCATGTCTTCTGTGTTGAAGCTTCATTCTTCTCTTCATCACTTATCATTTTTCTGGCTTATACCCTAGAGGCTCCCTGGTGTCGTTAAGTTGTATTACTGCATTGCATATTGGCTACTTGTTTATCCTGGCCTTTAGCCGGCTTCATTTGGACTCGATGTTTAAGCCAACTTGTGACCTTGACTTTCTGTACAAGTTAACCATTGCATGCACTTAGCTATCACGACTTGACACCTTTGTACCCATGGATGGAACGTTCCTCTGAGTATCACTGACCAGTTTTCGCCACCTTGCATTGAGCATAGGATTGTTCCAATCCCCAGAACTAGTGCATCTGCTTTCTTGATACTCGTTCTATCCATTGTACCATAGCATTCTTTTATTCTTTTTCAGGCTTATTATATGAAAAAGACAAAAAAATCAAATATAACAAAAAGAGCGGAAACGGGATGTATCTTCTGCTATTTCTTTACAGTAGTACGTAGTCATTACGCCCTTGAACAAAGCACATATACTTATATATATTTCCTTCATTTGGGATGGTTCTAGTTTGACCTAGGTTCAGCCTTTACCATGTTTCACTTGTCAGTTCTCCCCCGGTTGGTTATCTCTTCCAATCATATGGAGAGTTTGTTTTGCCTCCCGCAAGACAGACTTATACAGTGTCACTTTTTACTGCCATGGTCATCACAGAGTCGTGCTTTTGTTCAAGGGAAGTCTAGCCTGAGTCGGCCATTCTGCGGTGTCTCTTGACTCATTATTCAGTCGGCCTTCCCGGTCTTGTCAGTATCATGTTCTATCACATCATATGTTTTGATCTTCTGCTCGTGCTGGTTTGAGAAGGTCCTCATTCACTTCTTGCCGGCGGGTTTGTCTCTTATCAACTACGACACATTGCTCTGAGAGCAAACCTAGAGCTGCACCCTGGGCCTATTTCCATCATTGATAGGTGACCTTGTGCTCAGTATTTGATCATCATCATGGGTCTTTGACTGAGTGGTTTCCCCTGTGTTCGACGTCAGCACACATTATCACACTTGGGATTCGTGCAGTACCTGGATTTCCATTTGACCCTATCGGTGGATTTCTCGTCTCTGTGTCAGCTTTCATTATTGGTTGGTTTAGAGGGTTTCTTCCGTGCGCTAGCTTCATCTTGTGCACGTCGGAAACGTACTTCGGTTTTGGTTCCATCACTCTTCTTCGTCCGATTCCTTCCAAATCTTGGCCTGCGGGTTACACTCGCGCTGGACTGATGTGGGATGCCTTAATGCCTTCCTTCCAGCAGATCTTTTCCCATCGACTCCGACTCATTGCTCTGGGAACAAGATCTAGAGTCTTTTGTCAGTACCTTAGGGTTTGCAGTCATCAGTGGCAGACTCTTCGCTATCGACAGTGGGGATTCATCATTGCCTCCTGATTGGTAGATTCTTCCAAGTGTTCGACTTCAACTCATTCATTCACACTTGTCAGATTGTACTGGGGCACCTTGACACTCATTATCATTATCGGTGGGTCGTCTCGCGTTGGTTAACGGGAAACATCATTGCCTGGTAATCCAACGATTTCTCACATGGTCGACTTCAGCTCATTTATTCCCAGTGTGTAGAATTGTGCTGTTGTGATCGGTGAAGACCTCGGGTAGTATCAACATTTCTCGGTTCACTGTTGACAGTCCTCTCAGTTTCTGCCAGTGTTGCCGTCCACCCTTATATGTTGCAGTTCAGCACAGCAGCATCTTATATGTTGATCCCCGAGTTGCGTGATTGTACCGTTTGATCTGCCTCTTATGATCCGGTACTTGGAGATTCAGTTACTTGATCAGACATCCAGTTGCACTATCTTTGATCAGTTTTCTATATGTGATACTTGGACATTGATACAGACTTGTATTTCCGGGCCCTGCTCAGATGATTCACTATGTACTTTCAGTTCAGTTATACTTGTATACATGTTGGATCTATTTCAGTACTTTCTATATATATGATGTATTTTTGACTGAGCATGGGTATGCCCGCCTCGGCATGTGTTGACTCTCTGATTTCTTTCATTGGTTTTTGGCAGGCTGAAATCTGGTGAAGTCCTCTCTTGTCCTTGCGAAGTTCTTTCTATGTGCATAATACATTTCGGCCATCATGTACCCCTTCTGACCTCATATATTAGGGGGCATATGTTATAGCATCATTTCTCACCTTCACATGATTCATGATTGCTTTGATGGTTTTGGGCACCCATTCCTACAGACTTGGACAAATTCACTTAAAAACAGTGTAAAAATCCCCATACGCGACTATGCCCGTACTTTTCCGCGTGTATACGCGAGTCCAGCTGCACTTTTCCGCGTATGCCATTAAAATGATTAAAATATATATAAAAAATCCCTAATTTCGCGCTAGGTTGATGGTTACTCAGGTAGTTCAACCACCCCAGCACGTGGCCAACTGTTTCCAACTGTTGAAACTACTTGGAGGGAGTATAAAAACCCCTCATGTGTATGGCCTAAGGGAGAGAGAGAATTTATTGATATTATACTCTGTTGGTATTCCCTATCCAAGTCCGATTCCCCGTGCCTCCTGCACTTTCCCAGTTCATTATAGGAAACCCTTGTTTCCTTGAGATACACATCCCTTTATATGTTATCTCGTATGCACCCGTTTGGAAGGAGTCTTAGCGAGGCAAGGGCTGGACGGATCCGGACGACGGTCTGCGAAGGCCTTGGAAGGATCAGGTGATCTCTCCACTTGATTACTTTTGTACGTACTATTTATAATACAGAAGTATCATGATGTTCCCGAAATAAACGTGTTAGTGTATGATTTTATGTATGAGAATATTTGTTATACAAGCATTCATTATGATTTATTTAATGTTTTATATGAATCTCACTAACATATAGAGTAGATATATGCTGTACAACTTGTCCTTTGTGTTGGTTTCTTCTTGTATTTCAGGTTAAGGAGGAAGGACGGTTGCAGGGAGTTTGAACTCCACGTGGATCTACTTCAAACGTAGGACCAACGGGTAAACCTCTCATTCTGCTCTATTTGGTTTTTCTGAACGTGCATGGTTGTGTGAGTCTCTGTTAAGTAGTACGCCCCTGCTCTGTGGAGGTTGAATCCCAACCAACCTCTAGGGTGTTAATTCCCCGAAACATTCATCTGATTCCAAATATGATATTCTAGCCAAAAAAATGGAGAGGATAGACATAATGATGGAGAAAATGGTTTTCCAAGTCAATAATCAGAGCAGAAACCAAAATCAAAACCAGAACCAAAATTTTAGGAGAAACAATCCCCCAAATAGGCAAAGGGACTCTGATCAAAAAGTAATACCTCCATTCCAAGAGAATCTCCTTGATGAAGATGACGGAATAATAGAAGAATCATAGGGAACCATCATAAACATGGTGGAAGTAGATAACCAAGATCACACCTTTCCTACAGAGGATAATTAGACCTCATACACACCTTGGGATGAGGAAGGGTTAGAGTCTGAAGACTACAGGTTAGGATTAGAAAATTCCATCATGAAAGTCCAAGAACAATATGAGGAGAAAGGAAGAATCTAGGGTAACATCAAACCACGCTTAACCTGGTAGCTAGCCCTACCAGGTCGGGAGAGGGCTCTCTCCTTGTCACTCTCAGCAAAAAATAATCAATGAGGCTTGAGATGACTGATGTGAAGAATTATTTTAGGCTAGGTATGTGTGCAAAAGAGTTTGGTTGAATTTAATGATGTTTTGTTGGCTCAAATGGAAAGGCATATTTGGGTCTGGGGAATGAGGCTCAGTTTTGAAGAGATCTCTATGGGGCGAGGTAGGAAAATGGTTTGGTACTTCAAATTAAGTGAGATGGAGAGATTTTATACTGATGAGGAGTTGGAGAGGGCATGAAAGTCTCAAGGATCCTCTTCAAATAGCTAAAAACATAAATAACTAAACAAACCCTAGGTAGAGCACTGCAATTTCAATGGATTCTAACTTAATCCTTGTTTGATTTAGTTAAGATGAAGCAAAGAGAGATAATGGTATACATAAATCACATGTAAAACTTGCAATTATAGAAGGAAACACAATACCAAATCAAGATGCCACAAGAATCTCATAAAGTTTTGCAAACCCTGGTCTATTCCTTTGCCAAACTGCAGAGATGAATGTACAATAATGCTCAAAGCATTCCCAAAAGTCCAACCATGCTAATGACTGAAAAATCACAAGATATAGGCAAAAAAAAACTCATCCTAGCCTCTAGGGGTCAAGCTCATGAGTTTAGGACCTGTTCCAACAAATTCTAAACTGAGAACTAAAAAGTAGGAAGTGGAACAGCTTGCCTCTAAAAACTAGGGAACTGATTCATTCAGTTGCAAACTACCTTTTCATGGATGAATCTACCTCTATGAGTGAAAATTTAGCATAATTACATCAAAATCCATCATTTCACATTAAATTACATCATGAGTTTGACAATTAGAAGGAGAAAAGTCAAACTCTGAAGAAACTAGGCGAAAAACAGAGTTTTTTGGCCAAAATGAGCAAAATTCCTCCAATGCGCCGTGCTGATTTCCCTATGTGTATCGCCTTTTTGCAGCTGCTTTTGGAGGCCTTCCCGGTGTCCAAATTTTCTCCAAGTGAGATTTTTGGAAAGGTCTGTCTGGCTACTTTCCAGAACAAGTGGAATTTTTGAATTTGGCCTCCATTTTCCCCTCCAAAACTGAGTTCTCCCAAGACTGCTTCCTATGTGTCAAAAAAGGGGCAGAAAGGTCATTTTGGGGTGTTTTTGACCTTTTTGGAAGCCCAAAACCTGTCAAAATTTCTTGGCCATTTGTGAGCATGCATATTTTTTCATGAAAAATCCAAATATGTTGAGTTTTTCTCAAAATGATGCCTCCATCAAAAGCGAGCGCCAGGTGGCGCGGCGCATTGGACAGAAAAACCTGTGTTTTGGCCCAAAAATTCCAAAAATGCAAAAAGTGTCCCAAATTTTTTGAAATTTGGGCTGAGTGTTCTCCATCAAGTGCTGTGTTGGGCCAAGGAATCCTCAGCCAAGGTCTGAAGTCTATATTTCTCCTTTTGCTTCCTTGATGCTTTCTTCAACTTGGTCTTCAAGTTCCTGATTCTTGCCTTGCAACTTTTAATTTTCGCCAAGTAATGGTATTCCATGTGCCTCAACATTGTTTTCTCCCTGTTGACCTTCTCTAGCATCCTTTCTAGGTGCATGTTTGTTCTCTCAAGCCAAGATTCACGATCAGCTTTGAATTTCTTGCTCAAGTGTGGTCAATTTGATTTTCCTCCTCTTGGCAGCTTGCCAGTTTTGCCTTCATGTTTTCTATTGCCATGGATGAGTGGGACTGATGAGGGGAGGGTTTGATGCTAGCTGTAGGATTTTAGGGAATGAAAGGGTTTAGGGGATGATATCTAGGGTTTGGGATGGCAATTAGGGTTTTAGGGTTAGTTGATTAGGGATATGGGAAATGTGGAATGGGTAGATGAGAATGTAAAGAGAGGGAGAAAATTATTGAGGGAATGAAGGAGTGAGGGAGTGAGAAATGGCTAGGAGTGGAATTAGCAGCAAGAAATACAACTCATAAACCTTGGGCAATGAAGAATTTAGCAATTTGAGAGTCTTTGGAGGAAGATTTGAATGGATTTCAGGATTTTTAGCCCAATGTGTCGTGCCATCTCAATGTGTCATGCCAGTTCATTTTTTACACTATAGAGGGCTTCCCAATGTGCCATTCCATCTCAATGCGTCGCGCTAGTTCATTTTTTACACTGCAGAGGGCTGCCCAATGCGCCGTGCCATCTCAATGTGTAGTGCCTTTTTGCAGACAAGTTGTGGAGGCCTTCCCGGTGTCCAAATTGGGCATGGGATATCTCGTTGGAAATATTATTTAGTATAATTTCTAACCCAACTGGAATATTTAAATTTGGAGATCATTTTCCCTATCAAAAATCAAATCTCCCAAGACTGGTCAAAATGTGGAAAATGAGGCTGCCTAAAGGCAGAGTGATGTTGCAGTCAACTTTTTAAGGTCTTCCTCAACCCCAAATTGAGCTCATGATAGCTCATTTGAAATATATTTGTGTCTAGTTCTCATTTTACTTATCAAGCAAGTCATTAGGCTAACCAAGCTAGGAGAAAGCTTGATTTTCCCAAGGTCACTTCAGAGGTGCATCAATTCTCCTGAGGCAACTGTAGTTTTGACATTTCTCTAAAACCATGACACCTGTGTAAAAAATGAAGGAGGTTTTTCTTCCTTGGCATATTTTGGACAAAAACCTCTCTCATTGTTTCCAAATTCATATTTTCTTTCTCAAAAACATCGTTGGAGTAAAACCTATCCCGATGTGTGGAACAAGGGCTTTGTCAAAATGAAGTGAAATGAAGGGGATAAGGAGCTTCTAAATTCTTGAGAAAATTTTTGGAAGTAGGGAGGGATGTTAGGAATTAGGGGAAAGTGGAATTTCAAATATTGATTGAGGGGAAGGGGTCAAAAAGGGCAAAACACAGGCCTAGCCTAGAAAATTGCTAAGTTGTAGCAAGAAACTAGGGTTTGTGCGAAAATGAGGAATTTGGGGGATCTCGGCGATGGAAAGTGTTTAATAAGGTACATTAAGGATAGGGGAAGGTGTATGAACATCAGGATACAAGTTTTGCTGATGATTTGACCATCCAAGAGAAATTACCTCCAAAACCCTAGGAGAGGGAAATGAACCTTACCTAGGCACAACTGAAGCATGTACAAGGTGTAAAATGACCCAGTGGAACTTGACATGATGATGAAAACCCTTTGAATGATGGTACACTCAGATGAATGGTGACATGGACCTACATTTTGACAACTTTGAAAAGAGTGAAAACAAACCCTAGACGTAATACCTAGTGACCAAATTTTACTTGAAGACTCACTGAAATGACAAAATTTGACCTTGAAACCTTAAAATCACTTTGTAAGAGCATGTTTGATCACTGTAGGAAGGCTGTAAAGACTGACACTAACAACTCCCAAAACAAAAGTTTCTGACATCACCATTAAGAAAAGACCCGAAAATACTCCTAAAGTGACCACTGAAAGCAACAAATCAGTAGCTGAGAGTTCTAGCAAAAAAAATAAATAGACATCCAAACTACTGATAAACCAAGTCAAGAAAATAGCAGCACTAGCATTGCAGCTAATGCTCCTAATAAAAAACCTTCAAACATTGTACATAGTGAGAATCCACAAGCTGATTCTACCAATAAAATAGTGGCCAATAAAACAGAATTGAACCTTTCAAAGAGTCAGTCTCCTTTCAATTTGGAAAGTGAGATAGCCAAAATCAAGATTTCAGTTCCTCTCACTAAGTTGGCCACCCAAGATGTATATAAAGGTCAAATTTTGAAAGATTTAAACTTAGGAGAAAACAACGATACTGTCAATTTAAATGATGATCAACCATCCCTTTTGTTTGGTCCAAAAATAGAAGGAAAATTTCAAGAAGGAGTAGTGCCTCCCTTCTATGTCAGTCTCAATATCCAAGACAAAATCCTACATAATGCCATGCATTATTATGGGGCCTCACACAACCTTATGCCAAAAGTGATTATGGAGAAGTTAGGCCTAGAGATAACCAGACCTTATAAGGATTTATATTCATTTGACTCTATTAGAGTGAAGTGCCTTGGCCTAATCAAAGATCTCTTTGTGAACCTAACCCAAATCCCAACCAACTACATGGTCATGGATGTTGTAGTGGCAGATGTACCTCCTAAGTATGGCATTTTGTTGTCAAGGTCATGGGGTGCCAAGCTGCAAGGTACAATGCAGATGGACATGACATATGCCACAATCCCTATCTTTAGCCAGCTTAGAAGACTATATAGAGAGGCACACATGAATTTTATGGTTAGCAGCCCTGAGAAACCTGAAAATTCACCTCTATACTCTGTCCATACAGATCTGGACTCTTTTATCCTTTACAATGATGAATTTATAGATGAGCCAGAGCTAGAAGACAGAAATTTAAACAATAGAGTAGAGCCCACAGATTTTAACATAATGGTAGCTCTAGATATAGAGGAAAATAAGGGAGAAACCTTTGGATAGTGTGTTGAATCAAAAGACCAGAGTGAACAAAACCAAGACTGTAAACAACAGATTACTCATCACTCTGAAATCCATGAAAATCCTAAAGAACAAAACATTACACAACATGGTGCAGACCTCAGAATATTACATAATGGTGAACATAGCACTAGGGATGAAAATGATAATAAGTCTACAAACAATCCCTTATGGAGAATGAACTTTGATGGGTCTTGCACTAGAAATAATGCAGGATTTGGAGTATGGTTGCACAATACTGAAAGCAATTATGCTAAGAGTCATGCATTCAAGCTAGATTTTAAATGTACAAACAACATTGCAGAGTATGAGGCTCTCATCCTAGGATTGAATCTATTGAAAAACTAGGAGCCCAAAGGATAGTTGTACATGGAGACTCTGAATTAGTCATCAAACAAGTAAATGGAGAGTACACTGCAAAGCATCTTAGATTGAGGACGTACAGAAATGATGCCATGGATCTGTTGAAAACATTTGTAGAATATGAGCTTGTGTTTATCCCTAGGGACCAGAACATTATTGCAAATGGAATGGCCTACGCTGCTAGTTCATAACAGAGACTACCTAGTGATAAACAGATCATTATTCAAACAAAATATAGACCAGTAGTGCCAAACAATGAGAAATATTGGAAAATATTCAAGGGTGACAAACAGATAGAGGATTTATTGCTTTGCAGGAATGAGTTTGAATTTCCAGAGTCAGGCTTTAAGTCTGATGAAAGAAGTTCAGATAAAGAGCCCCCTGATGAAGAAAAACCATCCCATAATGCAGAAATAAACATTTTGACCAAAGGATTTGAAACTCAAATTGAAGAATGCAAGAACGCAGAAAAAGAAGACATAGAGGTGTCGCAGTCCAAGGACATAAACATACCCAGAGGACTAGCACCCCTTGAGGACCTTTTGATTTTAATGATTTGGCAATGAAGCCCACTATAGAACACACTAAATCAGATGTTGAAGAATGCAATATAGGTAGCAAATATAAGCCTAAAATGATTAAATTGGCCAAAACGTTGCCAGCACACATCAAAAAGAAATACATTGATTTATTTAAAGAGTTTGTTGATGTGTTTGATTGGAGCTATGAGGACTTAAAAGCCTATGAAACATAGATTATCTAGCATAAGATTCCATTGAAAGAAAACCAAAAACCCTTTAGGAAAAAACTGCACAGAATTAACCCAGTACAACTGCCTCTGGTGGAAAAGGAAATCAAGAAAATGTATGAGGCAGGAATCATAGTGCCTGTGAGGTTTTCTAATTGGGTATCTAACCTTGTAGCTGTAAGAAAAAAGACAGGGGAAATCAGACTGTGCATTGATTTTAGAAACCTTAACAGAGCCTCCCTAAAGGACAATTACCCTTACCCAAAATGGAACAAATCCTACAAAGGGTGGTTGGTTCAAAGAGGATTTCCCTGTTAGATGGATTTTCAGGGTATAACCAAGTTTTAGTACTCCCAGAAGACCAACTTAAAACAACCTTCATAACTCCTTGGGGCACTTTCATGTATGTGAAAATGCCTTTTGGACTAATGAATGTTGGGGCTGCTTTCCAAAGGGCCATGGACATTGAATTTTTAGAGGAAATAGGGCACTTCATTGTAATTTATCTTGATGACATAATAGTTTATTCCAAAACTAATGAAAAGCACCTCAAACATCTGAGAAAAGTATTTGAGAAATGTAGAAGGTTTGGGCTATCTTTAAATCTCAAGAAGACAGTATTAGGGCTTCAAGAAGGTAAACTTCTTGGCCATATTATATCAGAAATGGGGATTAAAATAGACCCAAAAAGAGTTGAGGGAATACTGCAGATTAGCCACCCAAGAAAAATAAAATAATTGTAGTACTTTATTGGGAAAATTAATTTCTTGAGGAGGTTTATTCCCAACCTAGCAGAGATCCTTAGGAATATGACAAACATGCTAAAAAAAGAGGTGGGAGTTAAATGGAATCCAAAGGCCAAAAAATATTTTGAATTAGTTAAACATGCACTCACCCGGGCACCAGTCCTAATCATACCTGATTTTACTAAAGAATTCGTAATTTTCTCTTTTGCATCAGAGCACAGAGTGGTTGTTGTCCTGTTGCAGAAAAATCCAGAGGGACAGGAGCAACGTATTGATTTTTCAACAAGGCATTAAGGGATGCACCCCTGAAATATAACATCATGGAAAAACAGGCTTATGCTTTGGTAAAGGCCTTAAAATACTTCAGGGTGTATATTCTGCATTCCGTGTGCCTAATATAGTGGTAAAAGATATTTTGTCCCAAGACCCAGATAGAAAAAGAGGTAAATAGATAGCAGTGATACTAGAGTATGATTTGGAGATCAAACCCACAAAACTCATCAAAGGTCAAGGCTTGGCACAATTAATGGCTGAATCTAACTTACAAGCCATTGACATAAACACGGTAGATGCTTTGGATGAACATGAAGGATTACCTGCTCCTACTATTGAAGAACAATTCCAAAACTCACCTTGGTATGCTGACATCTTGTATGTGCTTACAAATCTTAATGCTCCTCCTGATTTATCAAAGACAAAGGCAAGGTTTTTAAAGTTAAAAGCTAGAAATTATTGCATTTTAAATGAATGTTTATACTGGAAAAATGAAAATGGTTTTTTTCTTAAATTTTTTCCTGAAGTGGATGCAGAGAGAATCAAACATGAGTTCCATGAAGGAGAATTTGGAGGTCATCTCTATTGAAAAACCACCACTAATAAATTCCTTAGATTTGGCTATTATTGGCCCACCCTTTTCCAAGATGTACATAAAATGATAGTTGCCTACCACAAGTGCCAGATCTTTGAGGGAAAAATAAAACTCCTTCCTTTACCATTACAACCCATCACTATTGAAGCTCCTTTTCAACAGTGGGACCTAGATTTCATAGGGGAAATCCATCTTGCTTCATCTACCCGACACAAATGGATTCTCACAGCCATAGACTATTTCACAAAATGGATATAGGCCATCCCTACTAGGAATGCCACAGATTCTGTCATCATAAAATTCCTTGAAGACCATATCCTATCTAGATTTGGCTGCCCTAGGAATATTATCACTGATAACATTGCTGCTTTTGGTTCCAAAAAGATGATTGATTTTTGTCACAGGTATCAGATTGCACTTGGTCATTCTACTGCTTATTATCCTCAGGGTAATGGGCTAGCAGAATCATCAAATAAGAGTTTGGTGACCATCATCAAGAAGTTGCTTGAAGAGAATAAAAAATCATGGCATAATAATTTGGTGCATGCTTTATGGGCTGACAGATTGACAACAAAGAATTCCATTGGAATGTCTCCATATCAGTTAGTCTATGGAGCAGATGCAGTGTTCTCTACCAGCCTAGGGGTACCAGTGATAAAATTGGTACAAGAAATACAGTCAGAAGAGGACAGCATGGTAAGGAGGATCAATCAGGCTATACATCTCCAGCAAACAAGGGAAGAGGTCTACAATAGAGCTCAAAAAGAGCAAGAGAACATAAAAAGGTTGTTTGACAAGAGAAAAAAAGCTTATGATTTCAAAATTGGAGACAAGGTACTTAAGTGGGACTCTAGGAGAGAGGACAAGGGTAAGCATGGAAAATTTGACAGTTTGTGGCAAGGTATTTACATCATCCAATCCACCATTGGTCCCAATGCCTTTTTTCTGCAAGAATTAGATGGTACAGATCTGTTTGGGGGTCCTTTCAATGGCAGGATGCTCAAACACTATTACTGCTGAATTTCAGAGTTTAAATTTTTCACTTCCATTGTAAATACCATTGTTGTGTTTTTTTTTAAACAAAAAAGAGAGAAAAATAGAGAAAAAATATAGAAAACAAAGGTTCAGACAAGCTCAAAACGTGAACCTATGAAGCTCCAAAAGAATGGCTCAAATCAGCTCAAAACCTAAGCCAAAGAAAGGGAAAGGCTGGTTCTAGTATGCCCAAAACCTGAACGAGCAAAGAAAGAAAAAATAATTAGCTCTAACAAGCTCAAAACCAAAGCTGAAATGAAGAAGAAAAGTGACTCTAACAAGCTCAAAATATAAGTCACGAGAAAAATAAGGATGCCTTAAAGTTTCCAATTTCAAGCCTTCACATTTTGGTTTCAATTTCCTACAAAGTTCAGTTCATGTGCAACTGTCTTTATGCCATGTACCCACAGCAAACCAGACAATCTAATCCTGGTTTGACTATTTTTAAATTTCTGTTTTAGAATGTAGAGAAGGAAATCTGCTAGACAGTATAATCCTAGTAGATATTAGTGTAGGTATAGAAGCTATGATACCAACTGTCTAATCTAGTCTCATGGAGGAATAAGGGTAGAATTATATTAGTTTTTTTTGCTTTTAATAAAAAAAAGATGATGAAGAAAGTCTGCAAGTCTAAATACACCTTGAAGAAAAAAATGTTAGGACAGTAGGATGGGTAGGTAGATTGTTTGGGAGAATATTATTGCTGATATGATGTTTTCATGATTTTTAGCAATTGATCAAGGAAGAGAAAAAATGGTCAAGTATCAGGCATCTGGCCTACTTCCAAAGATTATTTTCTGAGATTCTTGACACCTTCAAGAAGATGCCATCCCCATGTGGAGCCACTGTTAGCCACCTATAAAATTTTGGCATAGCAAATAAGTGGCTAAAAATGTTTCTGAGCCTTCAATAGAGACATTTTCTTTGAAAATCTATCATCCTTGAAAGCCTCCATGTGTCTTTGTCCTCTAAAAAAAATCTTCGTTGTTGTTTCCATTTTATTAGCCTCATTGTTTGTGAAGAAATTGCTCTCAAAAGGCCTCCATTTCCTCTTTTTTCACTCACAAAGGAACTCCATTTTTCACCCTTATTCCCTTCTCAAAATTCCCCTTTAACCCTCTTTTTAAACTCTAAATCTCCTCAAATCCCCTTTTAAACCATATACTGCCCTTTATTTGGTTTAAAGATGCCTTCTTTCCTCTACCGGAACCCCTTTCTAAGCCTCCAAAACCTTCATTTTTGGCTTAAAAACCCCTTTTACATTGAGGCCTTAAGCCCCTTTCGGCTTAGCCCTTAGCCCCTTTTCCGCATGTAACCCATGCCTATGACCAAGCGCTAAGGCCTAATTTTTAATCACAATTGGAGCTTTTTGTTATGGTGTTCCCTTTGTTTCTTCCTATTTTGTCGATGTGATGGGTCTTTCTCCGCTCGACCTCAGATTCAATCTCTACCGTCGATCTTATCAGATCTGACGACTTGCACTAAATTGCATCGTGCCCATCCATTTGGCTGCCCTCCACCTGTGCGACTCCCGACTAAATCTGGACCGTTGATCATCTGTAGATCCAACGGCCCGCGCTCCATGGCACAATCAGTAATCGCAAGTTATTTTTTCTTTGTTCTATTTCCTCCTCTAATGTCGATCCGCCGATTAGATCTAGACCATTGAATCCACAAGAACCAACGGCCAGGATCTAATCACACTCCATTCATCATTCTCCATCGTTACCTCGCCGATTTAATTTCCACAGTCGATCTTGTTCTAGATCGGATGGCTGGCGCTTAATCACGCATCACAAAATCTTAAGTTTCATCCTTTCGCCTCCTCCGATTTGTGATCCCCGATCAAATCTCCGCCATCCATTCCTATAGATCCAAGAGCTCCCCTTCTTCCCACTCATTCACTTGCCCCTTTGCCCCTCAGTTTCTCTTTTAAATCTCCATCGTCTAATCCATAGATCCAACGGTCAGCATTTAAACCACCATTGACTCTTCCCACCTTACCGTCCATGTATCTTTCCACATCGCGCTTTCATTCTCACCATCAGATCTCCCTGCCCTCCATCCAATGGTTGATATACATATCGCATTATTTTGGCGTCCGAACGTTAAAGTTTTGGAATCGAGTGATATTAGCGGTTTTGTTTTTCCACGTGTCAAGTGCTGAATGGAATCGCGTTTTTTCGGAAAAATTTAAAAACCACTCCAAAGTTGCACGAAAACCATTCCGGTTTTCCACTTACCACCCTCTTCTGCAACTACAACTTTTAATCCTAGCTGTTGACTATTTTAATCTAACGACTCATATTATATTACATTCCCATCCATTTTACATTCATCATACCTTCCAAAGGACTTCATCGGAAGATCTCCACCATTGATCTCTTCCAATGATCCGAATTCCCTCTCGGTCCCACCACCAAATGCCCCCGTTTCCTCTCATTTCACCTTTTTCCTTTGTATTTTCCCCGGCATTAACTTTTGCGTTTTAACACTAAAATTTATTTTTTCCACCTAATTCAATCTAACCTTATAAACAACTTCACCAGTGAATCCTGACCGTAGATCTCCCTTGTTTAATCTGATCCGATGGTCCAGAATCCTCCTCACACCAAAGCTCCATCAGACCAGTTTTCACCATTCTGCAGCGATTTTCAGCCATTTTCCACTGCATCCACCATTTCCATCACTTGCGCAACCATCTCCACCGGCCTCTACAACAACCCCACCCCACTCCCTATGGATTTCTTAATATTTTTATCGTCTTTTTTTAGGGTTACAGGTGGCGAAAATCGCTCTATATCTCATAATCACAAACAAGGAAATCTGGAGCATAGAACACCATTTTCAGAGCCAAAGATTGTAGGGAAGGTGCCTGAGAAGGTTTAAATGTGATTTTCAGTAAAGATCAAGTTATTAACTCTATTTCAAACCCTCCAACGCCATTAAAACCTATGTATCCACAGACAAGACAGAAGAGAAGCGGCAACGAGTATCAGTGAAATTTTTAAGGGATTAAAGCCTACTATTGAAGATTTAATACTATAATCTAGTGTTCAAAGGACGAAGATACAGATTTAAGACCTTAAAAATGATCCAGAAGGCCTAATAAGGCCTAAATCACATGAAACAAGCCGTATTAGTGTCTCCACGTC
Source organism: Pinus albicaulis (assembly GCA_034641835.2). Lineage (NCBI taxonomy): Eukaryota > Viridiplantae > Streptophyta > Pinopsida > Pinales > Pinaceae > Pinus > Pinus albicaulis. The sequence goes on from CM076578.1 coordinate 1,993,120,928, forward strand.
GGCAAAATGTTCTTTCCCAAGAAAGGACAAGTTCCCATACTGTTTTTTATTCCTCATCAAGTTCCTGAGAAGATCACTACCCTGACAGAAGTCCTAAGATCGCCAGTGCATTAGTTACAAAGTATGGAATGCCTGAAAGTCATTTATCTGCCTTACTTGTCTCAGTGTATAAACAGAGTACAAATTTCCAGAGAGTACTTTAAAAACATACCTTTGGAGTTATTATCAGCCTGTCGAAGACCCCTAATTCATCGAAAGAGTACCGAAAGTCAATAAAGGGATATTAAAATAGAATGGGCTTCATGGACTCCTCTTCCTCTATTTTAATGATTCATTTAAAATTCCATCTACCTCTACTGTCACTCTTTCAGCTATAATAACTCATGAGAAATACATTGTGGTGGGTTGGGAAAACGTGGATTGTAAGTTGTTTCTTTGAGAGAGAGTTCTATATGTATTAGTTGTAAAATAGGCTCGGAGATGATTTCCAGTTGATATAAAGATGTTGTAAAATGATGTATGTGACTGGTGTTTCTCTTCTAATATGACAAGCATGTTCATTGGATCCTGATCTAAATCAGTGGTGATGTGTTCTATCTTTGTCAATGTTTTCCCTCTGTTATTCATCATATTTCATTTCTATGATAAGAGTCAGTAATCTCGCTTAGGATATACTGTTGTAAAGTACCCTAATGCTTCCTGCTCTTCTTATATTTTATGTTTTCTACTAATTGTGTATCCAAGAACAAATTCAATATAATTTAACCATTATAGTAGTTGGTTCTCCCTGCTTACTTATGTATGAATTTAGAGTTTGTTTTTAGATGTTCTTGTCTGGTTTTAGCTGAAAGAATTGGGAAACTGGGAGATTTAGAGTTAGTTCTGTCTCACTAGGGTCCTTTTTCAACAGTTATCCTTTCTAATATCCCTTAAGGTGAATGTCAAAAGCATTGAAAGTTAAAAGACTTTCTTTGATCTTAGGCTTCATTTTGTTTCAAATCTTAAATGTTTTCTATTGTCTGAAGAGTTAGCCTCATAGGAGTTTGATCATAGATGGTTAAGGCGTGCCCTGTCCCTAGATTTGTTCCTAAGTGGTCACCTTGGAAGGTTTCCTTTTCATTCACCTTCATTTCCTTATTGTTTCATCCCATACTATCATCTTTAGAGATCCTCTGTTTTAGATGACTAGCCCATTTGAAAGCCTTGGATATTGAATTGCAAGTAAACCCTTTTATGACCCCATTGCCCAATAGACTTGAGTTTTATTTTAATTATCTCCCCATTGCCAAAAATCCTTCTTTACTCACCTCTTTACCTAATATTGAACCCTTATTTCATGTTTCCAAACAAACAAACAAAACAAACAAAACAACAACCCTTGTGCCCTATAACTAGCCTAATACCTTAAAATTGAACTTCAAAGATATATATTTCTTTGCCTTTATAGAGAGATCCCTCTCTGGGTCCAGGAGGGCTAGATACTGAGATCCCAAAGTGGTTTGATGTTGTCTTGTCTTTTGGTAATGCCAAACCTGCCAAAACACAAGAACCACAACAAGTTTAACTAGTTTTAACTGAGAGATGACCTAGTGATAGGTCCAGTGAATTAAATATTATTTAATTCACATGCATTGATCAATAAGTTAACTGATAATTCAATATAAATATATATTAGATGTAAGTTATAAGGAAGGCCCGATTGAGATTGGAGTTAAAGTGAAGTGTACTATCAATTGTATAATATTCCAAATTGTACAGATGGTGCACACAGTTAGAAGAAGCCCTAAAAGAAATCATTCCTTAATTATAGAAATTTACTTTAAAAGGTGGAATTAAGACACAATTTTAATCATTTTTTTGGTGAGCATGAGTTGGTGAGACCAAGCAATCAGAAGCACAAGTTTCTGCATGTGTTACAAAGTAATTTTCCACCCCGTTCACTTCCTATCCCCGATAGTGAAGTACCCTAAGATGAAAACTGTACATTATATCCACCATGAAGAATACATCAAAATATCCCTTGAAGACTAACAAAAAGTTTCCTTGAAGATTTGCAGAAGAAGCTCAAATTAAAACCTAAATTTCTGGGCCAACACTCTTTGTTAGTTGCATGCCCATGTTGATGGTATTTCGAAACACTTTGACCTAGTGCCTCCAGCATTCTTTTGATAGGAAAAAACACACTGAATCTCTTTTGGCAGTGTTTCCTCAAATGGATAGGAAGCTTTGTGCACTAGAAGCTTCTAAAACAATAAGCTGGATATGGTTCGATGCAGATATGCTCGAGATCTCTCATTTTTAGCTCTTGATCTTATCATTTGGGAATTTTCCCTTGAGAAGTGGGCCTTCCTCCTTATTTTATGGATTCCTAACTCCCTCTCCCTACCAATAAATTTAATCCCATGCTTCCACTACTGGTTGGTCTTGCCTAATCATTAATCCTTTGCATCCCTATACTATGATTATGTTTGAATTTCCACTTGGGAGAAGGATTTCTTGAAGAGCCTTAATTTGGACTTGGATATCACCAAAGGGAGGTATCCAACATCAAGGCCATTGTTGTATGCTTCCTCTTTTCTATAGTTAATAATACAACTCATGTTTCACTTTCCATATTTGTCTAGATATCTATGAAAGTGACCTAATACTCCTTGATCTGTTAGGTAGCTTGTATTTGATGTATGATATGTATCTTTTCATGTTCCTTGTTGTTTTCTCTTGAATTCCTACAAGTATTCGAACACCACGAGTAGCGAGGAGCGAGCCTGAAGGATCGTGGAATCAAGGTCTTCACCAGAGGACTCGACAATAACATTAGGAAGAAATAGGCTCTTCGTCTTCTTCTTCCATTTTGAATACAAATTAGGAAAGGGTTCATTAGTTAGTATCATGCTTTTCTATACCCACTCTAGGGCTAGAGAGATGGCCTCTGTCCGCAGAGGGGATTGTCTTCAAAAAAAAATTGGAGACTCCACTAGGGAGATATAGCCTCTTATATCTCCTTTTCTGATTTGTTTTTTTGATCAGTGTGAACGATCATCAAGATCTGAGTCAGTTTAGGTCTCTATACATCTACATATTGCTTTATTTTGAATTTAGGGTGTCAATTTTGGTTTTATTGTTGAAATTATTATTTTTATTTTATTTCTTTCCCAGCGCGTTTTTTATCCTTACAAAAGCATTTTCAGCGTTTTTTTATATAAAACAGTTCCGTTGATATCCATTTCAGCATGAATTTTCCTTTCACAGGTCCGTTGATCCCATAGATTAGAAAAAATTAGGGGTTCCTTTCCATTTCTAGTGTGTATTGGCCTCTGAGGTGTCTTTCTATTCTAATATGATTTGGTACCACTGTTTTTACCTTGATTTACTTGCTTGAGTGATGAATTTTTCTCTTTGGCCCTATTTGTGTTTAAGTGAAGTTTGATCACCCTCTAGGGTTTCTAGGTCACTTGTCCTTCACTTGTCGCTTTTGTGTGACATCAAGATATTGGTTGGCTCTGTCTGAGGGCTCTACTGTAGTCATTCAAAACACTATTTCATATTACTTTTGCCTTTTATTTTAAAATTTTCTTTCATTTGCACTAAATAATTATTGCACTTCGAAATCACCTTTGATTGACTATCGAACATAGACCATGGTTGTTTGATTTGTGAACTTGAGAGTGTATGTTTTTTTTAATTTCCCTTTTTGAAAGGGAAAAAGTGAAAGTCATTTTCATTTAGAACTTTTGAATTGGTTTGTTCTTCCTTCGTTTTGAAAAGAAAAAGTGAAAGTCATTTTCATTCAAGTACTTTTGGAATGATTTATTTTCCATTTGAAAAAGAGAAAGTGAAAGGAAATTTTCATTTGAATTCTTTGTCCATTTGGTTAGTTTTTCTTTGATTGGTTCATTAATTTCATTACTTTGCATTTGAGAATACAAAGTAAAAGAAAAAACAAAATATGTTTGGTGCATATTAGTGGAGAAAGAAGTGATTTCTTTTTCAGTAATATTGCATTTGGGAGAGTGAAAGTGAATTCGTTTTAGAGTTCCATTTCAGTAATTTTGAGCTAGCTGGGGGGAATCATTACTTGTTGCGTTTCTTGTTTGTTTCATTCTTGTTTTCACTTTATCCCTCATTATTTTAGAGTTCATGGAAATGAAATTAATTCTTTTTTGCATTTAGCTGCATTGTAGGGATTCGAGTGACATCGTTATTGAGCCAAAAATTGAAACATAATCAAAGATAAACTTTAAAATTTATTCAATTAACCTTAAGGAGCATTTGGAATTAACAAAAATAGCTAGAGGTCTACGCTAGAGATGTGTTCCAACGTTGTTAAGCATATAATTTTTTGCTAACAGCCTGTGTTGCATCCCAAGGGCAATATCATGTCCCACATATGGAAGTATATAGGACTATGCTTCATGTCAGGGTCCTGTGATTTGGCAGATTGGCATACCAAATGACAAGGCAACATCAGAACCACTTTGGAATCCTAGGATCTAGCCCTCCTGGATTTAGAGAGGGATCTCTCTATATGTGTTTTCAGAGGATAAATTTTTAAGGCTTATGATATGATGTTAGGCTAGTTATTAAGTACAATGGTTTGTTTGTTTTTTGGTTTTTGGTTGGGGAACATTAACTGAGAAGGTCATGTGAAGTGAAGAAGGAGGGAATAAATTGAAGGATATTTCAGCATGGAAATATAGGTCAAAAAATAGTGCTAAACCATTGGGCTATGGAGTCATAAAAGGGTTTACTTGCACAACAACTATTCAATGGTTTTCAAAGGGCAAGTCATCTATATCAGAAGATCTTTTAAGTTGAGTTTGTGGTATGGAACATTAAGAAATGTGGTGAAAGAAGCAAACATATAAGAAAATAAAGGGCAGTCTAAGATCAGGTAAGGAATTTGAACCTATCCTACTTTTGACATACTCTGAAAGGAAAACATTTAAGATAAACAGAAAAAGTAACCTAAGATCAGGTAAGGACTTTGAACCTATCCTGCTTTTGGCATACTCTTAAGGGAAATCTTCAGAATATTTGTTTAAGACTAAACAAGGGATAGGGCTAACCATAAACTTCCTTGATTAGGATTCTACTTAGCATGTAGTAAAAATATCATTCAAGAACATCTCAAGTTCTACTCAGCAAGACATGGGCTCACCAACATTCCTCGACTAGTTATACTCTATTGAAATCATTCCCAAACACACATTTAGAAGAAAACATAAAGATAAATATTATTAGTGAGAGCTAGGGTACTTTGCAGTAAATCCTACTCTATATTTGTTGTTCTTTATCAGAGAAAATGGACAGTATGGAAAATAAAAGAAAATAACAATTAAATTAAGAAAACATCACCAATGATTTAGATCAGGATCCAGTGAATCTTCTTGACTATTGATGTGCAAAACTAGTTACATACTTTGAGTCCAATATCTTTTACATTCTGATACTTCTCTTCCCAGCCTACTATATTACAACTACTCAGCAACTCTAACTCAATAATAGTTCAAACAATTAACAATTTTCCAACCCTTTACAATGAATCTTCTGTGAATACATATAGGTGAGAGAGGAAGAGTGTTGAAGGCAAAATCATAAATATCAGTTAAGACAGAGGGGAGAGGTATTCAAATTCCCATTCTGCTTAATGACCATAGCATTAACTGATTGTACCATTTTAGTAGTTTTCCTATCTTTGAGGCATATCTGGTAGGCTAGTAAGAACTCCGAAGTGTGTTCTTTGAAACTAACTATGGTTGAGGTGTTCTTTTTGACTTCTGAAACAAGTAACTATCATATTTCGGTTCTGAGGCCCCCCATGACTGTGCAATAACTGTTCTGATAGTTTTTAAAGAGTTTTTTTCATCGGATGGCTGTCATGGTGTCTTTGAAAGGCGAAGTAGACTTCAGGTGTCCCTTTGGCCCTTTGGTGGAGTAATAGCTTCTGTAGATGTGGCTTTCGAGATTTTTCTTCTACTGATCTGTCTTGTTTTAGCCCCTTTAAACACTTATATTTAGCTTTAAATTGTGTTTTTAAGGCTGTATTAGGCCTTCTATCATCATCTTCTGTCTTCGTCTGATTGTTGTGTATAAGTAGCTGCACTGGAGGGTTTGATTGAAAGCCGATATCATGATTTATCGACTCAAACGTGGTAATAATCTCATTTTGTCCCTTTTATGCATTAGTTAGGTCATAGAGGATCGTCACCCTCGGCCCTGCAACTAGATTTTTGCTATGGGATGGATTTATAACTTAACCACCATGAAAACCTGCAACAAACATAAACTTGTTATAAAAAACCTGCGGATTGGGCTTAAAATGCTTCAGACGGCTTTGGCGGAGGCGAAAGAGCAGTGCAGAGGAGGTGGAATGCAGGCGGAGGTTTAAAATTGGCATTGGAGCGAAGAACTGAGAAAGCGGTATTCGAAAACCGGCAGTGGTTTTCACGTGAGGTGAAGGCAGTAAGTGGTTTAGGACCAATTGAACGTGACATAGTTTGATAGCTGACGCGTGTCCCTAACAAAACCACCTATTTCGCATTCAAAGTGCACAGACGGGGATGGGAAGAAAAATGGATGTGAAATGAGATCTAAGTCGTTAGATCTGGGGGTGCAGATCTACAGTTGATAATGAACATAGAGGGATAAGAATAGCATGGCGGGAGGAGATGGTGAGGTCAATCTAATGCATGCTCTGGGAAAAAACTGCATTTTTTGCATTGAAAACGGGTTTTGGACAACTATGGAGAAATGGGCATGAAGACAACCGGGGGCCATTAGATCTTGGGGGGGCAGGAAGATCGACAGTGCAGATTGAAAGAAAACATGATGAAAAGCCTTTGCGCAGTTAGGTGGGACCGAAAGGATTACATGGGAGGAGAGCCGATGGTCGTCGGATCTAGAGAAGATCTACGACTGAGATCAAATGCGGGGGGACGGAGGGTATGGATGGTTTTACAGGCTAAGTGCCTCCGTAGTAAATATGGACCATCGGATGAAGATATTTTGTGGTCAAAAGAGTCAACTGCGGGGGCACTCAAAGAGTTATTCTATGTGTTGATAGTGCCCGCGGGTGAAAATAAGGGGAATTAGTGCAAGCCGTTGGATCGAAGAGATGGATGACTACGATTGAATCGGGAGATCAACAATCAGTGGAGGTGAGGGTCAGTTAAGGAGGAATTTGGAATCAAGATGTGTCGATGGCTGATGGGAGGAGCCGGTGCGATGGACAGAGGACCGTTGGATCGAGATAATGATCAATGGTGGAGATCAAATTGGGAGACGTGCATCGGAGGAACACGATGGTCAAGGGGGGGGGGACATAAGAAAAGAGAGAAATGCAAAGAATCATTGACCGTTGGATGGTTGCGATCAATGGCTGAGATCTTCTCAGGGGGATCGCATCGATGGAGAAAAGGAAGTCAGAAGGGAAAAGGTGAAGCCCGATGCGATGCGTCGATGCGATGGAAAGCGGAGAAAGGAAATAAGAGAGCCATTGGATCTTGGGAACGGATGGTCCAGATCTTATCAAGACTTCGTAGAAATGAATGACTGGGGTAGAAGACAGCCGAACGGTGAAACAACATAGACCATTGGATTTGGGGGAGCCAAATCAACGGTCCAAAACACATTGGTGGGGAGGCTTTGGTAAGTGCCGATCGGGAGGAACGTTGGTAGCGCGATGGAGCGAGGACCGTCAGATCTGTGAGATCGACAGCTTGGATCCCATCGGCGGCAAAATCGTCGCGCAGAGGAAATAATGAAGAAATAAAGGAAAAGGGGCGGAAGAGATACCCGATAGCGCGAAAGGGGCTTAAGGACTGAGGTCGACGGTCGCGGGTCCTGGTCATATGGAGGAAGGGGCTGAGAACTTAAGCTTGTAGGGGCTTAAGTCAGAATTAATGAAAAAAGTTGGTTTTAGGCTGAAAAAAAGGGGTTTTTGAAGTTTTTCAGAGGTTCTGATAGAGTAAAAGAAGGGTTAAAAACCAAATAAAAGGGATTCATATGCTCTTAAAAGGGATTTTTGAGGAAGTGGAGGGATGTTTTATAGGAGGATGGGAATGAAAAAGTGAAAAATGGAATCGAGGAGGGAAATGATGGAGAAGAGGTTTTTGAAATAGTCTTTGTTATAACAGCAGGGCTTTGTGAAGGTATCAGTGAGATGGATCCATTGGACAAATGGACATATTAAGGCTTCAAGAAGTCATTGATTTGCCTCAAATTTGTTTCTTAAAGACTAATAGACCTATTTTAGACATCATAGTATATGAAAAATTTATAGATGGCTAACAGCAGCTCCACTTGGGGATGGCAGCTCCTTGGAGGTGTCAAGAACCTCAGAAATTTTATCTCTGGAATGTAGACCTGTGATTTTCATTTTGACAACCTTTCTTCTTTGATGATGCTGCTTAAAAAGATGATCAGTACTTTGTATCAGCAAAATGAATTTCTCCCAAACATTCTACCTACACAGCCTACTTGTCCTAACATTTTTTCTTCACAAGGTGCACTTGGACTTGCAAACCTTTTGACATCAACATTTTATTCTTTTGAAAATAGAAAAAACTCATCTCAATCTACCCTTACAACTTCCATGAGTCCAGATTAAACAGTTGGACTCAAAAATTCTCTACCTAATCTACTATCTGTTAGGATTAAGCTGTCTGACAGATTTCATTCTCTATATTCTAAAACAAAAATTGAAAACACAGATAAACCAGGATTAAACTGTCTGATTTGCTGTAAGACTATGGCATAAGGAACCAACTGCACATACACTTATTTCCAGAAAATTAAAACAAAACTGTGAAAGCTTAGGATCTGAAAATTATAAGCATCCTTCATTCTTTCTTTCAGCTCTGGTTTTGATCTTTTCGAGCTGTCTTATTCTTCTTTACTTGGTTCAAGTTTTCAGCATGTTAGAACCAGTCTTCTTTGTATCTTTGGCTCAGGTTTTGATCTGATTAGAGCCATTCTTTATTTTGATTCTTTGGTTCAGATTTTGAGCATATTAGAACCAATTCTTTTTCTATCTTAACCTAATCTACTGATAAGCCAAGATTAAACAGTTTGGCAAATCTTCTTCACTAACCTATCAACATTAAATTGAAATCTATCTAGTCATGATTAGGTTGTATGGCTAAATAGCAGTGCTTTATTTTAAGTAGTGGCATTTAGGCTTGCACACTTTCAGATTTTTCTTTCTTTTTGGTATGGGGTTGTACCTTTCTTTTTTTTCTAATTTGCCCTCTTTTCTCTTTTCTATTTTTTTTGTATTTTTTCTTTTTTTTTTAAACAAAATAGAGCAATGATATTTACAATGAAGAATGAAAGATTTAAATAGAGGTTTCAGCAGAAATAATGTTTGAGCATCCTGCCATTGACAAGACCCTAAAACATGTCTGTACCATCCATATCTTATAGAAAAAATGCATTATGACCAATGGCAGATTGAATGATGTAAGGGCCTTGCCATAAATTTTCAAACTTGCCATGTTTACCCTTATCTTCTCTCCTGGAATCCCATTTGAGTACTTTGTCACCAATTTTGAAATCACTAGCCTTGTCCTCTTATCAAACAACCTTTTGATATTCTCTTGTACTTTCTGTGCTCTGTTATAGACTTCTTCCCTAGTTTGCTAAAGATGTATGGTCTGATTTATCCTTCTCATCATGTTATCTTCCTTTTATTGTATTTCTTGAACCAACTTCATCACTGGCACTCCTAAACTGGTAGGAAAAACTGCATCTGCTCCATAAACCAGCTGGTAAGGAGACATTCCATTTGATTTCTTTGTTGTCAATCTATCAGCCCATAAAGCATGCACAAGCTTATTGTACCATGACCACTGATTTTCTTCCAACAGCTTCTTTATTATTTTTATCAAGCTCTTATTTGAAGACTCTTCCAGCCCATTACCTTGAGGGTAATGACCTGTGGAATGACCAAGCACAATCTGATATCTGTGACAGAAATCCACCATCTTTTTAGAACCAAATGCAGTAGCATTGTCAGTGATGATTTTCCAAGGACAACCAAATCTAGACAGGTTATGGTCTTCAAGTAATTTTATGATAACCGAGTCTGTGGCATTCCTAGAAGGGATGGCTTCTATCCATTTGGTGAAATAGTCAGTGGCTATGAGTATCCATCTATGTTGGGCAGATGAGTCAGGATGGATTTCCCCAATGAAGTCTAGGCCCCACTATTGAAAAGGAGCTTCAACAGTGATTGGTTGCAATGGTAAGGGAAGCAGTTTTCTCTTGCCTTCAAGGATTTGGCATTTGTGGTAGGTAACTATCAGTTTTTGGACATCTTGAAAGAGGGTGGGCCAGTAATAGCCAGCTCTAAGGATTTTATTAGCAGTGGTTTTCCAACTTAGGTGGCCTCCACATTCTCCTTCATGAAACTCATGCTTGATCCTATCTGCATCAACCTCAGGCAAACATTTAAGCAATAAACCACCGGCATTCTTCCAATACAAATATTTATCTAAAATGTAGTAATTAACATCCTTTAACTTCAAGAATCTTGCCTTTGTTTTAGACAAACTAGGAGGGGCATTGATATTAGTAAGAACGCACAAAATATCAGCATACCAAGATGAATTGAGGAAATGATCCTCAATAAGAGGAGTTTCCAACTCTTCCTATTCATCTAATGCATCTAACATGTTTATATCAAGTGCTCGCAGATTAAATTTAGCCATTAATTGTGCTAAGCCTTGACCCTTGATGAGCTTAGTGGGTTTAATTTCCAAATCATTTTCCAATATCACAGCAATCCACTTTCCTCTTTTGCCATCAGGCTCTTGTGACAAAATGTCTTTTACCACTATATGAGGCACAAATGCAATAATGTGAGAGTGTAAGATATAAACTTTGAAATATTTTAAGGCTTTTACCAAAGCATGGGCCTATTTTTCCATGATATTATATTTCAAAGGTGCATCTCTTAATGCCTTGCTGAAAAATGCAATTGGTTGCTCTTGTCCTTCTGGACTTTTCTGTAATAGGACGATAGCCACAGTATGTTCCGATGAAAATGAAAATATGAGGAAGTCCTTAGTGAAATCAGGACTGATAAGGACTGGTGCTTGGGTGAGTGCATGTTTTACCAGTTCAAAGGATTTCCTTTCTTCTAAGGTCCATTTAACTCCTATCTCTTTCTTTAACATGTTTGTCATGTTCCTAAGGAGTTCTACCAGGTTGGGTATGAACCTTCTTAAGAAATTAATCTTTCCAATGAAATATTGAAGTTCTTTGATGTTTCTGGGGTGACTAATTTGCAATATACCTTCAACCCTCTTTGGGTCTATTTGGATCCCTTTTTCAGATATGATATGACCAAGAAGTTTACCTTCTTGGAAACTAAACAATGTCTTCTTGGGATTCAAGGATAGCCCATATTTTCTACATTTCTCAAAGACCTTTCTTAGGTGTACTAGGTGTTCCTCATCTGTGTTTGGAATAGACTGTAATGTCATCTAAATAAATCACAATGAAGTGGCCTATTTCTTCTGAGAAAGCAATGTCCACGGCTCTTTGAAAGGTGGCACCGGCATTCATTAATCTAAAAGAAATTTTCACATACATGAAAGTGCCCCAAAGAGTAGTGAAGGTTGTTTTCAGTTGTTCTTCAGGGAGTACCAATATCTGATTATATCCTGAAAAGCCATCTAGCAAAGAAATCCTCTTGGAACCCACTACCCTTTGTAAGATGTGCTCCATTTTAGGCAAGGGATAGTTTTCCTTTAATGAGGCTCTGTTCAAGTTCCTAAAGTCAATACAGAGCCTTATTTCTCCTGTTTTCTTTCTTACAGCTACAAGATTAGATACCCACTCTGAGTATCTCACAGGGACAATAATTCCAGCATCATACATTTTCCTAATTTCTTTCTCAACCAGAGGTAATTGCACAGGGTTTATTCTACGTAATTTTTGCCTAAATGGTTTCTAGTTTTCTTTAAGTGGTATCTTGTGCTGAATGGTATTTGTGTCATATGCCTTTAAATCCTCATAGCTCCAAGAAAATACATCAGAAAAATCTTTAAACAACTCAATATATTTCAGTTTCATGTGAGATGGAAATGTTTTAGATAACTTGATCATTTTAGGTCTGTCTTTACTGCCTATATTGCATTCCTCAATATCAGATTCAATGGGTTCTATTGTTGGTTTCTTTGCAACATCATTAAAATCAAACAAGTCTTCTAGAGGTGCTAGTCCTTTGGGTAAGCCTTCGTCTTTAGACTGTAGTACCTCTATGTCTTCTCTTTCTGAGTTTATGTACTCTTTTGTTTGATTTTCAAACTCTCTGGTTAGCAGATTCATTTCTACAATGGGAGGAGGTTGTTTTTCAACAGGCTGTTCCTCATTAAGATAGTCTTTATCATACTTTGAGTCTGAATTTGGAAATTCAAACTCATTTCTGACTGCAGAAAGTCTTCTATCTATTTATCTCCCTCAAAAACCTGCCAATACCTTTCATTGTCTAGGAGAGCTGGTCTAAATTTTACTTGGACTGTGAGCTGTTTTTTGTCATAGGGTCTTTGACATGAACGGGCAGTGCAAGCTAGACCATTGGCAAGAATTTTTTGGTATCTAGGGACAAAAAAAAGTTCATGTTCTTCAAAAGTTTTCAAGAGGTCCATAGCATCATTTCTATAGGCTCTTTGTCTTGGATGTTTGGAAGTGTACTCTCCATTTATCTACCTAATGATCAATGCAGAATCTCCATGCACAACTATCCTCCTAGCTCCTAATTTCTTTAGTAACTATATTCCTAAGAGGATCACTTGTGCATTGGAAGTTTAGCTTGTATGAATGGCTTTCAGTGTAATTGTTCTCTGTGTTGTGAAGCCACACACCTGCTCCTGCACCAGTTCTATTACAAGACCCATCAAAACTCATACTCCAAAGAGGGCTATTTTCGGACTTCTTGTTGTTTTCATTCTTGTCCCGTTTGTCCTGTGTGTTCTGACTGTCATCATGCATTTTTATGGGCTCTGCAGCACATTTATGTTGGTCTTGTTCCTTAAATTTTTCATGGAGTTGAGGCCTTTCCTCTTGACTCTCGTGATTTGCACTAAGCTGATGGACAGTGAGTTGTTAATACTCTCTGTTTTGTTTGTTGTAATTTTCATATTTGGCAAACTGTTTGAGAGACTGCCCCCCTCCTATCCTCTCCTTCCATGTTTTCTATCATGTTGGGTGATTGCTCACTTTCCAACTCTAGTTCATCAAAGCTTTCATCATTGTTGAGAATGAATGAGTCTAGGTCTGTATGGATAGAATAAAGAGGGGAATTTTCTGATTTTTCTTGACTACTCACCATAAATTTCATGTGTGATTCCCTATAAAGTCTTCTAAGTTGACTGAATACAGGGATGGTGGCATATGTCATGTCCATTTTCATGGTACCTTGAAGCTTAGCACCCCGTGATCTTGAAAGAAGCATGCCATATTTGGGGGGCACATCAGCCACTAACACATCCATCACCATGCATTTGGCTGGGATTTGGGTCAAGTTTACACAAAGATCTTTGATCAGGCCTAAAAAATTTACTTTGGTGGAGTCAAAAGAATACAAATATTTATATGGTCTGGTTATCTCAAGGCCTAATTTCTCCATGATTACTTTGGGCATGAGGTTATGTGAAGCCCCTAAATCATGCATAGCATTGTGTAAAATATTATCATGGATATTCAAACTGACATAGAAAGGAGGGACCACTCCTTCTTGGAACTTTCCTTCAATTTTAGGACCAAATAAAAGGGTTGGTTGATCATCATTTAGGTTGACAGAGTCATTATTTTCTTCTATGTTCAAAGCTTTTAACACCTTAAATTTATATACATCTTGAGTGACTAACTCAGTGAGGGGGACAAAGATCTTGATTCTAGAAATTTCACTTTCCAAATTGAAAGGGAACTGATTCTTTGAAAGCCTCAAATTTGTCTTGTTAGTCACTAACTTATCAGTAAAATCAGCTTGCTGGTTTTTACTATGTACATCAGTTAAAACTATTTTCACAGGGGCACTAGTTGAAGTGCTAGTGCTGTTAGGGTCATCACTCTGTTTATCAGTGGTTTGAGTACCTTTCCCCTTGTTTTTACTAGAACTTTCAGCTACTGCTTTGTTGTTTTCAGCAGCCTTTGTAATCACCCTTTCAAATCTGTTTTTAAAAGCAGTTTCAGAGGTCCTTGTTTGGGGAGTTTCTTGGTTCTTTTTTCTCCTGAGGTCATATTGCTTATGGACCTCCATGATGGCATTCCCAAATCCTTGCCTACAGTCTTCAGATTATAAGCCTTCATTATCATCATATGCATATGTGGCCTGGTCATCCTCTGTGAAAAAGGCAGGGTCTTCATTACTTACTCCTAGCATGTTTATAACATTTCTCTCTAGCTCTTCTATCATTCCCTCTTCTTCATCAACATAATTTTCTTGAAATGGAGGTTTGATTTGTTGATCAGTCTCTCTTTGTCTATTCTGAGGGGGATTTGTCCTAAAGTTCTGGTTCTGATTTTGAGGCTAGTTCCTATTCTGAGCATTTTTTTGGACAGCCAACCTCTCCATCATTCTTTCTAACCTGTCCATGTTCTTGGCTAGGTGGTATAATTTTGAGTCAGATGTGGAAGGTGCAGTGTCTTCCCTATATGTCACTTTCCTTTCAGTCCTCATCCTAGCTCTCTTCTCAATCAGATTTGCTTCCACACTAAGAGCTCCCTTCTGCATGTCTTCTAAATTTAAGGGATCCCTTTCTCTTAGCTGATAGGCCATTTCAAGATCAAATCCTTCAGGGAATTTGGCCAAAGCTGAGCCTTGTGGAGGTTTCAAATCTGGGGGTAGTGCGTTATAAACACTATTGAATCTAGTGCAATAATTATTAACACTTTCCCCAGTGTTTCTCTTGATTTTTTTGTAATATGAAAGTATTTGGAGAGGGTTCTTCCTAATTTCCCATTTGTTTATGAATTTTTTATGTAAAGAAGGGAGATCATTAATACTATTAGTAGTTAAACCCTTAAACCATTTCTTGGCTTCTCATCCTAAGCTTTGGGCAAAGATCCTCATCTTAATAGTCTCATCTTCTATTTCCATATAATCAAAGGCATCATTCATCTCGTCTACGTGCTATTGAGTAGTAGTGGATTCATTTCCAGTGAAATGGGGAATTCTAGACTGATATTCATTAGGTAAAGGAACCAGAGGTTGTGGTAACACTAGGGGGAGGAATGGAGTGGTTTGAACAGTGGGTATATGGAAGACAGAAGTGCTTGTACTATAAAGAGACTATTGAGTAGATTTGGGGTGAGAGAAACCAAAGTTATGAATGAAATGAAGATCAAGAGGTGTGGATGGAGGGGTTTCTCTGCTACTAATATGTTGGCCACTATGCTGTGGTGAACTTGGAAGCTCAAAGTCTATCTGATCTATACCACTAAGTGACTTAGTTCTTGGTAAACTTCTTGAAAAGGGTAAGTCAATTGCGGTATCTGATAGAGATGTAAGGTCTTTATGCATGGAGTTAGCTCTATGAATGGTTCTGACAATAGTTGGATCCCTAGATATAGGGGACTTCCTAAGAATGCTTTCTAGATTATCAAATATTTCAGGAGGATCGGGATAAGCTCTGGTATGAATTCTTCTTAAAGCCAATATGTTAAGATTTAGACCCAAAGAGAATAAGTTTAGCCAGATATGAAAATCTTTAGAGGCAAACTAGTCTTTAACATAGAAAACTTAATCCTTAAATTTTCCTAATCATGGATGTGCACGATGTTTTAATGGTAGTGTGGGTAGCCCCAGTGGATTATTTATGAAACCAGGAGTAATCAGTAGGCCTACTGATCACCAGTGGAGTCTTTTTGTCTTTTAGGAGTTGTGGAGTCACCAGGTGGATGATTTCAAATGTTTTAAGATGAGTTTATGTCCACCATCAGTAATTAACTACCAATCTAGGCTGTTGTGGGTCTTCTGAAGTCTTAAGGATGTCTAAGATTTCAATTTACTCAAAATTTCCCTAGTGGAGTCGCCATTATGTTGGGGTCCTGTGATTTGGCAGATTGGCATACCAAATGACAAGGCAACATCAGAACCACTTTGGAATCCTAGGATCTAGCCCTCCTAGATTCAGATAGGGATCTCTCTATATGTGTTTTTAGAGGATATATCTTTAAGGCTTATGATATGATGTTAGGCTAGTTATTAAGTACAAGGGGTTTGTTTGTTTGTTGGTTTTTGGTTAGGGATCATTAACTGAGAAGGTCATGTGAAGTGAAGAAGAAGGGAATAAAATGAAAGATATTTCAGCATGGGAAGATAGGTTAAAAAACAGCGCTAAACCATTGGGCTATGGAGTCATAAAAGGGTTTACTTACACAACAACTATTTAAGGGTTTTCAAAGAGCAAGTAATCTATATCAGAAGATATTTTAAGTTAAGTTTGTGGTATGGAACATTAAGAAATGTGGTGAAAGAAGCAAACATATAAGAAAAAAAAGGGCCGCCTAAGATTAGGTAAGGACTTTGAACCTATCCTGATTTTGACATACTCTCAAAGGAAAAAATTTAAGATAAACATAAAAAGTAACCTAAGATCAGGTAAGCACTTTGAACCTATTCTGCTTTTGGCATACTCTTAAGGGAAATATTCAGAACAGTTGTTTAAGACTAAACAAGGGACAGGGCTAACCATAAATTTCCTTAATTAGGACTCTACTTAGCATGTAGCGAAAATATCATTCAAGAACAACATTTCAAGTTCTACTCAGCAAGACATGGGCTCACCAACATTCCTTGACTGGTTATACTCTATTGAAATCATTCCCAAACACACATTTATTAGAAAACATAAAGATAAAGATTATCAGTGAGAGTTAGGGTACTTTGCAGTAAATCCTACTCTATATTTGTTGTTCTTTATCAAAGAAAATGGACATTATGGAAAACAAAAGAAAATAAAAATTAAAGTAAGAAAACATCACCAATGATTTAGATCTGGATCCAATGAATCTGCTTGTCTATTGATGTGCAAAACCAGTTACATACTTTGAGTCCAATAGTTTTGACAGTCTGATACTTCTCTTCCCAGCCTACTATATTACAACTACTCAGCAACTCTAACTCAATAACAGTTCAAACAATTAACAATTTTCCAACCGTTTACAATGAATCTTTTGTGAATACATATAGGTGAGAGAGGAAGAGTGTTGAAGGCAAAATCATAAATATCAGTTAAGACAGAGGAGGAGAGGTATTCGAATGCCCATTCTGCTTAATGACCATAGCATTAACTAATTGTACCATTTTAGTAGTTTTCCTGTCTTTGAGGCATATCTGGTAGGTTGGTAATAACTCCAAAGTGTGTTCTTTGAAACTAACTATGGCTGAGGTACTCTGTTTGACTTCTGAAACAAGTAACATTCATATTTCAGTTCTCAGGCCCCCCATGACTGTGCAATAATTGTTCTGACAATTTTTAAAGAGTTTCTACCATCGGATGGTTGTCACAGTGTCTTTGAAAGGCGAAGTAGACTTCAGGTGTCCCTTTGGTCCTTCGGTGGAATAATAGCTTTTGTAGATATGGCTTTCTAGACTTTTCTTCTGCTGATATATCTTGTTTGATCCCCTTTAAACACTTATATTTAGCTTTAAATTTTATTTTTAAGGTTGTATTAGGCCTTCTCGGATCATCTTCTGTCTTTGTCTAATTTTTGTGTACAGGTGGTTGCGCTGGAGGGTTTGATTGAAAGTCGATATCATGATTTATCGACTCAAATGTGGAAATCATATCCTTTTTTCCCTTTTCTGCATTAGTTAGGCCACAGAGGATCGTCACCCTTGGCCCTGCAACTGGACTTCTGCTGTGGGATGGCTTTATAACTTAACCGCCATGAAAACCTGCAAAAAACATAAAATTGTGCTAAAAAACTTGCGGATTAGGCTTAAACTGCTTCACAGGGCTTTGGCAGAGGCAGAAGAGCAGTGCAGAGGAGGTGGAATGCAGGCGGAGGTTTAAAATTTGCATTGGAGCGAAGAACTGAGAAAGCGGTATTGGTAAACTGACAACATTTTTCGAGTGAGGTGAAGGCGGCAAGCGATTTGGGACCGATCGAACGTGATACGGTGTGATAACTAACGCGTGTCCCCTACAAAACCACTTATTTCGTGTTCAAAGTGCACGGAGGGGGATGGGGAGAAAAATGGACACGAAACAAGGTCTGGGCCATTAGATCTGGGGGGTGCAGATCTACGATTGAGAATGAACATGGAGGGATAAGAGTAGCACGGTGGGAGGAGATGGTGAGGCCAGGCTAATGCGTGCTCCAGGAAAAAACTGCCTTTTTTGCGTTGAAAACGGGTTTTGGAGAGCTACGGAGAAACGGGCGCGAAGACAACCAGGGGCTGTTGGATCTGGGGGTGGGGGAAAATCAACGGTGGAGATTGAAAGAAAACGCGATGAAAAGCCTTTGTGCGGTCGGGTGGGACTAGCAGAATTACATGGGAGGAGAGCCGATGGTCGTTGGATCTGGAGAAGATCAATGGTTGAGATCAACTACGGGGGGACGGAGGGTACAGATGGTTTTGCGGGCTGGGTGCCTCTGCAGTAAATTTGGACCATTGGATGAAGATCTTCTATGGTCAAAAGAGTCAACTGTGGGGGCACTCAAAGAGTTATTCTGTGTGTTGATAGTGCCCGCGGGTGAAAAGAAGGGGAATCAGTGCGAGCCGTTGGATCAAGGAGATGGACGGCTGCGATTGAATTAGGAGATCGACAATCAGCGGAGGTGAGGGTCAGGGAAGGAGGAATTTGGAATTGCGATGTGTCGATGGCCGATGGGAGGAGCCGGTGCGATGGACGAAGGACTGTTGGATCGAGATAATGATCAACGGCGGAGATCAAATTGGGAGACGCGCATCAGAGGAACACGATGGTCAAGGTTGGGGGGGGGGGGACTTAAGAAAAGAGAGAAATGTGAAGAAGCGCAGACCATTGGATGGTTGCGATCAATGGCTGAGATTTGCTTGGGGGGATCACATCAGTGGAGAAAAGGAAGGTGGAAGGGCAAAGGCGAAGCCCGATGTGATGCGTTGATGCGATGGAAAGTGGAGAAAGGAAACACGAGAGCCGTCGGATCTTAGGAACAGATGGTCCAGATCTTATCGGGACTTCGCAGAAATGAATGACTAGGGCAGAAGACAACAGAATGGCGAAACAACACAGACCGTTGGATCTGGGGGAGCCCGATCAATGGTCCAAAACACATCGGTGGGGAGGCTTTAGTAAGTTCCAATCAGGAGGAACGATGGCAGTGCGATGGAGCGAGGACCTTCAAATCTGTGAGATCGACGACTCGGATCCCATCAGCGGCGAAACTATCACGCAAAGGAAATAATGAAGAAATAAAAGAAAAGGGGTGGAAGCGATGCCTGATAGCGCGAAAGGGGCTTAAGGACTGAGGTCGAAGGTCACGGGTCCTGGTCATATGGAGGAAGGGGCTGAGAACTTAAGCCCGCAGGGGCTTAAGTCAGACTTAATGAAAAAAGTTGGCTTTAGGCCGAAAAAAAGGGGGTTTTGAGGTTTTTCAGAGGTTCCGATAGAGTAAAAGAAGGGTTTTAATACCAAATAAAAGGGATTCATATGGTCTTAAAAGGGATTTTTGAGGAAGTGGAGGGATTTTTAATAGGAGGATGGGAATGAAAAAGGGAAAAAGGGAATCTAGGAGGGAAATGATGGAGAAGAGGTTTTTGAAACAGTCTTTGTTATAACAACAGGGCTTTGTGAAGATATCAGTGAGATGGATCCTTTGGAAAAATGGACATAGCAAGGCTTCAATAAGTCACAGATTTTCTTCAAATTTGTTTCTTGAAGACTAATAAACCTGTTTTAGCCATCATAGTATATAAAAAAATTATATATGGCTAACACTCCACATATGAAAATTATAAGGGGACACTCTCTTCAAATGGTTATGCATTAGAAAGTGCTACTATGGACTGAGGTCCAATGTACCATTGAGTATATTTTGGGAGACCCCACTAGGTTGCAAACTTGCCATAGGTAACCGAGTGAGCCGCCATGTAGACATGATACATCGAACACAACATTCAGGGAGATTATCACTCATTCGTTTAAGTCCTTGGTAATTTATTTTTCCAAGGTGTATATTGTAGTTCACGAATACTTGGTAATCCATTTCCCTAGATTGCCCTTTTTATTTTATTTTGTTTAATTCTAAAATTTACTACCCAAGATAACATCCTACCTGTCCAGCACTCCTGGCCTTATCTTGCTTGGTTAATCATAAATCTTAATTTCTCAAAAAGTGATTCAAATTTCCCTTTGTTGGTCCTTTTCTAAGGTCATCGTGGTTGAATATTCTAATTCACCTCACCCCTCCTCTGAAGGAAATCAAGGACCTCCTCCTGAGATTCCACAATTTCCACCCAGGCCTCTTGAAGCTCAAGGTGCTAAACTTGGAATTGTAATAAGTGTCCAACCGATCTCGTCTCGACCACCACTTGATGACTACGTTTCATCATCATCTGAGGATCCCTAGTTGAAAAGTCCTGAACCTTTTGAACACTTTAGGTCTTTCCTCTAAATGCACTCTATGATCCGTTTGTGATATCTTCTAAGCATCCGTATATTCCTTTTCATAGTCCCAATGTTCCTTTTGGTTCTTCTCATGTAGCATCTCGTACTACTGCTTGTCAGTTGTTTCCACAACACATTGCATCGAATGCCGATGATACTCCATTTGTGATTACTCCTAAAATATTCCTCCAGAAACTTCTGTGACCCATATCTTGGAAGTTGAAATCAAGTCTATGTCCCCCCTAGAAGGTTGTCTTATGTTTCCACTCCTCATGATGTAGGAAGTGGGACGAGTATACGCTCTAGTTAAGTCATGTCTTCGCTTCCACCCGAGTATTATTTTCTCCGAACACTTGTTTCGGGAGATTTTGGGGCCACATCCCTATTTCATAACCCTGTTTGGTTATAGAAATTTTTCCAACCTTCATCCTTGGGTTATACAACTTTTTCCATATGAACATTTTATTCACTAGAGACTTAGATTTATACAAAGTCCCTAAATTTCCTTTGTTGTATTTTTCGTGATACATTCAACAATATTGAATCTGAGAGACATTATCAGTTTTTTTTTATTTTCCTTTTGACCTAAATTCGCTAGTCTTCTGCCAACATTCCTATTGGAATTATACCTAGATCTACAAAAAACACTAATCTCTATCCACTAACAGATATTCTATATTGAGCCTCCACTACTAAAAACTTTGTGCATTGAATTTATCAATCTCCATCTTTCCATTATTCACCATCTCCTTTAATCGCATGAAACAAACTTGTAGATATCCCACTAAAATAGGGTCTACCATAGTCCTAAGAAGAAAACCCCTCAATTGCCAAGGAGTCCCCTTGAAGTCAAAACTACTATGATACCAGATATAGGTTTTAACCCTGTACGAAAATCACCTGCACGTGAATCAAAAATAAAAATTATACAATGGAGAGAAGATAAAAAGTATACAGGAATACTTTTTCTCCTGGAACCAAAAATCGTGAAAACCATATTGATTTTTCATTATATTCCTTTTAATTTTACAATACATTATGTACATACTGAAACATTCATAAACCCCAATCCATTAAACTTGGGTTAGAACATAACCATAGTTCCCTTGATGGGATATACAAAATACCATGGGAAAAAACCAACATGCCCAAAATCATGCACAAAACCATCAGTAGGTCTTCCCACCATCTTTAGGTCTGCCCCCCATCCTTGGGTCACTTGTAGGGGGGCTACCACCCCCGTGCAAACCCCCTAACAGGGAGGAATGTTTCCCTCAACGACCCCCCTGTTGCGCCCAACATAATGTAACAACTTGGTGCTAGGTATGGAAAAAATATTAAACATACCCAATAGGGCTAGTGGGGTAAAGAGACTATAAGTTAGGTTTATTCAGTCCATGGTTTTTTGGGTTTGGCATATCATGTTAGTTTTTATGGGGTATTTTTTATGGATTTTATTGGATTAGGAGTTAGAGGATTAGATTATGCACATATGGGTTAAATTTTAAGAGTAGATGGGATATGTGAAGGGTTATGGGTTGGCAGGCTATCATTCAAAGACTTCAACAAGTAATAAAAGTGTTAGGATAAATTTACATTAGATGTAATTAAGGTGAAGGGACATGTTGCAAGTATATATGATCTAAAAGGGTTATGCTTTGATAGTCTAATAAATCAACCATGGGTCAAAGTCATTAGATAATATCAACACCATCAACATTATCATTATTAGCATCATGATGATGTTGATGACAACAATGACGATGATTACAACAGTAAAAATGACAATGAAAAAATATTGATGGTTATATACCCACTTCATACTTTGTAGATTATAAGTTTATACCCCTTTATGCCCATTGATTCCAATAGTATTGTCGTTGAGAAAGTTTGATCATCATTGTTGTTATGATGATGATGATGCGGATTATGATGATTATTATCAGGCTAATGGGTTTGCAGAGGTTTTTGGGGCCATGTAGATTTGTGATATATGTTTATTAGGTTATGGAATCAACAAGTTTGTGTCATTGAGTTAATTATATAGGATTTAGTCATGGGTTATATTATATTGGGGTTTATATGTTAGTGGAATAAAAGTATCATAGTTCGAGGTTAAGAAATTGGTTAATGTTAATATTTAGGATTTGTAGCCTCATGTTTAAAGATGTGAGGATGTGATATGAAAAAATGTTTTTTCATAAGGGGTCGGTAGGTTGAAAGGATGTGTGAAGTAGATATGGTTTAGTGGGATATGTACCAATGAGTATGTTAAAATATATTATCATCAACATCGTCATAATCAAAATGATGATTAACACAACTTTGATAATGATGACAATGATGGTGATGATGGTGATGACCATCATCTAATCAATGGATCAGTTGGTTTGATCCATTCGTGCCCATTATGTTTGATGGCATTATGGTTAAGTAAGTGCAACCATCATCTTAATGATTACAGAGGTGATGGTGATAGTGATGAAGACCACAATGATGAAGTTGATGACAATGAAATTGATGATAATGAAGATGGTTGTGTGCATGAATATTAATGGGTTCATTGCTTGGGACAAGGTAAGTGTGGTTAGAGAGACTAGCAAGTTAGGTTTATTAAGTTGTGGTTCAAAGGGTCATAGTTGTTCAGATTACTTCTTTGTAAGGTTTATTAGAAGACACTATCTCATTAAATAAAAAGAAGTTTATTTTGACTCATTATAGAGTGAATAATATAGATTGTGGGAAATATTTAAATATTCTACATAAAATATCACATGCATAAAGAATATAGCATGGTGTTTTTTTTTTTGTGAATCAAGGGTTTTCTGTTAAGTCAAAATATTACATTTCAATATATAGCTTTAAAAAATAATAATGTACTCACTCTTACCAGATTTATTAGACAATAGATGCAAACCTAAACACATAGAAAGTTCCTAAGACAACAACAATAGTTGGAAATGAAAGAAAAACGAGAAAACTTATAAGACCAAGAAACAACCAATAGTCATAAGATATCATAAGAGTTGACCGAAGCATGGTGGTCCAAACCCAATCCAATAGATAAAGGGGGTTGGAAATCACAATGGGCATGTTTCACCATATGTGTAATCCTGATCTCAAGCCAATCCAACTTCTCTTAAAGGCACCTATGTCCTCACATTAGGATGGTCAGTCTATCATGCATCTACCACTATTTGTGCTAAATATGGTTAGTGCACTTGATAATGATGTTACAGTCATTATGCTAAGCCCTATTAAGTTGATATGAGGAAAGAGTGATCAACCTCAAAATAATGCCATTGTCATCATATGGATGGACCCAATCCATAGTGGCAGAAGAAAGAGAGGGCATCATTCCAACAACCTTGCCAAGGTAATGATATTCTTGTGCATGCCCCCCATCTTACCCCCTATCTCGCACACTTCTTCCCATTTGATTGCATTGGTGAGGCATGACCATCTGGAATGAAAACATACAAGTACACATAGTCCACCAGACTTCACACCCAAAGAGTATATATGTTACAAGAAGGGCATGTATCTTCCAGAACACCCAAAGGTAGCGCCCACCAATGCTTTGAACCAAAAACAAAGTCCCTACTTAATGAAATTGAATTACCGTTATGCGTCCCTTCCTGTGGTTGAACAAATACACGGAAGCCACCTCAGAGACAATGATATATTGTTCTTGATGGTCTGGTACATGCATTCTCCTATGTTTGAGCCCAATGCTGCTTCTATCCAAACTTACCCGAAGAAAATATTTGCATACATGAACCCTAAGAAAGTGCTAAAAGAGCCTAGCTAAACTGAAATTCATCTTAGTTAAGCCCAAGACCATACCATCAAATGTCAAAAATCCCTTTACCTACACCAATAACGATAGGGAAATATCACAACCAAGAGTTGGAAAACTTCCCAAGTCAATCAAATAACAGACTGCACCTAGGTTTTGTTGGGAAAACTCGTGGGCCCTCCAATGAAATGACACACCCCCAATAACTCGAAACTTACACAAAGAATTTAAGATTCCAATAGCTTTTACTTGCAATCACCCTCCACAAGCAATAAAAATGAGGCCAAAATCTTCAGAAACAATGGTGATAGACTCTAGAAAGATTCACGACATCTTACCTCATTCCAGGTCTGAAGAATTCAAAGCAACTTTTGAAACTCACCTAGTGTGTCTGTAATAAATTTAAGCGATAGGTGGCTTGCTAATTTGTCTGGTGGCTTCAAATAGCCATGTCTAGTTCCTGGATCTCAGTTGAACTTTTGCTGAGCCAATGTCCCTTCATTCTTCTCTCCCCAAATGCAACGACAACAAGGACTCCCCTCCTCAATCAATTTTCAAGCACATATACAAGATTCCCTCCAATTCTCCACCACTTCATTATCAAAGGAAGACAGAAAAGACTCCTACATCCATAATACCAAGTTGCAACAAACTCGACCAAAAAACGAACCACTATCCATACAATTGCATCCTCTCTCAAAATATCACCAAAATCAACATCAAATGAATTGAATGTTTCCTTTCCACAACTTGATAAGTCACATGAAGGCGGATGCTACCTCACTACCACAAGATATATTAATTAAATGCCAATATGATTCATCGGGTGGTGAACCCCCACGCTTATCCCTGTTGAGCTCAGCAGCAGAATAACAAAATAAAACATACAGAACACACAGCATTCAAACACACATAAAGACAGCAGATTTTTAACATGGTTCACCCAACCAATCTGGGCTACGTCCACCTAACAGGGCATTGGCAATCTCATTAATCAACTGCAGAAATACAATAGCAGAGTTTCTCATATGCTCAGCTCTTCCTCACAGCACATTCCTCATTATGCACACTTGCCTCTACGGGCTTACATTTTATAGCTGGAAATGGCAACAAACTCATAAATTCTCTCACAACAAATATAGGATGCATTAACTCCTCATCAGAAACTGATGGAGTCAATGTAGCAACAAATCCTATTGTTGTCATCTACATGATATTTTCTCCAGATTTAATTAAAAATAAGAAATAAAATCTCAACAATCTCCACCTTGACAACAATTAGCCTGATACCCTGTTTCATTATTATTTTTATCTTTTCTGCAAGCCAAGAGAAGCCAGACACCATCGTAGCTTCTCTAACAAAACTGGTTTCGTGAACATGTCTGCACAGTTTTCCTTTGTATGCACCTTTTCAAGAGACACTCCCCTTTCAGTGATAACCTGTCTTACAAAATGGTACTTGATAGGTATATGCTTTGATTTACTATGATAGGCAGGATTTTTAGCCAAGTGAATTGCACTTTGACTATCACAAAATAACTTGATGCTGTCCTGCAACCTACCAAACTCACCAAACAAACCTTTCAACCAAACCGCTTCTTTGCAAGCATGCGAAGCAGCTATGTATTCTGCTTTTGTAGTGGATAAAACAACAATGTTCTGTAGCTTTGACATCCAGCTAATAGCTCCACCTGCAAGAGTAAAGACATACCCTGAAGTTGACCTTCTCTTATCCAAATCACCTGCAAAATCAGAATCAACATATCCACAAACATATTCACTGCTTCTGTTATAAGTGATACAATAATCACTTGTGCCTCTCAAATACCGAAGCACCCATTTCACTGCTGACTAGTGCTCTTTTCCTGGATTTTCCATGTACCTGCTGACAACCCCAACTGCATGTGAAATATCTGGTCGAGTACAAACCATCGCATACATCAAACAACCTACTACATTGGCATATGGAATTCGAGACATATATTCCTTTTCTTCATTAGTGTTAGGACATAAACTTGAAGAAAGCTTAAAATGTGAAGCAAAAGGGACTGAAACAGGCTTCACATTGTTCATACCAAACCTCAAGAGTATCTTCTCAACATACTTCTGTTGTGATAGCCACAACTTACCATTGCTCCTGTCTCTGAAAATATCCATGCCCAAAATCTGTCTTGTTGCTCCTAGATCTTTCATATCAAACGTCCTAGCCATCTGAGCCTTTAACCTGTTGATCTTTGTTATGCTTTTGCTTGCTAAAAGCATATCGTCAACATACAACACTAAGATAATGAACATGCTATTACTTAATTTCTTAAAGTAAACACAATGATCATATTCACTTCTTATATAATTTTGACTCATCATGAAAGAATCAAATTTCTTGTACCACTGTCGAGGCGACTGCTTCAGACCATACAATGATTTCTTGAGCCTGCAGAAAAATTTCCTGTTGCGATTTTGAACAAACCCTTTCGGTTGTTCCATGTAAATCTCCTCATCTAAATCTCCATGTAAAAAAGCAGTTTTAACATCTAGTTGCTGTAATTCTAAATCAAGTAAAGCAACTAATGCTAACACAATCCGAATTGAAACAATTTTTACAACTGGTGAAAAAATCTCATGAAAGTCAATGCCTGCTTTCTGAGAAAAACCTTTTGCGACCAGCCTCACTTTGTACCTGTCTTCTGTATCATCAACACCCTTCTTCAATTTGTAAACCCACTTACATCCCACAGTTTTTCTGTCTTTAGGAAGTTCTATCAGATCCCATGTGGCATTCTTCTCTAACGCCTTCATCTCGTCCTTCATAGCCTCTTTCCACTTACCACTGTTTGAACCTTCTATAGCTTCCTGATAGCACAAAGGTTCATCATCGTTAGCAGTTAAAGCAACTGAAGTAACATAATCATCATACCTTTTAGGAAGTCGTCTGATTCTCATAGACCTCCTTAAAGATGTTTCTGATACTTCCACAATTTGCTGATTATTATCTGTAGGAACTTCTTCATGATCAGCATCTGAAACATGTTCATGATCTGCATCTGAAACTTGTTCATGATCTGAATCTAAAACTTGTTCATCTGGACTATCATTAGTTTTTGAACTGGTTTCAAACTGAATGTGTTGAAGCTTAGGTTCATTATCATGTTTCAATTCATCATCTGCTTTTGGATTTTCAAGTGAGGATTCATTAAATTTAACATCTCTGTTAATGATGATCTTGTGACTAGTAGGATCCCACAACCTATATCCCTTAGTTCCATCACCATATCCAACAAAGATATATCTTTTTTATTCAGGATCTAATTTAGAACGCTGATGTTTCGGAACTAGAGCATATGCATCACAACCAAAAACTTTCAGTTTAGAATAATCACATGGATAACCTTTCCATACCTCTTGAGGAATTTTTCATCCTATCGCAGTTGATGGTGATCGATTTACCAAGTAACAATATGTAGAAATCGCTTCTGTCCACAATTCCTTCTGCAAATTGGCGTTACTAAGCATACTTCTTGCTCTCTCTAAAAGAGTCTTGTTCATGCCTTCAGCAACTCCGTTTTGCTGAGGAGTATATACAGTGGTTTTATGTCTTTCGATCCCAGCATCCTTGCAATAATTATCAAATTCCTTTGAAGTGAACTCACCACCATTGTTAGTTCTTAAACATTTAATGGTTCTTCCAGTGATGTTTTCAACTAATGCTCTAAACTGTTTGAAAACTGTGAACACATCAGACTTCTTCTTTAACATGTAGACCCACACTTTTCTAGAGAAATCATCAATAAAAGATACAAAATATGACGATCCTCCATATGAGGTTGTAGGAGATGGACCCCAAACATGAGAATGGATATAATCAAGGACTCCCTTACTAGTATGTTTTCCAGTTTTAAACTTCTGCTTGCTTTGTTTCCCAAACAGACAATGTTTGTAGAAATCTAACTTAGAAGATTTTAAACTAGGAAGTAACTTATGATCAGATAAAAATTTTAATCCTCTTTCGCTCATATGGCCCAACCTTTGATGCCATAAACGAATAGAATTACTATCATTTTCAGATACTGTAGAAGCATGATCTGACTCTGTTCTTCCTTCTAACTGAAAAAGATTTCCAACCTTCTTTGCTTTCATTACTAGTAAAATTCCTTTATAAAATTTCATTACTCCACCTTGAATAAAGGTTTTATATCCATTAGTGTCTATTACTCCTAGTGAAATGAGGTTTTTTCTTAGTTCAGGTACATGTCTTACATCAGTTAGAATTTTATTTGTCCCATCAAACATTTTAATCTGGACGTTTCCAATTCCCACAATATTACATGAGGCATCATTTCCCATATAAACCACTCCATCATTGATTGATTTATAAGTTTTAAACCACTCTCTATGAATGCACATGTGATTTGACGCACCAGAATCTAACAGCCAATGTTGATCATGATTAGACAAACTAACTGATAACACTTCATCACTCATACCTGAAATCGATGCCGAACCTGTATCTGTCGTGTTTGCTTCTTTCTTCTCTGTCGAAGAGTCTCCTTTAGATGTTTGTTGTCTCTTCCAACAGTCCTTCTTCAAATGTCCCGATTTGCCACAAAACCAGCACTTTAGCTTACTCTTCTTCCCTTTCGATTTTGAACGCGAGTTGTTGTGCTTACTGAAGCGTCTTTATTTGGAACGACCTCTGACCATCATTGCTTCTGATGTAGAGGTTTCTGAATTTGACCTCTTCCTTGTTTCTTCGGATAACAAAGCTCCAACAACATCATCAAATTCAAGGGTTTCTGATGAACTAAGACTTATAGAAGTAACAAAATGATCCCATGACTCGGGCAACGAGCATAATAAAGTTACAGCTTTATCTTCTGATTCAAATTTTACTTCTATACTTTCTAACTACACCAGGAGAGTATTAAAGGTATTCAGATGATTAGTTATCGTCGTACCTTCTTTCATGCGCAAGCTGTACAACTGTCGCTTCAGAAGAATCCTATTGGTTAAGGATTTTGTCATGTACAGCTTTTCAAGCTTTGTCCACAAACCAGCAGTAGTTTTCTCTGACACGATGTTAAACAAAACATCATCCGCCAAACACAGTCGAATGTTGCTCAGTGCTCTTTCATCCAAGTAAAAAAAAAAAACTTTACCTTTAAAAAAAAAATGTCCTTCTTCCTTATAGAATGTCTTTCCTCCCTTAATACCATGTGCAAATGGTAATTAATAAATATTACCAATCATTTTTTTTTAAAACCCCATACCATATGCAAATGGCATTAATATTACACCTTATAAAGTGCACCTTATAAATCGATATATATATAAATCGATTTATAAACATTTAAATATTGTATATCGATTTTGTTTTTAATATAATCGATTTGTTTTTTTTTGTTTTTAAAACTTCAAATCGATAGAAAATATTACATATCGATTCTTGAAATAATTCAAATCGATATAACAGAAATACAAATCGATATATAAAAGATAAAACAAATCGATCTATGTTTTAAATATAAAGTGAAACAAACCGCCATTCCGTGTCATCGATGCCTCTCCAATACACCATCCGCTTGTCAAAGCCGCCATGCTCCGTCAATTAAAATTCCCACGCGGACAGGCCGATACAGGTTGTATGAATTAACTTGCATAAGACGAAGTTCTCAGTGCTCATCAAGAACTGGCCTTACGGTCTCTCAACAGGCCACAGCGCACGGCGTCGGCTTCACCACGGTGCACGGCCTTTCAGCTGGCCACGGCTTCTGCAATCGGCTCAGATTCGGCCTCTGCACAAAATGACAGCGCTAACACAGGCCAGCCCAATTACTTATCGAACCAGCTCATGGCTCTGCTTGCTTCTCCACATCAACAGCAGCAATATTAATATCGACCAGCTCTGATACCAATTGTTGAGCTCAGTAGCAGAATAACAAAATAAAACATACAGAACACACAGCATTCAAACACACATAAAGACAGCAGATTTTTAACGTGGTTCACCCAACCAATTTGGGCTACGTCCACCTAATAGGGCATCGGAAATCTCATTAATCAACTGCAGAAATACAATAGCAGAGTTTCTCATCTGCTCAGCTCTTCCTCACAGCACATTCCTCATTATGCACACTTGCCTCTACGGGCTTACATTTTATAGCTGGAAATGGCAACAAACTCATAAATTCTCTCACAACACATATAGGATGCATTAACTCCTCATCAGAAATTGATGGAGTCAATGTAGAAACAAATCCTATTGTTGTCATCTACATGAGATTTTCTCCAGATTTAATTAAAAATAAGAAATAAAATCTCAACAATCCCCTCATCTTAATGCTCTGAGACCCCATCAAAGAGATAGCATGATAAATTTTGATTTACATATGCATTCCAAGGTACTAGATATTACGTTGACTATCATAATTATAATTAAGAATCTAAAATATCTATATTTTTATATAGTTGAAAAATGTAATTTTCATTTTACTAAAATAATTAAATCTAACCAACTTATATTATATTATTAAATCTCTTCCAAAGTATATAACTAGCCTAAACGTCTAAACTTTCCTTCCTTCATAATAAGATAACAAAAAAACACAGACCTTAACACCAATTATCTTTAAATAAAATTTATTTATATAGACCATAACCATTATTTATATATACCATAACCAAATTATATTGCATCATTAAATTTGTCTAAACATTTAAAAAATTATACAACCAAAATCTTAACTTTAGATAACTTTTAAACTTTACTTTTATGCTAAAATATAAAAACCTTAACACCAATTATCTATCGTAAATCGAACTTATTTATATATGATATAATCAAATTATTTTAAGTCTTCTAAAAATATATATATAAATTCGTACAACTAAAATACTAACTTAAAAACCTTTTAACTTTTTCTTTATAACAAAATATACCTTATGGACAATTATCAAAATTAAATAAAACTTGGTTACATATCATAACTCCGCCTACATCGCATAGAAATATACTTTAAAAAAATATAGTCAAACAACACCGCATTGTGTGAAATATGAAATGATCAAAATTAAATAAAACTTGGTTACATATCATAACTCCGCCTACATCGCATAGAAAGATACTTTAAAAAAATATAGTCGAACAACACCGCATTGTGTGAAATATGAAATAGGATATATCATAATGCGTACTCGGTGTTTGCTTTAACTAAATATAATCACTCGTTATATCCGGCGCCGTCATTTTGGATTTAGTCAACATCACTTTTTTGAATGTGCGAAATATGATATATCCTAACGCGTACTTTGTGTTTGCTTTAACTAAATATAATGACTCGTAATATCCGGGGCCGATTTAGTCAACCTAACTTTTCTGAATGGTACACTTTTTCTCTCCTTTTCTCTACCAAAGTGTTATGTCTTTCGCTTTACTTGCATTCTTTTGGTTTTTTGGTCTCTGTTCATTTTTGGTTTTCAGGTGTCAGGTCATTCTGTCTTTCAGCGAAGTTTTAGCGCTTTAGTCTTTTAAAGTGCTTATGCACCTAAAACAGGACGTCGTTTCAACGTTTTGCTATTGACTCCAGAAAACGTGTTTGTTCCGTGTGGGCTTTGCATATTCTACACTCCAAATAATGCTTTACATATCGTTTACTTGTACCTGAGATTTCGGTGGAAGGAATGCGTAGTGTAATTGCTGTGGGAGGCTGGAACAATTATCGCGCATTAATTGCAGTGTTTGTTCGTTATTGTATCACCTAACCACAGATTAATTGGAGTGTATGTTGGTTACCGTCTAGGTTAACCATAGATTAGCTCCATGCTCACGAAGTTCTCCCAACTCTTTACACGGCATCTTATATTTTCATTCAAACTTATCTCTTGAGATGATTAATTTATGTAATATTGAGGAGCGGACGAAATTCATATATTTCGGATCCTCTTGACATGTGGGGTAGGGGAACCCAAGGATCGAACTTAATTATTGGACGTTTATATTACAAATAATGTAAATGATTAAGTTGATTTCGTTGAATTTAATAGACTTTCTTGAGCTATTTAACACTACCTAAACTTCATTGTCATTGCCTTTCATTCCATTCTGTTGCTGTGTCATTCTTGTTTTCCCAGCATGCCTATAATCTCATTGTCATTGTCATTCATTCCATTCTGTTGCTCTGTCATTTCTGTTTTCCCAAAGCCAATCATCTCATCTTCTCCGCATGGAATTATATGTTCATCGCCCTCTGCCTTCCCTACCTCCACATATATTATTCATTATCATCACTGCGTACTGCTATGCCTCTCTGTTGATCCCCTGCTCATTATGCTTGGACGTGCAATACCAATATTGCCAAAATACGAGTAAATGTGCGTATATGAATGTACCCTATCCTTTGGGTGTAGGAAAGCGTGGATGCGGTCACCCTAACTTTCAAATCTACTGTGTGCACAACTTAGCTCCAGCAATCACAATTCAGGGCCAGAATTACACAATACTGGAGTTTATCGACCACTTAAACCCCTTCGTTATTGTCAGGGACGAGCAGTGCAAATTCTTAGATGATCCCATTGACATGCAGATACCGCCTCCAACACGTACAGATATCGCTTTGAGAATTGCTAAAGAGAACAGGACCCTGAACGTGTACAAGTGTAATAAACAGCGTCAACTGCAACTGGACCACTCAAATATATTGGTTAGCGGGAAATGTAATTCTAGTGTCTCTTATGGTTTGTACGACCGTGGGAATGGGATGCCGGGATGTTCAAAGGCACAAGTGACAGTTGCTGTGGGATTGATGGAACTGGTTTACAATGATACAAAGAGAGATGAAAGCTGTAGATCATGTGAAGCAAGTAAGGGGATATGCGGTTACGGTTACAACACTTGGGATTCAATTGCACCGTTCGTGTGTTATTGCAAGGATGGACCCCGTAAGGATAACTGCCACAACCACGGTATGCTCTTTTTAAAATGTTCGCAATGTTAATGTGAGTTCAATAAAGATAATATGAATTAACTTACTAGATGTGTAGATTAGTTATTTATGCGAGTTTTATGTTTCATTATGTCGTAAGGGGTTTAGGATGACACTAGTTATGGGTCGAGGGTGAAGTTATGGGATAAAATCTACATTAGAGGGCTTGAGGGAATATTTCACAATCTTTGCCAGTATTTAGAATTGGGTAAACCATTCTCAATTTAGTTTAAATTTTTTTTTATAATAAATTTATTCTCAGCCACCAAAGAAATGGGAAGTGGGATTCTTATAAGGACAAATATATCCGGCCCATCTTGATATACAAGAAGATATTGTTATATTATGTAAATCCTTCCTGTTGCTTACGATAGTTGTGTTATGGCTGCGTTACAGGTCGCCGAACAGCTATTATAATAGGTAAATTTATGATGTCTTCCTATTCAGTTTCTCCGTTTTAAACCTGCGCTGAATTGGTTTCCATTTTCTGTTCGCGTTTGGAAGAAGATCGCATTGATATCAATCTCTTCATTCCACCGCAGGTTGCTCCGTTGGAGGAGCTGCACTGTTAGCGGTACTGTCCCTAATTTATCATCTGAACAACAGAAAGTTTCCTCCTAGCGAGGCTCTTCCGAGGCATTTTCCTGGGCGCGAGATGGGCAATTTACCCATATTCTCTTACGAAGCACTTCGTGAGTCTACAAATTGCTTCCACGAGGAGAACGAACTTGGGGTTGGAGGGTTCGGGTCGGTTTATCTCGGTAAACTTTGGGACGGGCGAATGGTGGCCGTTAAGAGACTTTATCACGATAACTCTAGGAGAATCGAGCAGTTCATCAACGAGGTGAAAATATTTTCGGCCTTGAATCATCCGTACGTCGTTCGTCTTTATGGCTGCACCTCTGCAGACAGTCCAGAGCTGCTGCTTGTATACGAATATGTCCCAAATGGGACCCTGGCCGATCATCTTCATGGCGATCGCAAAAGCCCCAAGGGATTACCATGGAATGCTCGCTTGAACATTGCTATTCAAACTGCCGCGGCCTTGGCTTTCCTTCACGCCCTTGAGCCGCCTATATTCCACAGAGATGTGAAATCCTCTAATATTCTCTTGGACGAGAATTTGAATATCAAATTAGCTGATTTTGGGCTTTGCAGGCTTCTGCCTGTGGATGCGTCACATGTGACTACTATCCCACAAGGCACGCCAGGGTATGTTGACCCAGAGTACTATCAGTGCTATCAGCTGACTGATAAATCCGATGTCTATAGCTTTGGGGTCGTTTTGATGGAGGTCATCTCTGCCAAAATAGCGATGGACATCAATCGGAACAGAAAGGAAATAAACCTTGCTAACTTGGCGATAACTAAGATTCAGGAAGGGGCTTTGCATGAACTAGTAGATCCGCAGCTGGAGATTCAAGTGAATCATGAGGTGAAGGTAATGGTGACCGCAGTTGCAGAATTGGCGTTCAGATGCCTCGCGTCAGAGAGGGATGACAGACCGGCTATGGAGGAAGTTGTGGCTCAGCTTGACAAAATCAGACGTTCGAGTTGTACGTCGACTGGTCCAGATGGAGAAGAGATAATCGGATCGTTTTGCAATATCAAATAACCAAACACGCAGCTATTATCTGCCTTCTCTATGCAGCACTACAGGTGGTCCAGTACAAGTTCCACTCCAAACAACAGCACATAACTTTTCAGTATCGTTTCAATTGCATATATCCGCTGAACGGGTTTTGAATCTTACTCTTAAGATTAAAATGATAAGTTTTCCATCCAGCCATCGAAAATACCAGAACACGAATTGGAATTGCCCAGTACAATCGCCTTTGAGGAATTCTTTTATTTTATTTTTTGAAAGTATAAAAATAATGAATAGTTTTTTAATCAAAATATAAATTTTATTAGCAATTACATAAAAGTAATAGTGAAAGTTGTAACTGCGTGAGAATTGTGATTTTCTTATATGTCTTTTATGATTTTCCAAAATTGTGTGATTTTGTTATATGTGTTTTATGTTTTATGATTTTCCAAAATTGTGTGATTTTGTTATATGTGTTTTATGTTTTTCCACAATGGTTATACGTGTTTGATTATAATTGAAAATTAGATTTTAAATTTACAAATATAAATGAAAAAAAATTATTAAAATTTGATAGATCATGGATGAAATTACACAATAACATAATAGCCATGTGCTTTGTAACTTGAATGATACAATTAGATTGTTTCTAACATAAATAATGAAATAGACTAAAACATTATTAACAATAGACATGTTAATTTTATATCATATATTTCTAAGTTTAAATTTTATGTGAATTAATATAAGTTATAGGTTATTTAGGAGTAAATGAAAGTAAATAATATATTTCAATACTCTTCTTTAATTACGGTCATTATTTGTAGAAATATCTAAATAGATTCCATTCTTCTTGTAATGTACTGAAACAAAATATTAAATTAATTCTACAAATTGCCTAAACCAATTATTATAGCACAATCACATGAATAAGAAAGAGAGAATTATTAATCACACAACACAAGAACAAGATGTATCTAGGGAAAGCGTCAACTAATTACATAAATTCAAGAACATGCAACAATACAATGTTATTTCTCTTCCTCATAAACCTCTGCACTCTATTGACTGTCTCACACTGACCCTCTGATCCTCACAGTAATCCTATGCAAGTTTGGTCCAATATTTAACCACTTGCTTGCTTCTACCTGACTAGCCTTTCTTACGCATTCTTGGGCTAATTGAGCCCCTATTAATTAAGAAATTCCCAATTAATGATTTGGCAATGTGTCCACAGCTTCTTGATGGCCACATGCATGACCTATACAATTTTCTAATTATACAACTGATAGTTATCTTCCCTTTAACCCCAATCTCAACTAGGTCTTCCTTATAACTGACATGCAACAACTATTTATAGTGAATTATCAGTTATCTGATTGATCACTACCTGTGAATTAAATCATATTTAATTCATTGGACCTCTCATTAGCTCATCTCTCAGTTAGAACTAGAGAAACTTATTTTAACTCAAATAATTGAATTAACTAATTACAAGTCATAAATAACTCAACAAGGATTCCTAAAAAGTAGGAGACACCCTACATGCCTCTGGTTTGATCCTCAACTCGAAATAACTAACCTAACTAAGTCTTCCTGACTTAGTTAACACTGAATTACAATTTACTTCTAATTTAATTAAGGGAAAATTAAATTAGAAGCCCCATGGGTGCCATTTTCAATATTTATTGTTGCCATTTTCAGCACTACCTCTCAACAAGTAATGAATTCAATTTTATTCCGATCTGGTACCTGTGGAATGTTCTGCATGCAACAATTCTCTAGTGTTGTTTGCTGTTGCAAATTTTGAAACTAAAAAAGCATCCAAACTGAATCAGTATGATGCATCTGTCTCTGGAGTCTCTGACTACTGCTAGCTACTGCACTATCTACTGAAAACTCTACATTGCTTCTCACTCTGCATATGTGTCATCCACACTGCTACCAACTCTAATGTGCACTCCAGTATTTGACATTTGTCACTCTAACATATGACTACATCAATGGCCATTGATCCAGACTGCTACTGTGTAATGTAGGCCCCCGTGGTAAGGTAATTATCCATGAGACAAGATATCTCAATGGGACCTGCCAAAATTTCTTCTCTTGGGATTATGTCTTCACATCGCCCCACCTCTCACCTGGAGGTATGGCTACATGTGCTTCCTCTATCCACTTGGCTTGAAATTTCACCCTATTATAGGTCTCTACTTGAGTGGATGCCTCCACTCAGTCTCCTCTATAATTCTCTAATTGTGGTTACTCCAAAACTTTCTTAGGCTGCATGTTGAGAGGTAATTCATGCTCCCTCTCAACCACCAAGTCTCTAACCTTTGCTTTTCTCCTCAAATATTTGCATGCATTTGATACCTCAAGGGCATACAAGTTCTTGACTCGTACACTGATCTATTTCATCTGTCCCATGGCAATGTGTCTAAGGAAAACATTTCCTATTCTAAATATAACATCATATCCACACTCTTCCAATATCGCTACAGAAACAAGATTCTTCTTTAGTCTTGGAACAAAAAAAACATCAGTTAGTTTAAGAGGGGAGCCAGTCTCCTACTGAAAGGTAATTGTACCTATGTCGGTCACACTATACCTCCCATCATCTCCAAACTCTATGTTCTGCTAGAGGTCCTTCTCCTCCAAGTCACTGAAGATATCTTTATTCCTCGTCATATGGAATGAGGCACCACTGTCGAGATACCACATTAATCCCATTAAAGTGTCGACCATGCCTGAAATGAGAGTAAAATCAAGCTCAAACTATGAATCTCAAGCTTCACCCGCTGCTGCAACTACATGCTCCTTACTTTCCTTCTGTGGACATTTTGTGGCATAGTTCTCGTACTCATGATAGTGAAAAAACATGACCTTGGACAAGTCTCTCTTGCCCTCTTGGCCTTGGGACTTATTTCCCTTGGCTTTCTTGTATTTTTAGACTAATGTAACATCTTCTTCTTTGTCTTTGGAAGAGGTCCCATCTCTGGTGCTAAGCCTTATCTCTTCTTGTACCAAGTCGAACCACAATCGCTCCCACTTTGGTAACTTCTCCCTCCCATTTACCAAATCCTAGTAGTTGTGCTAGCTCTTAGGAAGGCCTATAAGTGTTAGGCTCACCAAATCATCCTCAGGAATTGTCACACCAATAGTTCTGAGCTCATATCGACATTAAGTGAGCTTCGCGAAGTATTTTGGTATTGTCTCACCCTCCTCCAACTTGATTTTTATGATTTTTTCTTTCAACGCCAGAGTCCTATGGTCATGTTATTCTGAAGCAGATATGTTAAGGCTTTCTACATAGCATATGGAATTTCCTATCCATGGAGGTTCAAAAAAATATGATGTCGAACTCCTTCTAACAGAATCCTTCTCGCCTTGGTTACATTCTTCTTCCATGCAACAAGATTTTGGGAATCTCCTGCTATAGGCTTGGGAATATCACTTTACATGAGTTCCTTCAGTTCGTTGTCCTCCAAGACTGCCTCCACCCTGTACTTCCATGCTATTTAATTCAAACTACCCTCAAGGGAATATTCGAGTCTCAATCCATAGAAAGACAACTTGATCTGTTGCTAGTCTTGAAGAATAAATCTGCAAATTTCATTCACCTGTTCAAAACAAAATTGAATTCTTCCCTTATATTGTGAATATTGGCACTCTGATACCATGTAGAAATATCTAAATAGATTCAACTGATCTTGTAATGTACTAAAAAAAAATACTGAATCAATTCTACAAATTGTGAAAACCAATTACGATTGCACAATCACATGAATAAGAAAGAGAAAGAATTATCAATCGCACAACACAAGTAGTATCTGGGGAAAGCCTCAGCTAAAAACCCAACTATCTGTATATTGCATAAATTCAAGAACATGAAAGAATACAATGTTATTTCTCTTTTTGAGAAGCCTTTGCACTCTATTTATTGTCTCACACTGATCCTTCTCTGATTCTCGCACTAATATTGAAAAAGTTTGGTCCAATATTTAACCACTTTCTTGCCTCTTCCTGACCAGCCTTGATTACGTATTCTTGAGCTAATTGAGCCCCTATTAAATAGGAAATTCACAATTAATGATAGCGCAATACATCTTAGGCTTCATGATGGCCTCATGCATGATCTGCACAATTTTCTAATTATACAACTAGTTATCTTCCCTTTAACCCCAATGTCAACTAGGCCTTCCTTAGAAATGACATGCAACAACTATTTATAGAGAATTATCAGTTAATTTATTGATCACTACTTGTGAATTAAATCAAATATAATTCATTGGACCTCTTGGTAGCTCATCTCTCAGTTAGAACTAATTAAACCGACTTTAACTCAAAAAATTGTGTTCACTAATTACAACTCACGAATAACTCAACGAGGGCTCCTAAAAAGTAGGATACACCCTACATGTCTATGGTTTGACCCTCAACTTGAATTAACTGAGCTAACTAAGTCTTCCCGACTCAGTTAACGCTTACAAATTGTCATGTGATGTGGAATTGAAATTTACTTCTAATTTAATTAAGGGAAAATTAAATTAGAAGCCCCATGGGTGTCGTTTTCAATATTTCTTGTTGGTATTTTCAAAACTCTTACCTGTTCATTTATGTTTCATTTAGTCTTACAAAACTTGAGATCAATTCAAAATTTTGTTTTACTTCAACAATACAATATGGAAGAAACACTTGTTTTACTTCAACATTACAATACGGAAGAAACAATTGTTTTACTTCAACATGGTAGTGTAGATTGTCCTTAGCTATATGTTGTACAAGTTTTTTTTGTCCTTTTGCTCCAAACTTTATATTTTGCAAATATTTTCTTCTTCTTTAGATTTAGCTCTACTTTGGCCTTCTTCTTCAATATTTTTTTTTTCTTTTTCATCAAATTTCTCTTATACATTAGATTATATCTTAGCTATTGTTGATTAGACTTTTCTATCAATCCCTATAAGATCAAAAACCACTTCGCTTTTATATTTTATGTTCCTTATTCTATTGTAGTTATGATAGTTTTTCCACAGTGAATTTAATCTCTATTACACTTAAGCTTTGTAAGCCCCTCTTTAAGAAATGCTAATTCATCTTTTTAATCAAATTCAACAGTCATTGCTAAGTTCTTCTCACTTGTTATTGTTACTATGAAGATTGTTTCAATTTCATCATCTTCAACTTCAATTTCATCTTCCTCACATGTTTTTTCACAATGGGGTTCACCTTTTACATCATGCTAATACTCTTCTGCTTTTTTAGGCTCTTCCATGGTGTCTCCAATTACTTCTACAATATCAAAATTTTCTTCTTCTCATCTGACAATAGCAACCTCATTAACAATTGCAATACTCTCTTGAACAACATTGATGCCCCTTTCACTATATGTCATTTATATAATATTCCAACCTTCTCTAGACTCGTTGCCAAAACATTTTCCCCCCTTTCACTATATGTCATTTATAGAATATTCCAACCTTCTCTAGACCTCCCAATGGCAAGGTTCTTTAGCAACAAGACCTCAACCAATTAAGCTAACCCTTTGGCTTGGGGAAGAATGTTGTCATCCAAACTTGGTTGAATGAGAAACCATGTCGCTACATCATCCTTATTGTTGGATATAATTTCTTTGATATTGTGGTGTACCCTTATAAGTTGCTTGACTTGAGGGATTTTCAAATCCATGAAAGTTAGGGTCTCATAACTCTTCTACTCGTAGTCTAGTTTTCATCTTAATGGCCCAAATTCATAATTTTTATTAACAAAAATAGGATATGATCAAAGATAGTAATAAATGAAAAAATCCATGTTAGTAAAAAATGGAGTATAACTATGTGGATATGATACTCCACATATCTCTTTTTTGTTTATATGTTATTTCTTATCTCTTAACTATTCTCTTACTTTCTAGTTTTCTTAATCCTCAATCACCTCTTATCTTTATTCTCATTATGAAATACCCAAAATAAATTTAAATATATCACAAAAAATAAATTCATTTGTATAGTGAATCATGAAACATAAAATTGTTCCACAGTTCTAGAACTTATGTTGAGATTTTCGGTTTTAATAAAATAGGCAAAAATCTCAGTAGGTGACAACAATTAGATTGTGTTGCTATATTAGCTCTATTTTGTTGGGAGAGAGTTAATGCATCCTATATTTGCTGTAAGAGGATTTATGAGGCAGTTAGATTCTCTTAGCTATAAAACAGATGTCCATACGGATTGGGAAGGGTGTAAGATTTTGTGAGGAAATTGATTATCTTGTAATCTCCTGTTTGATAATGAAGATTGCCGATGCCTATGTTTGGTGGACGTAGCCCAGAATGGTTGGGTGAACCACGTTAAACTCTGTGTCTTCTGTGTATGGTTTATTTGCTGTTGTTGTCTTTTAGTTTGATGCGCACTGATTGCTCTAACAAGTGGTATCAGAGCATGTTGGAGGCGTGGCGCAGCGGTGGAGTTGCTTGGCGCCGCGTTTACCAATTTACCTGCTCGCTGAATAGACCAGTCGTGGCGGTGGTTTGGTCTGGTGATGCTGAGTAGGAAGTCGATTTGAATGTGTGAAAACATTAAAATGATTAAGTCTGTACATAGAACTGGGCCTGCAGTACTAAGCCCGTTCACACACCACCAAATATACGATTGCTGCGTGGGAGGTTTAAACAGCGTTGCAACAGCATTGGGCAAGCCATATCGGTAAACGATTGCTGCGTGGGAAGCTTAAGTGACAGAGTTGAATGGTGGGATTAAAATTTGTCGTGGACCTGCGTGCTAATGTGAGATGCGTATTGTGTTGATTGCTGGTGTGTGTTGATTGCCAAAACACGCAGGAACATTGATGAGCGGCGCGGACTATGGTAAAACTAATGAGTGCGTATTTTTTGTTCTAAGTTTTTTGATTGGCGCGGGTTATTATAACACAGTAGCGCCAATAATCAGAAAGGCGCGGATAAGGCTGTATTAAGTGCGCCAATGCGCCAATTTCCTAATTAGCGCGGATCCGCAGAGGATAGTCGCGCCATTTTTTGTAACTCTAAGCGTTTTTGCTGCTGGCGCGGATTTGCTGAAGTGATGATAGCGCCAACGCGCCAACTACGTTGGTAAAATTTGCTACTCGTTTTTTAAATTGTAATTTGCAATTCAAACAGCAAAGGGATTTGGTACAGTAAGGCATAGGCATTTTTTATATATTAACTTTTTTTTATTTAAAAGTTGGATTTGGAGATTGTTTGTTTTAAACAACATGGAAAAAACTCAGAGTGCCCGTTTTGAAATCGAGAAGTTTAATGGCAAAAACAATTTCTAGATCTGGAAGGTAAAGATGCATGATCTGCTGGTACAACAAGGCGTGGCTAAGGCGTTGTTGGGCAAATCCAAACAGCCATACAACATCACAGATAATGAGTGGGCCGAGATGGATGAAAGAGCAGTGAGTGCCATTAGACTGTGTTTGGCGGATGATGTGTTGTTTAATATCGTGTCAGAGAAAACAGCTGCAGGCCTGTGGTCGAAGCTTGAGAAGCTCTACATGACGAAATCCTTGACAAATCGAATTCTCCTGAAGCGGCAGCTATACAGTTTGCGAGTGAAGGAAGGTACATCGATTACTAATCATTTGAATGTTTTTAATACTCTACTGGTGCAATTAGAAAGTATAGAAGTAAAATTTGAATCCGAGGATAAAGCTATAACTTTATTGTGCTCGTTGCCCGAGTCATGGGATCATTTTGTTACTTCTATAAGTCTTAGTTCATCAAAAACCATTGAATTTGATGATGTCGTTGGAGCTTTGTTGTCTGAGGAGACAAGGAAGCGGTCGAATGCTGACACCTCTACATCAGAGGAAATGATGGCTAGAGGTCGTTCTAGAGAAAGACGCTCTGGTAAGCACAACGATTCGCGTTCAAAGTCGAAAGGGAAGAAGAGTAAAGTAAAGTGCTGGTTTTGTGGCAAATCGGGGCATTTGAAGAAGGATTGCTGGAAGCAACAACAATCTTCTAAAGAAGCTTCATCGACAGAGAAGAAGGAAGCAAACACGACAGATATAGGTTCGGCATCTGGTTCAGGTATGAGCGACGAAGTGTTATCAGTTAATTTGTCAAATCATGATCAACATTGGTTGTTAGATTCCGATGCATCAAACCACATGTGTATTCATAGAGAATGGTTTAAGACGTATAGATCAGTTAATGATGGAGTCATGTACATGGGTAATGATGTCACATCTAATATTGTGGGAATAGGGAGTATACAGCTGCAAATGTTTGATGGGACAACTAAAATGTT
The DNA here is from genome assembly GCA_034641835.2 of Pinus albicaulis. Classification (NCBI taxonomy): domain Eukaryota; kingdom Viridiplantae; phylum Streptophyta; class Pinopsida; order Pinales; family Pinaceae; genus Pinus; species Pinus albicaulis. The sequence goes on from CM076578.1 coordinate 1,993,164,184, forward strand.
AACTGATGTAAGACATGTACTAGATTTAAGGAAAAATCTAATTTCACTGGGAGCACTTGACACAAATGGATATAAAACTGTAATTCAAGGTGGAGTAATGAAAATTTACAAAGGTATTTTACTAGTAATGAAAGCTAAGAAAGTAGGAAATATGTTTCAGTTAGAAGGAAGAACAGAGTCAGATCATGTGTCTACGGTGTCTGAACATGACAGTAGTTCCATTCGCCTATGGCATCAAAGGTTGGGCCATATGAGCGAAAGAGGGTTAAAGATTTTGGCTGATCGCAAATTACTTCCTAATATAAAGTCTGGAAAGTTAGATTTCTGTAAACATTGTCTGTTTGGCAAACAAAGTAAGAAAAAGTTTAAAACAGGCAAACATACTAGTAAAGGAATACTTGATTATATCCATTCAGATGTTTGGGGTCTAGCACCTACAACCTCGTATGGTGGCTCATCGTATTTTGTATCATTTATTGATGACTTTTCTAGGAAAGTGTGGGTCTACATGTTGAAAAGGAAGTCTGATGTTTTTACATTTTTCAAGCAGTTTAGAGCATTGGTAGAAAACATCACTGGTAGAACTATAAAATGTTTAAGAACTGACAATGGTGGTGAGTTTACTTCCAAGGAGTTTGAAAACTATTGCAAGGATGCAGGGATCGAGAGACATAAGACCACTGTTTATACTCCTCAACAAAATGGAGTTGCTGAACGCATGAATAGGACTCTTTTGGAGAGAGCAAGGAGTATGCTGAGTAACGCTAGTTTGCAGAAGGAGTTGTGGACAGAAGCAGTGGCTACAGCTTGTTATGTGATAAATCGGTCACCATCGACAGCGATAGGTTGCAAGATTCCTCAAGAGGTATGGAAAGGTCACCCTTGTGATTATTCTAAACTCAGAGTGTTTGGTTGTGATGCATATGCTCTAGTGCCTAAACATCAACGAACTAAATTAGATCCAAAATAAAAAAGGTATATCTTTGTTGGGTATGGTGATGGAACAAAGGGATTTAGATTGTGGGATCCTACTACCCGCAAAATCATCATCAACAGAGATGTAAAGTTTGATGAATCCTCTCTTGTACAGTTAGATGTAGATAATAAATTGAAACGGGATGATGTATCTGATTTTCAGCACATTCAGTTTGACAGCACTTCTAATGATAGTCATGATGACCATAGTTCAGATTCTAGTCATGAACAGGTTTCAGAATCAGATTATGAACAGGGTTCAGATGTAGGTCATGAATAGGTCTCAGATGGTGATCATGAAGAAGTTCCTACAGATGGTAGTTAGCCAATTGTGGAAGCACCAGAAACATCCTTAAGGAGGTCTACAAGAATCAAACGCCCTCCTAGAAGATATGATGATTATGTTACTTCAGTTGCTTTGACCGCTAACGATGATGAACCTTTGTGTTATCAGGAAGTTGTAGAAGGTTCAAAGAGTGACAAATGGAAAATAGCCATGAAGGAAGAAATGATGGCCTTAGGTAAGAATGGCACATGGGATCTGGTTGAACTTCCAAAAGACAGGAAAACTGTGGGATGTAAATGGTTTTTCAAGGTGAAACAGGGTGTGAATGATACAGAGGACAGATACAAAGCGAGGCTGGTTGCAAAAGGGTTTTCTCAGAAAGCAGGCATTGACTTTCATGAGATATTTTCACCAGTTGTTAAAATAGTTTCAATTAGAATTGTGTTAGCATTAGTTGCTTTTCTTGATTTAGAATTACAACAACTAGATGTTAAGACTGCATTTTTACATGGAGATTTAGATGAGGAAATTTATATGGAACAACCGGAAGGGTTTGTTCAGCATCGCAATAAGAAATTTGTCTGCAGGCTCAAGAAGTCATTGTATGGTCTGAAGTAGTCGCCTCGACAATGGTACAAGAAATTTGATTCTTTAATGTTGAGTCAAAAATATATAAGAAGTGAATATGATCATTGTGTATACTTTAAGCAGTTAAGTAATGGCATGTTCATTATCTTAGTGTTGTATGTTGACGATATGCTTTTAGCAAGCAAAAGCATTGAAGAAATCAACCGGTTAAAGACTCAGATGGCAAGGACATTTGATATGAAAGATCTAGGAGCAGCAAGACAGATTTTGGGCATGGAGATTTTTAGAGATAGGAGCAATGGTAAGTTGTGGCTATCACAATAGAAGTATATTAAGAAAATACTTTTGAGGTTTGGTATGAACAATGTGAAGCCTGTGTCAGTCCCTTTAGCTTCCCATTTTAAGCTTTCTTCCATTTTATGTCCTAATACAGATGAAGAAAAGGATTATATGTCTCGAATTCCATATGCTAATGTAGTAGGATGTTTGATGTATGCGATGGTTTGTACTCGACCAGATATTTCACATGCAGTTGGGGTTGTCAGCAGGTATATGGAAAATCCGGGTAAAGAACACTGGTCAGCAGTGAAATGGGTGCTTTGGTATTTGAGAGGCACAAGTAGTTATTGTATCACTTACAATAAGAGTAGTGAATTTGTTTGTGGGTATGTTGATTCTGATTTTGCAGGTGATTTGGATAAGAGAAGGTCAACTTCAGGGTATGTCTTTACTCTTGCAGGTGGAGCTATTAGCTGGATGTCAAAGCTACAAAACATTGTTTCTTTATCCACTACTGAAGCAGAATACATTGCTGCTTTGCATGCCTGCAAAGAGGCGGTTTGGCTGAAAGGTTTGCTTGGTGAGTTTGGTAGGTTACAGGACAACATCAAGTTACTTTGTGATAGTCAAAGTGCAATACATTTGGCTAAGAATCTGGCCTATCATAGTAAATCAAAGCATATACCAATAAAGTACCATTTTGTAAGATAGGTTATCACTGAAAGGGGAGTCTCTCTTGAAAAGGTGCATACAAAGGAAAACTGTGCAGACATGTTCACAAAACCAGTTTTGTTAGAGAAGCTGCGTTCGTGTTTGGCTTCTCTTGGCTTGCAGAAAAAATAAATAATAAAGAAACAGGGCATCAGGCTAATTGTTGTCAAGGTGGAGATTGTTGAGATTTTTGGTTTTAATAAAATAGGCAAAAATCTCAGAAGGTGACAACAATCAGATTGTGTTGCTATATTAGCTCTATTTTGTTGGGAGAGAGTTAATGCGTCCTATATTTGCTGTAAGAGGATTTATGAGGCAGTTAGATTCTCTTAGCTATAAAACAGATGTCCATACGGATTGGGAAGGGTGTGAGAGTTTGTGAGGAAATTGATTATCTTGTAATCTCCTATTTGATAATGAAGATTGTCGATGCCTATGTTTGGTGGACATAGCCCAGAATGGTTGGGTGAACCACGTTAAACTCTGTGTCTTCTGTGTATGGTTTATTTGCTGTTGTTGTCTTTTAGTTTGCTGCGCACTAATTTCTCTAACAACTTAAACTAATCTATCAAGGAGATAAGGAAGCCATTGAAAAAATTCTTTTTGTTGCATCTAAGAGACCTTGAAAGGTAAAAGGTATCTTTGAATATCCTTTACAAGAATTTATTTTTTATCAACGATAACCCCAACTAAATTGGATTACTCCATGCCTTGGTATGCATGGTCACCATAATAAGATCAAAACCAGCCTTGGAAACAACGATGGAGAGTGATTAATTATGGAAGTTATCCACAATTTCCTCAATAACATCAACATACGTAGACACACTATTCCCTAGAAATCCAATAATCGTATCCCATTCAACCTCAACAATGATAAATATGATAACTAATATGATGAAGATGAAGATGAGTAGGATGATGACAACAATGATGATGGTGATGGTGATTTTTGGGTTACTGTGCTGGGATAGGGTTTGTGTGGTTAGAGAGATTAGCAAGATATGTTAGTTAGGTTATGGGATCAATGAGTTTGAGTTATAGGGTTAGTTTTTTAGGGAATTAATCATGGGTTAAATTCTATTAGGTTTTATAGGTTACTAGATTAGGGATATCAAGGTTTCAGGTTTAGAAATTGGTTAATATTTATTAATAAAGGAAGATCCGCATATTTTAGATTTATTGTCGAAGTTTCAAAGCTACCAACCAGACATATGTGGATCTTCTTTTATTAATGAACAAAAAATCTTGAAAACTTGAAATGGGTTAATGCTAAGCTTTAGGGGTTGTAAGCTTATGTTTAAAGACTTTAACAAGTACTACACATTAAAGAGGTGTTTTCATTAGGGGTGAGGAGGTTTAACAAACATATGTGAAGTAGATATGGGTTAGTGGGCTACATAGCATCGAGCATGTTAAAATATATCATCAATAAGATCGTCATAATCTTGACCATGATTAAGACAACTTTGATGATGATGATGATGATGATGTCGACCAACTGATAAATAGATGCATTGGTGGATCCTTTCACGCCCATCAAGTTGGATGGGTTTATGGTTGAACAACTATATCCACCTTTATAGTGAAGATGATGACGATGGTGAAAATTATGATGACCACAATGAAATTATGGTTGAGCAAGTGTATCCACCATCATAGTGTGACATTGACGATCACAATAATGATGTTGACCACCATCGCGAAGTTAATGACAATGACAATGACTATGTTGATGATAATTAATGATTTAGTTGGTTGGGAGGAGTTTGGTGTAATGAGAAAGATTGATAAATCATGTTTATTAAATTAGGGGTTTTATGAATAATAGTGATGAGATTACTTATTTATAGATTTATTAAAACAAACGGTTTCATTAAATAAGAGAAAGTTTATCTTTTGGCTTTTTATATTAAAGTAAATATTATAGATTGCAAGCAATATTTAATCTCTATAAGTCTTTATTGTAAAAAGTAAATATTAAATTGGTTCTTATGATTATATTTTAGATTTTAATAATATTTTTTTATATATGAAAAATATAGGTTTTATTTTAATAAAATAAAAATATGTTATTAAATAATTTATTATAACTAATTAACTTAATTAAATTATTACATTTTAAAGTAATCCAATTATATTATTTTTTAAGAAAATAAAAGGCCAAACAATTACACTATTTTTGAATGGATAATGTGTCTAACTTTAAAAACAAAAATCCTTAACCTCAATTCTATATATGGAATAAAATAGAAAAAACAAAAAAAATCCAAAATCTCACCAAATAGGAGTTATCATGTTACCTAAAAAAATAGGTGTTCTTTTTTTTTTTAAATATGTGAGATTTTTCTACATTCTATCTTTGGTATTTTGTTTTTCTACGAAATTTTAGCTCTTTAAGCTTTCAAAGTCGTTTTTCACTTCGCTTCACATTCTTTTATTTGTTTGGTCTTTTGTCACTTTTATTTTCAACTAAATTTCAGCTCTTTGAGCCTTCATAGCTTTGTGGACTTCAAAGGTTCGAAGTGTTCGCATACCTAGGTAAATAAATAAGAGGATTCATTTTGTTGGAAAATCGTAGTATAGAGAAAAAATAGGCTTAGGTAAGGCGTGTAGGGCATAAGGTTGTTGTTGGTAGGGGTAGGACTCGACTAGGGCTATGTCAGGTCACGATAGAAAAGATCCCTAACTTATAGGAAGGATAAGCTCATATATATAATAGCCAACACTAGAAAGACCCTTAATAATGCTATGTTGATCGATGATTTCTATAACATATTTCTACCGGAGCCATTAGTGGTGTAGAGAGTGTTGGATGGACTATCTGTGAGAGGTAAGACCATTATTCTTGCTATGTGGTTGGGGGATTTTTAGAGCAGTTACGAAAGTTCAAACAACATCTACTTTTCTATGTTTTTCTATCGAATTTAGGAGATATGTGGACTTGGCATGGTCTACTTATTTCTACACTACTATAAATAGTGATATGCGTATACATCATATTAATGATCTCTTTACTAATAATTATATTTCAAAATGAATTAAAAAATCAGATATATTTACAAGAATGAAATCATTTCTTATTGATCAAATTGCTTGGACAATTAACACATTGCATAGACACACATAGACAACTTCTAGGACAATCTAGATACAAATAATTCAGATCACCAGCTCACAACACAAACTACGTAGACGCAATTCATGACAGATAGACTCAAACACTAACTACGAGAACACAACTCACTAACTCTATCTAGAATCACCATTTCGACATTATTCCAACATTCCCCCTTAATAGAGAAATGGATTTGATACAATACATAACTAACATTGCGTCTTGTTCTAAGTCTGAGCTAGGCTTACAAATATGACTTAAACATTTCATTTTGACTTTCTTTGCTTCAACATATTAATGAAATTTCTTCTTGGACTTGCTGCTCCAAACTCTCACGCTTTCAACCTACTTAGTCTTCTTCCTACTCCAGATCACGAACTTTGGATATTGCTTCCTATTGCAACTAGGATGATGCCAATCCATTTTAAGTCAATTTTCGACAATTCCACTTTCATTGTCAATATTTTCTTGTTCATTAGACAACACCCACATCAATCCATACTAATATATGATTTCATCTGAGCTCCAATGCATTAGGATACCATGAACTTCTTCAAATGAGTTAAGTATTTTTTTAAACCCCATGTTAGTTGCCACAATCATTGATTTTTCATTTTGTTTAGTTTCAAGATACTTCATCACCCCAACTATTGCTTTGAGTCTTTTATGAAAATTTTCAACATGTTTCTTAATCCATTCTTCAATAAGTTTTATCTATGCATCATAACCAAGCTTGACATATTCAAACTTGTTTGTCCCTTTAACTGTTGTTATGATTTCCTCACCATGTTCTTCTGCTTCTTCTATTGTAATAAAGTTATCACCAACCACTTCATCATCAAAAGAAAACAACAATTTATCAATCAACTCCTTTTCAAATATAACCTGCAATTTATTTTCATAACACAAATATCCATTATCAATTTTTATTGGAAATTCCCATTTCATCAATTCATCAGTTGTTGTTGAGTCAACCACAACTTTTCCCTCTGCAATCTCTGCACATAATTGTAGATTTATTACAAAAGATTCACCTTCATCTTCATCATTTTGCTCACTATACTTTGTTTCAAGAATGTCCCAAAATATTTTTGCATTGTTTACTTCACCATATTCATGCAAAATACTGGACAAGATGTTATAATCCAATGCTAATATATTGAGAAGCAATGCTACTACACATATACTCTTATCATGAGGATTTATAGAATTTTCTTGAACAAATTCCCATAAATATACTGAACCAAACAGTCCCTCCATTTTAATTTCCCAAGGCTTAAAAATTTACCTTAGAAAGATGGAAAAAATGACATTAATCGTGTCAATATTGAATCGGTTTCTTGATATTTTTCAGGTTGATTCATGTCTTCTTTAGTCATTGGTTCCATGGTTAGAAACATTCCATATTCTTTTGGCACTTGTTCCCTTTGATTCTTTTTCCTCAATTGTTTTAATTCTCTCCATAATTTCTTAATTTTCCTTTTCTGACCCATCATTGTTATGCTTGTTCTTGTCTTTTTGAAATTCTTTTGACCATGATCAACTAAAAATTGACTTTAACCAATAATGAAAAAAAATTCCCTTAGTGAATTCCTTCAACAATGCACTAGATCTTTAAACTCACTTCCATTCGAATGCTTTGACTTTTATAAAGAAATGGTTTTCTCCATGCAACCTTGTTTTCTCAAATTAATTTCTAGTTGAAGGTGATACTCATTGTAGCGGGTAGTCTGCAATCCTTGGACATCGAGCATGCAATTTCAAATTCAATACTTTTACATGATATCATCGAGTTGCAAATTTGCAACACCAAAACAAAAATCCACATGGAAATTTCAGCGATTAAAACACCACATCAAGACAAAACAATCTAGATCACACCTATCGTAACAACTCTGATATCTCCTTGAAATGTTTTAGGTAGATGAAAACACCAATCAAATTTACTGATAATAAGAACAAAAGAAAAATCTCACAACCATCACAAACCTTAGCACTTCGTCTCTTAGATCTGAAGCCTTATAATTTCTCCTCCTTTGGCTCTGAGACCAAATTAAAAAATCAGAGAGATTCCCAAGAATGAAACCATTTCTTATTGATCAAATTGCTTGGAAAACCAACACATTATATAGGCACACATAGACAACCTTTAGGACAATCTAGATCCAAATAATTCGGATCACCAACACACAACAAAAAATATGAAGACACAACTCATGACAGATAGACTCAAACATCAACTACGAGAACACAACTCAACAAATCTATCTAGAATCACCATTTTGACATTATCCCAACAAAATGTTCTCCTAATTTAACTGCGAGATATTTACTAATAATTCTACTTCATAATATTCTCCAGATTTAACAGAATCTTGTTGATAACAAAATTGGGAAAAGGGTGTGCACAAGATGAACATTTTACTCACAAACACTTTTGTATTTTTATGTACATGTCAAATTCAAATGAATCTGACAAAACTATTTTGTTTATGAAATATTTTACTTTTAAGATATATTTTTTAATTATTTAATAAAAGGCTAAATGGAAAAGTTAGAATTATTCCCATATCATTCTCCTAGATTACTTAGAATGCATGTTGGTTATTATCTTGGTTGTAGGAAAGATATAATGCATTAGATAATGTGTTGACCATTAATTATTTTTTTTACTAAAAATTAAACCACAATTTATAAGGTGTATGAAAAAAAATCAATTTACTTTTTTAATTATTTTAATTGTTTTCTTTTTTCATTCTATTGGTTAGTGGGGATGAGTCTTATTATGCAATGATGTTTCTACTGCCATTGAATGCTTTACAGTACAATTTTCACTCATGTGGTGTTCCATCAAACTCTGGTACTGACTATTATGCAATAGACATGTGGAATCCCTCTTTTTGTTGCTTAGAAATATCAAATAATAAATCTCAAGAGAGCACTACCAACGTTCCTGGCCCTCCACCTATTTGCGTTCTGATTTTTTTCTCTATAAGAGTAAAACAATGAACACGAAAGCTTAACGATTGCATTACAATGGTTGAAATTTATACACAAAGGTAGCAAGAGATTCTATAGTGAATCCTACTGAATCTCATTGATTTCTTACCTACATTCACCGAATCCTACCGACTATTAACTTTCTATTGACTGTGACTGAAAATCTAGAATGTATCGAAATTCTCGTGATTATTTCTATCACCTCCCCTTCATCACAACCTAAATGTTAACTTGCCTTCTGGTCTAAGTCTCAGCTATGCATACAAACATGACTCAAGTATTTCATTTTATTTTCTTTGCTACAATATATAGATGAAAATTTTTCTTAAACTTGTTGATCCAAACATTGATGTGTTCAACTTATTTCTTCTTCTTCTTACCCCAAATCACGAGAACTGGATATTTCTCTTTGTTATAACTAGATTGTGCCAATTCATTTTAACTTATTTTTCAACACGCTCACTTCCATCATTGCAAATTTTTAAGTATTGTTCAATTTCCTCGTCAATGTCCATGTCGTGATTTTAGATAGAAATTACAACTGAGTTATATTCTTATTTTTGTATTTCTTCCTCCTGGAAGCTACCAATACCTGCATACTAAGAATGATGACAACACTCACATTAATTGTTTCAATATTGCACCAGCTTCTTCAAATTATTCATTGATCTGGTCTAGTTCCGTATTATGATTCTAAAGTATGGGTTATTTTTCCAGAAACAGTTCATATTGTTCTCTAACTTCTACCCTTTGATTATTTCTCCTTCGTTATTTCAGTTCTCTCTCGAACTATTTAATTTTCCTTTATTGACCCATGACAAGCACCAACGACTATCTTGAATGATACTCGAGCCAACAATTCTCATTACAACACCAATAATTCAGAAAGTTGGGCTCACACAAGCAAATCTGTTCTCCTCTTGGGTTACCACCAGTACACCATATTCACCTGCAACAAGATCAAAATCGCATCATGCTTCCACTACATAACTTCCTTTGCTAGCAGCTCCAATCACTAGGGTCGAAAGGAATAGAGGGACCTTTTATCTGATACGATATCATATTTGAACATTGAACATGAAAAATTACCGATAACATTACAATGTTTGAAATATATACACAAAAGTAGCCAAATATTCTACAGTGAATCCTACTGATTGTCATTTATTTCTTATCTACATTCACCGACTCTTGTTGACTATCACATTTTTGTTAACTATGACCAACCATCTATATTGTACCAACATTGTCAATATATTGTAGCAAATAAAGTTAAAATGAAATATTTAAGTCATTTTTGTGAGCCTAGCTCAAACTTAGACTTGTAGGCAAGTTAACATTTAGGTCGTGATTAAGGGGAGGTGTTACAAATAGTCATGAAAATGTCAGTAGATTCTAGATTGTCATGATTATTTCTAACATTATAATGGAGAACTCCTTTTATTACTCTTTTATTTCCTTTGAAAAGTTTAAAATGAATCGTGATTTGTACCTGAATTGGTTCTGCGACACTCGTTTCCTTACACGCAAGTCTATACACCATGGGCCTGACTACCGACTATTTGGTGGGCCAACACACAAAGTCAAGGTGGGATTGTGTTGTGGTCCTTTGTGAGATGAAGGAGATTCAGGATAGGAAACCTACAACTAATTATCTACTGACACAATTATCAATCCACATAAATAAGAATTTCTCTTAGCATATTTCTTTCCACCATTAATATTTTTTATAATGGAGTATTCAACCTTTAAAACAAGGCTTTCACACTAATATATTTAGCCCCTAATTTAAATTATAGTAGAAATCACTACTCTTTCTATATTTTATATTCTCACAAACAAGCCAAATGTGATAAGATAGGCCATAGTATTGAGCTTCTAAGAAGTGCAAACTGGGTAAAAAACATGTCAAGGATTAACATTTTCATATTCATCAACATCACAGGATAAGGGCGTGAGCTCAACACTCTCTTCTCAACCACTCATTTGAAGAGGATATCCACACATATGATGATAAGGCATTGTAGAGTTGAGTTATAGGCTTAGTTAACATCATTTAAAAAGGAAAGGATGTATTCTTCTTCTTTTTTTCTAAAGTTTGTTGATTTTACTAGTCTTCCCAATTAATCCAAGGTAAATTCTTGATACCCTTAACCAAGACCTTTTATTTCGGCTGATAATTAGAATTGCATTTAATTAAGACATTAATGAACTGAAATGAACAATTGTAGTTGTCAATAAGAGGAACATAAATGAACAATATCAACAATCATAAGAACACGTCGTTTGAAGACGAAGTTCGTCCAGGAGGGACTACATCTCTCGGCCTCGGTGTCAAGATGGTGTAGGCCGCTGCATTATGTGTTGTAAGAAGAAGATGTACATGGATGTGTTTCCCTATGACATACAAGGAAAAATTTCCCTCACGCAAGAGTGGCTTGACTTCTTTAAGAGATGTTCCACTTCGTAACTCTCATACATAAAGAAAGACTCCTATCAGTATGACCATAGCTGAGATGTAATAAATAAGAGTATCCCGCCAATCCTGGAAAACAAGGGATCTCAACAATACAAATATGAAAATGAGCATCCTGCCAATGTGGTATAAAAGGGATCTCATACATGACACAAATCCATAGCTGAAAATACATCAATAACAACATAAGGCAAGATCCCACGACTCATGTATCAACCGGGATCTGCAAGACATAATGCATCTCAAAGAGAAATAATTGAAGAAGTACATGGAATCCACATCATATACCTCATGCTACCATTTTCTAAAGGCTGAGCTGCTCTACGGCTGAATCTGAAAACACCATCAATCTTGTGGTGTCAAAAAATGTGAAAACAACTGCTCACTTGTGGAAATATGACACCTGCAAAACCCACTTCCAAAAGTGGCTGAAAATTCAAAAACTCAGATGAAAAAACTAAGCACGCCATCAGACTCGTGCCATCGAGTAGTGTAAAAATGACATAAAATTTGTCCCATTTGGACAAAGTCCAAATTTCACCCTCCTGAAAGTTGGCCTTGATCAAGGTTTCACCTGCCTCTTTTCTGGCTCATGGTTCCACATGACCTGCAATAAAAAGGTATTAAAAAAACCTTGATCTGTGTGCATGCTCTCCACTCCTCCATGGCCTGGTGCACTTCTAAAAAGTTGAATTTATATTGAAAATTGTGGGCGGATTAAACAAAGAATCCGTTGGCTAAGGATCCAAAATACATGGGAGGAGGTCAGGGGGTGAAACCTCGACCCCTCTGAATTAAGGCAAAAACTTGTTTTAAAAAAACAATTGTCATATTTTTAAATTTTAAAACACGCTGTATTTTTATTTTTATTTTTAAATCCTGTCACACTTAAATTTATCACCAAGTGGCATATTGGGGATCGGGCCCGCATTGGGTGGCCCGCCCCCGTGATCTTCACCGATGGTTCCATGGTGCCATGGTGTTGGGTTGGCGGTGGGTTACAACCCCTGCCACCCATACATAGTGGGTCGTTAAATGTAATATGTGGGTGGTGTTTTTTTTTTTTAATCTATTTTAAAAAGTAAGTGATCAGTTTTGAAAAATTTGATTTTTGACCGCAGGAGTCATTTTAACGGGGCCACAAATTTGCTTGGAATCTGGCCAGAGCTGGCTGGAATCCGATGGCCGGAAAATTTCAAATTTGTGCCTTCATTAAGCCTGCCAAGTCACCAAGTCAATCAGAAACTTTGACCGGCTCTAACTTTTGCATACGAGCTCGGTTTGATGAACGGTTTGCACCACTGCAATCAAGGCGACGAGCTCTTCAATCTGAACCTAGTTTGAGAGAAATACAAACACTTTTATTTTTTAGCATTTGTACTGAAGGCACTTGTACTTGTACCTATTTAATCCACCTGGATCATTCCTCCCCACTGAGGAGCTTTTGGTCCTCCAAAAACATCAAGCTTTACCTATCATCAACTATCTACAATTTTCGGTAAAAGGCACATCCCCACATGACTCCACCTGGCATACTTCGAAATCAAGATGCAAAGCCATCATCTACAACTGTTGCAATGTGATGTCTGAAAAGGCACATCCCTTCAAGACTCCTTCACCTCTCGTAATTCGGAATCAAGATGCAAAGCCATCATCTACAACTGCTGCAATGCGATGTCTGAAAAGGCATGTCCCTTCAAGACTCCTTCACCTCTTGTACTGCGGAACCAAGATGCAAAGCCATCATCTACAACTATTGCAATGCGATGTCTGAAAAGGCACATCCCTTCAAGACTCCTTCACCTCTTTCCATCAGAATCAAGATGCAAAGCCAACATCTACAACTGTTGTGGAAAAAATGTGTGAGAGGCACATCTCTTGGAGATTCCTTTATCTGTCTGCCTTTGATGTCCTTCGAACATCCTTCATCAGTGTACCCCAAACCTGCATAACGAGGTCGTTGCACAACCTCAAATGGTTCGGTTATGCCTTGGCCACGAATTCCAAGTCCTCCTCCACTGTATCCCATTTTGGTGAGGAGTCTCCTGTCGATACCTATGATGGGTATCTCCACACTTCCAACTAAAATTATATCATGTGAAGAAACTGAAGCAAAATCAACACTATTTACCTTAGGTGTTGATTGTGAAATAGATGAATAAAGCTGTTGTAAGCCTTCGTTGCGCTTCACTTCCATCGATGCCTCTGATACGGCTTGTAGCTGAAGCTACAACTGTTGCATCTACTCCTCTTCATGTAGGAACACCTTCAAGGCATCATGATCTGCTTGTAGAATTTCATTGTTGTGCTTCCAATCTTCCCACACTTCTGTTGTGGCTTGCAACTAAAGCTGCAACTGTTGTTTGTCCTCCTTCTCTTTGTGTAGGAGGGTCTTCAATTCTTCATTCTCTACTGCTTGTTTTTCGTAAGCCTCGTACAATATATCCTCTTTCTCAGACACCTTGAGCATGGTTTCATACATGTCCTTGACATTCTCCATGGCTCAACTCAGAAAATTTCCAATGTTCACGCTTGCAATCTAATCAGCAAGAATACCTGCTCTGAGACCACTTGATCCAGGGTAAATTCTTGATACCCTTAACCAAGAAATTTTACTTCGGCTGATAATTAGAATTGCATTTAATTAAGACATTAATGAACTGAAATGAAAAATTTTAGCTGTAAATAAGAGGAACATAAATGAATAAGATCAAGAATCATAAGAACACGTCGTTTGATGACAAAGTTCATTCAAAAGGGACTACATCTTTGGGCCTCGGTGTCAAGATGGTGTAGGCCACTGCATTATGTGTTGTAAGAAGAAGATGTACATGGATGTGTTTGCCTATGACATGCAAGGAAAATTTCCCCTCACGCAGGAGTGGCTTGACTTCTTTAAGAGATGTTCCACTTCGGAACTCTCATACATAAAGAAAGACTCCTATCAGTAAGACCATAGTTGACATGTAATATATAAGAGTATCCCACCAATCCTGGAAAACAAGGGATATCAAAAATACACATATGAAAACGAGCATCCTGCCAATGTGGCATAAAAGGGATCTTACACATGATACAAATCCATAGTTGAAAATACATCAAGAACAACAGAAGGCAAGATCCCACGACTCATGTATCAAACGGGATCTGCAAGACATAATGCATCTCAAAGAGAAATAAATGAAGAAGTACATGAAATCCACATCATATACCTCATGATACCATTTTCTGAAGGTTGAGCTACTCTACGGTTGAATCTAAAAACACCATCAATCTTGTGGCATCGAAAAATGTGAAAACGACTACTCACTTGTGGAAATCTGACATTTGCATAACCTACTTCCAAAAGTGGCTAAAAAATTAAAAAATCAGATGAACAAACTAAGCATTCCATCAGACTCGTGGCATCGAGTAGTGTAAAAATGACATAAAATTTGTCCCATTTGGACAAAGTCAAAATTTCACCCTCCTGAAAGTTGGCCTCAATCAACGTTCTGCCTACCTCTTTTCTGGCTCATGGTTCCACATGACCAACAATAAAAAAATATGAAAAAACCTTGATCTGCGAGCATGCTCTCCACTCCTCCATGGCCTGGTGCACTTCTGAAAAGTCGAGTTTATATTGAAAATTGTGGGCGGATTAAACAATGAATCCGTTGGCTAATTTGGTTATAGATCCAAAATAGGTGGGAGGAGGTCAAGTGGTCAAACCCCGACCCCTCCAAATTAAGGTGGAAACTTGTCTAAAAAAAAAACCGTGCATATTTTTAAATTTTAAAACCCGCTTTAATTTTTTTTTTAAATCCTGTCATAGTTAAATTTATCACCAAGTAGCATATTGGGGGTTGGGCCCGCATGGGGCAGCCCTCCTCCGTGATCTCCGCCGACGGTTCCATGGTGCCACAGTGTTGGGTTGGTGGTGGGTTACAACCCCCGCCACCCATACATAGTGGGTCGTTAAATGTAATATGTGGGTGGTGTTTTTTTTTTTTAATTCTATTTTAAAAAGTAAGTGATCAATTTTGAAAAATTCGATTTTCAACCGTAGGAGTCATTTTAACGGGGCCACAAATTTGCTCAAAATCTGGCCAGAGCTAGCTAGAATCTGGTGGCTGGAAAATTTCAAATTTGTGCCTTCATTAAATCAGCCAAGTCACCAAGTCAACCCGAAACTTTGGCTGGCTCTAACTTTTTCATACAAGCTCGGTTTGATGAACATTTCACACCACTGCGATTAGGGAGATGAGCACTTCAATCTGAACCTAGTTCGAGAGAAATCCAAACACTTTGATTTTTAAGCCTTTGTACTGAAGCCACTTGTACTTGTACCTGTTTAATCCACCTGGATCACCAATGAGGTTCTTACCATCAATGATCAACTGTATATTTTATGTCATTTTGATGCAGAAGAATTAAGGTAGAGCCATAAATGTCACAAAGTTGGTCACATGTTGTGTCTTGGAAAGAGGGCTAGCAGTCCTAAGCATTTGAATACTTTTTCTTTCTTTGATTTTCAAGTATTTTGTTTAAGTTTAATTTGGGCTAACTCAGCCAATGTAATTTGCATCATAAAAGAATGGTTAATTTATGATTAGTTGAATAAGTTGAATAAACTGTTTTTGAAACTGAATGATAGTTTCCCAACCATATGGGGATTTTGTAGAAGGATAAAATGTAACCAAATCCACCATGGTGGGGTTCTACCATCGATAGCAAGAAAGGAGAGAATAGAGGAACATAAGTAAATGTAAAAACCAGCCATCTGTGGGCTTGGATTTATGTTTTCTATTTTCCAAATCATTTCCAAGTGTTTTTTGTTTGATCAGAATCTACAGTTTAGAACAGTATTTTATTTCCAAGATTAGTCCAAGTGTTTTGTGCTTTTATTGGGCTCCCTATTTTTAAGTTTATTATTTGAATCTTTGTTGAAATCAAATACCTATATTTGAGATGCATAGCGAGAATACAAATTGGATGTAGACATCGTGGGTCTATAGACCTTGCATATACTTTGTTGAATGTAATATTGTGTTGACTATAGATAATATATCAATCAAATTTGAAGACGTGATGAGGGTCGTTGGATCCAACCAACCAACGATCGAAGATCACATCGTAGATGAAGAGAAATCGCACATCGCAGAGATTAGTGGTTAAGAGATTTCACAAGTTAAGTATAATAACTTGCGATGCAAATTGGTACAAAGGAGAAAAATCACAGGCCATCAGATCTGTCCTAGATCGAACGATGGAAGCTGATAGCGGCAATCATAAATCGTAAAAGATTGGAAATAACACTAAGGGCCATCACAAGGAAAGTTAAAAAGTTTGCGATGTGAAGTGTGGGAAGCCACGTGTCAAGGCGGTGCAACATCGCATCGCGTGGAATTTAATTTTAGCGCTTAATGTATCATAGTTAAGTTGCGGGGAAGAATTAGCGCAGGCCGTCTGATCCGCAGAAGCCAATGGTGGAGATTGAAGCGACGACCGCCCATCTCAAAGTTTAGTTATTAGCACTAATTACCATCACCGGTTAATTTTAAAATTCTGTGATGCGAAGTGGAGTACACGTGTTAGCACAACCCAGAATTGCAAGTCGCAGGGAATAGACTTTAACGTGTTAAGTTTATTTGTATTTTATGCAAAGTATGATCGCATGTTGATTGGTTGTTAGGTTCCTATATTACTAGTATAGTCCCTTATTGTTGTTAGTGTAACCCCCTTACTGTTATTTTTGTACCCCTGTAACCCCCATATTGTTATTATTGTGCCCTTCAATTATTATTCCTAGGTCGGCTAGGATTACATTGTGGCCCCACTAAGATTACATTGTGACCCCATGGACTACTATATATAGAAAGGAGGTTTTGTCATTTGATCATCCAAGAAATGTTCATTCATGTAATGTATTGGAGGTTGCCCCCTCGAAGTGGCTTATTTCTAAGGCATTGATATCTCTTTTCTTCTATTTTTGGAGCTGGTTTCTCAACATTTGGTATCAGAGCTTTGGATTCTAGGGTTTCGCTGCTCCAAACAGATCATCCTGGAATTTTCACTATAATTTTTTTTATACGAAATTTTAGAAGCTGCAATTTTTAGAGTGCGAACCCAAAATCCTGAGGAACATCATCACAAAATTTCAGATCTTGGTTTGCAATAGTTTCAGAGATATGGTCTGTGGAAGTTAGGTATTTTGCAGGCTCCCAAATTTCATCTCAAAGAGGTTATTGTGGGAAAATATTCATAACTCTCTCTTTGATGAGCATCAGATTGGAATTCTGTAAAAAGTGGCCACAAGTACATAAATTGTAGTTTCCTATCTATCAATTTTATAGATGAAGGAGGAAACAATGACACGTGAAAGTCGTACAAGTCCGCTCTACTGAACCAGTCCATAATTAGGTCATCATAGGAGATTGGGCACAACTTTTTCTTCAAGAATCCAAATCAAGTCAGAACTGTGGCATTAAAAAGAGAATTCAAAGGGCTACCTCAACGCAAAATTTCAAAGATTGAAGATCTAAAATCACAGAGATAATTCAATTTCAATATCGAGCTCCTCAAAACCAAGAACAAGGTGTGTATTTTTTTTTCCGAATTGCATAAGTCTTGTGTAAACAAAATAAGATTGAATTGATTCCAAGGGCCTATTGAACATATATTTTAGTATTGGGTTCTGAAATGCCTCCTAAAAATAAGTCAACACCCATTAAGCCCTCAGAGTACTCTAATATGACTCATGAAGATGAATAATTGCAACATGATCTATCAAAATTACAAGAGCAAGTGCACCAAATTTCGCTCTCGCAAAGAGAAACAAAAAATGAAATGGAAGTTTTGAAGAAAGGCATGGAAGCGAAGATGGATGGTTTGAAGAACAATATAGATGGTTTGAAGAAAGGCATGGAAGCTAAGATGGATGGCATGGAAGCTGGAATGGAAGCTAAGATGGATGACATGGAAGAAAAAATGAAAGACAACATGGAAAACATGAAGAATGATCTAAAAGAAGACATGGAATGTTTGACAAAGTTGATACAAGAAATGTTTCCTAATGGTGAAAAGATAGTAGAGGAAACTCATGATGAGAACAAAATAAATGCTAATTATGATTTCATAAACTCTAATGTTGGATGGAAGAAGCACCATATTCCAAATATGGATATGAGGAAGTTTGATGGCAAGGATCCCGTAACATGGATACTACAGATGGAGCAATTTTTTGATCTCAATAATGTGCAAACCACACAAAAGGTACGCATTACAACTTTACATCTAGAACCAAATACATTTGTATGGTATCGATGGCTTTTCTCTCGTAAAAAAATTGTCACTTGGTCAATTTTTACGGAGGAAATGATAGCACATTATGAGGATACAAAGAGCAACACCTTCTTTAGCTAATTGATAAATCTCAAACAAAAGGGTTCAGTGCCGGAGCACATTGAGGACTTCCAAAAATTGAATATAAGGGTAACTGATATTCGAGAGGAACATAGGATTGATGTCTTCATAGGGACTCTAAAGAATAACATCCAACATGAAGTCCGCATTTGGGAACCTAATTCATTGGAGAAGGCATTCAGGCTAGCAAGAAAAATTGAATGTAAAATTATGGCGACAAGGAAGCCTACCACTCACATCTATAAAGATGGAAATGTTGCTACTTCTAGACTTCCAAAACCTACAAGGTTGACACCACAACAATTGGAAGAGAAAAGAGCAAAAGGGCTTTGCTATAGTTGTGATAGTAAATAAACTAAAGGTCATAAGTACGCTGAGAAGATATTTTACATAGATTGTGAAGAGGAGGAAGAAAATGAAGAAGAAACTTCAAAATTAGAGGATATACACTAGGAAGAAACCCTAGAAGAAGAAGAAATGAGTTTGACCATATCATGAAATGCATTGGTAGGAATTACCACTCCACAAACTCTCAAGATAGAAGGACATGTCAAGAAGAAAAAGGTAATAGTGTTATTGATTCGGGTAGTACCCATAATTTTATTCATTGTAAGGTAGCCAAGGAATTGAATTTTTTCCTATACCCAGCACCAAAATTTCAAGTGATGGTTGTGAATGGAGGAACTTTAAATTACTCTGGAAAATTCCATAATATCAAGATAGCCATGGGGGAATATGTATTGAATATTCCAATGATTTCCATCCTAATGGGAGGTGCTGATGTTGTACAAGGAGTAAAAAGGTCACAATCTTTGGGGATGGAAGCTTTTAATTTTCAAGAACATTTCTTGAAATTTTTTCAGAAGGAAAGGAAATCGATTTACGGGGTATCACAGGGAAGCCAGGAAAGATAATAAGCTCTAATGTCATGAAAAAGCTTCTGAATAAAGAACAACGGGGCATAATTTCACAATTATTCTCACTGGAAGTTCCAACATCAAAATCATCTATTTCTCCAGATCTCCAAAAATTCTTGGACAATCATTCCAAGGTGTTTTATATTCCCAAAGGACTCCCTCCTATTCTTGATCATGATTATGCTATTCATGTGATTCCAAGGAGTGTTCCTCCAAACATCAGGCCTTACAAATATCCTTATGTCCAAAAGAGTGAAATTGAACGTATGATTGCAGAAATGTTAGAGGCTGGTATAATTCAACCTAGTCAAAGTTCTTTCTTTGCTCCAGTAGTATTGGTGCACAAGAAAGATGGATCATGGCGCATGTGTCTGGATTATAGGCAGAACAATAAGCTTAGTATTAAGGATAAATTTCCCATTCCTGTGATTGATGAATTATTGGGTGAATTACATGGAGAAATTTATTTTACCAAGTTGAATCTTCATTCAGGATATCATCAAATTATAATGAAGACTGAAGATATTTCGAAAACATCATTTCGAACTCATGAGGGTCATTATGAATTTTTGGTCATGCCTTTTGGCATTACCAATGCACCTTCTACATTTCAAGGGTTGATGAAATCCATTTTCAAACCCTTCCTTAGAAAATTTGTGCTAGTATTTTTTGATGATATACTAATCTACAAGAGGTCTCGGAAGGATCATGTTCAACATGTTGACAGGCTGCTCAACTATTGGAGAAGAAACAATTATATGCAAAAACATCCAAATGTTTCTTTAGAGTACAAGAGGTGGAATATATGGGTCATATTGCATCTCATGAGGGTGTTAAGGTAGACCCTAACAAAATTAAATCCATTAAGGAATGGAAAGTCGCCATAACCATAAAGTAGTTGCGCGGATTTCTTGGGTTAACAGGGTATTATCACAAGTTTGTTAAGAATTATGGGAGAATAGCAGCACCTCTAACAACATTATTGAAGAAAGATGCATTTTCATGGACTCCTGAAGCAACTAAGGCCTTTCAACATCTTAAAGAGGCAATGTGCCTAGCACCGGTCTTAGCTACGCCAGACTTCACAAAAACCTTTATTGTGGAATGTGATGCCTCAGGAAATGGAATTGGTGCAGTTTTAATGCAGGAAGGAAGACCCATTGCTTTTGAAAGTCGTCCAATCAAATGAAAGTATTTACAAAAACCTATTTATGAGAAGGAAATGTTAGCAATACTGCATGCACTAAAGAAATGGTGAACTTACCTAATGGGAAGACACTTCAAGGTAAAAACTGATCATGATAGTCTTAAACACTTTTTGGAACAAAGACTATCTTTAGAAGAGCAGCAAAAATGGGTCACAAAGGTGTTGGGTTATGACTTTGAAATCTTCTACAAAAAAGGGAAGATAAATGTTGTTGCAGATGCACTCTCAAGAAAGGATGAAGAGGTGGAAGCATTGCTTTGTGCCATTTCAATTATCCAACTAGATTGGATAAATGAAGCAAAGGATGAATGGAAGAAGGACAAAGATCAAGTGTGGACTCTCATTCAAAAGTTGCAGCAAGATCCTAGTACATCTGATACATTTAGTTGGAAAAATCATTCCTTATGGTACAAATATCACTTATATATTTGCAAGAATTCCCAACTAAAACAAAATATTCTTTTGGAATTGCACACTTCTCCTTTAGGAGGACACTCGGGATTTTTTTAAAATTACCACAGTTGAAGAAATATTTTTTTTGGGATGGCCTTAAATTTGATATTCAAAAGTTTGTGGTAGAATATTTGGTTTTCCAGCAAAATAAAGTTGATACAATTAAGACCCCGGGTCTTCTACAACATTTATCCATTCCAAGTCAATGTTGGGAGGATATTTCAATGGATTTTATCACAGGTTTACCTAAGTCCGAAGGAAGGAGTGTCATCATGGTGGTAGTTGATAGACTTACCAAGTACGCACACTTTTGTGCATTATCTCATCCATTTAAAGCGAGTACAGTTTCTACTGCATTTATGGAAACAATTCAAAAGCTACATGGAAACCCCAAGATTATTTTAAGTGACAGAGATCCCATTTTTACAAAAAAAAATTGGACATAATTATTTTCTTGTTTGCGTACTCAACTAGCTCATAGCTCATCTTATCATCCTCAATCCGATGGTCAAACACAGATAGTGAATAAATGTTTGGAAGGATATCTTCGTTGTTTTGTATCTGATAAGCAAGCACAATGGGTCAAGTGGTTACCTCTCGCTGAATGGTGGTATAACACTTCCTTCCATATTGCAGAAAAAATGACCCCATTTATAGCACTTTATGGATATCATCCACCATCCATCACATCTTCTTTAAGGGAAAATGCTAGGGTTAAAGCAATGGAGGATCACATCGAGCATCAACAAGAAGTTCTCCAACTCTTAAAGGATAACCTAAATTTGGCACAAAATCAGATGAAACAATAGGCAGATCAACATCACAGTGAGAGAAGTTTTGATGTGGGAGATTGGGTATTTTTACGGCTAAAACCATACAAACAAATGTCCCTCAAGCAAGCTAAGAAGGATAATAAATTATCGCCAAAGTACAATGGTCCTTACAAGGTTTTGCAAAAGATTGGTACTATGGCATACAAATTGGAGCTTCCTGCTTCTTTGAGAGTGCACCCAGTTTTCCATGTTTCATGCTTAAAAAAGGTTATAGGGGACCAACTTCTAGT
This sequence comes from Pinus albicaulis, assembly GCA_034641835.2. NCBI lineage: Eukaryota > Viridiplantae > Streptophyta > Pinopsida > Pinales > Pinaceae > Pinus > Pinus albicaulis. The sequence continues at coordinate 1,993,186,661 of CM076578.1, forward strand.
TCAAACAATATTTCCAGAACTTGATGAGGAAGGAAAAACCATATTCAAACATGAGGCAGTGATTGAAACAAGAACTCGACAACTATGAAATCGATCAATTTCAGAGTATCTCATCAAATGGAAGAACTTAACCACTGAAGATTCTACATGGGAGGATGAGCATTTCATACAAAAGCACTTGGAGCTACTCAAGCGTTGAGGACAACACTTTTTTGAAGGAGAGTAGCATCTTAGGTCCCTATATTACTAGTATAGTCCCTTATTGTTGTTAGTGTAAACCCCTTGTTGTTATTGTTGTACCCCTGTAACCTCCATATTGTTATTATTGTGTCCTTCAATTATTATTGTTAGGTCGGCCAGGATTACATTGTGGCCCCATGGACTCCTATATATAGAAAGGAGGTTTTTCCATTTGTATCATCCAAGAATTGTTCATTCATGTAATGTATTGGAGATTTCCCCCTCGTAGTGGCTTATTTCTAAGGTGTTGATATCTCTTTTCTTCTATTTTTGGAGCTGGTTTCTCAACATTGGTCAAGAGCTGTGTGGGTCCCTCCTGAAGGAATTCCCATGGGTTCACATTTTTGTTTGATTTATGTATTGGTTTGGGTTATTTGATTAGGCCCGCATATGTTATAAAAACTCCGATGTTGATCGTGCAAGTATGTATGTATTGGTTTGGGGCATATGAAGTTTTAAAATACCGTTGTTGATTTGTAATGTATGTATGTATTAAGTCTTAGAACTCACATTTCACAATGTTATTTTGACATACTGTAGCAGGTTTATCAGAGAAGTTTTCTTCCTATGTAAGTATGGAAGTAGGAAGAATAGGTTGGGGAAGAGCTGAAGCAAGGAGAAGAGGTCGAGGAAGAGCTGCAAGAGAAGCAGCAGATGAAGGGTTACAGGAAGATATTAGAGTACTCTCAGCACATTTAGCAGCAATAGAAGCATGAAGGCATAGGGACCCAGAAAATCAAGATGACAGTGAAGATGAGGAGCCAGAGGCACAACCAGATGAGCAAGAGAATGACCCACCAGAACTCAAATTACTGAGATCTGTTTTGATGGCTAACAGCAAGCCAAAACCATAACTCTCCAATTATGATGGAATTTTATCCACGGAAGCACTATTGAACTGGAAAAGTGAGTTGGATAAGTACTTTGAATATGAGGAAATTAGTGAGGACAGAAAGATCAGGTTTTTTGTCACTAAGTTGAAAGGACACACCACACTGTGGTGGGACAGTGTGCAGGAAAAGAGGAGAATATTGAATAAACCTTTGATTAAGAGTTGGGATAGGATGATTACAAAGATGAAGAGCAAGTTCCTGCCCAAACATTATCAAATTTCCCTTTACAAGCAAGTGCAGAACCTGAGACAGAGGAAAATGACTGTGAAGGAATACACAGAATAGTTCTATAAATTGAACTTGAGGGCTAGGTATGCTGCAGATACCACTGAGAAGACAACCAGATTTGTAAATGGACTTCGGATGGAAATCTTGGATGAGATTAGTATTCTTTCCCCAAAAACTATAGAGGAGGCATACCAGTGTGCTTTGAAGGCAGAAGAGAAGATTGCCAGGAAGCAGAATGCAAGAAGAGGATGTGGTTCCAGAATAGGAAGAGGACAGTCATATGGCAGAGGTAGAACTACTGACAATAATGAATAAGGAAGCAGTTCGAAGACTTCGGAACATACTGAGAAGGAAGGTAACACCAGAGGTGGAAGGCCATACCAACGAGGAAGAGGTAATGACAGAGGTAGGGGAAATAACTACTAGTGTTACAGGTATCACAAATGGGGACACGGGTCTTTTGAATGTCCTGAAAATGAACCAGCTGGACAGAGGGGAGCATATGATACTCAACCTGATGAAGCAGAGGAAACACCACAAGAAGTGGAGAATGTGGCTGAAACAGGAGAAGCCTTGGCGTTAAAAAAGGTTTTGCTAAAACCAGCCAAGGAAGTAGCTGACCTGACACAGAGGAAAGCATTGTTCTAAACTGTGTGTAAGTCACATGGAAAATGCTACAAATTGAACATAGAGAGTGGAAGCACTGATAACCTGCTAGCCACTGAGATGGTGGAGAAATTAGGTTTGAAGAAGTCAAAACATTTGAATCCATATAAGGTGTCTTAGTTGCAAAAGGGACACAAACTGTTGGTTGATGAGTAGTGCGAGGTGGAGTTTCACATTGGCAAGTACAAAGACAAGGTAACATGTGATATTATGCCTATGGGCATGTGCCATATTCTACTCAGCAGACCATGGAAATATTATAGAAAGGTCGTCCATGATGGGGAGAAAAATTGTTACAAATTTGTGAAGGATGGGATAAATCATATGCTATTTCCCATGAAAGAAGAAAAGACTGCAAAAACTAGTGGTACAAAGACATTGCTGATAGGTGGGAAGGAGTTTCTACGAAATATGGAAGAGAATCAAGTGAATTATATAGTTATGCAAAGGCCTAGAGTAGTATTAATGCATACAGAAATTACTGATTTTCCTGTGGAAATACATGACATGCTGCAAGAGTTTAGTGATATTGTGGTGGATGATCTACCAGATAAATTGCCACCAAAGTGAAGCATTAGTCACCACATTGATTTTATTCTAGGAGTCAGTTTGCCAAAAAAGGCTGCTTACTGGATGAGTCTGAAAGACAATGAGGAAATCAAGAAGCAAGTGCAGGATTTTTTGGATAAAGGACTAGTTCAAGAGAGCTTGATCCCTTGTGTTGTTCCAACCATTTTAGCTCCCAAGAAAGGAGGTGAATGGTGGATGTGCACTGATTCTCAGGCGATAAACAAGATCACTATCAGGTATAGCTTTCCTTTACCTGGAATGGATGATATGATGTATTTTCTGAGTGGAGCAGCATACTTTTCAAAGATATATTTGAAGAGCGGCATACCAGATCAGGATTCGAGAAGGTGACGAATGGAAGACAACTTTCAAGACCAATGAAGGTTTGTACAAGTGGTTTGTCATGCCTTTTGGATTGAGAAATGCACCCAGCACATTCATGCATTTGATGAATGAGATGTTGAAGGAATTCATTGGTAATTTTATGATTGTATATCTAGATGATACACGTATATTCAGCAAGACGAAGGAAGAACATTTACGACATATCAGTTATGTGCTGGAAAAATTGCAGCAGAATAAGTTCTTAATGAATTTGAAAAAATGTTCTTTTTGCAAGAAAGAATTTGATTTATCTAGGATTTGTAATTTCTGAGAATGAATTGAAGATGGATCCAGAGAAGGTTGCAACCATAGTTAACTATCCTTCTTCCAAGAGTTTGTTTAAAGTTATAATTTTTCATGGATTGGCGAGTTTCTACCATAAATTTATTAAGAACTTCAGTGGAATTTTTTCACCTATGTTGGATACCATTAAGAAGGCAAATCAACCTTTTCATTGGACAATATCTGCTGAGAGGAGTTTTCAGTTTTTGAAGAAGAAGATTACGGAAAAACCAATCCTAAAGTTTCCAGACTTCAACAAAATTTTCCAAGTTTGTTGTGATGCCAATGGGACATCCATTGGTGCAGTACTCAGCCAAGAAGATAATCCAATTTCATATTTCAGCGAGAATTTAAATGAGAGCAGGAAGAAGTATGTGTCTTATGACAAGGAATTTTATGCAGTCGTCCAAGCGTTGAAGAATTGGAGACATTATTTGCTGGCTAATGAGTTTTTTATGTTTTTAGATAATTATGCATTACAATATATTATGCAGCAGCATAAGTTGAATCATAAACACATGAAGTGGGTGGATTACTTGCAGAGTTTCACATTTGTTTTGAAACATATCAGTGGTTAGGTCAACAAAGTGGCAGATGCATTGAGTAGGAGGAGTCTGATCTTTCAAGAAAGTGCAATACAAGTATTGGGATTTGAGCATCTCAAAGACTTGTATGAAGTGGATGCAAATTTTAAGGAAACTTATGAAGCTTGCCAAAACTCACTGTTGAGGGATAACAGTCCATGTTTGGATTATAACATACATGAGGGGTTGTTATTCAAAGGAGGATAGTTGTGTATTCCGGAATGTTCTATGCGAGAGAACTTAATCCAAGAAAAGCACAATGGAGGTTTGGCTGAACATTTTGGTATAGATAAGACCTTGGATCAGCTAATCCACTTTTACTATTGGCCAAGAATGTGAAGGTATGTATATAGGTTAGTAATCAGATGTAAAGTGTGTCAACATGCAAAGGGAAGCAGTCAGAATGTAGGGTTGTATACACCCTTACCAATTCTGAATAGACCATGGGACTCAGTTAGTTTGGATTTTGTCTTGGGTCTACCAAAGACACAAAGGGGAATTCCATCATGGTGGTGGTGGATTGTTTCACTAAAATGGCACATTTCGTTCCATGCAGGAAGACAAGTGATGCCACACATGTAGCACATTTGTTCTTCATAGGGATAGTTAGATTACATGGCTTGCTGAAGTCCATCATCTCGGACATGGATGTAAATTTCACTGGTCACTTCTGGCGAACATTGTGGAAGAAGTTAGACACCAATCTAAACTTCAGTTCTGCTTACTATCCACAGTCAGATGGGAAAAATGAAGTTGTGAACAGGAGTCTAGGAAATTTTCTGAGTGTTGGCAACATGATGCAATGTTTTGTCCTTGATGGCAACCTACTTGATGAAGTTGTCCTTGATGAAACCTACTTGATGAAGTTGTCCTTAATGGAGAGATTGTTGGCAATATGTTTCTTGTATCTTAATATATTGAATTGGTTGTCCTTGATGGCAACTCTTTGGCAAAGGATGCAGCTAATGACTGTATGAAGAATCTCAGAAATCCATCAGCAATTCTATACAAGCAAATTGACTTTTTCCATATAGAAAAATGTATACGCGGGTTTGTAAAAGCCAAGTCACATATGTACGCGAATAAGTACGTCCCAAGTCGCGTATTCCCTTTTGCACTCCAAATATATAATACCAAGGGACATTACCATGGTTTTGGCACACAGTATTGAGCGTTGTATGGTTTATTTGATTTCATCCAAGAATACCATTGAAAGTTGTGTGGTTTTGGCTCATGGTATTGGTAAAAGCTAAATCTATTTAAGGAGATGAAGATCATAGTGCAAGAGGTGCATGTGTAAGGGTTATTAATGAATAAATTTCTCTAAGGAATATCTGCATGGATGAACTCTGTTCTTAATTGATAGATCTGAATCTATGATGCACCCATGGATATGATGAAGGTTCAAGATCTCTAGATCTAAAGATGATGAATATCTAGTATGATCTACTGAAGAAATAATGAAGACCTGGCGCAAGTCTGCTGAAGAAAATGAAGAAATCTGGGTAAGTTTTTAGATCTGGTCTGTTCTGCAAAATTTACATTTACAGATCTATACGCTAGTTGGTTTCAAGAAAAGAGTGTATATACGTAGGTTCACTTCATGAAAAGCGCGTATGGTAGTTAGGGTTTCTGAAGCTTATTTACATATATTACTTCTGTGATTTATATTTTCTCTCTGCTATCAGTCAATGAAGTCTTCTTGAAGTTCTGGGTTGAATATGCAATATGCTGTTGATTTGATAATGAAAAAATCTAATCACTGATTGAGAAAACATGATGAAGGATGAGTGACTATCTAAACAGTTCTAGATTGTCTGAATTGAAAGTTTCAGATCTGGATATGAGTCTAAACAAATTCTGAAAGAAAGAATACGCTAGTTGGTGAAAATAAAAGCGCGTGTATATGCGGAATCGATAAAGAAAAGTCGCGTATTAATTCGGAATATAAAAATGAATATGCACTGAAGCATACGCAGGTTGGTGTGTAGGAAAGCGCATATATACGCGGCTTCAGTAAAGAAAATTAGCGTATGGTATCTGAATTAATGATTGTTCAAGGTTGAATGTATATCTGATTATCTACTCTGAAGTCTGGGTTATTTCTGATTTTCTGGCTACAGTGGTATTGTGGTTCTGATTGAAGTTTTGGGTAAAGTATGGTTGTTGATGTTAAGGGGTTGTATTGAAGTTATTTTGATCCATTATGAAAATTGATGAAACGTGGTTCGCAGTGGATCTGAGGGTTGAAGCCTTCAGTATGAAAGTGGAAGCTTTCTGCCAGTAGAAGCTGGTGCTAAAATCAGGTGGTCGAAGCTCCCTTCCAGGATAGGCTGGTAAACGAGATCAGGGGGTTGGAGCTCCCTTCCAGTTGTAGCTGGAAAATGACAGAAGGTTGCAGCCTTCTGCAGGTAGAATCCTGCGTACTGGTATGAGTCTACATCAGTACTATGTTGTAAAAGGTTTTCTATATAATAAAGATTTAAAACAGAGATGACATCAACGGTGGTTTTCTCCCGAATTGGGTTTCCACCTTAAATATTGGTGTTCATGTGTGTGATGCTTTATTTTGTTGATTACTTCTCATAACCTGATACATAACTGATAAAGCTTTTTATAAGACTAATTCTGAGAATTTTCTCTAAATCTGAAAATTAAATCAGTATACGCTAGTTTCCTTCTACATTTCCGCGTGCATACGCTAGTTCCGTTCATAAAAACTACGTATGGAAATATGCTCAAAGGAAAAATTGAATTTATTTTATAAGATCTAAATACTGATTCACCCCCCCTCTCAGTATTTTTCCAAACAATTGGTATCAGAGTAGGTCCTTCTGAAAAATCTTAGCCGCTAGAAGGAAGATCAATCAAGATGAGCAATCAAGAAGGAACAACATCCATCAGGCCTCTGCTCTTCAATGGAAACAATTTAATCTTCTGGAAAACAAGGAAGAGATCCTATCTTCAGTCTCTGGGAGCAAATGTATGGGCTATTGTTGAAGGAGGATATCAATATCCAGCCGCAACACCAAGAGATCCAACGGAAATAAAGAATTATGAAACAAATGCAAAGGCGGTCAATGATCTATTGGGAAGTCTAACTGAATCAGAATTTGTCAAAGTCATGCAGCTGGATACAAAAAAGGCAATATGGGACAAAATCATTCTAATTTATGAAGGTGATGCAAAGGTAAAAAGTGCTAAACTCCAAACTCTCAGAATTCAATATGAGAATCTAAAAATGCATAATGAGGAGAGCATTGACAATTTATTTTTATGTCTTGATGATATTGTTAATCGTATGAGAAATCTAGGAGAAACAAAAACCAAATCTACTTTGGTTGAGAAAGTATTAAGATCACTAACGGCAAAATTTGAGTCAAAAGTTTCTGCTCTTGAAGAAAAGCAGGATCTTCAAAATCTTACTGTGGTGCAACTTCATGGCATACAAATTGCATGTGAAATGAGAAGAGGAGGACCATCTGAAGTCAAAGAAGCCATATTTAAAGCTTCTACAAAAGGGAAAGAAGTACAAGAGACAGAAGGATCAGGGTATATCTCAGAAGAAGATGAGGTAAATTTTGTAAAGAAAATCCAACGTGGCATAGGATGTGTTAGCCATCAGTATTTTTTACATGTTAGTGATGACTATATCTACAGCTGAGTTTTCTAGAAACTGATTTCCTTATGTCAATATGTCATCCAGAAAACCCTCCTAAAACTTTTTTCGCCTTTCTACCTTTCCAGTTCGCCCATGTCAAATATCAAAACCTCATATCACAATCCTATCCAGCTTCAGCCTTATTGGTCTGCCCATCAGCCTTAAAAGGCAAATCCACATCTGTTTCAATAGTCTTCCCTATGTTAGGAAGTGGCGTTTTAGGACATTTCACCTTTGGAAATCATCAAAAAGCCAAAAAGCCTCCATCTGCAGCAGACCTACCATGACTGATCCCTTACTTTGCAAATGAAATTGACAAACAGCCTTAAGTCGCGCCACTCATATTCCTTAGGTCTCAACACTGCATAAAGCCCAATCTCAAGCTGACTAGTAGGTTTTCCACAGTGTTCTATGGTTTCTACAAAGGCAGGAAATATAACTTCATCTCGGGAGGAAATTCTTGATCTACAGTTAGAGGAACAGCTGCTTCTAAATGTATTATGAGCTTGAGATGAAGCTGCAAAACAAAAGTCACTCATTAGGACCTTACAGCTCTTTCCAGCATGAAAATCACAGTAAGAAAAGGTCGCCACTGTCTCAGCAAAATGGTAAATTGTCAATGCCCAGAACCTCCTTCATTTACAAGCAGAGGGTTAAGGCGCCTCCTTCATCCATAAGCAGAGGGCGCAGGCCAGTGTTAACTCAGAAGGTTGCAAAAGTCTAGGTTTGCCTTTACTGAAACAATGAAACAATATCTTCAGGTTTCATGAATGTAATTGATGACCATAACAGGAATATAGTGGAAATATGATAAGCTCAAAGGAAAGGGGAGTTTGGCCTGATAAAGGAGCTCATTTCAAACTTGCAAACCATATGGATTGTTGAACTTTAGAAGGACCTGTCATCAGTAAACATCCAAATCATAAGAAGCCTGTTTTGTTCAAGATCAAATGGAATAGAGGCTGTTAACCAATGCCATTACACAGGCAGAAAGAAAGCCCTTAGCTTTTTCAAATACACTGACCTTCATAGTCACAAAGAGTTTTTGTCAAGTAACAGGTCATGAGATAAACAATCCAAATGATAAATTTCTCAGTCACCCTTAGAACAGTGTCACTGTGGCTAGGGTTTTCTTCTAAAAACACGGTGATGCTTGCAAGTAAAGATGCTAAGATTGGTGTTTTTCAAGAGGTTTTCTTACCACCACATTCAGAGAAAGGCTGTGTCGAACATAGTGGTCAAAAAGTCTCCGGACACCTTATCTGATGAAGAGCCTCCTCCATGCATGAGTAGAGGGCCAAAGCCATTGCAAGTTGCTAAAACTAATTGATACAAGAAAGCAGTAGAAGGATACCAAAAATTGAGTAAAGGTCATTGCACAGGTGAATGATAGTGCTGATGATGCAAAGGTATTGGTGCTCCTATTCAAAAGAGCTGTCTGTCAGACTGTACCTAAAATGGAAGGGAGACAGCAATGAACATAGGCATGCATTGATACTACAAAGAGTAGTTGCTTTAAAAAAGGGTTAAAGGTACCCCATTGTCACCTGCCATTAAGTTTAAAAGATCTCGTTTTTGAGTAAAGCAGAGGAGTATAGTGTGAAAGCATGCAACTACAAGAAGGCGCTTACAGTCCAAGGAGAAAAGCTTATAAGTCACCTAATAGCAGAAATTATTAACAAGTTGGAGTGACACAGGCAATCCCCTGTTGAGTGATAAAACAGCTTCAAATGCCTTTTGCCAGTTTTTGAATGACTTTTCTTCCTTAAAATTTCGCCTAACTTATCAAAACAGGGGACCAAAGTTGAGTTTTTGCAATGTCTCTTTTATAAAAAGACCAATGCACCAGTCAAGATATGTTAACAAAGCAAGCCCTGTTTTTTTTTTGAAGAAGCATAACAGTTGTTTTTTAGCATTATCTTCACAGTGGTAAGGTGGGTTTCATTTCGTCAGAAATAGCACCAATGTTGTTAAAAAACAATAGCAGAGATAATATAGATATGCTTGGATTATTGGTCGAAGTTCAGAGCTCGGGGTCAGAATCAAAGGGCGGGTATACATATGCAAATAACAAACCCACTGTTTGAAAAAACAAACAGAGTTAGAAATCAATGTTAATTCCGAAAGGGTAAGTGACCATTGGAGAGTTATGGTGATATAGTATCAAAGGGTAATTATGGTGTAAATTTTTCATTTTCAAAAATCTGAAGAAGAGCCCACGCCTCTCCACCATCGAGACAAAGAGAATCTGGTCGGAAATTCACAGGTTTTCCCTAGAAAAAGCAGTGCGACGTGCTTGGGATTTGGCGCGACGTGCCTGGGCAGCAAAATACACGGGGCCTCTTCGTCGGCGCGACGTGCCTGTAGGTGGGCGCGACGTGCCTGTAGGAGGCCGCCCGACCACACGACAGGCCGACCCGACAAGTTTTCCTGCGCGACGGGTTTTTTCCAAAGGTTGCCGCGCGACTTTTCCAGACTATCCAGGGTTTCTTTCATCCTTTCAAGCGAGCATCCATCAAATTTGAGGTATTTTTATGAACTCCCCATCGATTGCAAGGTGTTGATAAATGACAAGAGTGTTTGAAAACCCCGGACCTTGCCATTATTGCTAAAAACAAAAGCAGTTTTCCTACACAGTGAGATGAGGTAATTACATTGTGATAATACAGGTTTTATGGTTAGGAACCAGTTTGTGTCGTTTTAAAATCATGTATTTATTGACATCAGAGGTTTCAAGAACAGAGTGACTGTTGCCTATCTCACAAGCACACCTTTGTAGCAAACTGCCCCCCTATTTCACTATATTTCACTACTTAAGTTTGTTGACAGAGAGCTTCCAAAGATGACAGCACATTAAAAGGCAGAATTTGTTGATGAGAAGTTACACATTGGAGGCAGGGGTATAGAGGTGTTGATGGATTTTTAAAAGCTCACAAAGCAGAGAGTGTATTCTATAAACCACTGTTGCACTGATTTTTCACCCAAGCTAAGTCTGCTTCTCCCTTGCACTGTATTATATCATTGCGAAGAATTATTAACAGGGATTCTGAGAGTGAAACAGGGCCATTTTCTAAAAGAGCAGAGTTGTTAGTATTTGAAGTTAAGATTAAGACAGAGGTACAGGTTGAAGACTTGTTGACAGAGATTTTCAAAGGTAAACAGCATAGTGAAGGACAGAGGTTGTTGATGTTGGATTTTGACATCAAAGGCAGAGGTATAAAGGTGGTGATTGACTTCTCAAAAGTCACAAGTGAAAGGTGTTTTCCTTAACACTGTGGGCTAATTTTTCACCTAACCAAAGGGTCTCCTTTTTTTTCACTGTATGGTCTCTACAGAAATCTGTTGACAGAGGTATGCTTCAAGGTGAATGACCTAAAGAGCAGGGTTTTCATATTCAAGTTTTGTTTGAAAACACAAATAACAGTGTAGGTTGGCCTCTAACAAAGTCACAAGAGGGGTGATTGTTCAAGCTGTGCACAGGGAATCTACGAAGCAGCTACCCCATCTTTTACACATGATACCATTGTTAAGAAGGCTACATAGCTGAAGTGTATCCAGATTTGAAGGACTGTTGTTAATAAGTGCAGAGGTGGCTTATTCCAAGAAACATTGTTGCATTTTATTCAAAATCACAGGGTCCATATCTGTCCAAGCAGTGTAGTGGCCAGTTTCAATCCAGCAGAACATTTTTCATATAGTGAAGGCAGTTTGCCTCTTCCAAAGCTTGTTTCAAGTCAGAATGCCTCCAAAACGAGATCACAAAGGCGGACCACATAAGAGATATGAGCCTATCTCCATAGAAGAAATCAATGCTCACCCATCAGTGCTTTTCAATTTCCATGAAGTAGGCTGTCTTGATTTCTGTCAGAGGATAGAAGAAGTCAAGAGTTTCTTGCCACTTACACATTTGTGCGCTTTGAGATTCAAGGACAAACACTTTCAGTTAGCAGGTCTTGACTTCAAAATCTCCCCAAGGTATGTATCCAAGGCTACCAAGATCCCGTATCATGGTGAAAATTGGTTTAAACAAGCGCATCTTGATCTGGAAGATTATAAACCTTTCATCAAGCCTGAACATAGGGAAACCATCACTGCTATTTTTCCTTTCTCCTATCTTCTTGACAGTTATGCTCCGCTGATGAAAGCCATAATGAGATATTTCACTTGTGAAGGGAGGTTTAGCCAAATTTTTGCCTATCATGTCCGCTTGTTGATGCATTTTACCAGGAGCAGGCATTTAAACCTTCCATACTTTTTATCCAAAAGCATAGAGAAAATGGCAGCTACTGTCCAAAAGAAAGCTCCACCTCAGCAAATCCCTTCTCTCTTTCATCATTCCTTGATCAAAATTATCTTCTTACACCAGCTGGAGAAGAAAGGGGTTTCATGGGATTCATTCATTAGCCATGCCGATTTCGCCACTGTCCCTCCTGTTCATGTGTCTCCTACTCAGCCTGTCCATCGCCCAGTGCCTTTATCTAGTAGGCCTACCCCTAAAAAAACTCAAGATGACCACTGGGCAGCCAAGTAAACAGGGAGAAGGAGAGGACAGTGAGCCACAGGGAGAAAAGGAGGATGATGAACAGCAGCAGCCAGATTTTGAGGGACAGCAGCAGTTGGAAATCAGTGGACAGCAGCTAGAGGTTGATGAACAGCAGCAAGTGCAGGTTGATGAACAGCAGCAAGTGCAGGTTGATGAACACCAGCAAGTGCAGGTTGATGAGCAGCAGCCAGAGTTGGAAGAGGAACAGCAGCAGACAGAGATTGAAGAGCAGCAGGTTGAGCAAACAATTGAAGCATCTTTTGAGCCACAAGCTGGACAAGATGTTGAGGAAGGACAGCAAGCTGAAGCTGCCTCCTTGACAGTGACCAAAACTGTTCCTAAAAAGAGGAAATTTCCCAAGAAGACAATTTCTAGCTTGCCAAGGAGAAAAAGCGCTAGATTGGCCTTCAAAGGCAAAAGTGCAGTTGGAGAAAGTGCCAAGCATGGAGGTAAATCAGCTGTCATCCCTATACCAAGCGATGACAGTGACAATGAGGCCCGCACCCTTGAAAACCTCCTCATTCACAAAGAAGGGCAAGTTGAGGTGTTACAAGAAGATCTTCAAAGGGCGAGGAATTTCAACCATTTCTTGGAGGTTGAAAACAAACAAATGAAGTATCATGCAGCCATTCATGAGGCAAGGGCGATCAAGTATAAAAAGGAGGCAGAAAAGGCGCAAGTAAGAATTGAAGAGCTCATTGGCGAGTTCAATGATGAAGAGGAGGAAGACCAGCCTAGGAGAAAGAGGCCTAGAACCATCGGGCTTAGAAGAGCCTTGGAGAAGCAGAGAGCAGAAGAACAAGCTCAATTCGAAGCCTTTCCTCTCACTGCCCTCTTTGAGCAGGAAATTGAGGAAAACAAGGAAGCATGGCTTGAGAGGGCTAACCAGAATTTGGAAACAAAGCTTGAGAAGGCAAACAGGGATCTTGAGCTACAGAGAAAAAGGAACCTTCACTTTCAGAAGCTAAATCAGTTTGCCAGGCGAAAATTGAAGGTAGCACAAGAAAAATTGAAGAAGTTGAAGGAGAGGCGCCTAGCACGGAAAGAAGAAAAAAGCATATCAGCCCTCGATATTTTGGCTTCAGCTTCGGAGCATGTTTCTATGGACCCTTGAGGGTCATGCATGCCAATTTTGGGCCTGTTTCGGAAACTTTTTGTTTTTTGACATTTTGGGTTTTTCGCCAAAAACTCATAAATGCGCCATTTCAGTTTGATGAGTTTTCAAGGGAGGAGGATGATCCCAATGGGTTCCATAATTCCATGAGCAGGTCTCCAGCGATTTTCAGGGCATTTGAAGATCATTCGCCCCCTCAAATTGGCGAAAAACAGCCTCATTTTGCACATTCTGCCCGCCATATCAGCAGCCTGCTATTTTCTGGGTTTTTGCACACAGGTACAGTTTTGAGGGACTTTCAGAGATCAGATTTAGGTGATTCCACTTGCACCGGAAAGAAGACACAGAGAGCTTTCCAACGAGCCATCATGAGCCTCATTTCGACATCGGGAAGGCTTCCAATTGCATCCAGCAAGTCAGGGGACCTTTTTCAGGCATAAATATGAAGTATTTTTGTAATTTTTGAACTCCAAAAATCTGCTTTTCCCAAATGTGCGTTAAGCTATTTTTATCATGGGGAAATCATGTAAAGTCAATATAATTTCCGTTTTTAGCAGTTTTTAGATATTTTATGGGATATTTTGTGCCTTGGGCTTTGCAAAGCCTCAAGGACAAGTTTAGATATTTTGACTTGGCCAATGGGATAGCTAGTTGCTCCATGAGGTTTTCCTCCCTCAAGCCTATTTATCCCATGGTTCTCATTGTAAATCAGAGGCTGAACTTGAGAGAAGAATTAATGCATTGGTCATATGAGCTTTGAATAATACACTTGAGTTATGATTTTTGGACTGCCTCTTGGATGCTTTTGAGGAATGTTGAAGGCTTGTTGATGGATTCCTTGACATGGTAGAATGGTATAGTGCTTCTTAATGTGTTTTGTATTCTAGTTTTCACTCATATTTCATTTTTCTTGCTGCTATAGATCAGTAAAGATTGATTTTGAGACATGCCCATGGAGGCACCTCAAAATCCCTGAATCTTCATAGCTTGATGTTTTCTTCTCCCTTAGTTATGCTAAAGAATTCTTAGCTTCTCTTTAGTAACCTAAGGTATTGTTGCTATGTTTTATTCATCGGTTCCATGTATGTTGAGTAGGATGTATGGTTTGCCCTACCTACCTATCAGCTGCCCATAGTTCTGTCCATAAAACTTTCTCTTTGACTGATTTGTTGATCATTTTGTTGAACCAAGGAGGCCTAGTCTCGATCTAGCCCTTTGCCTAAAACTATGAAAACTTATTTGTCCAAGTGCCCAATGACTTAGAGACTATGTTTAGGCGTTCCGGCATAGTTTATGAGTTGTTAGTTTGTCTCATGTGTTTTCCCCAAATTCTGATAGCCTTTTCCCGAAGTTAGAGGGTCATATACCTCTATGTATGGCTGGAATGTTTGATTTCTATGTATTGATTAGCTTATAGTTATTCCTAGCATGATTAATGGCTTGCTATTACATGTTTATGTCTGCTATTAACTAGTTTGCACTTGAAATCCCTTGTCTTTCACCAATTTATTGTCCATTTAATCCATTTTGCCAGTCCTTCTCTGTGAAGAATCAAATGTTATCTGACGGCTTTATCATCACTTCATAGCTTCCTTGATACATTTTGACCCCATAGCCCAATTTATCTACATCTTGTCATCAGTTTATGTATTTGATCAGTTTCATCTCTAAACTTAAAAACTAAAAAAACCCAAAACACACTTCTATAACTAACCCTAATATCGAACATCGCAAGTAAACACACACCGACATCTTTTACACATATAGAAGCCTCTACGAGTCGGGGAAGGCTAGGTCCTTGGGCTCCAAAGCTTGGTTTGATGTTACATCGTCATTTGGCTAGCCAATCGGCCAAATCACGGGACCCTACGATAATGGCGATCACGGCTTCCTTTCCAACAATGTTTTGCGTGTGGAAGAGTTGAGTGCATTATGTTGCCGTGTCATACAAAGAAACTCATGAAAAAGGGAAGGAAGTAGCAAGAAGGAATAAGAATCGGTTTAGCACTAGAAAAAGTTACTATACTCATGAAGACAGTGATGGGTTATCTGACAGTGAGGAAGAATGTGAACAAGATCTTAGACTTCTCATGGCATTTGAAAAAGAATCTAGAGAAGAAAAATATACTTTTATGGATGATTTAGAGGAAATGATTTTCTTGATGAATTCAATCAACTCAAAATATGCTTAGAAGAAAGTAAAATATCCATAGAAACTCTAAAAAATCAGCGTGAAGAAAAGGAGAAACACAATGAGAAATTAGAATGTGAAATAGTAAGTCTAAGAAAAGAAATTGAGAAAGTGAAGACTTTGAATCTTAGATTTGCTAAGGATTTGAAACCTTAGATGAGATTATCAAGGTACAACATTCTCCTTTTATAAAGACAGTTCTTGGATATATCAGAGAATCTTCTCAGACTTCAGCACCAAATTATCTAAAAGCAGCTATAGCCAGTATACAACATTCTGCCACTCAGCAAGGGAATAAAGAATCTTCACAGGTAAAGCATGATCAACTCAATTCAAAGAACACTAACAGAGTACCTTTCAAAGAAACACCAACCAACGGGTAAATTAAACGAGAAGATTTCATAATGTAAATTTCTTCTTCAATGGACAATGTTTCTCATGTCACAATTTTGGTCATAAAGATGTTCAATGTGTTGCATATAAAACCATCATGACAAGAAGCAAGAAAAGAAAGGATTGATATTGGAACAAAGAGAATACCTATAAAAACTTTTCTCCTCTTCAAAATGAAGTTGAATGTGCTTATTGTAATAACTTTGGCCATGAAGAATCTGAATGCAAGAGCAAAGTCCAGCCAAAAGAGCAGTTTTCTTCAAGGTCCAAAGTATGGAAAAATAAGGAATTACAGGTTGAAAATTGTGGCATAGCGTTGTTTGCAAAAGATGAAGAAAACCAATGGTACATTGATAGTGGATGCTCAAGACACATGATAGGTGATAAAACCAAACTGCTTGCATATAGCGCTCTAGAAAAAGAAAAGAATGTTACATTTTGAAATGATACTCCTGCAATCATTAAGGGAAAAGGGTCTGTTTTTCTAAAAGAAAAGGTGAAAGCTAATGAAGTCATGTATGTGGATGGATTAAAACATAACTTGTTGAGTGTAAGTCAAATGTGTGATCAAGGAACTGAAGTTTTCTTTAGTTCAAAAGAATGTGTGGTATGTGATCTTGATACAGGTAAAACAATTATAAAGGGAAAAAGAACTCCAAGCAACCTATATGTATTAAATAACTGCAAAGAACAATGTTACTTGAGTAAATCTTCAGAAAACTGGCTATGGCATAGAAGGTTGGGGCATCTGAGCTTCTCTCAAATCAAAAAATCAAGCAAACTTAAATTTGTTCGTGATCTTCCCAATATTACTCTACCTGAAAATATCATATGCAAATCTTGCCAATTCGGTAAGCAAACCAGAGTACAATTTAATGCCAAGGAAGGATCATCAAGTAAGCCTCTTGAACTCATTCATATTGACATATGTGGACCTATGAGGAAAAATTCACCACGTGGTGAAGAATACTATATCTTATTCAGTGATGATTTCTCTAGAATGTGTTGGATTGGGTTGATTGAACACAAAGATGAAGCATTTGAGAAATTTTAGATCTTCAAAGCACTGGTTGAAACTGAATTAGATCTAAAAATCAAGTGTCTTAGATCTGATCGAGGAGGAGAATATACATCAGATGAATTCTTTGAATTTTGTGAACAACATGGCATAAAAAGACATTTTTCTGTAGCTGGTACTCCACAACAAAATGGCGTAGCAGAAAGAATGAACAAAACAGTTCAAAAAATGGCTAGAGCTATGCTTGATGATTCCAGAACACCTGACACATTTTGGGGATAAGCAGCACATACAGTGGTAAATATTCTTAACAAGGCACATGTTCGTGTAAACAGTGATAAAACTCCATATGAACTCTGGTATGGTAATCCTCCCACTGTGAAGCATTTTAGAGTTTTTGGAAGCAAATGCTTTATCAAAAACAATGATGAAAAAATTGTAGAAGTTTGAACCCCGGAAGCGGATGGAAGAATACTTCTTGGTTACTCCTCTAGGAGTAAATCATATAAATGTTACAATAAAATACTTCGAAAGATCGTTGAATGTATTTATGTTGTTATTGATAAGTCTCATGCAACTCCAAAAGAAGAAAAAAAAACAACAAATGAAGGTGATGATGATGACATATATCCTTCTACATCAAATATAAATGATATAGACAGTGACCCCAATGAAGAACTCGAAGATGATTTATCTAAAATATCTCCATCTAGATATGTTCAAAAGAATTATCCAGAATCTCAAATTTTGGGAGACAAGGGATTAGGTGTACAAACAAGAAGGACTCTTGTGGGATCTTCTAGCTATCTAGCATTTCTATCTACTATTAAACCATAGAATGTCAATCAAGCTAGCAAAGATGAATGTTGGATTCAAGCCATGAATGAAGAGCTTGATCAAACAGAAAGGAATCACACTTGGGAATTAGTACCAAGACCTCATGAAAAAAATGTCATTGGAACTAAATGGATATTCAAAAACTAGTTGAATGAGAATGGGGATGTTATAAGAAATAAAGCTAGACTTGTTTGCAAGGGGTATGCTCAACAAGAAGGTATAGACTTTGAAGAAACTTTTTCTCCTATAGCTAGACTTGAAGCCATAAGAATGTTTCTTGATTTTTCAAGCTTCCAACAAATCAAAGTTTATCAAATGAATGTTAAATCTTCTTTTCTCAATGGTGATCTAGAAGAAGAAGTTTATATAGAACAGCAGAAGGATTCATTTTTTGGGAAATGATGAAAAACTTGTTTGTAGACTTAAGGAAGCTCTATATGGTCTCAAACAGCTCAGAAAAAACTGGAATTATCGTCTTGACAAATATCTTCATCAACAAGGATTTTCAAGGAGATTACTGTGATAGAAATTTATACACAAAAACTGAAAATGATAAAATATTGATTGTGGTTGTATATGTTGATGATATCATTTTTGGAAGTAATGAAGAATCTATGAGTCAAAAATTTTCTTTTGTTATGCAGCAAGAATTTGGAATGTCTTTACTTGGGGAACTAACATTCTTTCTTGGCTTGCAAGTGCAACAAACAACAGATGGCATATTCTTATCACAAGAAAAATATCTTAAGCAAATTCTGAAGAAGTATGGCATAGAAGAGTGCAAACCTGTTAGTACACCAATGATAACCGGATGTAATCTCAGTTCTCATGATGATTCTCCTGCGGTGAATTAACCAGAATACAGATCTATGATAGGAAGTCTACTTTATCTCACGGGGACTAGACCAGACATTATGCATGCAGTTGGGATTGTTGGACGATTCCAAGCTAATCCAAAAGAGTCTCACCTTCAGGCTGTCAAAAGAATATTAAAATATCTACAAGGAACTCAAGACTTTGGACTATGGTATCCAAAGAATGGTGATCTCACTGTTCATGCTTACACTAATGCAGATTGGGTTGGAAATGTTGATGATCGAAAAAGCACTAGTGGTAGTGCATTCTATATGTGGCCCCGGTTAGTATCTTGGTTTAGCAAGAAGCAGAGCTCTATTGCCTTATCTACAACAGAAGCAGAATATGTGGCTGCCGCATCATGTTGCACTCAAATTCTTTGGATGATGCAAACCTTACAAGACATTCAAATCAAATGTTCACCTCCTATCTCCATTATGTGTCATAATACAAGTGCCATAAGTATCTCAAAGAATCCTGTTATGCATTCCAAGACCAAGCACATTCCCATCAAGTATCACTTCTTACGTGAACAAGTGCTTGAACAAAAGGTGAAGTTGGAGTATGTTCCTTCTAAAGAATAAGATGCTGATATATTTACCAAACCTTTACCCAGGGAAGCATTTGAATATCTCAAACAGAAGCTTGGAGTAGTCTCTGCCATGCAGAGGACCAGATCTGCTTAAATTCAGAAGATTAAATTGGATACGCGGATTTCATGAAAAATTTATACATAGAAAACTACGTATGGGTGTTTGCTAACAGAATTTTTCTGGGTCAGCATTCTTCAGCACAGCTGCGGTGCTGTTTGGTATCTCTGGTGGTGTTCCAGTTCTCATAATTTTGTTTCATTCTCTGATGTTTTTGATGAAGATGCATTGATGATTTGCTGTTGAAAGTGTTCAGGATGCACTAGCTAAGGTGGAGCTTTGGTCATATGGAAAGGATGCATTGCTGGCATTCTAATTATTTGCTGTGGTTTGATCTCATGCTTGAGATTCTTTGGTCTTGATAGTATAAGTTATTTCTATAATTTAATAAAAAGTTCATGTTGAGACCTATGATGTAAATTGTTATATTAGGTCATGTAAGGACTTCTTCAAATTTGTAAACCCACTTGGTTGGGTAGTTGCGTCAAAATGTGTAAACCCACTTGGTTGGGTACTTGAGTCTCATATGTAAATCCACTTGGTTGGATCATTGATGTAAGTATGAGTCCTTGGTGATAGGAAAGGTCATAGAGTCATGTACTTCGTTGAAAAATATGTTTGAAGATTGAGCATGAACTCAGGGGGAGCATGGTAACTTCGGTGCACATCAGATCTATGGAGCTCTTCTTTCTACAAGAGAAGAAAAACCTTGTTTTGGTCTTGATCCGCCCTTTGCCCTTGATGTCAAAGGGGGAGGGTATCATGGTGTTTGAATAATGGTTATAATCAATGTATCTATTTGTTGTGGTGATCAAACACCATTATGGTTGCCATCAAGTCCAAAGGGGGAGATTGTTGGCAATATGATACAATGTGTTGTCCTTGATGGCAACGTACTTGATGAAGTTGTCCTTGATGAAACCTACTTGATGAAGTTGTCCTTGATGGAGATATTGTTGGCAATATGTTTCTTGTATCTTACTATATTGAATTGGTTGTCCTTGATGGCAACTCTCTGGCAAAGGATGCAGCTAATGACTGTATGAAGAATCTCAGAAATCCATCATCAGTTCTATACAAGCAGATTGACTTTTTCCATATAGAAAAATGTATACGCGGGTTTGTAAAAGCCAAGTCGTGTATGTACGCAGATAAGTACGTCCCAAGTCGCGTATTCCCTTTTGCGCTCCAAATCTATAATACCAAGGGACATTACCATGGTTTTGGCACACATTATTGAGCGTTGTATGGTTTATTTGATTTCGTCCAAGAATACCATCGGAAGTTGTGTGGTTTTGGCTCATGGTATTGGTAAAATCTAAATCTATTTAAGGAGATGAAGATCATAGTGCAAGGGGTGCATGTGTAAGGGTTATTTATGAATAAATTTCTCTAAGGAATATCTGCATGGATGAACTCTGTTCTTAATTGATAGATCTGAATCTATGATGCACCCATGGATATGATGAAGGTTCAAGATCTCTAGATCTGAAGATGATGAATATCTAGTATGATCTACTGAAGAAATGATGAAGACCTGGCGCAAGTCTGCTGAAGAAAATGAAGAAATCTGGGTAAGTTTTTAGATCTGGTCTGTTCTGCAAAATTTACATTTACAAATCTATACGCTAGTTGGTTTCAAGAAAAGAGCGTATATACGCGAGTTTGCTTCATGAAAAGCGCGTATGGTAGTTAGGGTTTCTGAAGCTTATTTATAGATATTACTTCTGTGATTTTTATTTTCTCTCTGCTATCAGTCAATGAAGTCTTCTTGAAGTTCTGGGTTGAATATGCAATATGCTGCTGATTTGATAATGAACAAATCTAATCACTGATTGAGAAAACATGATGAAGGATGAGTGACTATCTAAACAGTTCTAGATTGTCTGAATTGAAAGTTTCAGATCTAGATATGAGTCTAAACAAATTCTGAAAGAAATCATACGCTAGTTGGTGAAAAGAAAAGTGTGCGTATACGCGGAATCGATAAAGAAAATTCGTGTATTAATTCAGAATATAAAAATGAATATGCACTGAAGCATACGCAGGTTGGTGTGCAGGAAAGCGCGTATATACGCGGCTTCAGTAAAGAAAATTAGCGTATGGTATCTGAATTAATGATTGTTCTGATTACAGTGGTATTGCAGTTCTGATTGAAGTTTTGGGTAAAGTATGGTTGTTGATGTTAAGGGGTTGTATTGAAACCATTTTGATCTAGTATGAAAATTGATGAAACGTGGTCTGCAGTGGATGTGAGCTTTGAAGCCTTCAGTATGAAAGTGGAAGCTTTCTGCCGGTAGAAGCTGGTGCTAAAATCAGGGGGTCGAAGCTCCCTTCCAGGAGAGGCTGGTAAACGAGATCAGGGGGTTGGAGCTCCCTTCCAGTTGCAGCTGGAAAATGAGAGAAGGTTGCAGCCTTCTGCAGGTAGAAGCCTGCGTACTAGTATGAGTCTGCATCAGTACTATGTTGTAAAAGGTTTTCTATATAATAAATATTGAAAACAAAGACGACAACAGCGGTGGTTTTCTCCTGAATTGGGTTTCCACCTTAAATATTGGTGTTCATGTGTGTGATGCTTTATTCTATTGATTACTGCTCATAAGCTGATACATAACTGATAAATCTGTTTATAAGACTACTTCTGAGAATTTTCTCTAAATCTGAAAATTAAATCAGTATACGCGAGTTTCCTTCTGCATTTCTGTGTGCATACACTAGTTCCATTCATAAAAAATGCGTATGGAAATCTGCTCAAAGAAAAAGTTGAATTTATTTTATAAGCTCTAAATACTGATTCACCCCCCCTCTTAGTATTTTTCCCAACACTGAGGAGTCTGGTTGGTGAAAATTCTAGACAGTGGGATCGTGTGCTTGCATAAGCAGAGTTTGCTTACAATGATTTCCCAACAGAAGCACGGGCATAAGTCCTTTCTGAATCCTATATCGAATGCACCCACATGGAGTATTTGCGTTGTGGTATTTGGGTCAGTTAGAACGCAGGAGTCTTGATGGCGAAGATTTTGCAAAATCAGTCAGTAATCTACATGAACAGGTCAAGTTGAAGCTACAAGACAGTAGCCAAAAGTATAAACAGTGAGCATATTTGAAAAGGCGGGAGGTACAACTCGAAGTAGGAGACTTGGTACTGGCACATTTGTGTAGGGAGAGGTTTCCTAAAGGAGAATACAATAAATTAAACATGAAAAAGACTGGGCCTTGCAAAATTCTTTGGAATTTTTCTGCAAATTCTTATGAGATGCAGTTACCTCTAGATGTAGGAATATCACCCATCTTTAATGTGGCAGATCTGTACCCATATACTGCTGTTGATGAAGGAGAAAATTCAGAGAGATGAACATGGGAGACCCAGGATGAAGAGAAAGCATGGGATAAACAATTCCTCCAGCACAGCCTTTGGAGATTGAACATATTTTGAACACACAGGTGGCCAAGAAGACATGAAACAAAGAATATCTGAAGCATCTGGTCAAATAGAAGGACTATCCTCTAGAGGACTGTTCTTGGTTGGATGCTGCCCACATTCAAAGCGCAGGGTATTCTATTGAAGAACTCATGGATAGCAGCCATGAATTTAATTTACCCCGAGAGCCTTATGCAGGAGCATTAAGGTAGAGCTAGCAATGTGACAAAGTTGGTCACATGTTGTGGCTTGGAAAGATGGTTAGCATTCCTACGCATTTGAATACTTTGTCTTTCTTTACTTTTCAAGTATTTTGTTTAAGTTTAATTTGGGCTAACTCATCCAATGTAATTTGCATCATAAAATAATGGTTAATTTAGGATTGGCTGAATAATTTGAATAAACTGTTTTGGAAACTGAATGATAGTTTCCCAACCATATGGGGATTTTGGAGAAGGATAAAATGTAACCAAATCAACCATGGTGGGAATCTGCCATCGATAGCAAGAAAGGACAGAATCGAGGAGCATAATTAAATGTAAAAACCAACCATCTGAGGGCTTGGCTCTGTGTTTCCTATTTTCCAAATTATTTCCAAGTGTTTTGTGTTTGATTGGAATCTCTGTTTTAGAACAATACTTTATTTCCAAGATTGGTCTAAGTGTTTTGTGCTTTGATCGGGCTCCCTGTTTTTAAGTTTATTATTTGAATCTATGTTGAAATCAAATACCTGTATTTGAGATGCATAGCAAGAATACAAATTGGATTTGTAGGCACGGTGGGTCTACAAACCTTGCATATTCTTTGTTGAATGTAATATTGTGTTGACTATAGTGCATATATCAATCAGATTTGTAGACGCGACGAGGGCTGTTGGATCCGACCAACCAACGATGGAAGATCACATCGCAGGCGAAGAGACATCGCACATCGCAGAGAATAGTGGTTAAGATATTTCGCAAGTTAAGTTTAATAACTTGCGATGCGAATTGGTACGAAGGAGAAATAGCGCAGGCTGTCGAATCTGTCCGAGATCGAATGGTGGAAGTTGATAGCGACAATCACAAATCACAAAAGATTGGAAACAACATTAAGGGCCATCGCAAGGAAAGTTAAAAAGTTTGCGATGTGAAGTGTGGGAAGCCACGTGTCGATGCAGCAAAACATCACATCGCGCAGAACTTAAAGTTTAGTGCTCAATGTATCATAGTTAAATTGCGAGGAGAATTAGCGCAAGCCGTCGGATCCGCAGAAGCCAATGGTGGAGATTGAAGTGGAGACCACCCATTGCAAAGTTTATTTGTTAGCGCTAAGTACCATCACGGGTTAAGTTTAAAAATTTGTGATGTGAAGTGGAGCACACGTGTCACCGCAGCACAAAATCTTAAGTCGCAAGGAATAGAATTTAATGTGTTAAGTTAATTTGTATTTTGTGCGAAGTGTGATCGCATGTTGATTGGTCAAGAGCTATGTGGGTCCCTCCGGAAGGAACTCCCACGAGTTCATATTTTTTTAATTTATGCGTTGGTTTGGGTTATTTGATTAGTCCTAAGTATGTTATAAAAACTCCGTTGTTGATCGCGCAAGTGTGTATGTATTGGTTTGGGGCATATGAAGGTTTAAAACACCATTGTTGATTTGTAATGTATGTATATATTAAGTCTTAGAACTCACATTCCACAGGGTTATTCTGACATATTGTAGCAGGTCTGCATCACATTGACTTTCAACTATTATTCGTTTTCATATTAGGTATTCTCATGTATATGAATTATTTTTCATTAGTATTAGATCCCCTTTAGATACATTATAGATTTTGTTTAGTAGATAATGGTTTATCCAAAATTGGCTACACATTTAGCTAAATTTTAGACAATTTAATTTTAAAATTTTAGTCAAATGATATTTGTTTTGTTGCAAATTGAACAAATATTTAAACAATCAGATCATGAATTCAAAAGATGAACAAGTTGGATAATTGATATCTAAAATATACATGAGCACCAATCTCAAAGATCACAATGAATTAATATTAAAATAAACTGCGTTTATATATATATATATATATATATATATATATATATATATATATATATATAAAGTTTTAAGATATTCTATATAATTATTTTAAGTTGTTGATAAAAAAATTCTATAATACTTTTCATAATGATGTTACCAATAAAATATAAATATAATTTACCAAATACATTTGAAATTTTGAAAACAATATTTATTTAATCATAATTCACACATTATCAAAAATATTATAAAATATAAATATAATTTACCAAATACATTTGAATTTTTTAAAACAATATTTATTTAATCATAATTCACACATTATAAAAAATATTTAATAAATAAATATCTATGGGAAAACAATGCCTCTAACAATTTAACTTATTTTTGCAAAACCCAGGTAAACATTATTAAAATTATGATAATTTATTATTTTATAGTAAGTTTTTTTTTAATATATTAAGATATAAGTAGGTTATACTATTTATGTTTAACGGATTAATTTTATATTTTATAAATTATATGTTTTTTTATAAATAAGATAATTCAATTGAGTGGAGAAGGAAAATTATACCTTTTAATATGAATGTTGTCTGTATTTTTTTTTTTTAATTAGTAAATTAGATAACTTACTAATAATGATTTTATATTGAGTGGAAAAGGGTTTGTTTCCTATCTACATATTTATACAATTTATATTTCTCTAATAAAAAAATCTCCACAGGATATAACACATATTTTCAATTAAATTTTTTATCAGAATTTAAACCACAATCTGTATTTTATATATATATATATATATATATATATATATAATTTTTATTTTTATTTTTATTTTTAGATTCTAATTGGTTAAACAGACTTGGGTATCATTCTGTAATGATGTTTTCACAAATACAATTTGTAGTCATATAGTGTACCATCATACTCTCGTATTGACTGTTATGCAATGGAAGAATCCCTCTTTTTCTTGCTTAGAAATTTTCAACATTCTTGACTCTCCCTGTATTTTTATTCTGTAATTAGAACTCCTTTCGTTCTTCTTTTATTTCATTTGAAAAATGAATCATGAAAGGAACAGTTACGCAAGTTTCTAAAACCTACACGATTTTCAAGGGACTTAGGGTCAAAATCTTCGTTCTATTCACCAAAACATCATCGTTCCCGACTATGGTGGGGCCTGACTTGGTTCCGGGGTGCTTATTTCCTTACACGCAAAACTCTACATCGTGGGCCCTACTGCCTACTATCCGGTCGGCCAACACATGAAGTCAGGGTGGGATTGCGTTGCGGTCCTTGCTAGATGAAGGGGATTCGGGATCGCTCACCTCCAACTAATGGTCCCCTGCCACAGTTATCGATCGATGGAAATAAAACTTGGTCTTAGCCTATTCTTTTTCACCGCTGATATACTTTACCTTTATTTTAGAAGAAAATATAACTATTAATTATTAGCAATCACACACGCTTTGGGTAACTCCAGTTACTGAGCTAACCGATATAGTCACTAATTAATAGTTCATAAACCTTGTATGGGAACTCTTATAGGTGCAGCAGTACCAATCAATAATACTTTAAGAGGAATTTCCTATAAATGTAATCAACTCTTCATTGTCACTAGAAGTTGGGTTGTTCGAATACCATTATCCAAAGTGAATCATAATATAACTTCTAGCTTAGCTTTGAGTACTACCAAGATTATACGAATAGATCACTATTCAACATTTAAATTTAACTAATTTAAATGTTAGAGTAATATGTTATGCTTTTTTATGAATGCTTCAATTAAGATGTTGAGTATCTCACGTCGAAACATTCCTTGCCAAATATATTATTGAACAAAATTGAAAAATGCCCTTTGACATGTAACTAGTAATTGAGTGTTGGAAGGACGGTACTCCTAACGCATTCAGATTCTGGTCGTTAATGAGAGAGTAGAAAAAAATATAGGTCAAGTACACGAAAAATATATAAATAGCACTTAATAGTTTTTTTTTAACACATGGTGAATTGGTAATTCTTTAGAGTAGACTAGGGGAGACCCAGGAACAATCCTCATGGTCGCCAATATAACACCAGGATATATCCAACAGCCTGCAAGTCAGATATACTAGATCTTATGATTCAGCGAGAGCCGAGACCCCTCGGGGAAGGGAGAGCCTACTCCTTGAGCCAAGATCATAGCAAGCCACATACTCAATGAGATTTGAACTGCGGTCTCTTGGGTTTCACCCAAGAAAACTTTCCGTCAAATCACACATCACTGTATATAAATAGCACTTAATAGTTGAAATAATTAATCTTGAATTCTGTTGAGGCCATCATGATTAACAAATATGGGAAGTAATCACATTAAGTTACCCCACATGCCTGTCATCAATTTTGCTATCAACTATCGATGTCTAACATAACACCACGTAAATTGATATATAATTATATTGACTCGAGGTGTTGGATGAGAGGCATATATACTAAATACACATTGCTAGGCCATTAAACTAAAAATTCTATATTTCTATTATTATGAACTGTTTAAAGTTTTTAAGTGAAATGTTGGGTTATTAACCTTAATGCCTTATATTAAATAGGTTTGTATTTATGAACAACAATCAAAACAATGATCAATTCCTTGAAGGTTTTGATAAAATCATGTTAGTGTTTTGAAAGGTTAAGCACACCATGAAACCTCAATTTATATAATAAATTTATAACATCAAAAACTTTATGAGCACATGATGTATCTTATAGAAATAACTAATAAAATGGGAAAAAAACATATCTTAAATGCTAAGTTTTTTATTTAAATTAGTTTGGGTGAAATAATAATCATATTTTTCCTTAATGAACCATTTACCATTTAGTGAAAGTGCAGATTGTGTACTTAAATATTTTCATAAACTTACAGTAATATTTACTGATAAAAAAATATGTAGCAACAATTATGAAAGAGGGAATTCACAACATTGGTGTAAAGTTCAAACAAATGGATCTTGCATAAACGTTACATTTGATCTTGCAATTTAATTTTTAAATTTCAATTTGGAGAAAAAAAGCCAAAAGAAGTGTGATGGAGGTCATTTGAGGAATAGAAAGGAATGATGTTGTAGAAAATTCAAAAAACTAATATAATTATTTACCGTGTCCAGTCATGTTTCCCATAAACCGAGATATAAGCCTCAAGTCATTGGGGCATGCAATAATATCAATCTCGTAGAACATGAATCTACATCAATCATTTGACATGCCACATAATATTACATATTACTAGGGATGAATTAGGACTGTAAAAAAAAAAGGTTTCAGATAGGTATTGGAAGCATTTGGAAAATACGTTTCTCCATATGCAAATAGTTTAAGACACGCTTTCAAAGAAATCATTTTATATCATCGAAAATACTAATATAATTATTAATTTTTTCCTTTGTTTTGGTTGGCTGGATTTATGGGAATTTGAATTTTTAATATTAATGTTTACATAATGTTTCAATTCATGGAAATAACCAACTGAGTTTGTCTTTATGGGTTAGAGTTTCTTTTATTTTTATATGAGAAAAATTTGGAGATTAAAATGTAAAATTGATAGGTTTTGATTTATTATTTTATTGTTAATGATAATTTAAAATAAAGTTGTGATTTATTTAGTTTCTATGACTTTTTTAAATTTATTAATGTGAAATGTATTATGAAGAAAATTTCTTGATTTTTAATACGAACTGATTTTTATCATCGTTTACTATCCATTTAATGTATATGGTTTTCCTGCAAAAGATTTTCTCAATATGAAAACCAGCCATGGTGCAACGCTACATTGTGACAAATATTTTCTCGATATGAAAGTCAATCATGGTCAACCATGGTCCAACATCGCATTGTGACAAAGATTGTCTCAATATGAAAATGAACCATGGTTAACCAAGGCCAAACATGTTTATTTTAGGGCTTTAAATTTTTATCTTAAGGTTTATATACGTTGGGTTTATAATGTTATTCCTTGGGTTTAATATTATTATCTTGGGTTTATAATATCAATCCCTTGAGTATATCCATCTAAGGGTTCATATTCCTAGGGTATAAGAATATTCATAATGTTTTATAATATTAATCTCAGGGTTTGCTATAAATCCCTTGGGTTTATAATCATGGTCAACCATGCACAACCATGGTCCAATGTCACATTGTGATAAAGATTGTCTCAATATGAAAATCAACCATGGTAAACATGGTCAACCATGTTTATTTTAAGGTTTATAGTATTAATCTTATGGTTTATATACCTAGGTTTTATAATATTAATCCCTTGGGTTTAATATTACTCCCTTGCATTTATAATCCCTTGGGTTTATAATAGTAATCTGCTGGATTTATTAATGTAAGTGTTCATACTCCTAGGGTGTAATATTATTCCTAGGATTTAACATAAATCCCTTGAGTTTATAATCATGGTCAACCATGGTCCATCGTCACATTGTGAAAAATATTTCTCAATATGAAAATCAACCATGGTCCAATGTCGCAATGTGACAAAGATTGTCTCAATATGAAAATCAATCATTCTCAAACATGATCAACCATGGTCCAACATCGCTTTGTGACAAAGATTGTCTCAATATGAAAATGAACCATGGTCAACCACGATCAACCATGTTTATTTTTGGGTTTATAATATTTTTGGGTTTTAGAATTAATCCCCTGGATTTATTATTCGCTTGGGTTTATGATATCAATCCCTTGGGCTTATGATATCAATCCCTTAGGTTTATTAATATAAGGGTTCATATTCCTAGGGTATACTATTATTCATAATGTTTATACTATTAATCCTGGTGTTTAATATAAATCCCTTGGGTTTCTAATCATGGTCAACCATGGTCATCATGGTCCAATGTTACATTGTGCTAAAGATTGCTTCAATATGAAAATCAGTCATTGTCAGCCATGGTTAACCATGATCCATGATCACATAATGACAAATATTGTTTCAATTGAAAATAAACCATGGTCAATCTTGTTTATTTTAGGGTTTATATACCTTGGGTTTAAGTGCAGAAGGAGAGATTTAATATATCTTTGCATGTTCATAAGGAAGGTAGATGGGCCTAAGAAAGGTTAGATGGGCCTTAATTTATGTCTAATTTAGAGGCCCATTAGTAGGATGCCACGTGACTTCTTCTGGTTGGTCAAAAGTCAAATTTTTTTGGGCCTACCAAAACCTGACACGTGGCATGCCCTGAATGGTTATGTCATGGGTGAATTTTAGTGGTTGGTTGGAGGCCAACCACATGCTACCACATGGCCCAACCGGAGGCTGCCATGTGGCAGCATGAGGGCCACCAAAATTTTGGCTAAGTCTGAATTGAACTTCGCAAGAATCGAATGTCAAACCTCCCTCATAAAAACACAAATCCTTAACCATTGGGTCATGATGGTTCTTATTAAACATAGTGGCACAAACCCTATTTCAACGTTAATTCAGTGGAGCTTGGGCTAAGGGGCCATGACCTAGCCCCGACCCCCCAATATGTCACCATATGATTACCAGTGCGGAAACAGGGGTGCAACCCTGTTAATACAAATTTTTTATTTAAAAAAAAATTATTAATCGTCGATTATGGTGGGTTTAAATTCAGATTTAAGGTTGCATTAGGAATTTTAATGGTCCCATAGTTTGCACCGAAAATGCACCAAATTGTCCCTCCGTTAGCGTAATTCAGGGCAAAATTGTAGGAACGTTTTGGAATTTGGGGAATTTGTAGAGCGGCTAGCAACAAAGCTAGTTTAACCCATAACTTCTTTAGTTTTTGACCAATTTTGGAGCAGAAAGAGGATAAATAGGAATCTTTGATAGTCCTGAAGCTGATGGAACATGTTTTAAATCCATTAGAGCACTGTAAACTGATGTAATCACCATTTTTTAGCATAATGATATAGGGCCAAGCCATTGGAAGTTGGTCCATGGAGATGTAGCCACGAGGATTGAAATCCTTCATCACTTGTTGTGTTTTGGTTATTTTTATGGTGTAATTGTCTATGGTTTCTGCTATTTTAGAGTTCAAGTTCATGCTTTATGTGTTTAAAAAACACAAAGGCTCATAAAACTCAATTTTTACACTTGCAATTTATACATCCTCAAGAACATATACATTAAGATCTCATACAGATCATCTGCCCACCTGGCTCGAATTCCCCCTTACTAGAGGTATCTGCTTGAGTGGATGCCTCCACTCATTCTCATCTTTGCTTCTCCGATTGTGGCTCCTACACAACCTTCTAAGGCTTCTTTTGAGGCAACATGTTGAGAGGTAATTCATACTCCCTCTCAACCAAAAAGTGTCTAACATTTACCTTGCTCATCAAAGCTTTGCATGCATCTACTACCTCAAGTGCATACAGTTTATTGACTCATGCACGTTGTAATTGTCCCGCGTTCATCAAATTTTCTCAAAAAAAGATTTGATTGTAAATCAACGATATTTCCCTCATCTAAACTTTGATTCGACCGATTTGTTTTTTTTTAATTTGGGTATTTTTTCACAAGGAATCTAGATCGGCTATTCTTTTTTGAATTTTTTTCATACAAATTTTCAGATATATTCTACAAACTCATCGCCCAAAAAATCCCTTCTTTGATACCATGCATAAATATCTAAATAGATTGAACTGATCTTGTAATGTACTAAGAAAAAATACTAAATCAATCTACAATTTTTGGAAACCAAATTTTATCGCGCAATCACATAACAAGTGAGATAAAGAAAGAAATCATTCTCATAACACAAGATGTATCTAGGGAAAGCCTCAGCTAAAAGCCACGCTATTTGTATATTTCATAAAGTCAAGAACATGAAACAACACAATTCTGTTTCCCTTTATTTCCCTTCCTGAGAAACCTCTACACCATCTCTAACTGTCTCACTACCAACTTGTGCACAAGCTTCTCTTGGCACACCTTTTTCTCACAAGCTCCATGCACGAACTTGTGTTTTGGATTGCTTGGTCTCACCAACTTGTGTCCACCAAACAAATGATTAACATTGTGACTCCATTCCTCCTTTTAAAGGTACTTTTCTCTAATTAAGGAATGATTGATTTTAGGTCTTCTTATGACTGGATGCACGATCTGTACAATTTGGATGGTTCTACAACTTATAGTACACTTTCCTTCAACTCCAATCTCAACTGGGACTTCTTTAGAACTAACATGAAACAACTATTTATAGTGAATTAAATAAGGTTTAATTCGCTGGAACTATCACTAGCTCATCTCTCAGTTAGAACTAGTTAAACTGATTTTAACTCAAATAATTGATTTAACTAATTAGAAATCACAAATAACTTCAACTGGACCCCGTAAAACTCTACATGCCTCCAGTTTGATCCCCGACTCGCATTAACTGAACTAAATAAGTCTTCCCGACTCACTTAACTTGCAGGCTGTCATGTGATGTGGAATTACAATTTACTTCTAATTTAATTAAGGGAAAATTAAGCTAGAAGCCTCATGGGTGCAATTTTCCATATTTCTTGTTTCCATTTTCAAGAGACACTTCTCAGCTCTATATGTTCCAGTCTTTCAGAACATCATCTTATATGTTCACACCCAAGTTTATACAGTACCTCTATTCCACCTATATGAATTTTTACTTTTATGAGGATCAATTATGAAACATCATTGATCAGATAGAATTCTAGCATCATTGATTAGACATTATTATGTATGTCATATTCAGACATATCTCTGTTGTTTTCTTTCGCAACTACGATCTAATGATCCACTATGTATTCTTCATCTCCTTATGTACATTTATGTATACATTTTGGATATGCATTATACTTGATCTGCAGACATGCTTAACTACTTTTGAGAATGGGTATTCTAGTTTTAGACATGAATTTTCTTTTTGACTCCTTCCACAAATATTCGATGGGCTGGAATCTGGTGATCTCCTCCCGGGTTTTTAGATTACTCCCCTCTCTATAATTAATATATTTTTGCCATAGTGTTCCCCTTCTGACCTCATATATTAGGGGGGCTTTGTTTTAGCATCATTCAACACTCCTGTAGACCTCATTCTCTTTTGTTGTCTTGGTAGTCCCTTTTCCCATGAAGACTTAACTTTATACTAAAAAATAGTATTTCAAAATATATACGTGACTCTGCCCATAAAAAAATGCTTACATACGTGGGTCCCATAATATCATACATGTGTATACATTTAAAAATATGAAAAAATAAAATAAAGTTATTTTTCGGGTGGGGTTTATGTGTTTTACCGAGAGCCCACCTATAGGATCTCATGGCATAAATTAAATAACCAATTTGATGTGGTATATATACACCCCTTGGATAGGCCTAAGGAGAACAAGAGAAGAAGGATATTGACATTATACTCTATTTATCTTAGATCAAGCATGTTTTTCCCATTCCTCCTGCACTCCTAGTCTCTAGGAAACCTTGGTTTCCTTTGCAGAGATGCTCAAAATCCTTATCTATCATATTCTCACACTTATTAGAGAGGTTTTCTTCATGGATTAGGCTGGACGGATCCAGAGGAAGGCTTCGTCTGTGCCTTTGGCCTCGATTACGTTGTATTTTTCTTGCACGTATTGTGTTTAATTAATGAAGAAGCTCATGCCATGTTCCTGATATGTTGTTATCTCATGAAAAATAATTTAAACATTTATATATGATGATCTAACATAATCTTAGTTGGTATCTCATGAATTATCTACTATGTATATGATTTTGTGATTGAATTGCAGGTCTGCTCATCTTCAAGGAAGAAGAGGTTTTGGACCCTACAAGAACATCTTCAAATGTAGGACCTCCGGGTATGTCTCAAAATCAAAGTTTGATAATTCATACATTTGACATGCTTGATTAAGTGTTCTTTTTTTATTATCTTATCCTACTCTGTTGAGGCTTTCAACCCTTGCCTTAGATAATTTTTCACACCAACACACACGTGTCATTCTAGAATATTTATAACAAGCATGTATATCTTAGATTCACCCGATCGAACAATGTACTAAAGTTAAATACTGAATCACTTCTAAAAATCAATTTGCAGAATTAAAAACACAATCTCCAATCACATGAAGCAAAGAAGAATAAAATCAAACCACAACACAAATAATTTCCCAGGGAAAGCTTGCTGCTCAAAACCCCACTATATTCTATTGTATATTCAACATGGATACATAAAAAAATACAATGCCTTCTCTTCTCACAAGGCTCTCCAGCACTCAAATATCTATCTCACACTTCCCTCACAGAAAACTAACCAATACTTAGCCAATTTCCAACCTCCTAATAGCCTTCCTTGATCACACAATCCCCGATGAATGAAATCCCTATAGAATAGGAGATCTTTCCTTCCTTGATTACGCTGAGTATCATGGGAAATCCAATGAGTGTATGGATGCATGGGTAAAAACCAATATCCTACAAATGCTAGTCAACATCCCTTTCACCTAGATCTCAACTGGGTCTCCACTAGAACTGACATGTATGCAACAAATAATAGTAAATCCTCAGTTGCAAGTGAGATCACTCATTGTGAATTAATTAATATTTAATTCACTTGATCTCTCACTAGTGTATCTAACTGTTACAACTAGCACAAATGAGTTTAACTCACTTAACTGAGTTAAACTATTTACAACTTGCATTAACTAATGCACCACTGCACTTCGAACTCTGTTACAACTAGAATGACCGTGCATGCCACACCAACTACCTCTAACTTGAAATTCATTAGTTAACTGGGTTTATCACACTCAATTAACTATTACAAGTTATTTTGAGATTTAGATTAAGTTTATTGTCCATCTTAATTCAAGGGTAACTAAAATAGACATGCACCAAAAATAGCCCTGTGGGCCCCACCCTAGTTTAGGTGCTTAATGCACTCATTAGGGGAACTTTTTAGGTCTAAAATGGGCCTCCTAAGAAAATAATAAAATAATAGCTAAACCAATAAAATAGTATTTATGAATTTATATTTTACTTTTTGCACCACAATCCATGTAACCATGGTTAAATCTAATTGAAAAGGTGTACTAAAATAAAATTAATAACAAATTGTATTGGTGTACTATAAATAAAAATGAGCTTTTCAATAAAATGTCATTATCAATGAACAACTAATGCATTTTTCTTTTATACTTAAAATAAATTATAAATATAAATTCATAAATTCTTAATTATATAATATACTATTAATTAAAATTCATATTATTTAAATTATATAATAACTTGTAATTAATATACTATATAAAAATAAAATAAAATAATAAATGTAATATATTATTTTATGTATTTTTTATATTTTACATATTGATTTGATTTGATTTAAAACATAAGAAAAAATAATATATAATATAAAAAGGAATCTAATATATTTTCTATAACATTTAGATTATTTTTCACAATATTATGCATAATAATATATAATATTAATATAATCATAATAAAATTAATTTAGTTACACTTAAAATTAAATGAAAAAAATATTGAAATGGGTTTAATTTATATTTGTAAGTATAATATAAGATTTATATACATTCAAATTTTAAACTTTTTTTTGCCCCAAACTATATTGAACATAATATACCTTTTTTTAACATACAAAACTAATGTACTTTTTTTCATCATACAAAACTAATTTACCTTTTTTCTTTAATTCTAATATTTTTATATTGTTATTAATATTATAATAATATTATTCATGATTTGATTTATCATAAAATTACAAGATTACCTTTTTATTTATTTCGATTTCATATGTAAAATATATATAATATATATGTATAGATATTAACTTATAATTAATTTGAAATTATAATATTAAATAAAATGGGATGAATATATAATTTAAAAATAAATATATGAAAATATACAAATATAATATTCATTGAAAAATGTGTAAAGACATGAAGATTATGTAAGGATATGCATTGTTTCTTTCAAAAAATATGAAACGACAATAATAGTATTTTATTCAAAAAATGTGAAATGACATTTAGTATTAGTACTTTACTTTATGATTTTAAAAGTACTTAGAGCACTACTATGGTTAACCATGAGTTTTTATCCACCATTGAGATTGTAACAAATACCTTTAACTCAAGAAATGCCACCTGAACCATTGGGGATGATGTCATCCCCTAAAATGTGATTGGTTCTCATAAAGTGAATTTTGATTGTACATTTTCCTTAAGAGGTCCATTCTAGACCTCAAAATTTCCCTAATGAGGCATGGGTGCTGAAAACACTCCCATGGATTTCCCTAATGAGGCATGGGTCCATTCTTATTTAATCTCAACACTCCCTCTCAACAAGAAAGGGATTATCCTTCACCCCGATCCTGTCTCTATGGAATTTCTATTTTCTCCTGGTGAGAGCCTCAGTCATAATATCTGCATCATGATCTTTTGTGGGAATGTACTGAAGTAAAATTATTCTTATCTACACATAATCTATGAGATGACGGTATCGGATATCTATGTGCTTGGACCTCTCATGAAACACATGATTAATCAAGAGTTTAATGCAATTTTGATTATCACAATGAATCATTGTCAGATCCATCTAAGAACCAAACAAACCAACCAAGATCTTTCTCATCTAGATAGCCTCACATGTAGTGTGACTTGCTATTATGTATTCTGCTTCCACTGAACTGGGTGCCACGGATCGTTGCTTCCTGCTGTACCAAGAAATTGTTGTCGATCCAATGCTAAAGATCCCTCCTGATGTGCTCATTCTGTCTAATGGATTGCTGGCCCAATCTGTGTCTGTGAAGCCTTGAAGCTTCACTCCCTCTATCCGTTTGTACCATAGACCATACTCTCATGTGCAGCTCAGGTATCTCAAGACATGCTTCCCCGCATTCCAAAAGAGCTTGGTAGGCTTAACCATAGCTTGACTCAGCTAGTTAACTGTGTAGCAAATGTCTAGTTTGGTGTTCACTAGATACATTAGTGAACCAACTAACCGCCTATAGATAGTAGCATCCACTACCTATCCAAAAGTAGCATCCTCTTTCCTCCAATTTCTTGGAAGAGGAGTATCCATGGGTTTGCAACTCTCCATGTGAAACTTACCCCATATCTCCTTCGCATACTTTCCTTGAGACACAAAAATTTCATCATATCGCTACCATATTTCCAAAACAAGGAAATAATGAAGGAGTCCCATGTCCTTCATTTCAAACTCCCTTGCAAGATCCTCCTTGCATTAGTGTATCAACTGCTCATCAATAGTCAAAATTAGATCATCAACATAATGAACAATGATCAATAACTTACCCTCAACCATAATTTGGTACATGTTTGCATCAGCTTCACTTTTGGTCAAGCCCAGTCCGGTGAAATAGTTGTCTATCCAAGTGTACCAAGAACGAGGTGCTTGCTTCAACCCATACAGTGCTCTCTTGAGTCGAAACACATGTGATTCAGTGTTCAAGATCTTGAAACCTTCAAGCTACTCTATGTACACTTCTTCCTCAATGACCCCACTGAGAAACACATTTTTGACATCCATTTGATGAATGTACTAGCCCATCTGCGCTGAGAATGAAAGGATGGATCTAATGGAATAGTACCTTGCAACATGTTCAAAGGTCTCATCATAATCAATTTGTTGAGATTCAGCAAGAAAATTTCAGCACCCATGCCTAGTGCATTAAGAACCTACAATAGGGTGGGGCCTGTTAGCCCCCTATAAATTTTTGACAAGCAAACAGGGGGTTAAAATGTTTTTTGAGCCTTCAAGGAATGCATTTCCCCTGAAAACACATCATCCTTGAAGCCTCTTCGTGCCTTATTCCTTTGTATAAAATCCCCTCTGCTGATTCCCATCCTAAAGCCTCATTGATTGCAAAAATTGCGCTCCAAAGAGTCTTCATCTGCTTTTGTTCCCATGCAAAATGTCCCATTTTGTCCTTTTCTCCCTTTGTCAAAGCCCCCCTTTTTGCCTTCCAAATTATCCCAAGAGCCCTTCTAAATCCTACACTCACCCCTGTTTTGGTTTAATCCCCATATTTTCCCCTATCGTTACCCATTTCTGGTCTCGAATTGCATTGAAAAAGGTTGAAAAACCCACATTTGGACATATATGGGTCTTAGCCCCCTTTAGGCCAGCCCCCTGCACCTGTTCCTTCCACGTGACCCAGGTGCTAGAACCAAGTGCTAGTCTGAAAAGCGCTTATCACGACCCATATTGAAAGCATTGTCCACCGTCCGTCCAACCCGCAAAATCAACAGCCAGAACTTCATTTCTACCAGGTGGTCCCTGCGCCAAAGTACTGTTCCAAAACCCATCAGTTTCCATCGCACCATTTTTGGAGGGTGGGCGGTATTTGTCATTTCGGAGCGATCCCATTCATCAAATGACGCATGTCTCGGGCACTATTTGAAAACCGCCTCCCATTGCACGTTAAAGATCAGTGTTTGACCTGGCGCGATATGCACGTGCACCATCCGATCCAGAGCGGCCCATCCAACGGTCATCGCGCCCCGAAGTTGATCAGGAGATAATCCATGGAAAATACACCCCTGGCCCACCATCCCATGCCTTCCGACGCACTTTCCACCATCGATATCCTCCTGAGATCGGACGATCCAGATTAACCGCACACCCCGCCATTGACCCCGTACTACCACGTCTTCTTTCCACGTGTTTTCATCGTTATTTGCCCATCCCATTATATATATCCATTCAAAGGTAAAATTCAAGGGTATGCATTTAAATGTTTTACCGCAGTCCGCCAAATTTCACCATGGCCATCTTCCACTGCTACACTACATTTCCCGCCATCACACTGCACTGTTTCACCATTTCACCAGTCTGCACGGCCATTCTCGTCATCCCTGTTGCATACACCACCACCATGCATGGTTTTATTAACAGGTTTTCGTGTTTTGTAGGGTTACAGGAAAGCGGGAAACCACAATGATTTACAAACACTGTTACAGTAGCCAAAACGTAGAAAAGATCGTATGCAGAGTTCAAAATAATGAAGCAAAGCCTGGGAAGGTGATTGATATGACTGCCTTTTAAGGAGCAGAGTGAAACTCTGTAAAACCTTCTTAGGACCATTAAAGCGCAGTTACAGTGACATAGACAGAAATGGCGTAGCGGAGAGTTCAAGGCGTGAAATTAAAGATCTTGAGCCCTAATTCAATTTTTTTTAAAGGAAAAGTACCATATCGAAGGCCCATGCATAGAAAATCGTGTCAGCAGGGTTTCTTTTAGTTAGTAGAATGTTTTCTCCATGAAAGGATGGGGTGCCCATATAGTTCTTATTCTATACCATGTTCTTAAAGAAATTTCCACCTTGACAACAGTCCTGATGCTATCAGAGCATTGGTTTCACATTCTGGTAGATCCTAGCATCATTATTCTACCTTTTTGTTTGATTCACCAAAAGTGTTACAGAAGTGCTACAACCAATGTACATCAGAGACATACCTGGAGTAAATGGAAGTCTGACGAAGACCACATCTTCACCCAAAGAGTACCAGAGATTAATGCACTAAATTTAAACAGAGTGGGCTTCGGCCCTCTTTCTTTTCTGAGTTTTAATGCTTCATTTAGTTCTGCACCTACCTCCTTTGCTCTCACTCAGCTATAAAATTCATGAAGAAACTCATTCTAAAGGTTGTTGTTGATCGGTTATCAGAGAATTGCAAGATGTTTCTTTTGAGACATAGTCTCTGTGTAAAGTTGTAAGATAGGCCGAGGAAGAGGTATTCAGAATGAATGTTTCAAGCTGTTGGCAATGTTGTACTGGACTGGTGTTGCTCTTTAATATGACAAGCACATTTCTTTGGATCCTGATCTGAAGCAGCTGGTGATGTTTTTCTATCTCTGTGTTTTATTTCATTTCATGACATTTCTTTTGGCACGCATCAGAAATCTGGCATAGGATTTACCCTTGTTAGGTATCCTATGTCTCTTCTCTCCCTGCCTTTAATGTTTTTCTTCTATATGTGTATCTGAGGATTGATTTCAATTAATTTAACCGGTGTAGTGGATGTCATTTCCTGCTAACTGATGTATGAATTAATGAAACAATTTCTTAGATGTTCTTGTTAGGATTTAATTGAATGAATTGGGAACACTGGGAGGTCTAGAATCTGGCTTCTATTGGTTAAAATCTGATAAGTTCCCTTAAGCTAGAGGCCGAAGCATTGAGAGTTCAAAGTCTCTCTCTGATCTCGGGTCTTTGACTTTGTGTTATAAATATTTAATGTTCCTTGTCTGAAGAGTTTACCTTTCAGGTCTTGGATCATAGGAGTTCAATGGCATGTCCTGTCCCTGGATCTAATTTCTGAGAGGCCACCTCGAAGGTTTCCTCGCCTTTCACTTTCCTTCCACCTTTCATGCCGCACTATCATCTTTAAGATCCAAATGCTTTAGATGACTAGCCCAACTGAAAGCCTACATGTTGAATAGAAAGTAAACCCTTTCCTGACTCCATTGCCCAATGGTCTTGAAATGTTCTCTGCATTTATCTCCCTTTTCCTTGAATACTCTTTGCCTAGCCTTGTCTCATACTGAACGCTTCCTTCTTGATTCCCAACAACCAAACCAAACTAAATCAAACAAACAAACCCTGTGCCCATAACTAGCCTAATATCTTAACTTTGAGCTTCAAAGATGAAACCTTTGCTCCTATAGAGAGATCCCTCTCTAGACCCAGGAGGGCTAGATCCTGAGGTCTGAAAGTGGTTCTGATGTTGTCTCATCTTTTGGTCTTGACAATCTGGCCAAAACATGGGAACCCCAACATATGGCGACTATGCTGGGGACATTCTAAGAATTTTCCATCTTACTACATCATAAGAACCTCCGAAACCCTATAATCTCTGGTTAGGTTGGCAGTTAAACACTCCTATCCTCGAATCAACCTCTATTTGTTGTGTTTAATCCCACACTCTTAGACAGAGTCTGGAAAGGGCCAGGTAGCCTCTGGATCTCATCCTCTTTGGAGGTGACATATCT
The DNA here is from genome assembly GCA_034641835.2 of Pinus albicaulis. Taxonomy (NCBI): domain Eukaryota; kingdom Viridiplantae; phylum Streptophyta; class Pinopsida; order Pinales; family Pinaceae; genus Pinus; species Pinus albicaulis. Next base: position 1,993,227,219 of record CM076578.1, read on the forward strand.
GGTAAATGCCCTCCCAGTCAATCTCTGGTTAGATTTTGCTGTGTTCTGAGGTTATTCCTAAAAGGTGACATTACCTAAGCACCGTGGTGGACAGTGTACCTCCTAGAAACACCCAAAACCTTCCACCTGGCGACTCCATAGCTCCTAAACGATTAAAAGACTCCACTGGTGATCAGGAGGCCTGCTGATTATCTTGGTTTCACATAAGACTCCACTGGAAGACCAGCCTCTAAAACAACATCAGCCACATTAGAACTAACAGTCAGGGTTAAGCTCTTTGGTGGAAAACAACATTCTGGCTTTAAGAACCATTCATACAAGAGCTTACCCCAACCCAAACCCACCTGAAATAGTTGATAGCCCTGAGGGCATCCTCAAGAAATCACCTACACCTAGCAGATCAACTATTTCCAGACATATCCATAGAGCTCACTCTACACCAGAAGATTTTACAGCTCTATCAGACTCTCTTTTTGACCTAGACTTTCAAAACAGCTTACCTAGAACAAGGTCATTCAGTGCTCTAAACCAGCCAGACCTTGAGTTTCCTGGTTCACCATCTCACAGTGGTAAACACATTAGGGATAGAGGGACCCCTCCATCTACACCCCCTGACATTCACTTCCTTCAGAACTTGGGGCTCTGCCACCCTAAATCTACTCAACAGTCTTCTGCTAGTCGTAATATCCCTACCATCCATATACCAGCTACTCAAGTTAACCCTTTACCTCACCAGAACATCATTATGGAAGCTTGGTATGCACCTCTAGTTTTACCACATGGTATCAGAGCACAGGAAATTGCAGAAGTGAAGCAGGAGCTAAGTTTATGACTGGATAGAATTCGAATTTGTAGAAAGACTTTCTTGGTGCTACAATTGATTCAAGATCGAAATGGCTTTCAATGGCTTGAGGTTGGAGTATGAACTCGAGGGAAGCTCAAACTATATTTCTCGGAAGGACGGGATGGAGGAAGTACTCAAAGACAATGGCTTGAAGGAATTCATCAACAATGACATTCCTAAACTCAATGTGACAAATGCTACAAATCTTGATGGATGGCAAAATAAAGTGGCAAAGGCGAGGAGGATCTTGTTAGAGGGAGTACGAGACCAGATTGTCTCAAGCCTCCATGGAAAATCCACACCATATGCAATGTGGAAGGCTTTGACAGATCTATTCCAAAGCAGCAACGACCATAGGAAATTGGCACTGAAAGATAAACTTAGGAAGATCAAGATGGAAAAGGGAAACACCATTCCAAAATATCTCACAAAGTTTGTCCAATGTTAGGAAGAACTGGGGAGTGTGGGAATAACAATCCCTGATGATGATTTGGTGAGCTTGGCTCTACTAGGAATTTCTAAGAGTTGCAACAGTTATGAAGTCTTTGTCAATGGATGGGAAAAATTGCCAGATTGGGAATGATTGTGGTCAGATTTTGTGCAGGAGGAGTTCAGACAAAACACTAGAGATATCTCTTCATCTAAGCATGAGGATGAAGAGGATTGTGCTTTGGCTACCAAGGTGAAGAAGGGGAAGGGGAAGAAATTCCATTCCAAATTCGATTCTAAAGGCAAGAAGCAAAAGATGTCCAAAGTGAAGTGTTTTCACTATCATGAACATTGGAATTTTGCTACTAACTGTCCACAAAATAAGAAGTAAAATAAGGTTTTTGGATCTGCAGCTAGTGAGGCCCTTGCCTTGCATATCTGAGCTTGAATTATCATTGATCACATGCATGGTGTCAAGTGCATTGGGATCAGTGTGGTATTTTGATAGTGGCGCTTCCTTTCACATGACGGGAGACAAGGAAATTTTCAGTGACCTGTAGGAGAAGGATCTCTGGATGCATAACGAAATGGGGGATGATGGATGGTACAATGCTACTGGGATTGGTACCATTACCTTTTAGATACATTTAGGTAAACCATTTCAATTAAAATATGTAATGCATGTACCAGGTTTGAAGAAAAATCTAGTCTCAATTGCAATGTTGGAAGATAGAGGCTATGATGTTATTTTTAGTGAAGGAAAAGATTTACTAAGACATAAGAAAATGGGACAAGACAAGAGGATAGGGATTCTAGTTAAGAATCTCTACAAGCTGGAGGTATATTCCTATGTAGCAATTATGGGCAAGGCAGACAAAGTGGTGAGCTGGGATGAGGGTGAATTATGGCACAGGAGATTGGGCCATCTTCACCATGGAGCCTTGATAGTCATGCAACTGATTTCTACTGGACTTCCAATGGGAAAAATTTCTCAATTAGATCCTTGCAAGGGTTGCACCATGGGGAAGTATGTAAAGCCCATCTTTCATGAGAAGGATAACCGAGCTTCGAGGATCGTTGAGAGAGTTCATACATAAGTGTGTGGACCATTCTCTATTGCTTCAACAAAAAAACATAAGTACTATGTAATATTTGTTGATGAATTTTCTCATAAGTGCTGGATCTTCTTTATGCAGAAGAAATATTAGACATTCTCTAATTTCTGTGATTTTAAGGCACTGGTGGAGAAAGAGTTGGGGAAGCAAGTGAAGGCTCTTAGGAGAGATAATGGCGGAGAATACATCTCTAACGAATTCAATAACTTCTGTATCAAAGAAGGAATTCGAAGAGAACTCATAGCACATCATAACCCATAGAAAAATGGGGTCGTGGAGAGAAAGAACAAAATGATCATGGGTGCAACACGAGTGATGTTGCATGATCATGGTCTACTAATTCATTTTTGGGTGGAAGCATGCAACACTGCGATTAGGTGCAGAACCGTTGTCCTCACAGGAAACTTGGCATGAGTACACCTGAAAAGTCTTTCACTGGTAAGAAACATGATGTTTCACACTAAGATTTTTTCTCATTTGTTTATGTGCATGTGACCAAAAACGCCAGGAAGAAGTTGGAACCAACAGCTAAGATCAGGATTTTTGTGGGGTACATAGAAACACCCCATAATTATCATGTGTATTTTCCAAACATCAGAATGATTGTTGTGCAACGGGATATGAAATTTGATGAGGGGAAATCCATGCAGTTTTCCCTTGAGAGGGAGTTGGACTTGCATGCAGAGGAGGAACTATTGGTTCCCAATGATGAGCCTCAAGATGTGGATCAACCACATGCAGAGGATCATGGAGTGGAGGAAATGACTCATGTAGTGCCATCCATTAGAAATGGTAGAAGGCACACCACATAAGTTGATAGGCTGAGACTTGATGTTGTAGAGAATGTAGGAGCCCCTACTTCATAGCATAGACAGAGACAATCTCCTGACCAATTTATTAGATACATGGATCTTATGAGAAAATGTATTGTGACTGAACCATCTTCCTTTTAGGAAGTGGTGCAACAACCAAATTGGGTTGATGCAATGATGGAGGACTATGAATCAATTTTCAAGAAAAGTGCATGGGAGATAGTACCAAGACTGGTCGACAAATTAGTGTTTGGAACGAGATGGATCTACAAGGTAAAGCAAGCTATTGATGGGAGTGTGGAGAAATACAAGTCCATATTTGTGGTTCGGGGTTTCTCACAGATTGAGGGGATAAATTATGATGAGACCTTTGCACCTGTCGCAAGGTACTCTTCCATAAGATCCATCCTTGCACTCTCAGTGCAGATGGGCTCACGCATTCATCAGATGGATGTGAAAATTGTGTTTCTCAATGGGATCATTAAGGAAGAGGTGTACATAAACCAACCTGAAGGTTTCGAAATCTTCAACAGTGAGTCCCATGTGTGCCAACTCAAAATATAACTATATGGGATGAAGCAAGCACCCCGTGCTTGGTACACTCGGATAGACAGCTATTTCACTGGATTTAGCTTCACCAAAAGTGGGGCAGATGCAAACCTGTACCAAATTGTGGTTGAGGGTAAGCCATTGATCATTATTCTTTATGTTGATGATTTAATTTTGACTGGTGGTGAGTAGCTGATACACTCATTCAAGGAGGATCTTGCGAGGGAGTTCGAAATGAAGGCCATCGAACTTCTTCATTATTTCCTTGGATTGGAAACATGGCAACAGGATGGTGAAAATTTTTGTGTCTCAAGGAAAGTATGCAAATGAGATACTAGGTAAGTTTAACATGGAGAGCTTCAAACCCATGGATACTCCTCTTTCAGGAAATTGGAGGAAAGAGGATGCTACTTCTGGAGAGGTAGTGGATGCTACTGTCTACCGACAGTTAGTGGGTTCACTAATGTATCTAGTGAACACGAGACCAAACATTTTCTATGCAGTTAAACAGCTGAGTTAAGCTATGTTTAAGCCTACCAAGATCTTTTGGAAGCTGGGGAAGCATGTCCTGAGATGCCCACAGGGAACATCAGAGTATGGTCTATGGTACATATGGAAAGAGGGAGTGAAGTTGCATGGCTTCATAGATGCAGATTGGGCTGGCAGTCCATTGGAAAGAAAGAGCACATCAGGAGGGATCTTTAGCATTCGGTAGATAGAGATTTATTGGTACAGTACGAACCAATGATCTGTGGCACTCAGTTTAGCGGAAGCGGAATACATGGAAACAATTCAAGTTGCATGTGAGGCTATCTGGATGAGAAAGATCTTGGTCGGTTTGTTTGGTTCTCATATGGATTCGACAGTGATTCATTGTGATAATCAGAGTTTCATTAAACTCTCAATTAATCGAGTGTTTCATGATAGGTCCAATCATATAGATATATTTTACCATCATCTCAGAGATTGTGTGCAAACAATAATAATTTTTCTTTAGTACATTCCCACGGAAGATCAGAATACAAATATTCTGACAAAGGCACTCACTAGGAGAAAATTCGAATACCATAGAGACAGGATCGGGGTGAATGATAATCCATTTATTTTTGAGAGGGAGTTTTGAGATTCAACAAGAAAATTTTAGCACCCACACCTAGTGCATTAAGCACCTACACTAGGGTGGGGCCCATAGTGCTATTTTTGGTGCATATCTATTTTTAGTTATCCCTTAATTAGAAATGGGCAATAAACTGTAATCTAAATCTCAAAATAACTTGTAACAATTAACTGAGTGTGGAAAACTTAGTTAGCTAGTGGATTTCGAGTTAGAGGTAGTTGGTGAGGCATGCAGAGTAATTCTAGTTGTAATAGAGTTTGAAGTGAAGTGGTGCATTAGTTAATGCATGTTGTAAACAGTTTAACTCAGTTAAGTGAGTTAAACTAAATTGTGCTAGTCGTAACTGAAAATACAAGTAGTGAGAGATCAAGTGAATTAAACATTAATTAATTCACAACCAGTGATCTCACATGCAACTGAGGATTTACTATTATTAGTTGCATGCATGTTAGATCTATTGGAGACACAATTGAGATCTAGGTGAAATGGAAGTTGACTATCAGTTGTGACATTATTGGCTTGCACACATGCAATTAACCACCTATTGGAGTGCCCATGATACCTGCGCAGTCAAAGAAGGCAAGAATTTATATTCTTTAGCGATTGCATTCATCAGGGATTGTGTGAGCAAGGCAGGCTGCCAGGAGGCTGGAAATTGGCTAAGTATTAGTTAGTTTTCTGTGAGGACAGTGTGAGATAGATAGCTGAATGTTGGAGGCTGTTGTGAGAAGAGAAGACATTGTATTTGTTTCATGATCCATGCTTAATATGCAATAGAAGATAGTGGGATTTTAGCATCAAGCTTTCCTCGGGAAATTATCTGTGTTGTGTGTGATTTTTTTCTTCTTTACTTCATGTGAATAGTGATTGTGTTTTTTTAATTCCACAAAAGATTTGTAGAAACGATTCAGTATTTAACTTTAGCACATTGTTAGATTGGGTTAATCCAAGATATATATTCTTGTTTTATATTTTCTACATGATCCCCTCGATCTGTGAGAACCCACAAGCTACAAATATGGCCTTGTATTTCTCCACACTCCCATCATCAGCTTGCTTTACCTCGTAGATCCATCTCGATCCAACCACTGATTTGTCGACTGGTCTTGGGACTATCTCCCATGCATTGTTCTTAACAATGGAGACATACTTCTCCACCATTCAATCAACCCAAGTTGGTTACTGCACTACTTCCTGAAAGGAAGATGGTTCAATCACAATACATTTTCTCATGAGAGCGATGTATCCAGTAAACCAATCATGAGACTGTCTCTGTCTGCATTGTGAAGTAGGGGATCTTACATTCTGTGCAACATCAAGTCTCAATCTATCAGCTTCTATGGTGTTCTTTTTGCCATTTCTGATGGATGGCTCTGCATGAGTCGTTTCCTCCACTCCACGATCCTCCGCATGTGGATGATCCACATATTGAGGCTCATCCTTAGAAACCAACAGTTCCTCCTCTACATGCAATTCTAGCTCCCTCTCAAGGGACAACCACATGGATTTCTCCTCATCAAATGTTATATCCCATTGCACAACAATGATTCTGATGTTTGGAAAATACACTCGATAACTATGGGGTGTTTTAGTGTACCCCACAAAAATCCAGATCTTAGTTGCAGGTTCTAGCTTCTTCCTGGCATCTTTGGTCACATGCACATAAATAAATGAGCCAAAAATCTTAAAGTGTGAAACATCAGGTTTCTTACCAGTGAAATCCTCTTCAGGTGTACTCATGCCAAGTATCCTATGAGGACAACTATTCTGCACAAATACCATCGTGTTGTATCCTTTCGCCCACAGATGCATCGGTAGGCCTTGATCATGCAACATTGATATTGCTACAACCCCCAATCTTTATGTTCTTTCTTTCAGCAACCACATTTTGCTGTGTGTTATGAGGCATTATGAGTTCTCTTCAAATTCCTTCTTCACTGCAAAAGTTCTTGAATTCGTTAGAGATGTACTCTCCACAATTATCGCTCCTAAGAGCTTTCACTTGCTTCCCTGACTCTTTCTCCACCATTGCCTTAAACTCAAGAAACTTTGAGAATATCTGATCCTTCTTTTGCCTGAAGAAGATCCAACACTTACGTGAAAAGTAATAAAAAAATATCACATATTACTTTTGTTTTGCTGTCGAAGCAATAGAGAATGGTCCACACACATCTGTGTGAACTCTCTCAAGGATCCCCGAAGCTTGGTTCTACTTCTCATGAAAGTTGGAATTTACATACTTTCCCATGGTGCACCCCTTGCATGTATCTAACTGAGCAAGTGTTCCCATTGGAAGTCCAGTAGAAATTTGTTGCATGACTTTCAAGGCTCCATGATGAAGATGGCCCAATCTCCTGTGCCATAATTCACCCTCATCCTGGCTCACCACTTTGTCCTTGCCCATCATTGCTTTGTAGCCATCTACATCCAGCTTATAGAGATTATTTACTCGAACCCTTATCTTATTGGCTTGTCTTGTTGTTTTGTGTTGCAGGAAGGCTTTTCCTTCACTAAAAACAACATCATAGCCTCTATCCTCCAACATTGCGATTGAGACTAAATTTTCTTCAAACCCGGTACACACATTACATCTTTTAATTGAAATGGTTTACTCGAATGTCTCTGAAAGGTAATATTGCCAATCCTAGTAGCACTGTACCATCCATTATCCTCCATTTCGATATGCATCTAGAGATCCTTTTCCTCCAGGATACTGAAAATTTCATTGTCTCTCGTCATGTGAAATGAAGCGCCACTATCCAAATACCACATAGATCCCAATGCACTTGACACCATGCATGCGATCAATGAGAAGTCAAGCTAAAATTATGAGGCAAGATCTTCACCCGCTGTAGATCCCCTGACTTTATTTTTCTTCTTATTTTGTGGACAGTTAGTAGCAAAATTCCCATGCTCGTGACAGTGAAAAAACTTCACCCTGGACATGTCCTTCTTCTTTCCATTCTTGGAATCAGATTTGGAATGGAAGTTCTTCCCCTTCCCCTTCTTCACCTTAGCAACCAAATCACAATCTTCTTCATCTTTATTCTTAGATGAATATTCCTCTCTGGTATTCCGTCTGAACTCATCCTGCACCAAATCCAACCACCGTCGTTCCCAATCTAGCAGCATTTCCTTTGCATTGAAAGAGTCTTGAAAACTGTGCCAACTCTTGGGAAGTCTTAGGAGAGCCAGGCTCACCAAATCATTATCAACGACTGTTATTCCAATGCTCCCCAACTCATCGCGACATTGGAAAAAATTTGTTAGATATTTTGGAATGGTGTCGCCCTTTTCCATCTTGACCTTCCTGAGTTTATCTTTGAATGCCAATTTCCTATGGTTGCCGCTGCTTTGGAATAGATCCGTCAAAGCCTTCCACATTGAATATTGTGTGGCTTTCCCATGGAGGCTTGAGACAATGTGGTCTCGCACTCCCTCCAACATGATCCTCCTTGCCTTTTCCACTTTCTTTTGCCATGCATCAAGATTTGTAGCATTTGTCACAACGAGTTTAGGAACATCATTATGAATGAATTTGTTCAAGCCATTGTCTCCGACTACTTCCTCCAACCTGTCTTTCCAAGAAATATAGTTTGAGATGCCCTTCAGTGCATAATCCAACCTCAAGCCATTGAAATCCATTTTGATCCTAAATTAGTCGTAGCACCAAGAAAGTGTTTCTGCAAATTCAAATTCTATCCAGTCACAGACTCAGCTCCTCCTTCACTATTGTGATTTCATGTGCTCTGATACCATGTATAAATTATACAACAAGAATGTATACCTTGGATTCACCTGATATAAAAATGTACTAAAGTTAAATACTGAATCGCTTCTAAAAATAAATTTGTGTAATTAAAAACACAATCTTCAATCACATGAAGCAAATAAAAATCAAATCAAACCACAACATAGATAATTTCTCAGGGAAAGCCTTCTTCTGAAAACCCCACTATATTCTATTGTATATTCAACATGGATACATGAAACAAATACAATTCTTTCTCTTCTCACAAGAGTCTCAGCTATCTGTCTCACACTGTCCTCACAGAAAACTAACCAATACTTAGTCAATTTCCAGCCTCCTGACAGCCTGCCTTTCTCACTCAATCCCTGATGAATGCAATCCCTAAACAATAGGATATATTGCCTTCCTTGACTGCGCTGAGTATCATGGACAATCCAATGAGTGTACGGATGCATGGGTAAAACCCAACATCCTACAATTGATAGTCAACATCCCTTTCACCTAGATCTCAACCAAGGAAAATTTTGAGGATGGAATTTTATCTTAAATTTTAGAAACCTTGGCGAATATTACTAGTCCCTAATATGAAAATTGTAAAATGTTTTGCAATATTTTTGCAAAAATATTTAGATTTCTAGTGATTTTATATTAGTTGTTATAATTTTTTTGCGATTTTTAGGGTAAAATAATTTTATACTATAAAATGTGGGCGAATAATTTTTAGAAAAAATGGAAATTGGCAAATCTTTTTTTTTGGAAAAACCATGGAAAATTAGGCCACCTACGAATATTAGCCCCTAAAATTTTCCCTGATCTTAACTAGGTATCCACTAGAACTGAAATTCATACAACTAATAATAGTAAATCCTCAGTTGCATGTGATATCACTCATTGTGAATTAATTAATATTTAATTCACTTGAGCTCTCACTAGTGTATCTAACAGTTACAACTAGAACAACTAAGTTTAACTCACTTATCTGAGTTAAACTTTCTATAACTTGCATTAACTAATGCACCACTGCACTTCGAACTCTATTACAACTATAATTACTCTGCATGCCACACCAACTACCTCTAATTCGAAATTCATGAGTTAACTGAGTTTATCACACTCCGTTAACTATTACAAGTTATTTTGAGAATTATATTGAGTTGATTTTCCATGTTAATTAAGGGATAACTAAAATAAACATGCACCAAAAATAGCCTTGTGGGCCCCACCCTAGTGTAGATGCTTAATCCACTAGGCATGGGTGCTGAAATTTTCTTTTTGAATCTCAACATCATGAATTGTCATTTTTTGAAACCATCACAACTAGTGAATAAAAATAACTCTAGCTAGGTTGAATGATGCTAAACTATAAAATTTCTTGATTAAATAAAATATTTAGCTATAAGAAACCTATAAATATGCTTGCCAATCCATTTGTCCCCAAAACATCTAGCCCTCCAGGTTGGGGAGAACTTAGAAGGATCAGAATCCATAATAATTTTTTGAGCAATTCAACTTCTAAATAAATATTCCTAAGGGTTAGGGTGTGATATGAGACCAAAAAATTCAACAATATCCAAGGAGAAATTAATATATCCTCCCATGATTACATTATTCCAATGAAGGATTGATTTATTTAGAGTATCTTCCTAGAAATCAAGGTGGTTTTCAAAAGGACCATAAATATTTATAAGAGAAGTAGACTACCCTAGAACTATAGGGGAAAGTTCCAAGTCCATGAGTGATTACGAGCCCCAAAGGATAGATACAAGCACTTTCTATGGAATCCAACACATGGAAAGATCCCTTGAATAGCCGAAAGTATCCACATCCAAGAAGGACCAACCCTTAAATAGACCTTCTATATGGGATGAATTAGGCTCACCATTACTAAGAGTCTCTTGGAGAAAAATTGTTTATGGCAAGGAAATTTCTGCAAGCCTTTTCAAAGCTTGTCTTCTTGAGAAGAAACTAAAACCCTACAGTTAAATGACATGATTTTCATTAAGGAAAAACCATTGAGGCTAGGCTTTATCTAAGCGACCCTTGAATGGATTATTGTTTACCAGTGGCAAGGTTAAATTTGGCTTTCTCTTGCACAATAGAAAGGAATGATTTCAGCCTCGACAATATATTTTTCTCGAAGAAAGAGAGAGTTTCCCCAAACCACATGAAATGAAAACAATCTGGGGAATCATAAGACAAGAGTGCAAATTGTAGAGTGCATCATCATTTATAAGTCTCTCGTAAGTGAAAAAGGAGGATGAGGATGATGGGGATGATAAATCACCTAGGGAAAATAAGAAAGGAAATACAGCTAGGACTTGAAGGGAGGGAGGATTTTAGGGTTGTGGGGAAGGTAAAATAGTAAAAATATCGTCTAAGGACATATAAACATCAACAAAACATAGAGAAATAGAAGAAGAAACATCGACACAAGATTAATTGAAAGAGAAAAGGAAGGAATTGACATAGTTTCTTCATGGTCGAGAGGCGAAGAACTAGAGGAATGGAATGGGGGAATGATCCTTTAGAAACAAAAATAGAAGTCTAAACCCTTACAATAGCATTAAGTGAAATAGAACATGAGACCACTTAAAATGATGCCATGGAATATGAAGCTGAGCCTAAGACATTCCCTTCTTGAGCTTTCGAAGGACATTGGACTTTCTTATTCATTGAGAGGACAATCTCCTTCGCACTATTACCATGTTGGTGGAAACACTAGAATTGAAATGGGATTCCCTCATAATCCAACAATATTCGATCTATATGGAACCAAGGTCCACAGTCCTAGGAAGCCCACCTCTTATATCTGTTAACCCCCCTATGAAATTCTTGGCAAGCAAGCAGGGGGCTAGATTGTTTTGGAGCCTTCAAGGAATGCATTTTCCCGAAAACTCATCATCCTTGAAGTCTCTCCATGCTTTTCCCCATACAATTTTCATCTGCTGATTCCCATCCCAAAAGGCCTATCTCTGCCCCTTGCACCCCTGCAGAAACCTCCACTTCATCCCTTTTCTCTTTTGTCAAAGTTCCCTTTTCCTACCCCCAATTTCCCCCCCTAAATCTCCTAAATCATTCCCATGCCCCTCTCAAACCACACATACATCCTTGGTCTAGTTTAATAAACCCTTTTCCCTTCTATCGTTGCCTTATCCTACCCTCAAAATACATTAAAAATGGGCCCAAAACCCACTGGTTACATTATAGCAGGCCCAGCCCCTTCCCCGCTAAGCCCCACACCTCTTCTTCCACGTGATCCAGCGCTAGAACCACCCACTAGCGCAAGAAGGCGCTAATATCCAACGCATATCGGGGATATTCCTAGCCATTGATCCAAACAGAATGGACGAAGATAGCCGCCCCCACATAAACCACCGTTAAACCCATGCATCGTCGATCATCACATCTTAACCATTCATTTCCCGCCAGGTCGACGATCTGGAATACACCAGCCCCTGTGGTCCTCGCAGCGCACTATGTCAAAACCTGACGATTTCTATCGCACCGCCTTTGTGCAGTGGGCGGTATTCTCCTGTTGCCCAGCGATTCCACTAAGCTCTCAACACGTGGCCTCGACACTGTTGCAAAACCGCCGGCTCATCGCGTGTTAAAGTTTGGTGCAGGACGTCGAGCGATATTGCTGTCAGCCGTCGGATCTGCGATCGCCCATCCAATGGTTGTCGCTCCACAAAGATGCGTGGGGTTTAAACCATAGCCGTCGTACTCCTGGCCCACCGTCCGTTGCTCTCCGCCGTGTTTCCCGCCGTCGATCTCCGTTGAAATCTGACGGTCCGGATTTTTCTTCCCCCACTGTTGACTGTTCCATTGTCGACCGGTCCTGCCACATCATTTTCCACGTGTCTCCATCGTACATCTGCCCTCCTGTCACATATATTTCTAAAAAGTCGTGTTTCTTAAGGTTTTTCATTTAAAACTTCTTCTACTGCAGACCGCCATCTTTCTCCATTTTTCACCTCACTGCATTTTTCCGCCATCCCCTTGCATCATTCCATCATCCACATCATCCGCCACCCCATCCATTGTTTTCTTCACAGTTTTCGTATTTTTGCAGGGTTATCAGAGGCGGAAAGCCGCCATGGTTCATGTGTACTACCTCAATGGCGTGTCTCGCAGACAGAATTAAATCTGGAAGCTGGTACTATAGAGAAATGCCCGAAAATGGTAGCGGCGGTATGAATATTATCCCAAGACAGTGTAATCTTCGCAAGAGACCTATCTGGTGCCATTAAAGCCTAGATTTTGCAGATCGAGACATTTATGGATGCAGTGGAGAAAAACCGGCTAATGGTCAATGTTTTCAGCGTTCAATATTGAAGTTTTCAGGCCTTAATGCATCATTTTAGAGGCAGAGTACCAGTTCAAAGACATAATGGACCTCACAGAAGGTACAACCCGCAGAAATTAATGCAGATCAGAGTTTCCACAGTAGCAGGATGTTTTTCTTCATGAAGGACGAAGCGCCCATGCAGCTTTTATTCTACGTCCTGTTCTTGAAGAAATTTTCACCTAGGCAACAATCCTAGACTATCAGAACATTTGATTCACAGCATGACAGATCTCAGCATCATTTATTTCCTTTTGATTATCCACCTAAAGCACCACCAAGTGTCGCAGCCATAATGCATCAAAGTCACGTTCGGAGGAAATAGAGGCCTGAAGAAGATCACTCCTCCTTCCAAAAGTGACAGGAATTAAATGCTCAGAGTTTAAAGGAAGAATGGACTTCGACCCTCTTTCTTTCCAAAAAGTTTAATACTGCATTTAGTTCTTCACCTACCTCCCCTGCTTCTCTTCAGATATAAAAATCATGAGAAAATATTGTAAAGGTTGTTGATGAGATATCAGAGAAGTGCGAGCAACTTCTCTTGAGACAAGTTCTCTGTGTATAATTGTAAGATAGGCTGAGGAAGATGTATTCAGACTGAATGATCGAGCTATTGGCTATGTTGTACCTTATTGGTGTTGATGTTTAATATGACAAGCACATTTCTTTGGATCCTAATCTAAAGCTGCGGTGATGTTTTTCTTTCTTTGTGTTCTAATTCATTTCATTTCATTTCTTCTAGCTTGCATCAGAAATCTGACGTAGGATTCACCCTTGTTAGGTGCCCTATGTTTTTTCTCTCCTCGCCTTCAATGTTTGTCTTCTGAATATGTTATCTAAGAATTGATTTCAATTGATTTAACCAGTGTAGTGGATGTTATTGCCTGCTAGCTGATGTATGAATTAATGGAATCTATTTTTAGATGTGCTTGTTAGGATTTAGTTGAATGCGTTGATAACACTGGGGGGTTCAGAACTCTGTCTCTGCCTCAATAGGATATTTCCATTCCATTAGGCCTTTCCAAGTTCCCTTGTATTGCCTCTGGTTATGTCCAAGCAGGTCTGGAGTTAAATGACCTCTGACTTGATCTATAGACAGAATTGGATGGTTCTCCCTCTTTCACTTTCAGTCCTTAATGTTCCATACCACCTTATCACTTTAGGATCCAAAGCTTTAGATGACTAGCCCAACTGAAAGCTTGCATGTTGATTAGCAAGTAAATCCTTTCTTGACTCCATTTCCCAATGGACTTGGTATTCTCTGAGTTGTTCTCCCTTTGTCTAAATTCCTCTATGCTCAGCCTTGCTGTTTGGTCAATTTAGTGTATCCTAAATTGCTGCATTTAATTTGTCAATCCGGGAATCGTAAGCTGATGAAGTGCGGCGCACTATATGTGCAAGATAACCTATTTCTTAACTTTTTGTCGTTTTTGGTTTTCTAAGGTGAAATGGAAATTCTAAGATGAAAACAAGTTTGGTTATGTTTGTTCAAGGAAGTGATATCCTCTATAATGATTTACCAACTTGAAATTTTAAAAAGAAATTTGAAATTTACAATGACAAGACTTGAAAGGAAATGAAAATGTGCTGCTGAAATGAAAAAGTGCTGCTAGTCTAGTAAATCAAAATAATGAACTATTGAGCATGAAAACTAAACTATTCTTGCTGCCGACTAAACATAAAAGAAACTATGCTTAAGGAAATTCAAAATTGCAACAAAATAAATCTAAATCAGATTACATCAATTTATCTTCTGATCCTTCATCATTAGTCCAGCTATGATTTTCGGAAGTAATCATAAACAATTTGTGTAACTGATGTTTAATTTGCAGAAAGTAAACTGATACTAAACCATACACTCATGATTCAATCCCTCACCATCAGTCCAGCTGTGGCTTTCGGAGGCAACTGAAGATGTCATGCATGATTTAATATATCTAAATTTCTGGAAAAGAAACTAATATTAAACTACACATTTCATAATGCAATCCCTCACCATCAGTCCAGCTGTGGCTTTCGGAGGCAACCGAAGATGCTATGAGCAGCTTAATATATCTAAATTTGCGTAAAAAGAAACTAATATTTCAAACTACACATTTCATAATACAATCCTCACCATCGGCCCATTTGTCTGTGGCTTTCTTGAGGTAGAAGGTAACCGAAGATGCTATGAGCAGCTTAATATATCTAAATTTGCAGAAAAGAAACTAATACTAAACTACACATTTCATAATACAATCCCTCACCATCAGTCCAGCTGTGGCTTTCGGAGGCAACTGATGATGCTATGAGCAACTTAGTATATCTAAATTTAACTACTGAAGCAAATAAGCAAAACTGAAATGAACAAAACAATACTGAAATTAAACAAAAGCTATGAAAAGAAAATTAGCAGCAGAACAATGTTAGTTCCATGTCATTAGTCAAAAATCTATGAAAATGCCCGGGCTGCCTATCTATAACCTGAAACAAGAACACTGATCAATAATTAACAACATAAAACATAAAAGACAGAAATGAAATGGAAATTATGGAAGTGTATAAACAGAAATGATCTTTGAGCCTTTCTTTTGACTGTGGGTGAAGAACCTCACCTGAAACTGTAAGTGAAAAACTCCAGATCTTACCCATACCTGTTAATCAAGGAAAAACGCCTTTAAAGACCCTTGGGACTCATATGCAACAACAAGGTCATTTTCACATGTCCATAAAGGGGCTTTTGACTGTGATAGTGGCATGTTTTATCTGTTTTGAGTGTTGTCCGTGATTTTAAATCACTTTCCATATCCTTTTTCACACCCACTATCTCTGTGTTTGATCATTTGCAAAGTCCCCTTGAGAAAACAAAGCCTAGGTTACCTTCTTGTCACCTTTGATGAATTTTTTGAAAAAAATATTCATGAACAGGAAGAGCAAAACCTTTTTGAATATCAACATCACTCTTGGGCCTCTGTTAACCCCAGCTAATTTCAACTACTTTCAACTCTGTTTTTCAAAGAAACAATGACTAGGTTTCATGCCTATTTATCAAGGAGATGGATCTTTGGAAACCCTTAATGAAATTACATACCTCAGCAGGGTTTGTTCATCTTGGCTCTAGACTACTTTTGAAGGAGATATCTGATAGGAGATAAGTCAGCCTCTTTGATAATTACAGTACCCCTGCTTTCTCTTTTTTTTTAACACCATTTCTCTATCCATAAGCCTTCAATTTTCTCCCACTGCTCTTAGAATTTTCCTTTCAGTCAGTGAAAACCCTAAAATCAATCTCTGTCCTGTGGCCCTCTACTATTAGATGAAGGAGGCCTTTATCACAGTGTCAAACCCTCTGCTTGTAAAATGAGGGAGGTTTTCTCAGTCTTTCAACCCTCTGCTTGTAAAATGAAGGAGGTTTTCTCAGTCTTTCAACCCTCTGCTCATGTATGGAGGAGGTTTTCTCAATGATGCCATTTCATCAAATTTTAAACAATGTTATCTTTCCTTTCACTGCCTATTCATGCTTAAGAAAATGAAGATGACGAATTGACAATAATTCATGATGGGCATTTCTCTTAGACATGTAATTCTGCTTTTCAAATACCTTTGTGCCTCTTTAGACAATCAGAGGTAGCCTGGCTAGTATCTGCAAAGCATTTCTTGTCATTTATAATTCACTAACCTTTGACTGTGATTGTAGGAGCTTAATGAGATAACTCTCTGTCCAACATTTTCATCCCAGGCTCAAAACCACTTGAGAAGCAGCTGTCTTCTCATGTTGAGTTTAATATTGTCTTCTGGAACACTAGCATACTTCTGCTCTTTGACAAAGACATTGAAACACTGTACATTTACCTAATATCAGCTTGACCTGTGGCATATGTATTGCTGAGACTTCAAGGCTTGTTAGTGGCGCGACTTAAGGGTGTAACCAAAATTTATTTGCAGAATAGGGAGGTCTGTTAGGACTGGTTGATAATAGATAGAGGTTCTTTGGCTTTAGGATAGTTTTCCAAGGGAGAAATGCCTAAAGCGCCACTACCTAACTTAGGGGAGACTTGTTTGATAGATTTGGAGTGTTTTCTTTGGGGCTGATGGACAAGTTTGTATGGATGAGGCTAGATAGGGCTTGAAAATGAGGTTTTATCTTGTCATGGGCTGATTGAAAAGGTAGGAGGGAAAAAATGTTTATGGGTGTTTTCCAGCTGGAAAATTTGACAAATTTTGAGGTTAGCTGCTAGAAAACTTGTCTTTAACAAATAGTCATCATCAACAGGTGAAAAATACCGATGACTAACAGTGGCTCCATTTGGGGAGGGCAGCTCCTTTTCAGGAGGTGTCCAGAATTTTAGATCTCGGTTCTTTGAAGACCATTTCCTTTATCCATTGGCGCAAATTTCTTTCTTCCTTGATGCTATTTCTGAAAATTGACAACATGATTAGCATCAATGATATTTCTACCTACCCCACTATATTTAGTAACATTTTTTCTTCTTTTGGGTGCATTTGGACTGGCAACCCCTTGACATAGTATTTTTGAAAAATGACACTATCTAATTCTACACTTATATCTGCCGGGAGTTCAGATTAAGTTGATGAAATCCTTCATTTCTCTACCTATGCTAGATCGACTGTCAAGGTTAAGCTGTTTGACCGGATTTTATTCTCTAATCTAAAACATGAAATTGAAAAATGGCCAAATCAGGATTAGACAGTCTGATTTGTCATGTACTTGTGGCATGAAAGACAAGCTACACACAAATATTATTTTGCATAAAATGAAATCTAGAAAAACAAGGCTAGGATACACAATTTGTTTTTCAACCCTGCTTTCCTCTTTGGTTCTATTTTGAGCATGTGGAACCAGTATCTTTTCCTAATCTACTCTCTTTGATAAGTCAATATTACACAATGTTGACCATCTTTTCCACTCACTAACTTATTAGCAAATAAATTTAAAACATGTTCAGCTATGATTAGGCTAGGTAACTGAACAAGACATTTGAGCACTAGTAGCGTCATTTCGACTTGCGTGCTTTCTGAATGACTATTTTTTGGAATATGGGGCTTTCTTTCTATTTTTCAAATTGCCCTCTTTTTCTATTTTTCTATTATTTTTGAACTTTCTGTTTTTGATCTGTTTTTCAAACAATGGTATATACAATGATTGAAAATGTTTTAAAATTGGAGCTTTTGACAAAAATAATGCTTTAATGTCCTGCCATTCACAGGACCTCCAAAAGTTTCAGTCCCATCAAGTTCTTGCAGGAAAAAGGCATTGTTTCTGCTAACTGAGCTGATGACGAAAGGCCCCTTCCATAAGTTTTCAAACTTACCATGTTTACTTTTGTCTTCTCTTCTAGAATCCCATTTTAAAACTTTGTCCCCAATCTAAAAATCATTTTCCTTGGTCCTTCTGTCAAAAATCTGTTTTATTTTGTCTTGCACTAACTGAGCCTTTTGGTAAACCTCTTCTCTTGTTTGTTGTAAATGGATAGTCTAATTTACCCTCCTTTGCATGTCATTTTATTCTATTTGAACTTCTTGCAATAAATTCATTACTGGAACCCCTAAGGATGTTGGGAAAATGGCATCTATGCCATACACTAGTTGGTAGGGAGACATGCCGATTGATTTTTTGGTGGTCAGTCTATCAGCCCATAGTGCGTGTACTAGTTTTCCATGCCATGCCTTTTGATTTTGTTCTAGAAGTTTCTTGATGATGTTGACTAGAATTTTGTTAGAAGACTCGGCTAAACCATTACCTTGAGGGTAATAAGCTGTGGAATGTCCTAATGAAATGTGATATTTTTAACAGAAGTCAACCATTCTTTTGGAGGAAAAGGCAGCAATGTTATCTGTAATGATCTTTCTAGGACAACCAAATCTAGATAGGATATTGGTTCTAGGAACATGATGATGACTGAATCGGTGGCGTTCCTGGAAGGTATGGCTTCTATCCATTTGGTAAAGTAATCAGTGGCTGTAAGGATCGATTTATGTTGAGCAGATGAGGAAGGGTGAATTTCCCCAATAAAATCTAGACCCCATTGCTGGAAGGGTCCTTCGACTATGATGGGGTGTAAGGGCAAAGGTAGAAGCTTTTTCTTGCCATCAAAAAATTGACACTTATGGCATGTCATAACTAGCTTGTGAGTGTTAGGAAATAAGGTAGGCCAATAATAACCAGCTCTAAGGATTTTTTTCGCTGTAGTTTTCCAGTAGAGATGACCTCCACATTCTCCTTCATGCATTTCGTGCATAATTTTCTCTGCATCTGACTCAAGCAAACATTTAAGTAGCATACCAGTGCGATTTTTCCAATACAGAAATCCATCTATAATGCAAAACTTTAAAGACTTTTGTTTAAGAAATCTTGCTTTTGTCTTTGATAAATTTGGAGGAGCATTTAGATAAAATAATACATAAAGAATGTATGCATACCAAGGTGAATTTAAAAACACCTGTTCAACATGAGGGGTTGTGCATTCTTCCTGTTCTTCTAAGGCATCAACAAAATTTATATCTAAAGCTTGGAGGTTGGTTTCAGCCATCAGTCTTGCAAGTCCTTGTCCTTTAACCAGTTTGGTAGGTCGGATTTCTAAGTCATATTCTAAGATGATAGCGATCCATTTTCCCCTTTTACCATCGGGATCTTGGTTTAATATGTCTTTGTCGACGGTATTAGGAACAAAAGCGATGACATGAGAATGCAAGATGTAAACTCGGAAATATTTTAGTGCTTTTACCAATGCAAATGCCTATTTTTCCATGATGTTATATTTCAAGGGAGCATCTCTCAAGGATTTGCTGAAAAAGGCAATGGGTTGCTCTTGCCCTGCTGCGTTTTTTTGCAACAACACATCAGCTATTGTGTGTTCTGAAGCAAATGAAAAAATGTAAAAATATTTGGTGAAATTAGGACTTATCAATATTGGTGTTTCAGTTAGGGCCTTTTTAACTAGTTCAAAATATTTTTTGGCTTCCGTAGTCCATTTAACCCCAACCTCTTTTTTCAACATATTTGTGATATCTCTCAGAAGTTCGGCAAGATTTGGGATGAATCTTCTCAAGAAATTAATCTTTCCGATAAAGGATTGCAGCTCCTTTATGTTTCTGGGGTGACTTATTTGTAATATGCCTTCGATTCTATGGGGGTCTATTTTTATTCCCTCTTCCGAAATGATGTGACCTAGGAGTTTTCCCTCTTCTAGACCGAAAAGTGTTTTCTTGGGGTTTAGGGATAAACCATATTTTCTACATTTGTTAAAAACCTTTCTTAAGTGCACCAGGTGTTATTCATATGATTTGGAATATACCGTAATATCGTCAAGATATATGACTATGAAATAATCTATGTCTTCTGAGAAGGCTATGTCCATGGCTCTTTGGAATGTGGCACCAGCATTCATCAATCCAAAGGGCATTTTAACGTACATGAAAGTGCCCCAAGGTGTGGTGAAAGTTGTTTTGTGTTGATCAGTGGGGTAAACCAGCACTTGGTTGTAACTAGAAAAACCATCAAGTAATGAGATCCTTTTAGCACCTACTACCTTTTGAAGTATGTGGTCCATTTTTGACAATGGATAGTTGTCCTTTAATCAGGCTCTATTTAGGTTTCAGAAATCGATAAAGAGTCTGATTTCACCAGTATTTTTCTTAACTGATACTAGATTTGAAACCCACTCAGAGTACCTGAGGGACACTATTATCCCAGCATCATGCATCTTTTTTATTTCCTTTTCAACCAACGGTAGTAAGACTGGGTTTATTCTTCTTAACTTCTGTTTGAAAGGCTTCTGGTTTTCTTTAAGGAGAATCTTATGTTGAATGATGCCTGTGTCATATGATTTCAAATATTGGTAACCCCATGCAAACACATCTTTAAATTCTTTAAACAACTTGATGTACTTCTTCTTTATGTGAGGAGGGAGGATTTTGGATAGTTTGATCTTTCTTGGTTCTTATGGGCTTCCTATGTTATACTCTTCTATGTCGACCTCGGTAGATTCCATTTTTGGCTTTTTGGCCACATCGTTAAAATTGAACAATTCTTCTAAAGGTGCAAGCCCTCTGAGTATGGTGTCATTTTCACAGTGTAAGACTTCAAGTTCCCTTTGGTCTATGTCCTCTCCTATCTTAGTTTCATATGAATGATTGACCAAGTTTACATCTGTCCAAGAAGGTAAATTTGGCTTTTGATCTTGATTTTTGCCAGGTTTCTTTTCTTCATTTTCTAAGTCTATTATGGTTACTTCAAATTCATTCCTAGATTGTAAGAAATCATCAATTTGATCATCATCTTTGAATATTTGCCAATGGTCAATATTATCTGGTACTGTAGGGCGATGTTTGACCTGAATACTATATTGCTCGCTTAGATATGGCATTTGGCCATTGATTGCAGCAAAGGCGAGCTCATTTGCTAGGCTATTTTGAACCCTAAGAATATAAGTGAGTTCATTATTTTCGAAGGTTTTGAGGATGTCTAAAGATACATTCCTATATTCTCTTAGTCTTGGGTTTTTTGTCGAATATTCACCTTTGATTTGCCTAATTACAAGTTCTGAATCTCCCTGGGCTGATATTTTCTTGGCGCCTAAGTCCTTAAGTATGTGCAGACCAAGGAGGAGGTCCTCATATTCCACAATGTTATTAGTACATTGGAATTCTACTCTGAAAGAATGACCTTCATTAGTATTATGTATCTAGATGACGGCTCCCGAACTAGTTTTGCCACAAGAACCGTCAAAGCTTATACTCCAAAGAGCTTCTTTTTCGTACACGATACTAAGCTATTTTTCAGGTTTCTTGGAGCTTTGGTCATCAGTTTCTTCATTTAGTAATGGGAACTGTGGTTTTGATGGTTTGAAATCCTCTTCATTTTCTTTTATCTGCTCATTTGTATCACTTTCATTGTATAAGATAAAATAATCTAAATTGGAATGAATGGAATAAATGGGAGTGTTGTTTGGCTTATCCCGGTCGCTTACCATGTATTTCATGTGAGTTTCTAGGTATAATCTCCTAGTCTGGTTGAAAACTGAGATGGTAGTGAATGACATGTCCATTTGAAGGTTACCTTGTATTTTGGCAGCCCACGCCCTGGATAGCAGCATTCCATACTTAGGAGGAATATCGGCCACTACTACATCCATGACTAGGTTTTTTGTCAGTAGTTGTGTCAAAGAAAAACACAAGTTCTTTATTAGCCCTAAGCATTTGACTCGACTTGAATCAATGGAGTACAAGTCTTTGTACAGTTGAGTTACCTCTAGACCCAGGTTTTCCATGATTGCTTTAGGCATGAGGTTATGGGAGGCACCAGAATCTAACATGGAATTATGTAATATCTTGTCCTGTATGTTCAAGCTTACATAGAAAGGAGAGATAGCTCCTTCTTGGTATTCACCTTCTATTTTGTGGTTGAACAAGAGATCAAGTTTGTCATCAGCTAAATTTAAAGTATCTGCCTCATTTCCTAAATCAAAAACTTTGAAGATTTGAGATCTATACCTATCTACAATTACTAGCTCAGTAAGGGGTATGGTTATTTTTATTTTGGAAATTTCCCCTTCGAAACTAAAAGGAGTTTGTAGTTTGGACAGATTTTTTTTCAGCTTTTTTGGACATGATTTTCTCTATGTTCTTAATTTGCTGACTCTGGTTTGGGCCTTTGTTCAACATAGCCATCTCGGGAATATTTGTGGAAGTACTAGGAGCATCTGAGCCAAAACTTGTTTGAATAACTTTATCTTGGTTTTGGTCAGTTTTCTTGACCATGATTTTGTTGCTGTCCACTGCTTTTTTAAGGATGGTATCAGGGGTTCTAGCAGTGTCTGAGCTACATTTCTTGGAGTTGTCTTGGTTTTTTCTACTTCTAAGGTCATACTGCCTGTGCGCTTCTATTATGGCTTTCTGAAAATATATGGCAGGATCTTCGGGATCTTCATAGTTGATTTCATCTTGATTTAGAGAGAAGAATGCTTGTTCTTATTTTGTGAGGTAAACCTCACCTTCGTATCAGAACCTACTAGGTTCAAGTGACTTTCATCAATGGGTTCTGTATCCCTCTCATCTTCATCAACATAATTCTCACTGAAGGATGGCCTGATCTGTTGGTCCTTTTCCCTTGGTTTATTTTGAGACTAGTCTCTTTTAAATTTTTGGTTCCGGTTTTGAGGGTTTGGCTGGTTGCCCTTAAGAGGTGCTTTTTCACTCATTTTTTCCCACATCTTTGTCATGGATTTGACCAGACCATCTATTCTAGGATCTGAGGAATATACCGAAGGGGTAATTTCGTCATGGTACGTGACTCCCTTTTCTGCTCTTATCCTAGCTCTCTTTTCAGCTAAGTTGGCCTCTGCATTTATAGCCACTCTTTGCATTTCTTCTAAGGTAGGGGGGTCTTTGTCTCTTAGTTGATAAGTCATGTCTGGGTCAAAGCCTTCAGGGAACTTTGCCAAGTCAGAGCCAAGTGGAGGTTTGAAGTGAGGCGGGAGGGCGTTATACACACTGTTGAACCTAGTGCAATATCCTTGGACACTTTCCCCATTTTCCCGTTTTAGATTGTTATACTTTGACAGGATTTGAATGGGGTTATTTCAGATTTCCCACTTGTTTATGAAGGTTTGGTAGAGTTCTGGGAGATCGTGGATGCTGTTTGGAGTTAAGCTCTTAAACCATTTTTTGGGTTCTTCGCCCAAGATTTGGGTGAACATCCTCATTCTGATGGTCTCGTCTTCTATTTCCATGTATTCAAAGGCATCGCTAATCCTATCTACATGTTGTTGAGCTGTGGTAGTCTCAACTCTGGTAAAGTGCGGGATTTTGGATTGATAGTCATTTTGTAAGGGGGCCAAAGGTTGTGGCAACACCAAGGGTGCATACCAGGCTGCCATGGCGGAAGCTAATGGATGATGTACAAAATGAGGGCTTGTGGGATGAGCTGAGGTGGTTTGAACAGTAGTGGTTTGGATGGGTGTGGCGGATGTACTTGGGCTAGTGATATGATTTTGAGCAGATCTAGGGTGGTAGGAGCCAAAGTGATGAAGAAGTTGAAAGTCTGGAGGAGTAGTAGGCGAGGCTTCTCTACTAGGGCTCTGTGGCAGATCTAGGGGCTCAAGATCGTCAAAGTCTATCTTACCTTGTGACTTAATTCTAAAAAGGGTTTTTGCTGATTTTAAGTCAAAGGGGGAATCCTGCAAGGCTGTGAGGTGTTCAGGTACTGATCTTGCTTTACGGATGGACCTATCGGTAGCTAAATTGCCAATTTTGGAAGCTTGCCACATAATCTTCTCTGGGTCATCTATTATGATGGGGGGATTTGGGTCTGGATGAGATCTGGTGTTGATTCTTCGTGAAGCTAGATTTCAAATCTAGAGTTTAGAGAGGATGGTATTTGTGATTATTTCAGATGGATGGCCTCTCTAGGGGTTTACTAATGTGAAAGATGGTCAAAACAAAAAGATGGACTAGTGGAGTCGCCAAGTGGATTTCTATGAGAACTATGGTCCACCACCAACACTATCAAAGATGCTTTGGGGAAAAAGTTTTATAGCAAAATTTGAGATGAAAACTTGCAAAGAAGAGTGATTCACTTGGTTTCAACAGTTTGCTAGGTTGTATGGACAAGCTAATGGTTCTTTTTGCAAGGCTACTTCTATTTATCTCCTATGTTTAGGTGAAGTCTTCTGAATCTCTAAGTTATACTTAGTTTGTCACTGATTACAGAGTTTGCACCATAAGTTTTAAGTTTTGGAAATGATGAGTTAACAGAAAGGTATGGTTTATGAATTTCTTGGTTTTTTATGGAGTTTTTAGGCCTACTGGAGGCTAGTGGAGTCGCCAGGTGGAACTTGGTTGTTCTTGTAATGATGTAGCTATGGTCCACCTGTTGGGTATGTGGTGTTGGGTATGTGTTATATTCTTTCCACGACTAAGCACGCGCGGGGGGGTAAGAGGGGGGGCGATAGCCCCCCCTTTGCGCTGGGCGCAACGGGGGGGTGGTAGCCCCCCCTGTCAGGGTCCGGGGCAGCGCCCCGGCGAAAATTTTGGTTCCTTAATTTCCGCTGGGTAGTCTACGTCCATGGTTTTGTGCATGGTTTTGCACATGGTTTTGGTGTTCAATGGTTTTCGGCCCCTGGTATTTTTGTAGATCCGGTCAAGGGAACTACGGTTATGTTCTAATCCAGGGTTAATGGATTGGGGTTTATGTATGCTCCGGCATGTATATATATGTGTTGTAACACTAAAAGGAATATAATGAAAAATCAAGCTGGTCGTCCCGATTTGGGATCCAGGGAAAAATCTCTGTGTTTATCTATTTTATGTTTTATGCTCTCGCTATTGTTTATTTTCTGTTATAAGATTCGTGTGTAGATAATTTCTGTTCAGGGTTAAAACCTACATTTGGTATCAGAGCTGTTTCGGCTTCAAGGGGACGCCTTTTTTGTTGAGGGTTTTTTGCTCGGGCCTGTGGTAGACCCTGTGCAGTGGGAGATCTGCGGGATCGATTCTTGCGGTGAAAGAATATGGCGAGTGGCGGAAAGATAGAGATCGAGAAATTTAATGGTCAGAGTTTTGAGTTGTGGAAGCTCAAGATGGAGGATCTGCTGGTGGATAAAGATCAGTGGACTGCGGTAGATCCAGGTACTAAACCAACGGAAATGTCAGATGAAGACTGGAAGAAACTGGATCGGAAGGCTAAGAGCACAATACGGTTGTGTGTGTCAGATTCAGTATTGTTGAATGTATCTGGGGAAGCTACGGCGAAGAATTTGTGGGAAAAACTTGGGACTTTGTACTAATCTAAGTCTCTGGTGAATAAGTTGTTCCTGCGGAAAAAGTTGTATAACCTGAGGATGAAGGATGGAGACTCGATGACAGAGCATCTGAACGCCTTCAATACTGTGGTAAGTCGACTGTCACCGTTGATATTGGGCAATCTCTGTGACATGAAGATAAGTGCATCGCCTTATTGTTTCAAACTGCATCGTGGTAACTGTTATTGCAATAGGTAGCAATACAACTACCTTGAATTTTGATGACATTGTCTCAGCCTTACTATCGGAGGAAATGAGACGGAGAAATATGGAGGGTCAGAATGGAGATGCCTTATCTGTACGAGGAAGGTCCCAGAATAGAAACAAGAATAAGGTTTCGAGTGGGATATCTAAATCTAGAGGGATATCTAAATCTCCTGGAAAGTTTGTTAAGGTGTGCTGGAAATGCGGAAAGGAAGGGCACTACAAAAAGGAATGCAGATCTAAAGCTCCTGAGAAAAGAAAGGGATCTGATGAAGGTCTTTCTGCAGAGGCAAAAACCACCTCGGATGAAGGTGGGGATGTGTATTTGGCTTCTTCTTCAAATACACATGTAGATAATGAGTCATGGTTGATTGACTCAGGTGCATCCTTTCACTTCACTCCCCATAGGGAGTGGTTCTGCGAGTATGAGAAATATGATGGTGGTGATGTATTCCTAGGGGATGATAGGAGGGCCAGAATCATCGGACGTGGAAAGGTCAAGCTGAAGCTGCAAGGTGGAAGGATTAGAACACTTCCTGGTGTTCTGCATATTCCTGCATTGGCTAGAAATTTTATTTCTGTAAGCAAGATGGATGATGCAGGTGTAAAAACAGTGTTCGAGAAAGATTCCTGCAAGATGGTTCGGGGAGCACTGGTACTAATGCGGGGAGTTCGGACTGGAACTCTATACAAGCTACAAGGTAGCACTGTTATTGATGGGTGTAATAGTTCTATGGTTCCTGAAAGTGGAGTGGAAAGCCTAGCTGTCTCTGGAGAAAAGACCATGTTATGGCATCAAAGGCTTGGACATATTGGAGAGAAGGGCCTTCAGATACTGCACAGAAATGGTATGGTAGAAGGTATGTCTAATTGTTCTCTTGATTTTTATTTCTGTGAACATTGTGTATATGGGAAGCAGAATCGGGTGAGTTTTCCTTCTGGTGCTAAGAGGGCAAACAAGATATTAGAACTTGTGCACAGTGATGTGTTTGGGCCTGTGTCAGTTCCATCACTGGGAAAGTCCGTGTACTATGTTTCATTCATAGATGACTTCTCAAGGAATACATGGATATATTTCTTGAGGAAGAAATCTGAAGTCTTTGACAAATTTAAAGAATTTAAGGCTCGGGTGGAAAACCAGACAGAGAAGAAGATAAAGGCGCTGAGGACAGATAATGGTGGGGAGTTCTGCAAGAAGGAATTTGAAGAGTTCTGTAAGAAGTGTGGTATAGCACGATAGAAGACTACTCCATACACACCGCAGCAAAATGGAGTTGCAGAAAGAATGAACAGAACACTGATGGAAAAGGCAAGAAGCATGCTCAGTGGTACCGGGTTAGGACAAGAATTCTGGGCAGAGGCAGTGGAGACTGCATGTTACTTAGTTAATAGATCACCTTCATCAGCGTTGGAGGATAAGACTCCACATGAGGTATGGACCGGTAAGAAACCCTCTCTTTCACATCTAAGGGTATTTGGATGTGATGCATATGTACATGTTCCAAAGGAGAAAAGGACCAAGTTGGATAATAAATCTGAAAGGTGCATCTTTATTGGGTATAAGGATGGTTTAAAGGGTTACAAGCTTTGGAACTCAGAAACAAGGAAGGTTGTGTACAGCCGAGATGTGGTGTTTAGAGAAGTGAAAGATGTTGTTAAACATGAAGTCCTACCAAAGGAACCTGAGAAGATAGAGTTTGAGCTAAAGGAGGATGAATCAGACTCTACAACAAAAGAAGACTCAGGTGCATCTTTATTGGGTATAAGGATGGTTTAAAGGGTTACAAGCTTTGGAACCCAGAAACAAGGAAGGTTGTGTATAGCCGAGATGTGGTGTTTAGAGAAGTGAAAGATGTTGTTAAACATGAAGTCCTACCAAAGGAACCCGAGAAGATAGAGTTTGAGCTAAAGGAGGATGAATCAGACTCTACAACAGAAGAAGACTCAGAAGATGAAGAGCCACAAACTCCAGCTTTGAGAAGATCAGTTCGGGAAAGAAGGCAACCAGAAAGGTATAGTCCATCCGCTTTCTGTTCAGGTTTTGCCTTAACTATAACTGATGATGAACCCAGAACTGTCAGGGAGGCAGTAGATTCAGAGGATGGAAAACTCTGGAAGGAGGCCATGGTTGATGAAATGGCATCCTTGCACAAAATGAGGTATGGGATCTGGTGGAGTTGCCAGCTGGAAGGAAGCCCATCAGGAGAAAATGGGTGTTTAAGAAGAAGTTCAATGTAGAAGGCAAGGTGGAGAAATACAAAGCCTGATTGGTAGAAAAATGTTATTCCCAAGTGCCGAGAATTGATTTTGGTGATATTTTTTCTCCTGTTCCCAAGGTTACTTCTTTTAGATTACTTTTATCTCTTGATGCTGCCTTTGATTTTGAGGTAGAACAGATGGATGTGAAGACAAAATTTCTTCACGGGGATTTGGAAGAGGAGATATAATTGAAGCAACCCGAAGGCTTTATGGTGAAGGGTAAGAAAGAACTGGTATGTAGGTTAAAAAAGTCTCGGTATGGGTTAAAACAGTCACCAAGGATGTGGTATCAGAAATTTGATACCTATATACGGGGACTTCGTCACTCGTAAGCAAGGAGGATCACCGTGTTTATTTTAAATTAATTGGTGACCGTGTTATTTATTTGGTCTGTATGTGGATGATATGTTGTTGATTGGAAACGACAAAGAAATTATCCAAGATTCGGGTGACCCATCCGCTCCAAATTCGACATGAAGGATCTTGGTGTTGCAAACTATATTTTGGGCATGGAAATTAAGAGAGATCGGGCAAAGAGGAAGCTCTGGTTAAACCAGAGGAAGTATGTTGAGACTATATTGCAGAGGTTCAACATGTAGGATAGTAAACTGGTGGATGGTCCTATTCCTATAGGTGTAAAGCTGTCTGCTGAACAGTGTCCCAAGACACAAGAAGAAGAGGAGGATATGTCCCGTGTTCCATATGAAAGTGAAGTGGGTAGCCTGATGTATGCAATGGTATATACTAGACCAGACATTGCACATGCAGTGGGAGTATTGAGCAGGTTTATGTCAAACCCAGGGAAGGAGCATTGGATAACAGTGAAGCAGGTTTTCAGATATTTACGTGGCACTAGTGATTATGGCTTGTGCTACCAGGGAAGACCAGGATTGGAAAGAATGTTAGAAATTCATGGTTTTGTTGATGCAAACTGGGCTAGAGATCTGGACCAAAGAAGATCTACAAGTGGGTATGTGTTTAGCTTATTTGGAGGCACTGTCAGTTGGATGAGTAAAAGACAGTTCGTAGTGGCTCTTTCAACTATAGAGGTAGAATACATAGCAGCCACTCATGCAAGCAAGGAAGCAGTTTGGTTGCAGAGATTTTGTTCAAGTATGGGGTTGGTACAACAAGATATAAGGATAGACCGTGATAGCCAAAGTGAAATTTTCTTGGCTAAGAACCCTGCTTACCATTCAAAGACAGAGCACATTGATGTTTAATATCACTTTTTTAGAGATATGGTTGAGGCTAAAAGGGTGTTGCTGGTAAAGGTGGACACTTTGAAGAATGTTGCAGATGCATTGAAGAAGTCTATGAGCACTTAGAAGTTCTCTTGGTGTAGAGAAACAATGGGTGTTGAAGAATTGGCCCAATGACTAAGTTCTCCTGTGGCCCCATGTGGAAAGAAAACAACAAGTGGGAGAATGTTGGGTATGTGTTATATTCTTTCCACGACTAGCCCTGTGCATCGTACGCCAGCCGGGTACACCAGGAGTCACAAGGGGGGAGGCAGCCCCCACTGTTGGGGTCCGGGGCCGTGCCCCGGCGAAAATTTGTTTGGTGTGCGGACCCACTCATAGGCAGACCCACCCATGTTTTGTGCATGATTTTTCACATGGTTTTGGGGTACGATGGTTTTCGGCCCCTGGTATTTTGTAGATCCGGTCAAGGGAACTACGGTTATGTTCTAATCCAGGGTTAATGGATTGGGGTTTATGTATGCTTCAGCATGTATATATATGTGTTGTAACACTAAAAGGAATATAATGAAAAATCAATCTGGTCATCCCAATTTGGGATCCAGGGGAAAATCTCCGTGTTTATCTGTTTTATGTTTTATGCTCTCGCTATTGTTTATTTTTTGTTATAAGATTCGTGTGTAGATAATTTATGTTCAGGGTTAAAACCTACATATTTCTTATTACCAAGCTTTCAAAAAATCATTCTGTAAACAAGATTACCAATAAAAATAATCCACAATTACCTAGGAATGAATTGTATGAAAATAATGACACAAGTAATGGAAACAAAGTTTCAGCAATAGATAACAGAGTTCCAATACTGCATAGATGATTTCAGCAAACAGAGTTTAACAAGGCATAAATGAAAAAGAACAGTTAAAAAAATACGGAAATAAATGGGTGAATCTTGTGAAGAAGTTGGGCCCTTCCCTTCTCAGAAGATTCCCCAAAGGAAGGAATTAGAATGAAATGCTCAGAACAATATTTTATTCATCTGTCAAAAGTAACATATTACAAAGGATTCACGTTCCTTCTCTGTAAGTCTGTTTCAAAATAAACCTTCCGTCGTCTCCCTTCTAATGTTGATTTCTCCTCTTTTTAAAGAGGAGACATTTATTGCATAGTTTATTACATTGTATAAATCCTATTTTTAACCCAATCTGATCTTCTATACTTAAATAGGACCTTCTCTTCTTCCATAGCAAAATGTTGTTACAATGGTTACGATGGTACTGGCTTCAAGGTGCAGTTGTTACTGTTACGGTACTATGATTTGGATGATTGGCAAGCCAAGTGACAGGGTAACATCAAACCAGTCTTTGGAGCCCAAGGACCTAGCCTTCCTGGACTCAGAGAGGGCTCTCTCTATTTGTGTAAGGGATATCTATGTGTTTGCTTCTTGTGTTTCTGATTTTAGGCTAGTTATGAAGTAGGTTTTTGGATTTTTTTTTAGGTTTTTGAGGGATGAACTGATCAAATACTAAGATAGATAAAAATATTGTCATATTAACTGGGCTATGGGGTCAAAAAGGTCAAGAAAGCTTTCAGATGGTGATACAAGGTTGTTGAAGGGCCGATTTGATCGAGGTAAAATGGATCTTTGGGTAAAATGGAGTGGGATGGACACTAAATTTGTGAAGAAAAAAGGATTTCAAACATAAATAGTTCAATATCTGACATAAACATGGTAGGGCTAACCATTAATCATGAGAAATGTAACTATAAACTGGTCAATGCATAGAAATAAACATTCAAGTAATACATAGAGATATATGACTCTCTAACTTTAAGAAATTTCTATCAGACGTTGGGGAAATACATTTAAGACAAACAAACAACTCAAATCACTATGAGGGAATGCCTAAGCATAGTATTTCAATATATTAGGCACTTTGAAGCAAGATTGCATAGTTTTAGGCAAAGGCAGCAAGATCAGTACAAGACCTCTTTGGTTTAACAAATGACAATCAAACAATCAAAGAAAGGTTTCAAGGGTGGAGCTATGATTAGCCATGAGTAAGCAGGGCATATTGTGAATCATACTTAGCATGCATAAAACCATAAATGAAACAAGCAAACAATTTCTTCAGTTATCAAAGAGCAATCAAGGATTCTTTGATATGACTAAGAAAGAAGAAAACATAGAAGCTATAAAGAAATAGGAAATTTGAGGTGCCTCCAAGGGAATGTCTCAAATCTATTCTCTATTGTCTTATAGCAAGCAAGAACATGGAATATGAATGAAAAATAAGAAGCATAACAGAGAGGGACACTATACCATTTTACCAAGTCAAGGAATCCAACAACAGTCCTCTTTCATCATCCAAAAAAATTCAAGAAACTATCCAATGCATGAGACAAGTGTTTCTTCCAAGCTTGTATAACCATATATTGCTTCTATTAATCAAGTTCAGCCTTGTTTACAATTAATTCTCTTGGAATATATAGGCCAAGATGAGGGAAAACCTCCTAGTGCAACTTGCAATCTCATTGGCCCATCAAAAATATCTGATTTTGTCCTTGAGGCTTTGCAAAGCCCAAGGCACAAAATATCTAATAAAATATCTCAAAAATGCTAAAAAAGGAAAATATATTGAATTTTCATAACTAATCATGCCCAAAAATAACTAAATGCACATGAGGAAAAGTCACTTTAGAAAAGTACATTTTTCACAAAAATACTTAAGAAATATATCAGCAGAAAGTCTTCTGTCTTGCGGGCAACTTTTGGATGCCTTCCTGATGTCGAAATGAGGCCTGTGATGGCTCGTTGGAAATATATGAATGTCTATTTTCTGAAAATGCTTATTTTTCTCCAAACTGATTACTATAAGTCTGTCAATAGCTGACATCTGTGTAAAAACCAAAAAAAATTAGAATTTGCTGATAAACGGGGCAGAGTGTGGAAAAAGTAAGTGTTTTTCGCCCTTTTGGGGGACCAAATCATCTTCAATTGATCTGAAAATCACTGAATAGATGCCCCTGAGATTATGGAATCCAATGATACCATTTTCATCCTTTGAGGATTTCCCAAACATAAATGGCGATGCCCATGATTTTTAGCCAAAAGCCCAAAAATGACAAAAAACCAAAACTTGTTGAATTTCACCCAATTTTGGTGAGCATCACCCTCAAGGGTTTTCAGAAACATGCTAAAAAACTGAGGCCAAAATTTGGAGCTTTGAGGTGTCTTTCTTCATTGTTGGTGTCAGCTGCCTCTTTTAAGCTTCCTTGAGTTTTTGCTGTGTGGCCTTCAATTTCCATCGCGTGAACTGATTAAGCTTCTTATAGTGCCCGGTCATCCTCCTTTGAAGTTCCAAATCTCTGTTAGCCTTTTCCAACTTCTTTTACAAGTGATCATTCACCCTCTCAATCCATGCTTCTTGATTGTTCTCTATCTCTTGGGTGAACAAAGTAGTGAGAGGAAGAGATTGGAAAAGGGAAGCTTCTTCCTCCTTTTGTTTCTCAAGGGCTCTTATGAGTCCCATGGTCCTTGGCCTTTTTCTTCTTGGTTGATCTTCATCTTCGCTATCATTGAAATCACCCATGAGTTCCTCGAATTTAACTTGCGCCTTGGAGGCCTCCTTTTTATATTTGATGGCCCGTGTCTCATATACCGCCATGTGGACACTCATCTGTTTATTTTGTGTTTGCAAAAAGTGATTGAAGTTTCTAGACCACTCTAGATATATCCTCAAAGCGTAAATTTGTTTTCCTCTATTGATCAAAAGAGACTCTGTTAGCCATCAGTATTTTTTACATGTTAGTGATGACTATATCCATAACTGAGTTTTCTAGAAGCTGAATTCCATATGTCAATCTGTCATCTAGAAAACCCTCATGAAACTTTTTTCGCCCTCTTACTTATCAGTCCACCCATGTCAAAGTCAAAATCCATTATCACTATTTTTCCTAAGCTTCAACCCTACTGGTCTGCCCATCAGCTCCAAAAGGAAAAGTCCAAGTCTGTTGCAAAAGTCTCCCCTATGTTAGGAAGTGGCGCTTTAAGACATTTTACCCTTGGCAACCATCAAAAATCCAAAAAAGCCTCCATCTGCTGCAAAACCCACCATGACTGACCTTTTACATTGCAAATGAAATTGACAAACAGCTCTAAGTCGCGCCACTTATACCCCTAGGTCTCAGCACTGCATGAACCACAGTCTCAAGCTGATTAGTAGGTGTTTCACAGTGTTTTATGGATTCTGCAAAGAACAGTAAATACAACTTCATCTCAGGAGTAAATTCTTGAATCTACAGTTAGAGGAACAGCTGCTTCTAAATGTAGCATGAGCCTGAGATGAAGCTGCAAAACAAAGAGTCACTCATCAAGACCTTACAGCTCTTTCCAGCATGAAAATCACAGTAAGAGAAAGACACCACTATCACAGCAAACTGGTAAATTGTCATGGCCCAGAACCTCCTTCATTTACAAGCAGAGGGTTAGGGCGCCTCCTTCATCCACAAGCAGAGGGCGCTGGCCAGTATTGACTTTGAAGATTGCAAAAGTCCAGGTTTGCCTTTTACTGAACAGTGAAACAATATCTCTAGGTTTTATGAATGTGAGTGATGATCAAAACAGGGATAGAGTTTGAAATATGCTAGCTCAAAGGAAAAAGAGTCTGGTTTGATAAAAGAGGTCATTTGAAGCTTTCAAAGCATGTGAATTGTTGAACTTTAGAAAGGCATGTCATTAGTAAAAATTCCAATCATAAGCAGCCTACTTGTCCACAAGATCAAATTGAAGAGGTGCTGACAAAACATGCCATTACACAGGCAGAAAGAAAGTTCTTTGTTTTTCAAAAGGCACTGACCTCCATAGTCACAGAGACTATCTTTCAAGTAATTTGTCATGATATGACCAAAGCAAATGATGACATCTCGGTTTCCCTCAGAACAGTACAGTGAGACAGTGATACTTTGGTTAGGGTTTTTCTGAAACACAGTGATGATTGCAAGCAGAGGTGCTAGTCTTGATGTTTTTTAAGTTGATTGCTTACCATCATAATCAAGCAAACCCTTGTCATGTAGCCTTATCACATAATCCTCATATACTTTGCCAAGTGAAGGGCCTCCTCCTTTTATGAGTACATGGCCAAAGCATTGGATGTTGTTAAAGACTGATTGGTCTAAGGTGCAGTGGAAGGATATAAAGAAAGTAAATAGAAGTCATTGCACAGGTAAAAGTTAGGGTTTATGATTCAAAAGTATTGGTTTTCCTATTCAAATGAAAATGTCTGTCAAACTATACCTATAGTGGACAGGAGACAATTTGAATATGCATGCCACTGCTCCAAAAAGAGACATCCTCTAAGTAGGGAACAGTCAAAATTTCAAAAGACATTCTATCCACAAGTTATCATCTGAGTGTTGAAAACTTTGAAAGGCATAGAAAGAAGATCAGCTGGTAAGGGAAATTTAAGTTTTATCATCAAGAGACATCACCACTGAAATGATTGTTCATAAAATAGGCAAAGAGATACTGTGACATACTGTTAGGTTTTTAAAGCTTGAAACAAGCATATGTTTTCATTATTCAAGTGGACAGAGACATCATGGTAATAGTTTTTGAGCAGAGAAAGTGTATTGGAAATCAGCGCCCTTCTTGATCAATAGACCATGACCAAGTCTAAAAGAATGCAGCACTTTTTGGACACCTACAGTTGGAAAGGGTTGATGAAGCGCTTAGAGGTAGAGTTTGTCAAACCAAGGGTAAGCCATCTCCTTTCAAATGTCAGAGACAAGTATGCCATTCAAGAATCAAAAAGTATAAAAGATATTTGAGGCAACAGTTAAATTTCTTCTACAGCAAAGGGTCCTACAAGTAAGTTTACAGGTTCATAACATACAAGGAAGCACTTTGACATATCTTCAGTTTCTGGAGAATGATCCTAAAACTTATATAGGCATGTTCACTTTAAAAAGTTGATGGCACCATATCAATACAATTGAGTAAGAGAAAGATGATTGAAGATATCTCTTTTAGAAATGGACTAAGAGGAAAGCGCTTGAATAAATGCAATTGATTTCTGTACCCACAGTCAGAAAATATGTTAAAAGACACTTGGCAATCAGATCGGTTTCACAGTAAGTATTATCACCGCTAGAACATCCAGAGCAAACACTATCATTTTCAGGGTCAAAAGGTAAATTTGTCCCCTTGAAGAATGGCCGAGGATGCTTCATCAATTACTAGTGATTTCTGAGTATACTTGCTATGTTGAAAAGGTCAGCAGCAACAGAAAACCACTTTCAAATACATAACACAGACCTTTATGCCAGCATTTTAAAGTATGGGCCCGTCTGGACACATGCATAAATCTTTTTGTTTCTCTTTCAAATGACAGATTAATGGTTTAAAGGGAAGAAAGGCCTCCCAAACCCTTCTGAGTCACAACCAAAGATATTGTGGTCTTTTCATTTCCAAACAAGTTAAATACCATTGGAAGTTCATCGTGCAAACTCAAAAGCCTGAGAAGTTGATCCCTTTTGCTGCCCTCAAGATCAGAAAAGGAGGCATTGAATAAAAAACAGAGTTTTTGTGGGTCGAAGTGTTGCGCGGCACGCCTGGAAAAGTGTGCGACGCGCCTGGAACAAAAAATACAAAGGGCCATAACTAAGGCGCGACACGCCTGTAGTGGTGCACGACGCACCTGTGCATGTTGGTCCTGTCGGCCCGACAGTGACCCGACACCACAACCTTGCGCGGCACTCTCCACAATAAACACGTCATGCAGGGTGATAAGCCTCCAAAGCACCTCCAAACTGCTTTCAAAGTTGCCCCAACGCTCAAGCAAAGACTGCCACCGATTTTTAAGGAATGTTGTCTTGCCCCTTACAAATATTAAAGTTGATAGATAGTGTTCGAGACAGCAAAGGCCTCTGTGTAAATCAGGATATTTTGAGTAGCTATTTTGGAAAGAAGGTGTCAGTTGGTTGACAATGAGAAGTTATTTTTAATCTTCAAGAGCCTAAAGCTTCCCTCCAAGGTGCTCAAACATCACATTCCTTTTCTAAGGGTAGTGTTAAGTGTTTAGGACATTTAAAATACTGTGGCATAAACTCCATAACCCTGTCAACTATATGTAACAAAGAAAGGGTGCTCAGGAGGTGTGATTTTTTATAGTTGCTATAGTATGTGATTGACCAGCAGTAAGTATAGCAAGGCTTGGATTATTTTTAACTGTTTAAAAAACCTGTAATCTGTCCCCAAAAGAGTATTAGGAAATGAAGTCACCTTTTCTTTAAAGAAGCTCAGCATTTGAAGCAGAAGCAGTGGTCAGAACACCAAACACAGAAATCATCCATGTTTTTCTAGGTCTTTTTTCAAAGTCTTCCTCAGTGTGGCAAAAAGCAAGGTCATGGCTACCTTTGACCATAAATAGGATTTGGTGAGTAAAGCTGCTCAAAACAATTAGAGGTATTGTCAAACTTTGTGAAAAGGACAGTAGAGTTTAAAGAGGGAAGTGTTATGTTTGAGGAGGGATTTATTGTTGTTAAAAATGCTACAGGATTCTTTATGACCACATCAAAAGAAAAATGAACTCTATCACCTATTACACAGTAAACCTTGGACTATGTATTGTCTTGCTGATTGACTGTCTTTATGTTATTGAATCCACTAGTTGAGTGGCCAACAAAGAAAAGAACAGTGTTGTGAATTAAGAAGGTTTGTGTTCTGCCTTATCCAAAAAACAAGACTGTCTTGTGTCCTCCAAATTACTAAAAGCAAAGAGACCATTAGCACAAAAACACAGAAAAGATTTTTGGACTGTGTATCTTCTACTGACTGTGTTTTTATTTTGAGTTTTATTGTTGAGTGGCATACAAAGAGAAGGGGCAGTGTTTTGAAAGGGAGCACAGTGAGGCAGCAAAGCAAGGTAAAGGAGAATATATTGATGATATGTAGCAGCACATGTAACTGAACGAAGGCGTTGATTTGGTAGGTATTGCTAAAGAGGCTAGATTACCATTTGGGTCTTCTGGTCTCATTGGTACAGGTTTCAGAAACAATGGAGCACTTATAGATGGGATTTTTCCAGCTTGAAGTTTAAGGATGCCTAGGGCCACCAGAGGGTTAGGCTATATCTGCTTCACTTGGAGACCAATTAAAGAGCAAGAAGAGGCTAGAAAACCATTCTTTGCCATTCTGAGTTCATTAGAGCAGGTTGCAGGAGCAAACGAGCATTATAAATAGGTCAATTTGACAATTTGAGAATAATATAGAGGCCCAAGCCATGGAAGCTGGACCAAGGAGATGTAGGCCAGGAGGGGTGAACTCCTTCATCAAATACTTGTGTTAATGTTATGTATGGTGATTTTTTGTACTTTATTTGCTATTGTTTAGCTCTTGTTTTTATGTTAAATTTCTCACTAAATTGACATGAAAAAGCACTCATGGGACTTGATACTTTGCAAGAAAAGATGAACCCTTAAGCACACATAAGACATTTGTTTATAAAATATGAAAGGGGAATTAGCTGAGCATTACTAACATCCTCCATTTAGATGATTTTTGGTATCAGAGCTACAAGTTTATTATTCGCTTGTGTTGCTTTGTGCAAGTGGTGTGTTTTGAAGCTCAAGTGAGGAGAAATTTTTTTGGAAAGGAGAGAAAGTCTCTACCACTAGTTCTCCCTCAAAGTTCTAGCTTGAGGCTTCAAAAAAAGTATGTTTAAACGAGGAGAGTCTACCAAGATGTTGGAATATGTAAAAGCTTACATAAATGCTTTTATAAACATGGTAGCTATGGTGAAGGTCCTCTATGAAGAGAGGCAAACCAAGCTACATGGTGAAATATATACACCACCTCCAAGTGTAGAATGCTATTCAAAGGAAGAAGGTTACAAGAATGGTGTCAAGCCACCATGTTCTCTACAAACTCCATGTTTTTCTACAACTTTCGTGCAAGATGCAGGGGTAGAAATTCCTTTAGAAAAAGATGATGGACAAGTTTTTACCTTTTTCCCACATGATGTGGAGGATGAGGTTCAATCAGTACCCAAGTTTGGGGAGCTGAAGAAAGAAAACCAAAGAGTTCAAGTGGACACCTCAAAGATAAAAAGGGAGTTTGCAAGCATCTTTGTCCTTCAAACAAAATATGGAACTATTAGTAAGCAATTGCATACTTCTTCTTTTCATAGAAGTGTTGAAGATAGTTCTTTTTCAACTTTTGAGAAGTATGGTAATGGAATTAGGTCCAAGATTTTGTATAAGATGGGTTACAAGGGAGGAGGTTTTGGTGTGAACCAATAAGGCATCAAGAACCCAATTGAAGCCAAAGAGAGACCTAAGTATGAAGGCTTGGGTTATGTTGCAGTAGAAGAATGGTCTTTTGATGAAAACTATTGTGTATCATGTACCTTTTGTCACAAAAGAGGACATGAGGAGGAAAGGTGTTGGAATTTTCATCCAGAACTAGTACCTGCTTGGTTCTTCAAAAACAAGAAAGACTTGAAGATATCTCGAGAGAGAGATGGGGAAGATGAAGAAGATAATAAATCAATTTCTTCTCACCATGAAATTCCTACTCGCCATGCAAGTTCTTCATGAAAGAGGATCAAGTCCAAGAACAAGCAAAAGAGGTATAATTATCTTGTTGTATCAAATATTTTTCAAGAAAAGAAGCAAAATGAAAATTTGAACAACTTATTGAAGAATGTGTCTCCTTTTAATTTTTTCCCTTCATCTAACCATAGTGTAGATAAGTGAAAAAAGAAGGAAGGAATTATCAAAAGGATGTACATGGATATTGGAAAGAAACCCGAGAAGGGAAAAGCTAATCCAAAGTCAGAGGCATGTGAGCCAAGAGGAGCTCAAATAAACTTTTGCACTCATTGCAAAATCAATGGACATTGGGTTGCAAAATGTTGGAAATTTCATCCTCATCTTCATCTTGGAAAGGGCAAGCAAGTTGTGCATATACTTGAAGAGGAAGCAACCATGGAAAAAGAAAAGTGGTGCAAGATGCAGCCATACTTGATGCAACTTTAGAAAAGAGGAAAAACAAATAGAGGGTTCACTTACTTGGTTGGGTAAAGTGCTTATGGAACTATTTGTCAATTGATGTTATGAAAATTTTGTTTTACACTAGTTGCGTGTCCCATAGTTGGACTATTGAAAAAAGGTGATATGCATAAATAAATCCCTTCGAATGAAACATTGTATTGTTTATGAGATTTTCATGCCAAGTTTGACGTGTAGTCCACATGTTTATGGACTTTGTGAATGTACAAATTGTCATTCAGAAATTGTCTACTAGTTGTCTCATATTCACCGATACAAGTATTCGTGTTGCAACTCATGTGAATGAATCTTGTTATTAAGATTGTTTAAAGATAACTATGTTTTGTAGGCAAAGCCAAACATCATGAAATTTTTGCAGCAAAGTAATTATATGTACAAGCTCAGTTTGAAGATGCCAAAGAAATTTGATTTGATTCTGGTCTCCAGGATGGGGTCAATTTTGTCTTCAAGAGAGAAGCTTCAAGATGAAGTCTTATTTGGAGCCTTGTGAAGATGAGTTTTAGAGAATTTTCAAATTCCACTTGTCATTGTCTGTTCTGCAATAGGGATAAGAATTATGGCTCAATTCTTAACATGACAAGAGGTCTTCATGAGGAAGAGAAGTGAAGTACCTTGATTGGGGATTGAAGGGAACCAATAGAAAATTTTACATTGTAATTGAGTTTTGGGATATTTTTGGGTTCTCACTTCTTCAATTTGATAACTGAAACTGTTCTTTTGGAGACCAAAAGATTTTAGTGGGGAGGTATGATCAGGAGCTCAAATTTTAGCTCAAAAATAAAAGTTCTCAGATTGGCTCAGAACCCAAACGAAGGCATAGTGCTCGTCGTCCTAATTCTGGCACACTTTGTTTCACAAAAACTGGTCTCTGTATTCTCCCAGAAACACGATCTGTTTGCTTTGCTAAATAGACAAATTTTGAGTAGGGATGATAGGGATGATGACTAGGCATCCGTATAGTCTAGTCAGCAAAAGGTATATTCCAAGGAATATTGTCAAAATATTCCCATAGGTGGACCTATAAATGGGTGACAAGTGTCGGCATCAAATTTGTTGGTTGGTGTTGGGTTGGACCAATGAGGTCACGACACGTGGAAAGCATGAAGGCCTCCATGAACCCTCATGGTTGTTGATCAAAAATTTTGGGTGGAGTCACTGGGATTCGACCCTGTGACCTCCCCACTGTCAACACCATGCCTTACCGCCTTTGCTACACGAGAAGTTCTTAACATATATTGCTTTCAACTTTTTTTATGGTATGTAATGTTCAATGGCAGGAGGAGAGGGGGCTAGCCTCCATCGCATAGAACCAAATCCATGACCACCAATGGAGGGCTTAACTCCTAAATGTGGAGTTTAAAACTTAAATAAGTTTATTTAAACCTTAATCCATAGTTAAAACGGATTAGCACACCAAGCGCCAGGATTAGTGTTAAGTGTGGGTTTAAAGCACTAACCATAGTTAATTAGCACTAATGTGCCTAATTAATATTAAACCCGATTAAGTTGGTAGACCACCAATTTCGGTGGAAGACTACCAATTTAACTCCAGTTAAGTGCATTTTGCCCGATTTAGTGGAGTTTTTCTAAGTGAAACTGGAAGAAGTCATAACTAAGGCAATTTTCGACCAAATCAGTCTTATAAATAGGCTAGATTACCATTTTTGGGTATTTTGGACTCAATGGTGTAGGTTTTAGAAGAAATGGAGCACTTCTAGATGTGATTTTTTCTAGCTTGATTTTTAAGGATGCCTAGGGCCACCAGAGGGTTAAGCCATATCTGCTTCACCTAGAGACCAATTGAAGAGCAAGAATAGGTTAGATAGCCATTCTTGGCCATTCTGAGTTCATTGGAGCAGGTTAGAGGAGCAAAAGAGCATTGTAAAAAGGTAAATTTGACAATTTTAGCATAATATATAGGCTCAATATGTGGAAGCTAGACCAAGGAGATGTAGCCCACGAGGGGTGAACTCCTTCATCAAATACTTGTGTTAATGTTATGTATGGTGATGTTATGTACTTTATTTGTTTTTTTTCATCTCTTGTTTTATGTTAAATTTCTCACTAAATTGACATGAAAATCACTCATGGGACTTGCTAATTTTCAAGAAAACATGAACCCTTAAGCACACATAAGACATTTGTTTATAAAACATGATAAGGGAATTAGTTGAGCATTACTAACATCCTCCAACATTTAAATCGAGATATCATTTTATCCTTTTGATTAGAGAATAGATCCTTGCTCCTATTCAAGGAGACTCCTTTACTCCCTCTCAAATCTAGAGGAGATCCCAAACTTCCTTTCTATTTGGGAAGTCAACACCACAAGCCTTATATCTTGTCTCCATATGAGTATCAGCTACCTGTTCATTGCAATTGTATGGCTCACTCTTTCCTTCCAATCTCATTATATCGAGCTTGCTTCCTTTCGAGGTATCATGGAGCCATCTTCTTTCTTTAATCTTGTGATAGGATCCACATCATTAATTTTGCACATCACTTTCAACTCGTCATCAATAATGAAGGTATTATATTGAGCCTTTCAATCTTCAAGCTATTCATAGCTTCCTTATGAAAGTGATCTTGTTTGACCTTTAGGTTATCTTCTCGCACTGCTATCTTTCAATCCCAAGATAAATATATCTTGACTTCATAATTTCCAGGTATCCCATGTTGAGCTTGCCTCAACATTCTTTATATATATTCCTGCAATATCCTTCCAGGTAGAAAAATAATATGTTAATTGGATAACCAACAACAATTAAACTTAGAATTACCTCATCATGATGAATTTATGATCAAGCATCAACATCCTCATGGTCCATCTCCATTCAGATATTCCTTCATGAATCAAAGTGCCCAAGGATCGAACTTGATTACCAAGTTAGCACTTTTCTTCTGAAGATTATATTGGATCATAATCATAAGCTAGAGAAAGTCTTAATTATTTGTTTATATTTGAGTAAGTCAATTTCTTACCTTTTAAACATCACATAATTATA